>CM037162.1:663601-1863601 GCA_020921065.1 Vaccinium darrowii | reverse complement strand
ATTCTAGGCTTCTGCCCAGGGCCGGCCCTGTTTACTCCTTGCCGAATCTGATTCGAATTCAGCTGTGCGATGTTTGTTACGTTTCATGGTTTCATTTTGTGATGCATTTTGCATGTTTTAGATGAAAGAGGGTAGAGATAGAATGAAGACCGATAGAGTTTCTAAACCCACTGTTAAAACCGGTCCTCTTGTGCTCGATGAAGATGATTTTAAGGTAAAGGCTTTAAATTTATGCTTTTGATATCCACGAGTCACTAATGAAACTTCGTGCGACGCTCAGCTATAGTTTTGCCTAAATGATTCGCATTTGAATAGGGGGACTTCTCATTTGATGCATTATTTGGGAACTTGGTAAACGAGCTTCTCCCGTCGTACCAAGAAGAAGAAGCAGATTCATTGGAAGGACATAGTAATATTGGTGCACATGATACATTGCAAAATGGGAACTTGCGTATTACATCTGATGCAGGAAAATCAGCACAAGGGTTATCGAGCCCTTTGTTTCCAGAAGTGGATGCTTTGTTGTCTTTGTTTCAGGATTCTTGTAGGGAGTTGATTGATCTTCGGAAGAAGGTATGTATTTTGGGCAGCTTCATCCAGAATGGTCACGGGGCTGTCATTTTGAAATTAATTATATTCTTTTGGCTAAAGATTGATGGAAGGCTTCACAATCTCAAGAAAGATGTTGTCATCCAAGATTCCAAGCACCGCAAGACACTCGGAGAGGTCAGTTAATAGGGCATGTATACGTGCTAATTTTGTATTTGTGGAAGTTGCTTTTAAACAGCTTGAACTGGTTCATGTTTTTCCACTTGTAGAATCTTTATACCCGTTTCAGAGCGACTATATTAACCAGAAATGGGTATCTCTGTGGCGTTCTTCATTTTTTGTATTTTGGGAGTGGGTGTTAGTAAATGGAAGAATAAATGCGTATAGTGACCGTTGCCCTTTACGTCATTTATCACGAAACTAACTCTGTTGATGCTTCCTTGCTTATACTAAAACAGCTCTGTGGTTCTTATGTGTGATCATGTTGGGATGTACAAACTTCATGACAGTACTCAGTTTATGAACTTTCTGATGAATCCTTTTTTCAATGGATGTTCCAATTTTCAGCTGGAAAAAGGAGTAGATGGCTTGTTTGGTAGCTTTGCGAGGTTAGATTCACGTATTTCAAGCGTTGGACAGACAGCTGCCAAAATTGGAGATCACCTGCAGGTAATTGTTGAAAAACTACAATTATACATTGCTTTGGATGCCAATTCTTCTTTATAGGTTTACTTGTTGTCTTCATGTGGAGTTTGTCAGATTTTATGTAACTCTATGATTCATGTGATTCTTCCTCATTAGAGTGCAGATGCTCAACGAGAAACTGCAAGCCAGACAATAGAACTCATTAAGGTAGTGCAATCCTACATTTAATTGTTGGGTATTGTTATCTAATAAATTCTGTGACACCACTTAGTTCTATTTGGACTCTGCAGTACTTGATGGAGTTCAATAGCAGTCCAGGCGACCTAATGGAACTATCACCTTTGTTTTCTGACGATAGTCGCGTTGCTGAGGCGGCTTCAATTGCACAAAAATTGAGTAAGATGGCCGTACTTTCTTGCTAAGCTTTTGGAATCAGACATTTCACCTACTTGATGTACACATAACTCCCACCTTTTTTACGAAGACTTTTTCCTCTTGCTACTTGGCTGAGCAAATGGAGGGACATTCGAAAAGGATTCCCTGCCACCCTGATAAGTTATCATTTTTTATATCCCTTCCCATTGTATCGTCTAAGATATTTGAATCTGTTGTTGTTCTATCCTGATTGTGGTTCTTCTTGTGTCCATGGTCATTGCAACAATTGCTATGCCCCACATATATTAGCTTGCTTCAAGTATTGTGGTTTCTGGTAGACATCATTAAAATTGCTTGGGGTGGACATAGCTGGGAGCCTAGGTATGCATATGCATAGGGTAGAACGGTTTGGAGTGGGTGGAACTTGGAAAGTGCCATTGGAGTCAAATTGTGAGGAAGTATTTGTTAGTTGTATTTATTGTTTTCTTATCCCACTAAGCCAGTTACTCCATAGTAAGTCTATATGTTTGGAGAATCACTTGTTTTGTTGTTCCTTTGACTCATGCAAAACCTTCTCGCATTTGAGAATCAGTTTCTCATTGATATGCCGGTTTGGAAGAATCAAAATTGGTTTCTTGTTGGTTAGTGAATGTCAAACTCAAATATATACAGTGTTCTAAAAGAAGGTCAGGAAGGCCAAGTACTCACCGCCTAAGCGCTAGAAGGCCTCTCGCCGACTAGCCCAACTAACCCAACTAGATCGAGTATCCCGACTAATTGCGCGACTAGGCGCCGAGTACTCGGCCCTGGAAGCTAGAAGGTGCCCGGCCACCCTGGGAGCGCCTAGCGAGTTTTAGAACCTTGAATATATATGGTTTTTCATTTTTTTGAACTGTTATTTGGTTTTTCATTGATTCCTCCTAATTGCGTTGATTCATCCCATAGATTTCATATTAGTTGGAATTCGGGTATGTGCCATATATTTGATTTTCTAAGCATCCATGGCTAAATGGTTAAAACTATGGCATGTAATTTAGAAATTTGATTTGTATTTCCATGTGGCTAAGTAGCGGTATATGATCCATGCATTGATATAGAAAAATAGATTTGTAATCATTATGCGTAGCTAAATTGCATATGGTAGGATTTTCAAATTTGAAGGTAAGACCTTAAATGCCGGGTCGGATCAGTATCTCATGGACTGATGCCCGAAGTTTTGTATTGTAGTTGTGAAAGTAGAATGTTAGGGTCAGTTTTGTAATGTTCTTTTATGTTAAGGGTTGTTTAGTCTTTTAGTATAATTAGGGGTTTGTTGGCATTCTTGTGGTTTCATGTAATACCTAAGGGTAGTTTGGTCATTGTGTGTTATTAGGGCTTCCTAGGTTTTCTATTTAAGCATTGGTTCTTCTTGTAATCTATACACCTCATATATGAAATACACTTTGGTTTTGTATCTCTCTCTAGAATTCTATCATGGTATCAGAGCAGGTATTGGTTGATCCTAATGAGCTCCAGCCGTCTCCCTCCATCTCTGTCTCTTTCTTCTGATCTTAGCAAGTAGTAGCAATAGCAAGTAGCAGCAGCAGTAGCAATCAGCAGCAGTCAACAGCACGCAGCAACAGCAGAATCTTTCTCTCGGCATCTCTCTTTGTTCTTCTTCAGCATCGCAACAGCAACAGCAGCAGCAGCTGTACTGTAGCATCGCACTGTTCATCGCACTGTAGCATCGCACTATTCATCTTCCTCTTTGTAGCAGCAGCAACAAAATCCAGCAGCAGCAACAACGCAGCAGCAGCAACAACGCAGCAGCAGCAGCAGCTTTAGACCTCTCTCTCTCTCTCTCTCTCGTTGAACATCAGTAGCAGCAACCTCCGGTGACCCACGCCGGAGCTTCGTCAGCCTCCGGCGACCCTCGCTGGAGCTCCGGTGACCTCCGAAAAGCCTTATTAGATGGTGTATACCTCAGATCTGAAAACCCCAGTCTGTTTTGGCACTCCTCTGCACTCCGGCAGCCTCGCCGGAGCTCCGTCAGCCTCCCTTCTCCGTATTCTCTCTCTGTAACTCCTTTGCACTCTGGCAGCCACTATGAATCTGCAATCTCCCTTCTCTCTCTGATTCAGCAGCAGCAATCACCAATCAGCAGTAGCATCTCCTCCGTACTGGGTAATCTAACCTCTCTTTCCTTCAGTCCACAAAGCATCAGCAACATCAGAAGCATCAGCAACTTATGTCCCTCCCTTTCAAGTCTCCATGGTTTCAGCATCTCCTCCGTACTCACTAGTTTCTCTTTTATTTGGTATTCTAGTATTATGCATTTGGTCTCAGTTTTTGAACCCTCTGAACCTTTAAATCTTTTGCATCTAATGAACCTTTTGAACCTCTTATGCACCTTCTGACCTTTGTTGAACCTTCTGAACCTCCGTACCCTCTGAAATCTGTATTGGTAATCAGATTTTGCATCTTTCTTCCTCCTTTGTAGCCGAAATCTGTTCGGCATCAGTTCTTCCTCCTTTTTGCAGTCGTTCGGCATCGGTTCTTCCTCCTTTTTGCAGCTATTTGGCATCGGTTCTTTTCTCTTATTTGCATCTGTTTGGCATCGGTTCTTTTTTCTATCTGTAGCCGATAAATGTTCAGCATCTGTTTTTCCTCGTATCTGCAGCCGAAATCTGTTCGGCATTGGTTCTTTTCTCCTATCTGCAGCCGATGTGTGTTCGGCATCTGATCTACAGCCGTTATTTGTTCGGCATCGGTTCCTCTCATTTGCAGTCGTCTGGCATGGGTTCTCCTAATTTGCATCTGTTTTGGTTTACTTGCTTGGCAAACTCACGATGCTCTCCGGGTTCGCATCATGAGTTTGAGCGGGGGTGTGAAAGTAGAATGTTAGGGTCAGTTTTGTAATGTTCTTTTATGTTAAGGGTTGTTTAGTCTTTTAGTATAATTAGGGGTTTGTTGGCATTCTTGTAGTTTCATGTAATACCTAAGGGTAGTTTGGTCATTGTGTGTTATTAGGGCTTCCTAGGTTTTCTATTTAAGCATTGGTTCTTCTTGTAATCTATACACCTCATATATGAAATACACTTTGGTTTTGTATCTCTCTCTAGAATTCTATCAGTAGTGTGCCACATGTTCGTTTGCTTAATAGTTAATTCAGTCGTTTTCCTAAATCTGTTGTATCTACAGACAATCAAGATTGTATTTATATACGATGGGAGACAAGGATTGTCAAATCGATTCATTGCGCTAGGAAACATGATCTATCCACATGAATGATCTTTACTTGATTCTCCTATAACCCATTGTTTCTCGGGTCAGGGACGGAGCCATGAATTTCACTACGCAGGGGCGAATTTTTTTCCCAAAATACTTTGTAGGGGCGAGCCTATATAATTCATAGGAAAATTTAATTTTTATCTATATAATACTAGAAGTTATTTTTTCTTGCAGGGGCGACCGCCCCTACTGGCCGCCCTTTGGCTCCATCACTGTCTCTGGTGTGGGTTGAGTGCCCTCTTTTTGGCGGTTTTCTCATCCATTCTCCTTGTTTAAGTTTTTGTTTTTTGTTTTTTGTTTTTTGTTTTTTTTCCTTCATTATAAATGCTGTTTTTTCACCCTACCGAGAACAAATGCACGCCAAAGTAGGAAAAAGATTGGATGGGGTTAATAAATTTGTTATACACTCAGAAGCTTTACATAGCATGTCAACTATTTTAAGGAGTTTGACATTGCTGTTATATTGGTCTTTGTCTGTATATCTTCTATTTCGATAGTGCCGATCCATATGTTGAGATGGGCACATGTTTTTATGGAATCGTTCTAACATTGATGCGCAGAGATGTCCAATAAAATTGACCTCTTGCTGCTACGGTCTATTTTAGGGTCATTTGCTGAAGAAGATATAGGAAGACAAGGCATAGCTACACCAATGGTGGGAAATGCAACTGCAAGCAGAGGACTGGAGGTTGCAGTTGCTAATCTTCAGGAATACTGCAATGGTATGTCACCTCTCTCTTTGTTTTTTTCTTTTAGGCAGCTTTTATGACAAAAGTTAGCAGTGAAGATGCAAGCAAATGTGGAGTTTACTATGGAGAACTGTTGAATCGTTGAAATGCCTTGTTGCATGAAACAAAGAAATTTCTCCAGGCAGAGAACAATCATGGAAACTGAAAAGCACATTAAACAAGATCAATAGAATCTAAAAGATCATCCATTAACTAAGATAAAGATGAAGAATTGGAAAATATCATTAATATTGTGTCAAATGTAGTAGTTGAATCAGGGGTAAGCCTCATAGAATAATTTGTGAATAAGTTGAATCAGGGGTAATTTGTGAAGAAGTTATTGACTAGGAGGAATCTTTAGAGATTTGAGCTACCGGAGCTTGAGAGTTCTTTAAAGTGATGCTTTTTGTGTGAATGGTGTTGTCAAAGAACTTAAATGATAGACATAGGAGATACGAAGGTGTTCAAAATTTCTCTAACTACACCTCCGTACAGTCCTATTTATTCTAGGCTTCTGAGAAAGTTCTGGTCTTTCCATATATTGCTTTGAGTTTGAGTGAGTTTGGGTTTTGCCAAGAAAGCGTGGGTGGAAGTTGGGGAAGTACTACTTTGAAGGAAGCAGCCCTTTCTGCTATTGGTGAATCGCAAGGGCAGAAAACATAGACTGGCCGGTGGAATGAGGGTTTGATTACTTTTGTTGTTAGATTGGTGATATAGTTGGTCTATATAAGTAATGTTGTTTTTCTCCTTTATTTGTGCTGTTCTTGTTTTGTCTTATTTACTTTTTTTCCCCGGTATGGTGATCCATTTTTGAAGTCTAGCTGATCAGGAAGAGCCAAGTCCTATACTATTTCTTTTTCGTTGTTATTTTCCCCCTCTTCAAATACCAATAGTATACTGCATTAACTGATGACTCACGAGGAATGGTGACCGAAATCTTGGATTTAGATGAACGTGACAGTTTTGTCGAACACTGCCTCTTATTAACTGCATATTACTACTCTCTCCGTCCCCATATAAAAGTAAAGCATTCCATTTTGGGCTATCTCTTAACAAATGTGTGTTTTGAAAAATTTGTACAATTATTATTTTACCCTTTTGAAAAGTTGATGGGTAAGGAGTTCACGGGTAAAAGTGGAGGATAAGTGTGGAAAGTGGAGGTAAAAGTTGATGTGAAACGTGTAAAGTGGAGGTAAAAATTGATGTGAAAGTTGTAATGATGATGTTTTTTTAATAAGTTGGATTTACGAAGCAACACATTTAAAAAGGGACGGAGGGAGTAATACATATTTTTGTCTGAGATCCCTTAGTGACATAACTTCCCAATAGGAGAGCATTGGTGCATTGAGCGTGGATCTGCGCACTGAGAGCAGATGCTTTTCAGATTCATGAATAAAGTACCAGCGTCTATGTTCTCTATATTGTTTATTTTCTTTTTCCCCAATCTCTATTGTGGGTATTTATTTTTGTAAGAGGCCACATCACTTTGGGCTGTCGATTCTTAAACAGTTCAAAATCTATGTCCCGCGTTTATAAATAGATCTACACATTTCTTTTTGCGGAATTGAATAATATGAAAGTGTAGAATACCGGAGCCTTTGCCTATCTGGGGCTCTTACATCTTCAAGGAAAATGTTAACCTCAGCCCAAAGGGCGGAGGCTAATAAGAAGACAGTGCATAGATATCTGAGAAATGTGTATCAATATCCACAGATGTGCATTAACATCCATGAAAGTGTATTCATGTACGTGAAATGTGCATTAATATCCGAACTAGTTTATCATTATATGCATATTATCCTCCACTTATTGGGCAGAGGTTAGCAAGACCCTATCTTCAATCATGTTTTTTTTGGGAACAGTTTTGGTCATATGTGAATTAAACTTTTCTTTCGGGTGACCTTTCTTTGTTAGAATTGGAGAACAGATTGTTGGCTCGATTTGATGCAGCATCTCAAAGAAGAGAATTGTCTACCATGGCAGAGTGTGCTAAAATCTTATCTCAGGTCAGTTACGTGAACTTTGTTTTCATTATCAACCAAAAAAAAAAAAAGATATTCTGGATGCCTTTTGGTCGCCCCCTTTGTATGTCTTGTCAATGCAAACCCAAAGAACAAATGTAAAGAAGTGAACCCGGCGTGAATTGATATTTTTGTCTTGGTCATCAAGTAGTGAGTCTCTTCTCGTACATGCATTAATTTAGATGCTTATTACTTTGAATAATTGTTTCGTGCGTATTACCCATAAAAAGGATTCACGTACCGACCCCAATTGAGTGGAAACTCTGTTTCGTCTAGTTTGGTTTAACTTCTATTTACTGTGCTTGTCACTGGATCTAAATATCATCCCTGGGAAACATGGAACTATAGCAAGCTCCTTTTTTAATTTCTCTTTGCAATGACAGTTGGACTTCGTGCTTAAATACTTTATACAAAGAATATTAACATGCTCACTAGTCACTGCTTTGCTGAATGTCCAATGCTTACACTAAGCATTGGGTTAATCTAGTAGTTGCCGTTCGACTATGTGCTGAACGGAATCATAATCTGAACATCCATACGACCTGATGCTGTGAAATTCTATTATGGCAGCAAGTTATTTTCAATAACACCCAACAATTATGTCCTCCGGGATACTTTTCCTTAGAAGATCACTCCCTCTATGAATTTTTACTAGACAGTATGACATACCAAGTACATGAAAAGTTGTATTTTACAACTCCTCCACTAAAACCATTGATTAATTGTCAATGTTTTGACAATCTATCCTTGTGTTTTGTGTCTTTTCTTTTAATTCTAGAACCTTTGGATATTACCATATTGCCTTCTGCCCTTCTCAGTAGTGTTATCATTATGTTTTGCTCATTGCATTTGTAATTCATATTAGTATAGTATTACCTTATCTGGTTACAAGTGCTTGATCGAGTGGTTGCCAGTCAACAATCCCGCATGTATTTTGAACGGATTAATGTCCCAGATGTTACTGTTTTCTTCCTATGTTTGTGAATTGCAGTCTGTGAAAGAAAGAAAGGAATAAGTAAATAGGAATTCATTTAACAATGCATTGAGTTTACTGGTTAGTTGCATAAAATGTGTGAACCTTTGATTCTGCTGGGTTATGGGGATGAGTGGATGATGAAATGTCTCTCCGCTTTAAGTGATTCGGAATATTTATGTGATTTGCTTGAAAACCAGTATTATTTGAATCCAACTCCTAGAACAATATAGGAAAGTGGAATGTGTGTATTTTACCGTATCTTTGAGTCTGTAGACTCTGTACTAGTTCCTTTTCTTTTTCATGCCTATTGTAATTGATTCTAGAGATAAATAATGATGTTATGGATATATGGCTTTGATTTCTTTTTATTTTCTAGAATATATGATTATTTCAATATGGTTATGAGTGCTGATGTTGATCACATTATGATCAACTTTGTGATTCTGCAACAATTAGAGGACTGAAAGAATCGCTCCATCTTCCTTTCCTTCTTTGACTAATACTATATCAATCTTCTTGTGTTACTTCTCTAAAACTTTCTGACAATGTGCTTAAAGTCTCAATGTACTTGTAATTATTAGCAGGTGCATGAGAATTAGATAACTTAACTCTTGGAATTTGCAGAAGGGAATAAAAATTCAGTCACTTTGTGTAAAAAGTCACTCACTTTGTTCTCAGTCCTTACCATTTTGTTTGACAATGCAGTTCAACAGGGGCACTAGCGCCATGCAACATTACGTGGCAACCCGTCCAATGTTCATTGATGTCGAGGTCATGAATGCAGACACAAGATCTGTTCTCGGTGACCAGGGTTCCCAACCTAGTTCTAGTAATGTTGCACGTGGCCTTGCTGCATTGTATAAAGAAATTACAGGTTTGGAGGACTGCCATAATAATTGTGTCAGATTGACAGGTTTTTGTTCTTCACTGAAAATTGTGCTAATTTTGGTTTGTAGATACTGTGCGTAAAGAAGCTGCCACAATAACAGCAGTATTCCCTTCTCCAAATGATGTTATGTCGATTTTGGTTCAGGTATTCTGGGAATTCCCTTCATTCTTCCTTTGTGGGTTTCATGGCAATTTACTCAATGAAGTTCAGATTCCAGGATTGTATTGGCTGACAATTCCACTGTCATGAATTTTGTTTTTGGATATATGCAGCGAGTCTTGGAGCAACGAGTTCCTACACTTCTTGACAAGCTGTTGGTAAAACCATCTCTTGTTAACCCACCTCCTATGGACGAAGGGGGACTACTATTAGTGAGTTGAATTACTGGTGATTTTTTTTTTTTTTTTTCATTCGACACCAATGCCCAGTTGAAGAGAAAGCGAGATTTTAACTTCATTTGTATTTGGTGATACTTCAGTATCTTAGAATGCTAGCAGTTGCATATGAGAAGACAGAGGAACTTGCTAGAGACTTGCGTGCTGTTGGGTGTGGTGATTTGGATGTTGAAGGTAAGAATTAGTTTTACGCTTTTACTAATAAATCCAATGGACCAATGCATGCATGCAGCAGGTATTTGTGGATGGTTCCATGTGGCAAAGTTATATATTGTGGATGATTCCATGCGGCAAAGTTATACAATTGTTAACCAACTGGAAGAGCATAACACCTTAAGCCCATCAATGGTGGGGCTTTGACTCTTGATCCCTCTCTCCTAATGGGATATAAGATCTTGATCATGTTAAAAATATGAAGAAGAAAGGGTTAATATTCCTTGATGTATAGGGAAACTGTTAGCAGAACCAAATTTGCTCTGGACATTTCTTTCTTAGCGGCAGATGAGTGCACGTATTTGATAAAATTCTGGTACAGGAGACGTGTTCTGTTTTACGTTTGGGCTATTTTGTACCTACCAAAGGGTAGGGCTAAATAGCTTGCGTGCTGTTATTGTGCCGGGGTCGGTGACTGTATACATTAGATTCTGTACAAAATATTGAAGCCTTATACAGCATTTTTGGTCCAAAGTTTCCATCTAAAAATTTATTTGGATGACATTTATAGTCGAAAATATTTGTTAGAATAATTATTTAACGTACTGCCAGATTCTTTTCCAGAAGTGGATCCATATCGACGTATCCTTCATTTTAACTTTGAGATGTCCGACCCCTAGATATACCCCCTCACCGAGCCTATGTAACAAAGCAATATGTGTATTGATTTGAGCAACAATATGTATTATGGAACTATGACCATAGTGAGAATATATTCATGGAAAAGATTTAGGACGAGTTGTCCTAATCATAATAGGTTTGCCTTGGGGAATAGGGATTTCCAATCCATCACCTAAACAAATGAAACACATTGCAAGATGGAAGAAAAATGACTATGGCAATAAAATGTTTGCTTTTATGATTTTGTTAGATGGTAGGGGTAACACTCATGGACGATAAAATGGGGAAAGAGAAAATGGCTTATAACTACTTAAGATTAGGGGTGAAAACGGTCCGGTCCGGTCCGGTTTCGGGGTATTTTTGGGACCGAACCGGTCATTCGGTTTGGGGGTTTTTGAAACCGGGACCGGACCAAATAAGGCCGGTTCGGTTCCTGTCGGTTTCATCCGGTTCTACTGGTTTCCCGGTTTGGTCAGACGAGAGAGAGAGAGAGAGAGAGAGAGAGAGAGAGAGAGAGAGAGATGCCGATCGAAACAACACATTACCAGATCGAACCAAATCAAAAAATTAACTTCAGAAATAAAGAAAGAGCGAAAAAAAAGGTCTGTATTCCTAGTATTCTACACTGGTATACAAAGATTTTGTGAACAAACGTTACAAACCAGATCGAGTTTTTTCAGATCCAAACATCCCATGGCTGTTGCCTGTTGAGTGTTGTCTTCTTCGTGGAATCGATCTTTGGGCAGAGAGAGAGGGGGGTTTGCCGCCATCGATCTCGAGGGGAGAGAGGGAAGTGGTCGCGGCTTGTTGCAGCGTGGAGTTGGGAGTCTGGGAGATAGAGATGGAGAGGTGAGAGAGTTGAGAGAGAAAGAAGAAATGTAAGGTTATAATCAGATCTAGCGTCTGGAAATGATCATATATACTATTAAGTAGTAACTCATTAACAGATATTAAATATAATCGCTTTGTTTGGTTGAGAGTTTTGAGAAGAATATTTTGAAAAACATTTTTGAGATAGTGTTTGGATTGGTTTTTGGAAAAAATCATAATTAGAGAGATGTGTAATAATTAGAGAGAGATAGAGAGAAAAATGAAAATAATGATTGGAGAGAGGGGTATGAGTAGAGAGAGAAATGTGATTAATGATTGGAGAGATGAGAGATAAGAAAAGAATCTTTTTGGAAAATTTTTTAGAAATGTGAAGTGAACACAGTGAATATTTCCTCACATATCAAACAAGTGATACAGCCAGCTTAGGGGTAAAGAGTTCTGCATCCACACGTTATGTCTGGGTTCGACTCCCACTCCCA
This sequence comes from Vaccinium darrowii, assembly GCA_020921065.1. Lineage (NCBI taxonomy): Eukaryota > Viridiplantae > Streptophyta > Magnoliopsida > Ericales > Ericaceae > Vaccinium > Vaccinium darrowii. The sequence continues at coordinate 1,851,609 of CM037162.1, read as the reverse complement.
ACATTTTTTCTAAGTATTAAAAAAAACGGTACGGTCCGGTTATGGGAGCCCCTAAACCGCAAACCGGACCGGTTTCTCGGTTTGCAAATTTCCCAAACCGGGACCGAACCCGGTGTAAAAAAGGGGGACCAAATAAGGCCGGTTCGGTCTGGTTTCCGGTTCGGTCCGGTTTATCCGGTCTGCCCTTTCACCCCTACTTGAGATGGTTTGAGTATATATAACGAAGACCAATTTCTAGGGAACCATAGGAATTACGAAGAGTGATGCTATCTACTTAAATGGCTATCGTTGGACAGAAGGTTACAAAATCAACACAAGCTGTTGTGTTATGGAAAGACCTGAAACTTGTTCAACTATTGCAATAGCCCTTGATCTAGTAGAGTAGCAAATGGGTACTTACATAGGCAACCCTATGTAATTGGGACTAGAGTCAATCAATGAACTTCACTTAGGGATTAAAATTGTTATTTTTGTTCTTCTTGCTTTCTCTAATGTCACTTATCATTTAGTATTGCATTATAAGCTTAATTATGATTGGGCTAAAAAGTGGCTCCAAAGCCCCAGATAATTTCTTTGGCTAACAGACTTTTACTGGAGTTCTTTTTTCCACTTTTTTCTTACATGCAGCTGTAAAAGTTATTTTAAAACTAATTCTGAAATAGTGTTGACGAGCTTGGTTGTTCACTACCAGTTACTGGAAGGCTTTCTGAATATTTCTAATTGCAGAGATGTATAAACTACTTTTTTAACTTCCCATATTTGATTCAATTACCTCATGTTGAGATTTTGTCAACGTTTCTCTTTTACTTCAATTCCCTGAAAGCAGCTTCCTCTTTTGATACAGGCCTGACAGAGTCTTTATTTACTGCTCACAAAGATGAATATATTGAGCATGAGCAGGCTTCTCTGAGACAACTTTACAAGGCGAAGGTGGTTCTTCTCCAGTCCTCTCTCTCAACCATCGCTCCTTTTCTTTGTTCGTCTCTCTTATTATCTTTACCTCTTTGTGTAATTTTCCCTTCTCTGAGACAGTTCATGTAATGATTGCAGATGCTGTTGTTTTCTGATGGTTTGGCAACCTATAATACAATTGTGATTTGTAGGTGGAGGAATTGCGTGCAGAAAGTCAGCAATCATCGGAGTCATCTGGGACGATTGGACGCTCTAGGGGAGCTTCAATATCATCTTCTCACCAGCAGATATCTGTGACAGTGGTGACGGAATTTGTGCGTTGGAATGAAGAAGCGGTTTCAAGATGTACTTTGTTTTCATCACAGGTAAATATAGTTCGTTGTTATATGTACTTTGCGCCTAAGACCGATCCATCATCTATAATTGTTCCCTGGATATGGGCACATACTTTGTTTTCATAGTTTGTTTTGTTTCAACCCACGAGGTCATTTGTGTCCCTCCTCACATATTTCACTTATTTGGTTTTCTTGGCAAAATTGCCCGGCCAAACCTTCTAATTTCAATTTTGTAAACTGAAGGCATAGGGAGTCTGCCAAACCATGCCAATCAAGGTTATCTTCAGCTAACCAATCCGAATGCCAATCAAGGTTATCTTCAGCTAACCAATCCGAATGAATCTAAAGGAAATCCAAGTACCCGTAGGAACTCACTGGGCATAGAACTTTTTTTTTTTGTCCCTTTTGCTTTTATTTTTATACATGCACAATCCTTTGGTAATGCATTATGCTCCGATTCTTAGCACGAACTAAAATAGTATTTGACGTTTTAGATATTTTGCTAGGTTTCCTATCATTATTATTTCTAATTGTATTCTGTGCAGCCTGCCACCCTTGCAGCCAGTGTAAGAGCTGTGTTTACCTGCCTGTTAGACCAAGTAAGTTTTAGCTTCTCTGTTTTCTGGCACGAGAGTTTGCATCTATGTCCTGGGTGCTCACCCCTTAGTCTTTCTCCCCATTTTCCCCTTGATTTATCCTGCTGCAGGTAAGTCAGTATACAACTGATGGGCTTGAACGAGCCAGAGACAGCCTTACTGAAGCTGCGGCTTTGAGGGAGAGGTTTGTGCTTGGAACAAACCTTAGTAGACGGGTAGCTGCTGCGGCTGCTTCTGCCGTAATTCCTTCTCATCTCCCTTTTTCTGTACACTCAGTATTAACTAACACTTATGCTTATCTATTTAGGCATTTGAAAGGACAAAGGAATTTGACCAATTATGAATAACTGTTGATGTGTAGGCAGAAGCTGCTGCTGCTGCAGGGGAAAGCAGTTTCAGATCTTTCATGGTGGCAGTCCAACGCTGTGCAAGCAGTGTGGCTCTTGTTCAGCAAGTATGTTGGTTGCAATTACCTCTCTCACTATATATTTTGCCTGAAGCTTGTAATATAATAGTCTCAGACTTGATTGCAATTGATTGAAACCTTTTTGTGCAGTACTTTGCAAACTCTATATCTCGGCTTTTACTACCAGTAGATGGTGCACATGCTGCTTCCTGTGAAGAGATGGCAACAGCTATGTCGAGTGCAGAAGGTGCTGCCTACAAAGGGCTTCAACAATGTATTGAAACTGTCATGGCTGAGGTCTGTACTTGGCAAACTAACACCTTAATGTTCAGGTTTAAGTGCACAAAAACCACCTATCCTTTTATAAATAGCTGTGAGGTTTAGCCAAGTGTCGGGTGGTCGCTTCATCGGTTTTGCCATGTGACAGTTTACTCTCTTCAGTATGCATTTGTGTTTTATCCTGTCTTCAATAAACTAATTCCTTTGAAATGTTGTGCAGGTTGAGCGGTTGCTCTCAGCTGAACAAAAAGCTACAGATTATCGGTCTCCTGAAGATGGCATTGCTCCTGATCACCGTCCAACAACTGCTTGCGCAAAGTAAATCCAACTTGACTTGGATTTAGTGTTTGTTTGAAGGCCCTTATCCCTTGAACTCTTGTTGTAAATTTTGGTTTGGGCTTTCTATAAAAACTACTTTCACCGGGAAAAAATGTTATTAAATGTGAACTCGATCTCAGTATTCCGGGACTGATATTGTTTTCCTTTCCTTTTCCTAGTTTCTTTTTTGTTGTTCGGCTGATTCTGTTCAACATTGTCAATTAGCCTCTTTGTTTTCTTAACCAGAGTTGTTGCGTACCTCTCTCGTGTGCTTGAGGCTGCATTTACTGCCCTAGAAGGTCTTAACAAACAAGCTTTCTTGACTGAATTGGTATGGCTTTGTCCTTTGCTATTTTCATAACTGCTAGTGTGATCCGTTTTTCCCCTTCCTTATCTGGTTATGTGTGGCAAAAAAAATTTCCTTTTCTTACAAGTGAGCATTTGTTAGAGACATTGATGCAGTCTTGATTGTGCCCTTCTATGTATTTCAAGGCTTCATAACAGCTAACAATCTATCTTTCTTCGTACTTTTGCTCTGGCATTATGCAATCTTTGTGATGTCAATGAGCAATCAATCGCTTATCATATTTTCGGCTGTTCTTATTAGTGGCTGTCTAGTCATCGCTGGCATTTTTTTGTGACTAATGAATTTGTTGATTTAGGGGAATCGGTTGCACAAAGGGCTGCTTAATCATTGGCAGAAGTTTACATTTAATCCGAGGTAACACCTTGCTGTTATGTTCCATAGCCTGCCTATTATGCTTTAAGTTACATACTCATTGGCAAGTTAAAACTCTTTGTCAAGGATGCTGATTATATCTATATATTGTGTTGAAGGTAGGGAATAGCATATTCCTTTATGGCTTTATAGAGTGTGAGCTATAATTCTGGAAAGTTGGAAAACTTAATTGACAAAGAATGGGGAGAAAAGAGGAGAGAAAAAAAATCAAAAGGCTGATGCATGTGCATGAGTAGCTAGAAAACATAACCACCGACAATAATGTTGACAAGAACCTTAAGGGTGAGATGCTTAGTCCATCCTTCTGCTTCACGTATCTGTGTTTCTCTATTTCAGTGGAGGTCTGCGACTGAAGCGTGACATAACCGAGTATGGGGAATTTGTGCGCAGCTTCAATGCTCCTTCTGTTGACGAGAAATTTGAATTGTTGGGAATGTAAGTTGCAGGGGTTGGTCTGATCTCAGGCTTTTGATTTAACATGTTCCATCCTGATTTGCTGTTGCATAATTTGTTTGCAGCATGGCCAATGTCTTTATTGTGGCTCCTGAAAGCCTCTCCTCTCTGTTTGAGGGAACCCCAAGCATTCGGAAAGATGCGCAAAGGTAACAGCCATATTACTTATGATTGTTTTTTATGTTTTGTAAAATAATTGGGATATAGTACTTTGCTGCAGATTTTGTAAACCTTACATATCTTTCAACAAAAAGTAGATGGAGCTTGAAACTTAATGTCGGTACTGTTAAAGCTGTTAACACACAAGTTTTCTTTCACAGAAAAAACACATAATCCGACTCGTACACACTGAGATGACAATTATAAAAAAAATAATAATAATAAGAAAAGGGCACAACATTTGAGGATAATGGAAAACCGTATTATAGACTTTGTTCTGTTCGCTGATAATAATAAAAGGCAATATAGCATTGATTCAAATTGAACGAACAGATTTTTTAAACTTGTTCACCAATATATCATTGACATCATAACTGCATTTCATCAACACTGATAAAGTAAACAATGCTGGAGTCCATCATTTAAGAAAACATATTTCATCAATCCACGTATCATACATGACATACGCCATCTTGCGAGCTTCCCAATATTTCTCTCTCTAATGGATGGGAGATGATTGTTACAAATCGACAATATTTGTAATTTACCGTTATGTCCCAGAACTTTTTCCCCTCAAGCTAGCAAAGTGATCCATCTATGTTTGAGTGACTGCTACATTCTTGTACAATGCACATGTGCAGTTTGTACTAGATTTAGAAATACCATTAGTGCTTTATGTATCTGTCTCCTCTCTATCCCTATTTCTTTTACGATATGATAACCTGAAATCTTTGGCAAATTCAGGTTTATTCAGCTCAGAGAGGACTACAAGAGCGCAAAACTGGCAGCCAGACTTAGTTCCTTGTGGCCGAGCTCTAGCTAAAACAAGTACGATCGTTATCAAGAAATTGATCTGCGTAGATCAATGTTCCCCTGCTCATGAACCCGTGCTTCAGGATCCGAGAATTGAGAAACATATTTGTGGATAAGTTTATCGCGAGGACAATGAGTTTATCCGTGGAAAAGGTCAGTTGCATTAGATTTTCTGTAGTTTATATCATCTTTGTGGTTCATTGGTTTTATCTTGGGTTTATTTCATTCGTAGATTTCTTTTTTAGTGTATATTGTTATGTACAAATGGATGGAAAAAAAATCCCACAAGGTGGGTTGTATATTTTGTGTTTGAGAGAGAACTTTGTCACAAATCACAAATGTCGCGTTCGAGTGTGAGTTTTTGTTTTTGGATGGTCGATAACAATTTATGGCTATAATTCTTGTGAATTTGGCTTTGACTGGCTCCTAGTTGATTGAAAAATGTTAGTGGAGATTTGGATATCCACAATCTACCTCCACCATTCACAGTCCTCTCTCTCTCTCTCTCTCTCACACACACACACACACACACAAATTGTTTACAGTGGATAAGACAGAAAGTGGAGAAAGTTTGGAAGTGGGAGGTTGATTTGTCACGGATTGCAATCTTCCTTTATGTCAATGGTATCTATCATTCAAAAGATTGTGTTTTGAACCCTTTTCAATCCACTTTCCCAGTAAAATACAATTGGTTCATTTGTACATGAACTTTCATGTTTTTCATTAACCTGATATAGGGGTGAAAGTCTCTTCAGAGACATCGATGAAATTGGAACAGTCTCTTCGGAGACATTCGATAAAATTGGAACGGAACATAGATAGGCATGAAAGAATGAAGTTATTAGAACTTGGCTGATGTTTCGTTCGAGTCGTTAAAAATTTGTTCGAGATATAAACATGTTTAGTGTAAACATGGTTTTCCAACTAGTTAGTTTGAAATCAAATTTTGACATTTACTTTAAAACCCATTTTTAAGTTTTTCAGTTAACAAGAAGAAGCAGAGATGGCCCCCATGTGCGACCATAGCAAAAGGGTCCATTATTGACCTCTCATGTGTATCTATCCCAGTCTATGTCACCCAATACGCCAAACCAAGCTTGATGTCACAATCCGAAAATTTCTATCCCAATTCCAGAGAGAGAGAGAGAGAGAGAGAGAGAGGTGCAGTTGAGTGTAAATGTTTGACCAACGAAACATTCGGGGTATCACACAAATGACCGACGCCATACATCTGTACCTACTTGCCTACACATGACGTGGTGTGCATTTGGTATACCCGATACCTTTATTGACGAAACAAAGGGCGTAGGGATGGCAACGGGTCGGATGGGGGCCGCATTTTGCTTACCCTGGACCCGAACTCCGAATGGGTTATCTACCTCCGAACCCACTCCGATCCCCGACGGGGGATTTTTCAGGATCCCCAAACCTGCCCCTATCGGGTATTGGATTACCTGATTGGCTCCGAAAACCCGAATACAAAAATGAAGCCCAGGAAATATGCATCTCCAGTTAGATATACTATTGAATCAATTAATATAAATACGAAGAAAATGTAAGAACCAACACCCCAGTAAAGTGGGTGGGTTAGGAACCTTATATCTTCCATATATGCTGCGGTTGATTGTAATACTTATATTGTATCTCTAGGGTAAAATTGTATAGCTAAATACTTCGGGTCGGGGTCGGGTCGGAGTTTGGGGCGGATGTTTACAGAATCGAACCCGAACCCGAATCCGAAAAAGTTTAAATTTCTCCTCCGAATCCGATCTGAAATCCGAATTTTATAACGGAGACCCGCTCCAATCGGATCGGGTACGGGGCGGAGGCGGATCGGTCCTAAATGTCATCCCTAAAAGGGCGAAGCTGCTCCAAGTTGCAGTCAGTGACTCAGTCAATATAGGAAGAGAGCTATCAATGAAAAGTTTGTCAACCAACCAAATCCAATCTCCCCCCACCAAAGTCTCTCTGCTTCACACATGGCTATCGAGATCAAAGAAGGTGTCATGCAAGTGCTTAAATTTGTCATATATCCATCAGAAGTCATAGCTTCACATCTCTCTCACTCACTATCAAGAACAAAATAATGTACTTACCTCATATGGAAGAGAGAGATCAGGCTCGGCCCTAGGCATAAGTCCACCAGGCGGTCGCCTAGAGTCTCTAGTTTTCGGTCCAATAATAGTGCCCCCAAGTTGACGAGGATAATAAATATAATGTATTTCAAGAATTTTTTTGAAGAAGTGAGTCTGTTGTGTTGATTGGATTCACGTGACCTATCCATGAGAACGCCGTTTCCATCCTTGCTTCCGTAAGTAGCATGGGCGTGTTATTTTTGTACTTGTACAAAAAAAAAAAAAAAAAAAAAAGGCTTCGAATCGGACAACTCTGAGGCTTGAATTCGTGACCTTCGGGTGCAAGTAATATGTTCCAAGCGGCAAGTCACTAAACCACAAGGCTGTCTTAACTTTAATTTGGAACAATTAATTATATATGAACATATCAGAGACCCCATTTTCAAATCTTACTTAGGCCTAGTTTTTCAAAAAAATTTAGCAACCTAGTTGCTAAAATCAACCATGATTTTAGCACCTGTTTGGTGAACTCATTTGCTAAAATCAAATGGAAAACTCAACCTTAGGGCCAAGGAAATCTCAGGGTTGGGCTTGAGAGAGATTGGCGGCAGGTCTGTGTAGGGAGCTAAGGTGCGAAAGCGAAACAGTAGCGTGGGCGTTATAGGACTTTTGAAAATATCTTAAAATTATAAAGTCGAGAATGGAAGCAAAATTATGTAGCAGAGTAGTGGTGGTGGGTCCCATTAAAGTTATATTTTTTTGTCATTTGATGGTATTTTGTAGAGTACTAATAGTATTTATCATATATTTTAGTATTTTATGCATAAGCTAGCCCGAATATCTAACAAAACTTATCGGTTCTCTGAAAATCATTATTGTCACTACCCTTGGCCTCTTGGGACTCATATATATCCGTAATAATGACCATAAACCCTAATGAATTTGACCAAAAAATGATGTTAGTAAACCCAACGTGTTTCCAAAGAACATTTAAAAGCAAGTAAGGAACTCAGATGATTGTCTTTTTTTATTGCAAGAGAAGAAAACTTCATAGGGACCTTGGAACAAATTGAGGATTCTTGATCCTCTATTCTAAAAATGTACTATGTCCCTCTATTTTAATTCATTATTGTAATCATCCTATTCTAGGATTCTTATAATAAAAAACTAAGCAACTTGGTTCACCAAAATATCATCAAATGGCAAGAATAATTAAGCAAAAGAAAAATAAGAGCAATGTGTTACAAACAATTAAGTAATACTAAACATAAGCGTAATTTTCTTACATAGATCAACTGATTTAGCAACTTGTAATCCAAGAATATTGAAAATACCGTAGTAAAAACTCAGCTCATTCTCCTTATATAGATCAACTGATTTGATAACTTCCAGTCTAAAAATACAAAAAATACTGTAATAAAAAACTCAGCCTGATCACTTGTACTGATATTTTTATCTAGTTATTGGTCACATGCTCATAGCATTTTCCAATTAGTACTAAAAAAACCAACCAGTCTTGTATACTGCTCTCTCCGTCTCATATTTGTTGTCCACTTTCACCTTAAAAATTTGATTATATTTTTCAATGTATAATGTTATATATATAGGGATCTTGTTTGATAGTTCCTGATGGGTACTATTAAACAAAGTTTTTAAAATTGTAAAAAAAAAATTATGGATAAAAATATATAAGCAATTAAAAATGACACGCATACCTATATAGACAAGAAATTGGGGACGGAGGGAGTATATTTTCGAGAGCTGCAAAAAAAAAAAAAAATACACCATAAAGTAATTTGTTGTGATTCATTCTCAACCGTCTGATGAAGATGCATAGGATTCGACGGATGAAAAAGCATTTGCGCTGCTAAACGAAAAAGCAGTGCACGCGTTATGCCCAGCAGCAGCAGCAGCGCCACGGCACCTTTACCGCCAAAAAAGAACTGCCCGGTGGCCCCACAAGATCTGCAATTAGTCAATTGCCACCCACCGTCACGCGCTATTACTCGCCTTCCTTTCAGAATTTCTACGCTCCCCCCTAAATCATCCCATCGCAAAACCAAGTTGCACTTGTTCGAGTACACTAATAATATACTCGCCGAGATTAGCGAACACCTGGACGTCGTAGAATTGTCGTTTAATGGCGCCCACTTGTTTTTTCTCCATCCACTTCTTCAGTAAATTCGTCTCTTTTTTGGATGCTTGATAACCACCACCAAATGTATAGTGCCAGCAGTTCAACACAAAAAAAAGAAGGAAAAAGGACGGTGCATGTTTTTGGTGTTAAAAACTAGTATGTTGAATTGTCTTTTCTTGCATTTTATTACTAGCGCATGCCGGTGCCCGTGCCGGTGTCAGTGCCCGTACTTAAAGACAAGGCTTGAGAAATTGACGTCCGTACCCTTTTTTTTATTTTTTATTATAGTTTTTGAATTTCAGAGAGGGGGAAGGAGAGGAGGTAGTGAGAATGTAGTTTGAATTTCAAAAAGGAGAGAGAAAGAGGATGTAGTTTGAAATTTTGGATGTGGTCGGCCGGTGGAGGACAATGGTAGAGAGAGGGAGAGGGAGTGAGTTGGCAGAAAGAGGGACAAAATGTAATATAATACCTGAGACAAAAACTGCTCTGTATTGTAATATAGATTTTATTTTGTTTTTTTGTTATTTTATTTTGTTCTTGTTTTTATATATGCTGTCGAGTTGGCAATCTTGGAAAAAAAAAAAAAAGAAACTGATGGGTGCTTTGGCAAAAAAGTGCAGGATTGATTTTTTGGTTTTTTCGTTTTGTCTTTATTTAAATTTTTGGCTTTAAAAAAATTATTTTTGACCATAATTTTATACTTCTTGGATTTGTCGCGTCGGAACGAATCCATAAATCACGAAAACTTGACGCAAAACTAACAAATGCAAATTTTTTTTAAATAAAGACAACAAAAAAACCAAAAAAACATTTTTTTTTCTTTTTTGCCAAATCACATAGAAGTGTATGAGTGTTTTGGTCAGGACTCTGAATTAAAAAGGGGTGGAGCCAGGGGGTGGAGCCAGTGGGGGTAGGGTAAGTGCCACCCCGACCCTAAATTTCAAGCCAATATATATTTTTAATTTGGTTAGACATCTACCGATATTTTTTGACAGTTTCATATTTTATACACATAGATCTATTTTTAAGAAATGAACGGATTGGTCATGACAATATCTAAAAGGATTTCATTTGAAGACCAAAAGAGAGTTGGTGCAAAAAAAAAAAAAAATTCAATTAAAAAAGAGCCCGGCCGTGACCAAATCTAATTATATGTGTAAATATTTATACACACGTAACCTTCATTTTCACAGTTTTGCAGCCAACACGCATGAACGAAATTAGACTCCCGCACAATACTGTCACTCCCGAATTTCAATCCTGGTTCCGCCACCAGGTAGAGCAAGAGGAAATTCAACATGTAAACCGCTGGGAGCCTGAACTTTTGGCTGGACTGAAACTAGAGATTTTGGCACAAAACCAGAACGTGGAGGAGTCAAATAGTTTAATTTGGGCTGACTTAATTTTGACCCTACGACTGGCAGCTGATTAAACCAAAATCCTCTGCTCTTGCGAATGTGAACCTAATTTTGTTTTCCTTTTTGAACGGCATTTTTTTTTACAGCAAAATTCAAACGGGAATTGATGAGGTAAGCCATTAACCTTTGTTGAATTCCCAAAATAGCCCTTGACACTAGTTACAATCTAAATGCAAAAGGCTCTCTTCTTTTTCTAAATAATGATCATGCATGAAAACTTAGAATATAATTTATTGGTGGGCAATTTCTATAAAGAAAAATGAAACGAATTCCCCGTTTGACTTTTGCTGTAAAAAAAAATGCCGTTCAAAAAAAAAAGAAAAAGAAAAAGAAAAAGAAAAAGAAAAATGAAACTAAGATAACAAAACATGGGAATGCTACCAAATATACATGTCCTAGTTCATAAAATACATCAAATAAGTAAGTCATTTTCAGTTGCTTTGCATCACTTGGGTACTGAATTTTCTACTAATACAGTAGAAAATTTGTGATGTAGAAAATTCTGCTACTTAAGGTGTTGTGATGTGCAAAATGGCAAATTTTCTACTGTATTAGTGTAATCCAAAACTAGTGTCGAGGGCCATTTTGGGAATTCAACAAAGGTTAATGGCTTACCTCATCAACTCCCGATACTGTCACTGACGGCCAAGTAACAGAAGGGTGCTTTTGATACTAAAATATAAAACTCAAGGGAGGTTAGTGCTATTTCAGATAAAGCAGGGGTGGTCAGTGTACAAGTCAGAAACCTCAGGGGAGGTCAGTGTAATTTACCCTTTAAGAAATGAACGGATTGGTCATGACAATATTTGAAAGGCTTTCATTTGAAGACCAAAAGAGAGTTGGTGCAAATTTTTTTTTTCAAATAAAAAAAGAGCCCGTGACCAAATCTAATTATATATATAAATATTTATACACAGGTAACCTTCATTTTCACAGTTTTGCAGCCAACACGTATGAACGAAATTAGACTCCCGCACAACACTGTCACTCCCGAATTTCAATCCTGGTTCCGCCACTGGGGCAGAGCAAGAGAAAATTCAACATGTAAACCGCTTGGAACTTGAACTTTTGGCTTGACTGAAATCAGAGATTTTGGCACAAGCCGGAACGTGGAGGAGTCAAATAGTTTAATTTGGGCTGAATTAATTTTGACCCTACGACTGGCAGCTGATTAAACCAAAATCCTCTGCTCTTGCGAATGTGAACCTAATTTTGTTTTCTTTATTGTCACTGATTCCTCTGTTCTAGGCAAATGTGAACGTGGACAGGGGAATTTGCACTATTGCAGATCCGCTAAGTAAAGTGTTTTAAGCTCTCATATCATTACCCTATTAAAATCATTTCCCTTGCCTTTTTGTAGCACACTCTTGGCATGTGGCACGTGACGAGTGGGCACTCCTTGGGTTTTGCCACTTCAACTTCAAGCCCCCACCATTGGGAATGCCAATGAATAAACTTTGTGTTGTGTTTTAGATCTTAAATGGGTTTTTGTTGATATCTGCTCCTAAGGCACATGATGATAATGTTTATTGACTTAGTAGGCTAATTAAATTCACTTTTATAAAATGTAGTTGATGTATTTAGATTTTATGTGCAAAAAGTAGTAAAAGAGCTTATGGCTAGTGTTTCAAACTTAGATTTCTCATGCAAACAAAGACAAATAAAAGAGTTAATGTACTCCTTATCACATGCCAATGAGGCACATGTTAACAAAATCCAAATTGATAGTACAAGCTTCGTGGAGGTAAAAAAAAAGTATATGTGGGGTGGCGCTCTCTCTTGGGCCGGATCTCCCTTTCTTCTTAATCTCTTCCGTTGGATCTGGACCAAAAACTAAGTTAGTGCGTAGCCTACCGGTAAGGCAGTGTTCTAAAACTGGGACTAGTCGGAGCTTGAGCGAGGTGAGCAATGGGTAGGCTTTTGATTTTATCACGGGACGGAAAAGTCTGGAACTAGTCAGAATTAGTCGCGGACTAGTCAACAAGACGGTGAGTCGGGACTAGTCCCCCACTCAGTAATTCAAAAATTAGTTGAACCAAGTTGGAATAAGTCACAAAAAGTTAGGGTGAAGACAAAAATTTGCCAATTTCAGGGGGCCTCGGTGTAATTTTAGGGGTAATATATACTAAACTAAATCGTCGATCTGTAAGACTGTATTACTCATCGTCTCAAATTCAACCGATTTGTTGCACCTTCTCACCCTCACGACCATCGTCGTTAATGAAGGGATAGAGTGATGAATATTTAATGTTTTCATAATAGATGTCATTTGGAAAGGGGTTGGAGAATACTAAAATAAAACGTTTGACTAACTGCTAGGCGCCGAGTACTAGGCCTAGGCCTAGGTGCTAGTCGGTGCTTTGCCGCCCAGCTAGCGCCTCCTGAGTTTAGAACCTTGCCGGTAGACATTTTGATGACTAAGTCAGTCTTTGAGTGAGAGAAGGGAAAAGCACAAAGCAGAGTGAGAGGACAGCATACCGTTATCACGGTGATATTTATAGGAGTGCATTGACTTAGAGGCCAAGGTGACGTCATTGATTCCCACCTCACTTCTTGAACGTACCATAGACCTTTCCCTGTACAGTAGGGGACCACGTCAGGTGATCTGATCGTCTCAGCACCACGTGGTCAGACCTTATAATTAGTGCATAACATGCCGTCGTATGATGCAAGACCGCGCCACGCGACAAAACCCAACAGACTTAGCTGAATCGAACCAATCTGTACCAACCCGTATCTGGCTTTATTGCAGTTTATAAACGTGGCCCGACCCGACCCCTCGGTTTATCCAGTGGCCCAACGGGTCCTTTGTGTCCTTGGCTGTTGGGTTGGTCAATTCCTGAACCCATTTGAGCAGTACAGGTTGGGGACCCGCAGTCTTGCCCACTACAGTATCGAATTAAACATTGCAGTTCCAACCCTAAGGGCTGTCACGCTAGTTAATTGACTTGCCTCGGGGGGCTTATCACCCAAAGGTTATAGGGTCGATTTCTCTCGCTAGGGATTTGTTCTTGGGACAACTTCACCTCACGCAAACACATGAAAAGGGCTGTGGGAAAGGCTGGACACATTAGTCCTATTCATCAACACACTCTTCATTACCCCCCAAAAGTGTTGTAATTCAAAAAAATAAAATGAATAAGTGTTACATTTCGCTCTAGCAAGAAAGGAAATACTTGAACATTGTTTGCATACTTGCATGTATAAAAAAAAATGGATCTCATACTACAGAAATGTGATGATTCTCTTGTCGTCGGTGTGAAAATCACAATTGCCATTAAATATTTGTTGGATACCTACCTGATTCTTTATTTTGAAACCGTTTGTCTTTAGGTTTTGGAAAATACTTACCACATGCAATTTTAAAGGCGGTGAATAATGAGTAAAAGATGCATCAACAATAAAATAAAATAAAAAAGTATATTCACCATATTCGTAAGATATTGAAAATTTAAATTGTTTGACTTTATGTGTTATTCACTGCCTAACCATTATGTTCGTAATCCCTTTTAAGTCATACGAAGAGATTTTTGATTCTCTCCTATCTCATGCGTAAATAAGCTGTCATTAACCAAACTAAAGAGGGAATGAGTCAAATTGCGTGTAAACTTAGTCGTGTATCCTTAACCGTTAATCATAGTAAATAAAAAAAATGAGAGACTGACGTACAGCCCAGAAAAAGCCAAGGATATTACATCGCATAATTAATCCACTTGTTAGTGTTGAAGGTGGGAAAAGGGTAATCATTAATTTCTTATTGATAGATATAAGATGCTTTGCTTAGATTAGGGTAAACCGCGCATAATTTGACAATTGGGGGATTAAAGTTTTGTGCCCTACTAGATTTTCATCATTTCGATGCAACTAACCACGCGCACAAGCCATAACGTGTGCTTCACATTCCCAAGTCCCAACCATTTTGAGATAAAAAACAAAAAAAAATTGATATTGACACCGCATTTTTTTTTTGTTTACATTAGGTTAAATTACTAAACCACTCTTGTACGATATAATTACATTTACTTCTTACTTTCAATTTTACAAGGATGATTTAGTGACTTTATCCACTAGAGACAAAAAAAAAAGAAAAAGAGTGCCAGTATCAATTTCCTAAAAAAGATACTCACTCTATGCTAGATTTCTTGTCCATATTTTACTTATATTTTCTAATTTAAAATATCTATGAACCTAAACACTTTGTTTCATACAAAAATCAAGCCATATCAAGTACGATTCATATTGCGTATTTAAAACACTATACATTTCCGAATATAATTGATTTTTCATGATCTCCGAAATTGTGAGAGCAGACAAGAAATTTGGAACGGAGTGAGTAATTGATTTTCGTACTCATTTTTTTATCATCCACACTTGCCTTTTTTTATTCATGTGAGTTTACTTTATTATCCCTGAATGCGGACAAAAGTAATTTTACTGGAGCATATGATAAGGTAAAATTGTCATTTCTCATCAATAAAAAAAAAAAAAAGAGTACCGGTGGTTAACACAAGCCTGTAAAGCAAAAAACCAAAAATGAAAATAATAAAAAAAAAAATGCACTACTGGCCTCCACTCTTTTCTTTCCTCTTCCTTGTCGGTAGGTGGTATCTCACGAGTCCCGATAAAACAAGAAAATATGCGCACAGAGAGAGAGAGAGAGATTTGTAGAGAGAGACAGGGAGCGCGTGGACTTTGTCTCAAGTGGGGCTACCGTTTTGACATTTTCACAAGTCAATGCATCTGGAGAGAGAGAGAGAGAGAGCAAGAGATAAGCGTTGATATTGCCAAACGCCCTTCTCTCTCTATAAATATTTATTGCTTTCCATTCTCTCTCTCAACTATATCTCGAAAAGTCAGCGCCTTCTCTTGTCCCCTCTCTCTCTCTCTCTCTCTCTCTAGGGCAGAGCAAGAACGGAAGAAGCAGGGGAATGGCGGATGATTGGGATCTTCAAGCGGTGGTCAGAAGCTGCTCAGCCGCCGCTTCCTCCTCCTCTTCCACCGCCACCGCCGCATCTAGCTTTCTACCACAAGATGACCAATTCCTGTTTTTTCCAGATCCATGTGAACCAACAAGTAGTGAGAGAGTTGAAGAGTTACATGATCTGTTCAACCCCTTTTTCCCCCAATTTCAAACCCTAACACCTCAAAACAACACACCCATCTCACCTCTCTCTGTTCTAGGCGGATTACAAGATCTATCACCGCCACCACCGCCGCCACAACATCAACAAAGGCAGCAAGAAAAGCTGAAACCGAAACAACCACATCACAAGCATTCTTTTACTGGTTCTAGAGCTTTTGCTACTAACCCAACCCCAAGGTCCAAAAAAAGGTAAAAATTTTCGGCTTTTTGGGTACGAATTTGTGTTATGATGTTCTCAATTTGGGTCACACAAATCTCTTAAATCGAGCTCCTTTGGTGATTTATGCTGTTTGTTTTCTCACAGGAAGAGCCAGATGAAAAGGGTTTGTGAAGTTCCAGCTGAGGGTTTGTCTTCTGATATGTGGTCTTGGAGGAAATATGGGCAAAAACCCATCAAAGGCTCTCCTTATCCGAGGTGGGTTTTCAAGTTCTTTTGGATAATTATGATTTATATCGGATATTTGGATTTACTGTTCTCCGTTAGAAATGCTTCAATTTTGCACTCTCTAACAGAAAAGTTTCTAATTAAATGTGGGTCTTTCATGCTTTAAACCCAAAATTGTTTTAATTGCGTTAAAATTGCATCAGAAGCATTATTCAAGAGCTTCTGTGGTTTTTAAAAGCAAAATTGCATTGCTTTTAGGTCTTGAAAGAAAGATGGTAGAGTTCTCAAAAGCAACTGGTGCTGCTTTGGGTGCACATCTCTCCGGTCTAAATAGACTATTTGGACTCGAAGAGACAGTTCTCATCTACCCGTGCAATTGCTAATCAATGATTCAGATTTGCTAATCAAATTCGAACCATTAATTGCAGCAAATAGAAGGTGTAGATAAGGGCCGTCTTCTCCCGTCAAAAAGTTAGACCGGGGAAGATCGTTTCCTTTATGTTTTCGACTAGTGCTTGTTTTTTTTTTCTTTATAGCATTGGACCAAATTGGTTTGCTTTTCTTTGTGGATGAAACAGAGGATACTACAGATGTAGCACATCAAAGGGGTGTATGGCCCGAAAACAAGTGGAGCGAAACAGATCCGACCCGGGAATGTTCATTGTCACCTACACCAACGAGCACAACCACCCTATCCCCACCCACCGTAATTCACTTGCCGGAGTCAGCCGCCAGAAGTCTGTCACCCCTGAAACCGGCTCAGCCGGTGAAACCCACGACAAGCCCTCTTGCTCCGACCCGGTTTCTCCAGTGGAGAGCAGAGAAGAAGAGGTAGAAGATCTGATGGAAGAGAGGGAAGAAGATGAGTTGGGTGGTGTTTCTGATATGGTCATGAGTGATGATTTCTTTGAGGGTTTGGATGAGATCACAGGCTTGGCGACCGGAGATTCCTCTCCGGATCACTTTCCGGTCAGTTTGCCGTTCCCTTGGCTGGCCAACAATGCTACAACTACCACAGCAGGCGGCCGCTGAGTTGCCAGCTAAGTCACATAATGGGCGCGTGCTTGCGTGAATGTGAACGTAAAAGCATCTTCAAAAAATATCCCAAGCTACTGAAATTCGCGAGAACGAAGATTGAGAGCGAGACTGAAGGTTCTACTGAAGGATTATGGGACTAAGGTTTATGAAAACCTGATTCCGCGTTGATATGGAATGTGAATGATGCTTTTTTTTTTTTTTTTTTGCCCTTTCCGTTTGACTTTTTGATTTAGAGTATTCATCTTTTTTCTGTTATTAGAGAGAGAGAGAGAGAGAGGGAGAGAATTTTCACCAGTGGCAAAGAATCTTCCAGTGACAATGGTTTGTACGTATAACGTATAATTCGCCCTTCCATTACAGATGATGAGTCTTGTAGAGGAAAAAAGGAGTTTTATTCCATGTCTCTAGATGCATTGTAATATAGTGACAGGAGTTTTAGTTGCTCACAATCTGATTAATCTATCTCTGGCCTTTCAATGGCCTTCGTATATCAGGTGATGTTAGTGACAGACACAAGTATTTTCCTTGTATATCTTACTCGACGAATATACATATGAAGGTCTATAAAATATATGTCAATTTTAGGCGTTCGTTGAAATTTATTTCATCATTACCAATGCACTTCTAGCTGCGCAATCGTGACATGAAATTTGTGTGTGAAATTCTTGTACTGATGTGTAATTTAGAGTTCATTGCCGAGTGACGTGCTTTTACGGTCTTCTACAGGATGCTAAGGTCGAATATTAAGCTTATGAAAATCGGTGTTATGCAATGAATTAACTGACTTAAAGGTCTAAGTCACTCTACATCGTCCTCATTTTGTGTGGTTAATGAGTAAAGGGGAATATAGTGAAAACAGAGGAGGTCCCATGGTCATAATTTTCAACCAAAACTGTAGGGTAATTAGGGCCAGCAAACAATGAATGTTTGACAATATCTGGCAATGGTTCCATTCACAAGTCACAACCACTTCTGTTCCTTGACTCCTGACAGAACCAAGCAATCTTAAAACAGTCGAAACAACAGAATTGGTAAAACCTGGTCATGTTAACAATTCATAAATACTAGAGTATGAGACACAGAGAGAGAATCAGCCTCAAGCACATATACCGCGAAGAAAACCAATACGCGGATGATCTAGCCATCAATTCTCCAATATCTGTGGGAGAAATGCATTTTTATATTTCAACTAGGTGGGTACCGCCGTGCTACGCACGTTCGCGGCCACCCGTTAATGTCAATTGATATATATTTTAGGTTAACTTTGCTGAAAAATAAAGTTCGATACATCAGACGGTGTAGTACATTTTGATAACTTTGTTGCATAGTTTTGACAAAATTAGGTAATAGATCCATGCCATAATCTTCGAGGCCAGCGTGAAGATTTTGGCTATTGTTGCAGCTAAAAGTAGTTAATATTACAACTTAACAATTTCTCACCGCTATTGTAATTACTAAGCATTCGTTGACTCAATTTCTCATCGCTTCTTAGAATGAGCGCAAGCAAAATAAGTGCACCAAAAACATAAATTTTTTTAATCTAATGGTACAGTTCCTAGGGGTACAACTACAGGAATTTAGATACATGAATACCTGTGTTTATATGTGAAAATAGCATTGAACCTATGATTGGAAGAACTTGGAACAAGCCCCAATCCACTTGGGCTAGCTTGGGAATTTCAAATTTCACCATCTTGCTCATCTTTTCCCACTCTCGTGTGTGCCTTCATATATTTGTTCATAAATCACATTTGAAATCAAACAGAAGGCGAAATACCTGCCTAGAATACACAACAGAATTGAAACTACCTTAACGGAGGGCAATTAGAATAAACAGAACTTGTTTTATAGCTCTTCAAAAAAAGAATAAACAGAACAAGCCAGTGAATACTGCAACGGAGACGACGAAAACTCAATCAGATGGGAGCAAAAAAATCTCCATAGCTACTAGAATGTGTAGTGCAAGCAACTAAATTGAAAAAAAGGTGAAAGGGAAAAAGGACCAACATCTAGTCAAAAAAAAATATTGAACCAACATCACAATTGCCGAAACTAAAATGCCGCATCTCCTTAAGCAGCATTTCCCTCTCAATCAAGGCCATTGCGAGAGAAGTCGAGCCCATTGAATTGAAGTTAATTGCACTTAACTGGTATACAGATCAAAGAAATCTGAAGAAAATCAACCACAAGGTCCCATTGGATGGCCACCTGTCTCTCATCTGTATCTTCATGCTCAACCTAACAAAAAAATTCATTTTGGAGAAGTTAGTTCAGGCATACTTAAGTCATAGACAGGTAAATAATTCAACACTGCCAACGAATAAAACCACATGCAGTATCTAATTATCTTAAGTGAAGTTTCCGCTTCACTAGATTAACATCGCCGGGCTCCCAGGCCAAATGCATTGCATTTAGCTTGAGGAAATAATTTTGTCCTAAAAGTAACAATCTAAATTTTTTCAGCTTTTCATCCTCTTTATCAACATCGGCCATAAGCTGTCCTTATCATGGCTATATGTACATACTAACACGAACAAAACAGGGTGGGAGCATTCGAACAGAACAACTGGAGTAATATATTTGAAAATATTTACCTCAGACAAGTACTCTCGCTTCAGAAGAACATAAAGTTCAATCTACAATTGAATTTGATGGAGTCCAGGTAAAGAAAAATGTTCCTTCAACCCTTCAACTCTCAGAGGGAAACTTACCTCATTATAAGGCTGAAGAAGAGGGGCGGCCAGCCACACCAGGGAGCCACTCTTTTAAGTATGCCTGGCAATCTAAAGCTGAATCAGATAGGGCACCAAGAGCAGTGACAGTTATCTGAAAAGAAAGACAATCGCTATGTTAATCATGGGTTCCCCAGCTCAATTGAATTTAGTTAAACAAGTACATACATATACTTTTTGAAGGCAACAGAAATCTGTATCATCATCATCAAAATGGGCTCTTCTTACCTAAAAGATCACACGTATAGAGTTTGTAATCATGAAAGAAAAATAAGAAATCTAGAAACAATCAAAAGAGGAAACTCGTAAACTTCCAAGTAGGTCTTCCCAAGAGCCACAATAGTTGGTCATAATTATTGATAACTCCCAGACAAAGAAAAGGGCAGCTGGAGAGAGAAACTCACTGCTCTCTTGAATAAGAGACTTTCTCCTGATGCCGTTGGCACTTCCACATCTGTGCTCGTTATTGAATTTGTCTCCATTGTCATCGTCGATAACATTTTCCCTCCTCCTGCATCAGAAGTCACTTGCCTCCAACCTTGTCGACTTGTATCCCTGAAGGAGAACCCGGACAAACATTATAACCACAGCTGAAATTCCAGTATGCTTGCCAAGATTAATAGCAGCTTTTAATTTTTGCAATGAGGTTAGAAAGTGTCATAAAATACCAACATAACAAACAAAAAAAAAGTAAAAAACAAAGTAACATAGAAGTTTGCATCGAAGCACAGTAATGTGCCCTTCTAATTTAAAGGTTTAATAAGCTGAAATGGTCTGTGATAAGAGGAGGGTCGTGAGGGGGAACATGGATGTAATGAAAATGAGATAGAAATCTCACAGTAACCCTAAATTCATCTAAGCTATAAGACGGACAATATCACCAGTAATTAAGAAATCATAATCCTTTATTCCTTGTACTTGCATGTAGAGATGCAAAGATAAACAGACAAAACATAGAGATCTCTGAAGCATAGACACGGGGACAAATATCAACATGACATAGATATGCAGGAGGATATTTTTTCTAAAAGGGGAACACCCACAGAGTGAAGCATAGCTAAATATAACAAAGAGGCCAGGTTTATCTTGTCATGAGATGCACCTTATTATCTACAGTATCCATTTGTATATCTATATTCAGAAAACTACAGGTTACACATTCACCAGCCAGTTTGAGATTCACCTAATGATTAACAACATTGGCTGGCAGATCTACATTCAAGAAACACGTTTTAGGGTCTGAATGAACCGGGCTGCAATAAAAAACCTAGGTCCCAAAAATAACCACAGACGGAAGTAAGACCAAACTCTACCTCCAATAACAGAAGGACGAAACACAAAAGGAAGATCTTGCGAACAACACAAACATGTGACATGAACCAGAAATGAAAACCCCGTCAAGACGAAACCACAATAATAATCAAATCGACAAACACAAAGAAGAACAAATCTACAAACACAGCACTGAAAAAGCAAAAAACGAGCGAAATACAACTTTCCCTGTTACCAAGAGCATCGCCAAACGCTAGATCGAATAACCCAGCGAAAGAAACAACATAGATACCCAGAGAGAGGAAAAAAAAAATGAAGGTTTGATATCCCCTGAACTTCCATCCGCATTAAATCGACATCCCATCAGAATTCCTAACAAGCAAATACCTTCTCTCTCATACGACGTGGCCCGCCAAAACGATGTGCGTACAGCAGAAAGAAAGGAAAAAATCTTTGGAAAGGCAGAAGCCTTTAATAGCAAATCCAATGAAAAAGGCATGCCTTCCCCCACGCATGCTTCAGTGAGTGCAAACCAGACCCAATGTGAAAAGACAACTTCACCCCACACAACTACACCCACAGGTCAAAACCAAAGGGCTCAATTGGAAAAATCGTGACAATGTTGGAAGGCCGATAAAAGAACTTAAGCCGCTTATAGCTATGGTTGCTTCGATACCGTTAGTGTATTGTTAATTTGCTTCATGCAGGGACGAAATATCCCAGCAGTGTACTTTTGTAAATTTATTACCAGAGAGAGAGAGAGAGTCACAAAACTTTTTGATTTGGGATTCTCAAGTGTTATTTCTCAACTCCATATTCTGCTTTCCATTCTTGTCTGCATCTCAAAGAAGTGATCACAAACTTTTTCAGATACCTTATGTGGGTTGAAATTTGGACACAAATCCAACTACCTTGTAAATTAACTGATTTGGCAACTAAGCAGTCACCGTAAATAATCACCCACTGCAATCTGGCATTCAAATTTGCATACAGAATGTCACACAATGTACACAGAATCACATGGTTCCCAATACCACTTTGTCCAAGTAAGGATGCAGGTAAAAATGGTTAGGCATATCTCCTTTAAGATTGCGAAGCCGCAAATTTATACATATTTGTTTTCAGATCCGCCAAAAAGCGGTGGAAGAGAAACTGGTCAAGTCTAAAAATCCAGCATCAGAAAATAGTCCCATACTCGCATTGGTCCGAAACCTGTCCAATAGAAGCAGACTATGTCAACACCATTACTGCAAAATGTCATATAAAAGAAGAACACCCAAAGGTAGTATAGGGAGGTTTGGCCATACGTCAAATTCAATGCGTGTGTTTACACTAGGAAAGCTGGTGCGCACCCTGTCATCTGAAACAATCTAAAAGGAAAAAAACAGAGAGAAAGTGGCAAGGCAAACTGAAATAACCAACTTGTGAAAAGACCTTCAACAATGAGGTAATAGTCGTCCATTACAGGTGCAGAATCTCAGAGCTAAAACAAGTCAGAGCAAACCAAGTCTAGCAGCAGGCAAGAAGCGCGAACTCAACCCACAAAGGCCTTGCGTTCATGACTTCTACCTTTCTGAAGCTAATGAAGGCTAGCTATCAGAAGATATGAGCCTCTTTGCCCTAATCTTCGGCAAGCCTCTGCAAACCTCGAGTTTGTGGTATATACAAAATTTTAGACCTCTTTGACTGTATATAAGAACTGGATACCAATACTTTTCATGTCGTCTCTAACTTCAAAGCATCTGCAATGTTTTACATCATGCCCTGATGATCAAACAGGCTCAGCTAACCTTCGAGAAAATAATACTTAGATGTCCTATGCAAAGAGGTTAGCCTTGTGGGTATAACGAGGCAAACTTTTCAAGCTGAACACAGCTTGCAATGTTTATTTCCTACCTGAACTCAAGCATGCAATACCTACTTTATAACAAGCTCAAGTGACGCTCCAGATTTCCTAATATTCCTAAGATACTCTTGCATTTTAGGCCCCTAGAAAACAGAACAATCTAACTTATCAAGAGAAAGGGCAATGGGAGAGCCAGTTCAGTAGTAGGCCAACTGGTGAAGAAACCAAACAAGGAGATATACATTCCCATGAAGAGCGAGTTGTGTGACAGATATCAATGGAATCTTCAAAGAAATAGTCACCAATGGAAGATTGTTTTGAGCTACTCGATCCCTAGAACAAGAGAAGCAAATTGCAATATGTAGAAGTAGGTAACACATTTTTGAAGAAGCTTTGGCTTACAATAGGGGCACATCTCTGTTGGATGAAGCTGGATCCCCTTACTGATCAGCATCTTCTGCACCTTTGACATTGCCAATGACTTGAAAATTGTCTGGGAAAACCCCTTGTCTCCTCTTCCCCTTGGCCAAGATGCCCAAAAGGGTCTGAAACATAAAGAACATGAACATTACTTCTGCAATGCGGTAATAGAAAGCTTTTCCCTGAAGTCCTAGAAAACCGGGTCTTATAAACAATATGGCCATGAATATGTACACTATTGAACAAGCACCCTTGGAAGATCCAGAACAATAAAGAAGCAGGTCATTCTTCAGGGCCTTAAACACAGATCCAACCACAAGTCTGTTACAAAATTAACCACAATAAAAGGATCAAAAGCAAGAGTGATTGACTGAGAAAAGGATGAAATTACACCCACAATATGCACAAGCATCAAACTCTATCAAAATCTTAAAAATTCAAAACGAATGGCCTCACACGAAGTTTTCAACTCTATTGAACTTATTGCATAGTTCTCATAATGGGACTCATTCAATGTCAAATCACAGCAACTTCTGATCTTGCATCATAATACAAATGTAACTCTTTCACTCACTTGATATGAACTACTACACGAAGGCAAATCCCTCTATTTTGGCCCAAAAATAATGGAGAGATTATCCAGTGCTCCTACATTATTACTCCAGTTGTCCAGTGCTCCTACATTATTACTCCAGTTGCTGTTCCCACCCGCCATTGGTGCTGGAACAATAATTTTTCCCCAAAACATGGCCAATATGCTACCAAGAATCTCGAATTTTTCCGCTCCGTTTGAAGATCCACAACCACTTCCAGGTCAAAGCACGCAATCTACGCTGTTGAGGCTGAAACTTCATATCTTTGGACAAAAATTTTCAGTTTTTTTGTTTCACCAACAGCAGAAAGCCAATTAGTGAGAATCTCCATGGTGACATAATCTGGATTACAAGCCTGTTTGGTCATCTGATTCATAAGCTCGAATGCCTTCTCCAACCCATTAGTTTCCTGAAGGCCTTTCAACATTGCATTGAACGTGTTGGTGTTTGGCCTCACCCCCTTGCCCATCATATCATCCATAAGAGACAGAGCAACTTCCACTTTATTATTCTTGCATAGAGAGTCGATCAGCATATTGTAAATGACGGTGTTAGGAGGAACCCTGGAACCGGAGCTCATCTTCGTAAATATTTTCATAGCTTCATCAAGGTTGCCAACCAAACAATATGCATGAATCAAAGCCCCATAAGTAACAACATTAGGCACAAGACCTTCATCAATCATCTTCCTGAAAAATCTGTGGGCAGTCGACAAATCACCAACTTTGCTGAAATACGAAATCAAAGTGTTGTATGTCACTCCATCAGGCTTTACTCCAGCCTGCTCCATTTCCTTGAGCATCCCATAAGCTTTATCCAACTTGTTCTTCCTACAGAACCCACCAATCAGAGTATTGTAACTTGGAACATCCAAAGAGAACCCATCTTTTTTCATTTGTGATGCAATAAAGCTAGCATCGTCCAACCTTCCCGCCTGTGTCAGACCAGCTATCAAGGCGTAGTATACAATTGCATCGGGGGAACATTCTACTGTGGACATATCACTAAACAATTGCATTGCTTTATCGATATTGTTGACGTTACAAAAGGCACTTATCAAGGCGGTATAAGTGACTGCATTACCTTTCAGACCTTTCCCTTGCATTTCGTTAAAGAACTCCATGGCACTATTGATACGCCCGTGCTTGCACATACCACCAACCAAAGAGTTGACGGTGATCACATTTGGCGGTACCCCTTCCTTGTTCATCTCATCAAAAAGCTCACGAGCCCTATCAATTTCACCAGCTTTGCAAAACCCATCAATGAGGCAATTATATGTTACTGTATTCGGTTCACAACCTTGGGATCTCATCCGTTCCATCAATTCAAAACCCTTTTCCTGCCTCCCCACTTTACAAAATCCATCAACTAGAGTATTATAAAGGACTGTGTCTGGCGTAACTGAAAACCCAAAGCTTCCACTTCCTCCACCCATCTTCTCAAGCACCTCCAACGCCTCATCGACCCTACGAAACTTACACAAATGATTAACAAGAATACCAAACGTTATAACATCAGGCTCAACACCATTTTCCTTCATCTCCACCAAAAGTTTGTTCATTGTTGGATAATCCCGGTTTCTACCTAACCCCGTCAAAAGTGCATTACACGAAGAAGCTTGCACATTGCCACCTGTCTTCATTACATCACGTAAAACATCCCAAGCTAGGACAATCTTCCCACTCTTACATAGCTTTGTGATCAATTGTGTAAGCCTCACTGGAGAAGGGAAAACACTATGCTCACCGAATTTCGAAACCAACCCAACAATTTCCTCCTCACTAACCTTCCTTCCGTTCGCTTCCCTCCACAACAATCCACCCATAACAATATCCACAGTACTCTCATTAGGCAAACATTTCCCATCACGGCTGCTAAGCAGCATTTCATCAAGCACTTGGAATGCATCATCAACCCTTCCAGCTCGCAACAACACACTCAATAACACATTTGTTAGATGAGTGTTTTGCAGATCTGGATCGAGTTCTTTGTACACAAGAATCGATTGTTCAACCAATCCAGCTCGGCCAAAACACCTGACCAAAAGGGTCGCTGACTTGACATTAAGAGGAATGTTGTACTCTTTGAATAAGGTGAAGAGTTGGGTAAGTTTTTCGGGTGAGTAATTGGGTTGACCGCGACTTTCTGCTGCGAGTTCGAAAATGGCTTGGAATGAAGAGGAGAGAGAGTGAGTGTCCGGTGGTGACGGCGAGTTGGTTCGAATGTAGTCGAGGAATTTGAGGGCGTCGGCTGGGGTTGTGAAACTGCGGGTGATTTGGTAGAGAGAGGAAGGGGAGAGAGAGTGGGAGGAATTAGAGAGAAGGCTGCGGAGGTCGTCGTTGTTGGTCCAATCGTTCGGGTTGTTTCGGAGGAGAGTTAGGATATGAGTTACGAGTGTGTTGTTTGACGACGGCGGCGGTGGGTCGGTGGGTTGGGAGGAGAGGTGGCGGAGGAGTGGTGGAGAAATGGTGGGA
This sequence comes from Vaccinium darrowii, assembly GCA_020921065.1. Classification (NCBI taxonomy): domain Eukaryota; kingdom Viridiplantae; phylum Streptophyta; class Magnoliopsida; order Ericales; family Ericaceae; genus Vaccinium; species Vaccinium darrowii. The sequence continues at coordinate 1,825,063 of CM037162.1, read as the reverse complement.
GATATGTGATTGAGAAGGTGGAGTACTGGGGCTGATCGTTTTGAGGCTGCCATTGTTGGGCTCATTCTTGTTGTATGGAATGGAAATACGACTAGAGTTTCCCCTTCGAGGAAGACAATGAAAGAAGAAGTACGAAGAAAGGGATTTTTTTTTTTGGCCCCCTCGATGGTCAAGGATGTATGGGCCATATGGAGGCCTGATTTGGTTAAATTCAAAAAATTGGTTTTTTTTGTTTTTTTTTATTTTGTCCTTATCGAAATTTTTTTTGCATTTTTTAGTTTTCAGTTGATTTTTTGTGGTTTCTTGGCTTGTCTCGACGAGAGAAATCTAAAAAGTATAAAATTGTTAGCCAAACTTAAAGTTTTGTGAATAAAGACGCCGGTTTTTTGGATTATTTTTTGTCTTTATTCACAAAAGTTTAAGCTTGATTTATAATTTTATACTTTTTAGATTCCTCTCGTCGAGACAAGCCAATAAACCACAAAAAATTGACCAAAAACTAACTAATGCAATTTTTTTTTTTGAATAAAGACAAAACGGAAAGAACCAAAAAACTAATTTTTTGGATTTAGCCAAATTAGGCCTAATTCCCTTCCTATTTCGGTTGAAGACAAACTTCGGTCAAAGCCAAACTATTCATACTGAATAAGAGATTCGTAATAAATTATTTTTCCATAATGTAGGTCAAAAAATCAAACCCCGGTCAATTTCCAAACTAACCCTTGGAGTTGAAAGAAGCATTCTGCCTCTGCCATGTATTTGGGCAAGTTAACTTTTCAGTGCCCAATTGAATGGTAATAATCAGTTATTGTTAAATTTAGGGGTGAAATGGAAAACTGACAAACCGGACCGGAAACGAAAAATTGGGCCAAACCGATTGAAGTCGGACCGACCGAGTTTCGACCTGTCTTAGTTTAGAGTTCTCCAAACTAAAAATTCCGGTTCAGTCCAAAAAATGCACACAAATTGGACCGATTACACCCCTAACTAAAACTCTAGCGCAATTGTACCTGGACTACATGGAACAATTCTGAACACATTCTTTAATCAGAATCACGTTCCTAAACTTTTCGTATTAGTAATTAGAAGTCGAAAAGATATTGGAATGGATGTTTTTTAAAGTCAACTATTTTTGTTGTCCAAAAAAACACTATTTAAGTTTGTCAATCTAACAGTAGAGTAATTAGTTGCATCACTTCTATTAAAACCACAGGCGATTTTGAATGAAACGGGGGTTATTGGATCATTTGCAAAACAAGGTTGATACAAGTACAATAGTAAGGAAAATGTTCAAGTGTTAGCCCAGGTAGTGGCTTGAAGAGCAGCAAGATACTCTAGCCAGAGAACGCAAAAGCTGAAACACGATGCAAAATTATTCTAAGAAGTATAAGATATAGATAGATAGAGAGATGCTTATTCTCTTTTGAAACCCTATATAGTTTTCTTTTACTACTACTACTACTACTACTATTTTTAAGGTTGTCCTTTTTGAAATAAGAAGGATATTAATTGGAAAGTTGAATATACACAGTAGCACATGGGAGATATTCGTTAGAATTGTTGAAGTCAGCACGAAACGAGATCATAGAGTATACAAACCATACATGCACAGTAGGAAAGCACTAGCCACATGATTTTCATTATTCAGAGAGTAACAAAATATAATGCAGTAAAAAGTTACAAAACTGATAAGAGCTCGAATTCTCTTCCTCTTCTATGTAATTTTCTTCAGTTGTGGAAGTCCTTGTTCAAGGCCCCACGAACCGTTGTAACTTTAGCTCGAGTTTCGCAATTGCTTGAAAGAAGTTAGTCAGTATTTTCAGGCGCTTTTCTACATTTCTCTTGGAGATTCGTATCTCCTGGCACGCCCTCGCATCTTCTACACCACCCGGTGTTGATCACCCCCCGTTTCTCCTGTCCCTGGAGGAATCGGTGGCAACATTTTTTGGCACGCCCAGTGGGACCCATAAAACAATTGAAGATTTCCAGATGGCGGGAAAAGACAAGAAAGGAGGAGCTAAAGGCACGGGAACTGGGGATCACCCAGTTGAAGCCGCAGAAGGCCAATCCTTCGCGGCATCACAAGAAGATTTGCAGGAGATGGCTGTTGGCATGAGAGACATCATCCTGGAGACAAATGCTGAATTGTCCCAAGGACTCACTGACTCTATCGTTGGTCCTTTGAAGGAAATCAAAGAGTCACAGATGGATCTCACTAAATCCATTAAAGACATGATAGTTCTTCTTAATGAAAAACTAACTCCAGTCGCCTCTGTGGCAATTGGGAATGGTGCCAGCAATGACCAACTCAAGATGCCTGGTCCTCAGGGTTTCATTTTACCTCATTACCAGGCGTCCTCTTCTTCTTCTCAATACAACCACCCAGGAGAACAGAAAGATGTTCCAGTCGGTGGAAAGCTGAGGATGGGAGCAACATCTCATCCTGGAGCAATTCCTGGAAAATGGAAGGATCCCAACCCTCTGTTTACTGGTGCTTCTAACGTCGTGCCTGCTGAAGGGATACTACCATCTCCTACACCTCAGAATCCAGTGCTTCTGAGTAAGGAGCAGGTCATTGAGTACGTCCAAGATCAGTTTGGACCTGCTTTGCAGAAGTTTGGGAGACCCATCTACAAGAAGCCTTACAATGAGGCTGTGGATCGAGTGGAATTTTCTAAGGGTTACAAGGTTCCAGACTTCTCCCAATTCTCTGGAGAAGATACCAAGTCAACAGTGGAGCATGTGGCACGCTTCTCCGTTCAGTGTGGAGAGGCGGCGAGTAACGAGTTCCTTAAAATGAGGTTATTTCCTAATTCCCTCACTGCCACTGCCTTCACTTGGTACATAAATCTTCCAGCTAATTCGGTCCAGTCATGGACTCAATTAGAAGAATTATTTCACAAGCAATTCTACAGAACTGAACAAGAAGTCACTCTGGCTGATCTCTCTAGGCTCTATCAACTGCCTGGAGAACCGGCCGAGACGTACATTACTCGGTTTAAAACTGCTCGCTTTAAGTGTAAAGTGGTTTTGCCTGAGACTGAGTATGTTCGTCTGGCCCAGAATGGCTTATGTCTTGAATTACAGAAGAAATTTGTTGATGTGGCTTTCAGGGATTTGTTTGAGTTGGCTGCAAGAGCCACTCGTTATGAACAATTGTTGACAGAAGATCAAGATCGCCGTAATGCCTCTAAGGGAACCTATTACAGGGACCCTAATTACCAGGTAGCTATTGCGGAGACAGAAGATAATCCAGAAGTTGCAGTTGCAGAAATTGTCAACCGAAAGCCATACGCCTGTAAAGCTTTCGTTAAAGTTGAGCCCACTAAAGCCCAAGGATCCATGGCTTCGCCTAAAACAACCAGGGCTTATACGTTTGACATTACGAAAGCAGAAGAGATTTTTGACCAACTCATGGCGGACAAGCTTCTACGCTTTTCTGTTGGTCACAAGATTCCATCCCCTGCCGAGATCAAAGGCAAAGAATACTGCAAGTATCATAACTCCTGGAACCACACTACTGTCAACTGCATCATCTTCAGAAATGCCATTCAGGACAGGATTGACAAAGGAGATTTCAAATTCCCTGAAGTGGCAAAAAAGGGGATGGCAGTTGATGAAGATCCATTTCCTGCTGACTTTGGAGCCAATATGGTTTATGTGGACATGAGAGGAGCACCCAGGACCGCTCCAAGACAAAAGATTACTCTAGGTACGCCTTCACAAGTTGCCAAAGGAAAGCAGATCCTTCACGACTCTGATGATTCTCCTGATGATCACCCTTCTCCTATATGGTGGGATCAAGAGGTTATTAGGAGTCGTAGAGGATCTTCTTCTTCTACACCAAAGAAGCCATCTGTCCACCATTGCTGTGAGTGTGGAAAACCCGAGAAGCCAAAGCGTCTGCAAAGTATGGTTGTCAAGTGCCCAAGGGAGGAGACTTCATCATTCTCTCCTCGTCGTTTTCCTCAGAAGCGTGTTTCGGTGTTTAATCATCTGAAACCCATTACTCATGAAATCCAGGAGCAGATGTCATCCTTAGTCATCACAGCTCCACAGGAGGGAAGACCTAGGATGGTAAAACTGCCTGGTTCTGTTTCTCCCAATCATTGGTTCAAAGTGAAGCATCCTAAGTTTCCACAGCCTGAGATTCCTTTGTCAAAATCTCAGAAACGGCGTCGGCAGAGGATCCGTCAGGCTGATAGGTTGGCACAGGGGATCCCCACTCCTCCACCTATTCCCCCAAGGCGTTCTTTTACTCCTCATTATGTGCAGAAGAGACCTCGTATGGAGTATCACCTAGTACAGAAACCTGCTCTTCAACATGTGGAACCATCTTCTGCTGAGGTTCCCAAAGCTCGAAAGCCGGCTTGGAAGGATATCCTCGCAAAGCCACGGCCTATCAACATTCGTTCCTCAGAGGATATGTTGGTTGTGCAAGAAGAGGCCCCAGTCACAAAAGTCTCATCTTCTTTGGCTAATCTCTCCTGCAATATGGTGTTTGTTCTTCCTACTGCTTCATGGCCAAAGAAGGACAGCCATCTTCTATGATTGGCAATGTGGAGGCTTCAGGCGATACCCCAGAGATCAGTTCAATAGCGCCTGTTGCTACTATACCAGTACTGAAAGCATCTACTCCAGAAGCTTCTGAATCCCAGATTCCTTCTATTGTGGTTCTGAAGGATGAGCCTACTGCATACCGTCCATCTCCTGTGGCCAGTGTCCTATTTGAGAAGCCAGATCCATTGATGACTCAGCATCTTCGCCCTCTTTACATTCAAGGTCACCTAGACGATATTCCTGTCAACCGTATATTGGTGGATAATGGATCTGCTGCTAACCTCATGCCACGCTTCATGCTCGTTAAGTTGGGTAAAGGAGATCAAGATTTGTTACCTTCTAGCGCCAGCATTTCTGACTTTGCTGGAGGCATCACCACGGCCCAAGGTATCATTATTATGAATTTACAAGTTGGAACAAAGACTTTGACCACTCCATTCTTTGTGGTTAATTCACGTTCAAGTTACAATCTACTATTGGGCCGTGATTGGATTCATGTCTGCATGGCTGTTCCTTCTACTCTTCACCAATGCCTAATCTTCTGGCATGGAGATGATATAGAAGTAGTCTGGGCAGACAAGAGGCTTTTCTTGGCCTCTTCTAACCATGTAGACGCCAAGTTGTATGACAATGAGATCAGTCCCGTCAAGTTCACCGGGACTGATAAGTATGGCAAGCCTACAGCGATCACTTTGTCCACTCAAACTTCTGTAGACGAATTCAAAGCCATCTACAAACAGTTGGTCGGCCCTCTCCTTACAGAGATTAATAGGCCGAGCACTTCACTTCTTCAAGCTCTTTCTCATGGATCAAGCCCCAACAACTAGTGAGAAAATGGCGGCTCTGCAGGCTGCCTTGGCTCGATTGATCGCTCATATTACAGAGGAGAGCCTATGATCTTTGGATTCAGAAGATAATTCGGTCTTGACGACCGAGTTATTCTTTGAAGGAGGTTACACACCTCTTGACGATGTTATCCAGTTAGAAGATTTGGAAGCACCACCAGCAAAGCTAGACGATTTGAAGGCTGATGTTCAGGATCCTCTGGAGGAGGTAAATTTAGGCTCAAAAGATCATCCAAAGCCTATTTACGTAAGCCAACGCCTCCCTGAAGTGGTTAAGAATGCTTACATTGACCTCCTCCATGAGTATAAAGATTGCTTTGCTTGGGAGTATGAAGACATGCCTGGGTTACAAAGGAGTTTTGTGGAGCACAGACTTCCTATTAAAGAAGGGTTCAAACCATTTAAACAAGCACCTAGGCGAATGTCAGAAGAATTGAACCTACGGGTCAAAGAAGAACTGGAGCATCTCCTCAAAGTTGGATTCATAAGGCCAACCAGATATGTGGAATGGCTATCCAACATTGTTCTAGTTATCAAGAAGAACGGAAAGGTGCGGGTGTGTATTGACTTCCGCAACATCAACCTAGCATCTCCAAAAGACGAATACCCTATGCCTGTTGCCGATGTTCTAGTCGATGGAGCAGCTAGACACAAGGTGCTGTCCTTTATGGATGGCCATTCAGGATATAACCAAATCTATATTGCAGAAGAGGATGTTCACAAGACGGCCTTTCGATGCCCAGGAGCTTTGGGGGCCTTTGAATGGGTTGTTATGCCATTCGGCCTTAAAAATGCAGGAGCAACTTACCAAAGGGCAATGAATTCTATGTTCCATGATATGCTTGGCCGTTTTATGGAAATCTACATAGACGATGTGGTGATCAAGTCTAATTCGTTCAAGGAGCACTTGGAACACCTACGATCCAATTTTGAGCGTCTAAGGAGATATAGCCTCAAGATGAATCCCCTGAAATGTGCCTTCGGAGTTTCTGCAGGCAATTTCCTTGGATTCTTGGTTCACCAAAGAGGCATTGAAGTACCACAGAACAAGACTAAGGCTATCCTTGAAGCAAAGCCTCCGTCTTGTAAGCAGGAGCTGCAGAGTTTCCTCGGCCTTATTAACTTCATCAGAAGATTCATTTCAAGCATGGCCAGGAAAGTTCAAGTCTTTTCAGAGCTTCTGAAGTTGAAGAAAGAAGAGGATTTTAAGTGGGAAACTCGTCACCAAGAGGCATTTGAAGCTATCAAGAGGTATCTGACTCAACCTCCTGTTCTTATGCCTCCAATCAAGAAGAAGCCTCTTCGACTTTATATTTCAGCGTCAGAAACTTCTATTGGGAGCTTATTAGCTCAAAATAATGAACAAGGCAAGGAGCAAGCAGTGTATTATCTTAGTAGATTGTTAACTGCCGTAGAGAGCAGATATTCTCCTGTGGAGAAACTATGTTTAGCCTTGTACTTTTCAGCAATAAAACTTAGGCATTACATGATGCCTGTGTTGGTTTATTTGGTGTGCAAGACCGATTTGATTAAGTATTTACTCTCTCGGCCCATTATTAGGGGCCGAATTGGTAAATGGTCACTTGCGTTAATGGAGTTTTACTTCCAATATATTCCCCAAAAAGCAGTAAAGGGACAAGCATTGGCCGATTTCCTAACAAATCATCCATGTCTGGATGTTGATGAAGAAGCAATCAGCTTAGATGTTTTTACTGTTTCTTATGCTCCTTGGCAATTATTATTTGATGGTTCCAAAATAGCCTCATCTTTTGGGTGTGGAATTCTGATAATATCTCCTGCCGGAGTTAAGACTCAATTATCATTTCAGTTTGATTTCCACTGTACAAATAATCAAGCTGAATATGAGGGGATTATTATTGGATTGGAGATTCTGCGAGAAATGGGAGCAGCTACTGTAGAAGTGATTGGAGATTCTCAGTTGGCAATCAACCAATTGGGGGGCATCTACAGGTGCAACAGCGAAGAAATAGCTCCTTATTACATGGCGGCCAGACAATTGTTAGACGAATTCGATGATGCCAGTCTCCTTCATATTCCTAGAAGATTCAATCAAGAGGCAAATGAACTGGCACAGATCGCCACCGGAATCAAAATTCCCCAAGGTTGGTACAAGAGAACGATCACTATTCAAAAAAAGAGCTTGCCTTCCTTCAAAAGAAGAAGTGCTTCTATGGATATATTCACTACTGACATAGGGGGGCAAGAAGAGGATTGGAGAACTGAAATTATTACTTTTCTGAAACATCCAAACCTCTCTTCAACCAAGAAGATCAGAGAAAGAGCTGTCCACTATGTGCTAATAGAGGATGAGCTTTACAAGAAGAGTTTGGAAGATGATCTTCTTCTCAAATGCATCGGGCCCCAAGAAGTTCTAAAGGTGATGGGAGAAGTTCATGAAGGCATTTGTGGGGCACATCAATCTGGAAGGAAAATGAGATGGCTTTTAAGGAGATATGGTTACTATTGGCCATCCATTCTTAATGATTGCATTCATTTTGCTAAAGGATGTCAGCCCTGTCAAGCCCACGGCCCAGTGCAGAGGATTCCAGCTTCTTTAATGAGGTCAGTAATAAAGCCTTGGCCATTTAGAGGATGGGCCATGGACATGATTGGCAAAATCTTCCCTCCTTCTTCTAAAGGACACACTTATATAGTTGTGGCCACTGACTTCTTCACCAAATGGGCTGAGGCCATACCAATGACTTTTGTTTCTCAAGAAGAAATTATCACCATGATTAAAGAGAAGATCATCCATCGTTTCGGCATTCCTCAACATATAGTTGCCGATAGAGGATCTGTCTTCTTTGGAGATAGAATTCAGGCTGTGATGCAACAATTTGGGATAGAAATGACACATTCAACTCCCTATTATGCCCAAGGCAATGGACAAGCTGAGTCTACTAACAAAATCCTGAAGGGGATTATCAGCAGAATGGTAGAAGATCAACCAAGGACTTGGCATGAGGCATTGTCAGACGCACTGTGGGCTTACAGAACGTCTAAGCGAACGGCCACTGGTATTACTCCTTATACTCTTACCTATGGCCATGATGCTGTCTTACCATTGGAAACGAACATTAGATCTGCCAGAGTTGCTTTCCAGAATGGCCTAGATTATGGAGATTATAATCAGGCTATGTATATGGAATTAGAAGATTTAGATGAACTGAGGCTTTCTGCCTTAGATCATTTGGTGGTCCAGAAGTAGAAGGTGGCTCGGGCATACAATAAAAGAGTAAAAGAGAAGTCTTTTGCTGAAGGAGATTTGGTCTGGCAAGCAGTCTTGCCATTCGAGAAGAAGGACCGTAAATATGGCAAATGGTCTCCTACTTGGGAAGGTCCTTTCCAAGTCTCCCAGATTTTAAGAGGAGGTACATATATGCTGCATGATTTAGATGGTGAAATGCACAAACATCCAATCAATGGCAAATTTCTGAAATTATGGTATCCTACTATGTGGGAGATGATGGACACAAATAGCTACATTACTAAGCCATAAATTCAACCAAATCTTAAAAGTTTGCAAAGTGCCTCATCAAAAAAGCAGAAGTCTTAAAGTTCAACAAGCAAAAGAAAGATCAGAGGTTAAGCAAGAAGGAAGGAGAACATCTTCTCTAGAACATCTTCTCTAGGACATCAGCCTTAAATTTGTCCCAAGGAGCAGTGGATGTGGACAAATTGGTCACCAGCGTTTCAATCCGAGCTTCTACATGAGGAATCTCAGCATTCAGAACGTCATGCTCCTCTATCAAAGGTTGTGTAGCAGCGACGACTTCTTCTTCCTCATGTATGACCTTATACACCTTCTCGTCATGGCCGGCATCTTCTGCTTGGAGCTGGACTACTTGTTGCTGCAATAGGGCAATGTTATCCTGGATTTCCTTGATCTTCTTAAGACCTTTATTCTTCTGAAGGGATAGTTGCTCCTTCTGATGCTGGAAGTTCTCCATCTTATCCATAGCAATGACCAGCGCCTGCCCAAGGCCTGTAAAGCGAGTTTGTTTGTCTTTCATCTCCTGAATTTCAGTCATGTTCTTGTGATAATCTTGGATAAGAGTAGGCAGAGCAATTTTGAATTGCCTTAATTGATCTTGAGGCACATCTGGTATGCCTTCAGAGGAGGTAAGAACCTCCAAAGCACCTTTCAGCTTGACAAGAATTTCAGGTTGGATCACTACTTCAAAACTGAGACTCCAGGCTGCCTTCAGAGCATCTTTAGCCTTGGACACTTCCTCTGTTGAAGGACTCTTTTGAATACTTTCAGAAGATGTGGCTGAGGAAGACATCTGGCTGCTGCTTGCTCCTTTCTTCAGCTTCTCCTTCAGACGATTGAGAAGCTCCTAAGGCTCTATTTTGGCCTTGGTAGATACAGCAGTAGAGCGAGTAGGAGAAGCCAGACTAGAGCCTTTGGAGATGTCCTATAAGCAAAAGTTTTCAGCAGTTCAGAAGCAATACAGACATAAGTGGGTGCAACAGCGCCATAATTACTTACAGGGATAGCAGAGCTCTGCGACAAGTTGCCTGCTGGATCAGCGGTCGTGCCTGCAGCTGGGGCAGAAATAGGGATATTCTCCTTAGAAGAGACTCCAATTTTAGAAGATGCTCCTTCAGTACTTTTTAACCCGGCCATTGTCTTTGGGGCTTTTGATGTTGGGCTGGAGATAGTCTTATCGTCTGTCTCGTCAGAGTGTTCTTGGGGTTGCATCTTCTTCCTTTTCAATCTTTTGCTATCCACAGCCTGGAGAAAGAACAAGGTCAGATATACTCAGAGAAGAGAAGGGGGAGATTGGGAGATTCCAATACCTCCCCTAATGAAGCAAAGATAGGTGCATCTTCCGTCCTAGTACTGGATCGGGTTCTTTTGGGTTTGACAACAGTTGTCTCCTAGAAAGAAGAGCTGCCATCAATCGAAGCCCAACCAGAAGCAATGAATAGCCAGAAGAAGTGAAAGCCTTACCTTTATCAATCTCCGTTTTGTCTTCTGAGGAGGTGCTTTCTCTGTCTTCGGTGCCTCTTCTTCAGACTCTTCATCTTCTTCATCGTCCTCATCATGATCAGACAGTTCTACCAGTGGAGCAGCGTCTGAAAGAAGAGGCATTAGTTAGCAAACAAACATTGCAGACAGAGGTACTATCAGTTATCACTGTCAGACCTCTTTCAGCGGAATTTATAACCCTAACTATCCCATGCTTATAGAAATCTTCTATTTCCCATTGGGGGGCATCGGTCTTAACGACTGTGACTCTTCTATTTTCTGGATAAAGTTCATACATGCCTTCATACGCCAGTGTGTTGGCAATGGCGAACGAAGTTGTGGGTGTTGGGGGAATAGGTTTCCCAAAAGGTTTCTTTAAATCTTCTAAAGAGGGCATAGTTTGCCCTGGAGGAGTAGATTGAAATAGTTTCCACCACGCAGCAGCAGCTAAGTCTCTCTGCCTAGTCTCAATTTCGGTCATTCTATTCCTCCTAGCCTCTTCCCTTGCCTCAGGATTACGAGGGTTCCATTTACATTTAAAGAAGGTTTCAAACCTACGAATGGATTGGTAAATTTTAGCATGTGAAGGCGTACCTTTCTTCTTTGACATGGATTTGGCTTTGGCTTTCTCTGTAGCCTTTGTCTTCTTAACCAAAATCTCCAGCTTAACCTCTTTGGTTATTGGTAAGCCTTCTGCCACCGCAGATGGAGAAACTCTGCCCAACAGCAATTCCAGAGACTCTGAAGTTTGACTAAAACTGGCCTTCTTCCACCACATGTCAAAAGCCGGAGTTGTCAAAGGAAATTCATGAAACGGGGCAAGTTTGAATTTGCTGGAGATTAGAACAGTGTTCTTCTCCATGAGCTTCTTTGTTTCATCCAGAGTGAGTAGCATCCTCTCACTCAGATCATAATTGATGGTTTGATAAGGAGGAAGGGGTATGAACTGGGCTAGACCGAATTGTCTGGCGCACTGGGTGGGATTGTAATATTCCACCCCACATTTGTTATTGGGACCAGTGGAGCCCATGCCATAAGGGAGATCCCTTGCAACCAAGAAGCTGGCCCATACAGCCCTCTGCATCGGATTTTCTGGAGATAATTTCTCTGTGGGGGTTTGAAGCCAATCTGGGCAAGTGGAATTCCTCTCAAAGGGCGTCCAAAAGTCTGGGCGCGGATCTTCTGCAAGACAGTAGAAGTACTTGAAGCGCTCGTCAAATGAATGCTCCTTAGGAACAAGTGACTTCAGGTATAATCCACAGAAGAGTTTATCCCCTGATTTCTTCCTCTGTTTCTGTTTTGGCGTTTCTTCAGGGGCTAGGTCAGAAAAGTAAGACCATGCCCAGAATTGCAGCAGCCATAGGGGACCTGTGCAGCCGGATATCTGATGATCCACCAATTCTTTCATGCACCTGTAGAAGTGGGCAAGAAAGATTGGGGCCAGAGCAATCTCCTGGCCAACAGAAAGAGCTTTGGCCAGATCTGTGTAGTACCGAGTGATCTTCAAACTACTGCTACAGAAGATAAACTTGTTCAACCAGTAGATCAAAAAGGCTATATGTTCCATCTCAGAGACATCAATCTTGTCATCAGTCACAGCGTTTTGCTCCAAGAAGTAATTAAAGGTAATATCCTTTTTCTTAGGATATTCAAAACTTACCTTGGGAGGTTCTAGAGCATCGTTGGCTTCTATGCCATGGGGACGAAGGCTTGTAATGAAGGCCACATCTTGAAGTGTTGGTGTCATAGGCCCACATGGGAAATGAAAGGCATTCGTGCTGGGAGACCAGAAGAGGGCAAGGGCACTGATAAGGGCAGTATCAGGGGGTGGCATGTCATAGCTCATAAGAATAGCGTTGTAGATTCCAGCTTTCTTCCAAACCGTCCTTTTTGCCTTTTCAACCCTAACCAGCCATTCATTATATTCTGAAGTGGAAGAGACCCATACCTTAAAGGGTCTCGACCTTGCATAATTTTCCCAGTTTGGGGCCCAATCTGTTGTAGATCGGGCCAAGGGAATAGGAATGTCGTGTGGGTAGTATTTGTCCAAGAAATCTGGAAAGACATCCGTAAAGCAAGGCCCAAGTCCGTACTTGTTTAAACCAGAAGAATGTTCGGGGTGATCGGGTACCTGGAAGAGAATCTCCTCGTTAATGTTGGGTTTGTGCTCCGTAATCAGCTTCTTCATTACGGTGCCTGTGTTATTCTCATCTTCAACAGAAGCTTGTGCTCGAAGGGTGGCCATGGTAAAACTTTTCTGCTACAGTAACAAGTTTTTGGCTATGGCGGTGGAAAAGGTAAAGTTAGAGAGAGAGAAAGTTTGTTTTTACTGTGGAACGTAAATTTCTCTTCTCTCTCTCTGGAACCCCTTTTTATGGATACGTATTGAGGAATCTCGAGTATTCCGGAGATTTAATTCTCAAACCAATTCAATCATGCCACGTGTAGGAGTTAAACGGTAACAAGAGTCCCATTCGGTTCATCTTCTTCTAGCCGTTATCTCCTAACATTTAAGGACTCTTGTTGCATTTATCTCCTATAAGAATTCCCTTTTTTTAATAAACTCCATTTTATTTTTAAAATAGAGTTTATGGGGGGCAATGTTTGTACCATAAATTTTCAAAATTTACACGTGGCAAATAAATTGGTTGGAAATTATTTTTATATAATTCAGATTTAATTTAATAGCCGAATTACCTATAATTTAGGAGATAAGTTTGTTACCTAAATTATAGGGAGGTGGTGGTTATCTAAAACAATTTGTTAATGGCCGAAATTAACATGTGCCAATTACATTGAGGACATGGGTAGTTATTTTCGGCCAGTTAAGGGACACATGTCATCTCCTCGTGCATTTCCAAGAAGATACCAAAGTGGGTGCAAGACATGGGCATAATGGCTAGAGGTCATGGGCAGTTTCATCTAGAAGTTACAATTAGACCCGAAGGCTATAAATACAAACCTTTGTGCAACATTGCAGAGGTTCCAACACCAACAACGCTCACAGCAGCAAAGTAAATTTAGTTTTTATCTCCTAACTCTCGCAGTTAGTCGATCGATCCCCTCTTATTCTTCTCCTATCTCCCACCTATGTCTATCTTCTACTTCTCCCCCGTTCTTTCTTCTCCCTCCTCTGAATTCTCTTCCTCTTCTATGTAATTTTCTTCAGTTGTGGAAGTCCTTGTTCAAGGCCCCACGAACCGTTGTAACTTTAGCTCGAGTTTCGCAATTGCTTGAAAGAAGTTAGTCAGTATTTTCAGACGCTTTTCTACATTTCTCTTGGAGATTCGTATCTCCTGGCACGCCCTCGCATCTTCTACACCACCCGGTGTTGATCACCCCCCGTTTCTCCTGTCCCTGGAGGAATCGGTGGCAACAATTTGGCATTTTCTTTTGATTCAATTGTGTATCAGGCCCCCTCCGAGGGTGATTCAAGAGTCTCAATCTTCTCAGCGGCTGTAGCAGCTGCCGATGCTGCCTTTTCCAAACCCAACATTTGTAGTTCAGTCAGCTGCATTAATTTTGTAAGGGCTGTGGGAAGGGCCTGGGAATGAACCATTAGTTACTTCTTCCTTGTACTCTGAAAGAGCCTTGTTTATGACATCTCCTACACGTGCAAACTGCTTGCAGAACTTTGGGGTTACCTGCAAAAGGGAAATTTTCCATTTTGAAAATCAGAATATGGTATTGCTACGCAAACGAAAAAATTGTACCAACCAAACTGAGCCTTTTGAGTCCCAACCAAATGGGGAAGGCTTCATGAATTCGTCTTTTCATATAGCTCTGTCGAAGACATTGTGTTCCATCATATTTAAAAAAACCTAGATTCTTTAGAACTACCACCTCTCATGTCAATTATGGTCTACCCCTCTCCCCATAGTGTTACCATCATCAATTGCCATATCATTCTTCCTAACTACCGCATCGGTCAATTTGTGGTAGCCGATGGATATGTCAAAACCATCTTAACTTGTATCCCCTATTAAAAAAAGAAGGGTGTGTCATGTCTCGAAGTTATCAGTTTAAAGTGAAGATCCCATCGAGGTGGCTAATAGTTTCAAAAATGGCAACACCACATAATATAGGACAAGACGTTTTAAATGGGAGTTTTTTAAGGATGTCACTTTTCCTTTGGGAGATGTTTACATATGAGGCAAGAAAGAGTCGATAGGATGGAATTAACCTTGGCATGATGTGGGTGTTGCATCATTCCCAGTAAATCATTGTAAACTAACACCTGCACAGCAATGAGAAATAGAATTAGAAGTGTCACAAAACCACCTGTGCCATGACAGCCATGTACTGAACTAACGTAAAAGTCTACCATTTCTAAAATGCGATACATTGAAAGCTATCGCGTAATTCAACCTAAGTGTCTACTTCCAGTCTTCCACCAATACCATTACACAGAAGTATTGGATGACAATATGAGAAAACGGGGAATAAAAATAGTTCTCTTCCATAAAAAAGGAACTCTATAAACGGACATAAAATCCAACCACTCACCAATGAGAGAAACGGTGGCAATTCTGGCCGTCCTCGAACTAAGTAAAATGTTGAGTTTGGACAGCCCAAACTATACACTTGTATTGAATATTCTCACTCTTATTCAATACAAAATTACACAAGTACACTCACTAGTATACAAGACACATGACACCTCACTCTCACACTAGAGTTTGTGTCAACACTCAATCAACTCACTTATGCACACTCACTTGGTGCTCACCACACACTTGGTGTCTCTCACCAACACACACACAAATGAGGTCACCTATCCTATTTATAGTCACCTATAGAATATTCTAGATACAAGCCAATTCTAGAATAAGACTAAAATCTTCTAGAGAAACCTAGACTATACTACCATAGTCTAGAAGATTCCAGAGTAATCCGGAAGACTCCATCGCCTTCCATAAGTTTTCGGAAGGTTCTAGAATAACCCGGGGCATTCTAATAGGATCCGGAACCTTCTACTAGAGTCCAAAACATTCCGGAACATTGTGGAATATTCTAGTAAAATCCGGAATATTCTGGAAACATCTAGACACTTCTAGAGAGTCGGTGATGACTCTCAACACTCCCCCTCAGCACCGACTCTACTTCATCTCCTTGAAGAATCTTTTTCCACTCCGGTGATCCTTCCACGAATATTGTTGATTGCTTCTTGGCTCCATCACTTGCATAACTCTTCCGGGGCTTTTCTCGGCTTGTTGGCATCCTTAGCGACTGCCCATCCTTCTTATCATTTCCCCGTCGAACTGGGTGAGCTTTTATTTTGTTGTTGGCATTTGCTTTCCACGCACTTGTATATTCTTCTTGTTTTCTCAGCTCCCCCATTTTCTCTTGCAACTGGGCTGAATTATTTATGATCGTCTCTTCTTGACCACCTTGGCCATTCTCGGTCACACCGACTATCTTCAGCTCTTCTCCAAACATGTGGTCAAATTCTTTAACTTTAGCTTCTCTTTTGAAGGAAGGCTCATCAGGCTGAATGACAACAGTGCATATTGTCATTTCATCATTAGTCGGCTTGTGCTCATCCTCCACTTGTACATCAAAGTCAATCTCTTCTTCGGTGTCTGCTTCAGTCGTGGTGAACACTTCGCATGGTGAATCAAAATCCCATTCTTCTTCATCATGCATCTCCTCTTCAAACCCAAGGACTACATAACTAGCCTGAGCATCCCACTCTTCATCGCTTTCTTCATGGTGACCACTCGATATCACCATATTCCCTTCGAATGGTCTTCTAATAAAGGGACACTCTCTTAGGTAATGGCCTTTCTTGCCGCAGTTGAAGCATTCCATAGCTTGTCTTCGATATCCCTCAGTCCTTTGATCACCTCGACTGTTGTTGAACCGAGCTCCCCCTGCATGATAGCACTTGCTAAACTCCAACTTTTCATCTTCTGTTTTCTTCGGTTTCGAAGAGTTTTGCCACCTCGAGCCTCCATTCCCCTTGCTGCAAAATAAGGCCTCCTCTTCATCGTTCTTTATTTTTGCTCCAGTCATTTGCTTCATCAAGGCTTCTTGATTCGTCAGGAGACTCTCCAATTCCACCAATGACGGTTGATTCGACCATCCTCAAATAGCCGCCATAAGACCACTATACTTAGGCCTTAGACCTCGAGTGATAATGCGTCTCATCCTAGATTCACTGATCTTTGATTCAGATTCAAGTTGAGAAATTTCATTGCAGAGAGTCTTCACCTTGAGGAAATATTGGCTCACTGTCATTGATCCTTGTGTCACTGTAGCCAACTCATTTTCGAGAAATTGAAGACGAGCATCATTCGTCTTGGAAAACAACGCCGCAAATGTATCCCAAACTTCTTTTGGAGTGGTAGCCTCTCGTACATACTCCAACAATTCTTTCTGAACTGTTGTCCTCAGTACGAACAACGCCTTCCCTGCCTTGATCTTCCACTTGCGCAGTGCCTCGACATCTTCTTTTGCCGGTTGAGTAGTCTCCTTGCCACCAACGATCTCCCACAGATCTTGACCTTGAAGATATGCTTCTATACACATCTTCCAATAGTCATAATTATAATTGTTTAGCTTCTCAAAACCTCCTGTTATGTTGCCAGACTCTGACATTCTGATTGGTGCCTAGACCTTTCAGCTTCGCAATCTCCAACAATACTCTCTTCCAACAACGTCTTCAACCACGATCTCCGACTGACACACTCTTCATGGTCCCCAATCGCTACACTCCTCACAGACCCCTGTTGTGACTTCACAAATGACGTCTTGGAATGATCACCCGATTGCTTTGCTCCTCCCGGTCCCTGACCGTCTTGCTCTGATACCAGATTGTTGAGTTTGGACAGCCCAAACTATACACTTGTATTGAATATTCTCACTCTTATTCAATACAAAATTACACAAGTACACTCACTAGTATACAAGACACATGACACCTCACTCTCACACTAGAGTTTGTGTCAATACTCAATCAACTCACTTATGCACACTCACTTGGTGCTCACCACACACTTGGTGTCTCTCACCAACACACACACAAATGAGTTCACCTATCCTATTTATAGTCACCTATAGAATATTCTAGATACAAGCCAATTCTAGAATAAGACTAAAATCTTCTAGAGAAACCTAGACTATACTACCATAGTCTAGAAGATTCCAGAGTAATCCGGAAGACTCCATCACCTTCCATAAGTTTCCGGAAGGTTCTAGAATAACCCGGGGCATTCTAATAGGATCCGGAACCTTCTACTAGAGTCCAGAACATTCCGGAACATTGTGGAATATTCTAGTAAAACCCGGAATATTCTGGAAACATCTAGACACTTCTAGAGAGTCGGTGATGACTCTCAACATAAAATTGCTGCAATGAAGTTAAAATGCTCCGGAAGATTTTAAATGTACAATATTTCATTTGGAATGGTCCAACCATTGAGTGGCATACCAAAACAAGATAGCCAAACAAATCTTTCTTCTTTTGCTGCTTCTCCTGACCATGGGCTTATTTCATCGAACCAGTTTATCAACCAACCCTCTTTGATACATTCATCTCTGATACTGGCATTTGGAAACGTAATGGTAGCATATCTGCCCCTAATTGCTTTGACATGATCTATAGGAGTGTTTTCCATTTTAAAGACCGATACCAATTCCTCAGGAGATAGAAGTCTTCTAATTTTTGCAATCGCACTTCTAAGAAGCCATCCATTTCCAATAGGCTGAACTGGAAACCTTTTACCATTCTCATTCCTTGTTTGATCAGAGTTCTGCAATGGTTGGAGATTTTCTGTTTGAACTCTTGGGCTCTTTATCCGGCAAATCCATTTCCTTCCCTTTGCTTTAATATTTGGATGAGGCTTGAAATTCTGCTTAACATTTTTCCTTGCTCCAAACTTTGCTTGTTGAACTATCAGCTTCTGACCCCATACCCAAGAACCATTCTTTTTCCTTTCAGCAAGCTTCATCTGCATCCGTTCATCTAACCAAGCTTCAGAAAGATGTAGGATCAAACGGTCAGGGCTTTCCCTATGAGCACGATCCTTCTCTGGCTCGTGTTTCAAAAACCTCCCCTCTTGCTCATTGTCTGTTATTCCCTTTGCAAATTCGTCGCACAAGTCTTCCAGCAAAATTCGTAGACTTTTGTACTATGACTATTGACTAGACTTTTGCAGTTGGGAAACCAAAAATGTGAAAAATTGTAGGGCTTGTGAAATTTGGAATTTTGTGGTTCGAACTCTAACAATAAAATTAGGGGTTTTTTGGCTGCTTGTTCACCGTGGATAAATTGGCAAGCACATTTTATTCTTATTAACCTAACAACAGAATCTCATGTTTCTTGTTCAGACTGAAATCTCAACTTTCTTGTGTTGTGTCCTTTTACCATAAGCTTTAATGTAACCTCTTTTTTTTTTTTTGAAATTTCTTTATCCCAACTTTGAAGTTTGGCATTTTTCATATATGATTTCTAGAATGGGATGCAAGTATAGACCATATTCTTGTGGCAAAAATTATCAACTTTGATCTACAACTTACTTGGTCCAACAAGTTATCAATCCAATCCAAATACTCTGCTAAATTTGTCTTTTTGTAGTCTCTTTTCACTACTCTTGTTACTTCCATGAGTACTAGACTTGGATTCCAACTTTTTATGCATATTTTCCTATGCTAATTGTCATTCCTTACTTTTGGGATCAGAACTGGTTCTATGGAGATGTGTCCTGAGACTTCTGGATCTGTTCCACAGCTAAAGGCGATGGGATTGGGATCTGATTTGGGCACAGTCCAATCTCCAATTCTAGCAACAAGGTGTTCTTCTTCTAGTCAGGTTAGTAATTAACCACTAGGGACACTTGATTTTCAAGGTAGTGGTGATAACCTACAGAAGGATTTCTTGCTCTTGACAACGCCATTCTATGTTACATGGACCCAATTGAATTTTGGACTTACTTTTTTGTAATGACTTCCCAAAAAGGAGGACAAAATATGAAACTTTTAAGTGATCTCCTACTTTAGTTTTTGGTCAAGATAAATCCCTAATTTCATTCCCCTTGCACAATGAAAGGAATTAGAAAAGTAAAAGATAATGAATCCAATTCTTAAAATGTCCCTTTTTTGTTGATCAAACTCATGAAAAAATATGACACAGACAAAAATAACTTAAATAAGTAAAAAATATATCTTTGGCTTATTTTTTGTCTAGAGTGAATTTTTTGTGGGTTTTTTTATATCAAATCTTTTACTTTTCAAATTTTTGTTGTGGAGACAAACTGTATGATGACAAAGGTTTTGGGCTCCAATCATTTTGATGTAATGTTGAGTTCTCTGCGTGAAGCAAGTGGTTTTTCAAGTTCTAATGGTAGCTCATTGCAGGCTGTGGGTCTCTCTCATTTGCTAACTCGACCTTTTCAATTGAACAAGTGTAACCGCAAGGTAAGTTAGTTTCTCTTTTAGTGGATGTTCTTATATTTCTAAACATGCAATTGCGTTATAATTTGGGTAAATTACAAAAAAGCCCCTAAAGTTTCGCCAATTTCTTAAAAAAACACCTGGACTTTGTCCATTAGCAAAACGACACCTGAACATTATATTCCGTCAACAAAAAAGCCCTTACCGTCATATTCTGTTAATGTTTTTGACAGAGCCAGTTAATGATGGTTAACTCCCTCTGTTATCTCTGTTATCCCTCTCAAAACGACACTTGAACATTATATTCCGTTAACAAAAAAACCCCAACCGTCCCAAATGTATTTTTTTTTGTCAATTACAGTATTAAAATACGCCTTTCTCCCATGAGAAATTTTTTTGTGAGCTGTCATTTAAAATACAAGTTGAACAAGGGGAAGGTGGTTAAATTAGCAAAATAAAAAACAATTTTATGTTTCAATTTATGTTTTTTTTGTTTTGCCTAAGTTGTTGTATTCAGAACATCCAACTCATATGATTGTGATCAACATTAAACAAGGACACTAGTTACACAGAGAACGTGATCAGAAAATGATTGGTACCACCATCCACACCTTTTTTTTTTATTTTTATTTCTTTTAAATGTTAACTGTTTTTGTCCAAGCCAACTTCTGTGAACTTCAACTAATTCCGGAGCCCTAAAAAATAAAGGGTATAATGACACTACCACACCTTTTGGGGAGACCCCTTCTCCCGAAGTTACAGGGGCATTTTGCCGAAGTTACGGGGTCGCGAGTTAATATAACTACAAATGAAAATGCCATGAATAATTTTCGTTATATGAAAAGTTGCCAGAAAATATGCTCTTTTGGATGTCATGAAAAGTCAGAAAAGATCAAGGAAAAGTGTATCCCGAATACTTCCTTCATTCCTAAAAGACAGTCCACTACGAAGATGCGTGCACATTTCGGATCAAAACAAAAAATACTTTTGTGCAAAAATTTTCAAATTTTTTGACGAAACATACTTTTGGGACGGAAGGGCTTTTTTGTCTATGTAATATAATGTTCAGGTGTCATTTTGAGAGAGATAACAGAGATAACAGAGGGAGTTAACCGTCGTTAACTAGCTCTGTCAAAAACATTAACAGAATATGACGGTAGGGGCTTTTTTGTTGACGGAATATAATGTTCAGGTGTTGTTTTGCTAACGTACGAAGTCCAGGTGTTTTTTTAAGAATTTGGCGAAACTTTAGGGGCTTTTTTGTAATTTACCCTTATAATTTGATGCTTTTTTATGCATAAATAAGTACATATATGTCAAGTACATATATTCATATATATGCTACAATTTTAATGGCTATCAGGAGGAGTCTATTCAAAGAGAGACTGAAATACAAAGAATAAAAACGGAAAATGAGCTAATGAAGTTCGAAATGAAGAAGATGAATCGGGAAAGGGAGCGAAAGAATGAAGTGATGCGTGCTTTATAGGAGGAAAATTCGGGGTTGGAAGTAGAGAAGAGTAGGTTGGAAGTGCGGATGGACCAATGGAGGAAGGCGGCAGATGCGGGTGCCGCTTTGCAAGAATCACCTAAGAAGAAAAGCAAAAACATCTTAAAGAGGATGTTTTCAAGAAGATCGGAAAGCAAAAACATTCTAAAGAGGATGTTTTCAAGAAGATCGAAGTGATATTAATATGTTGGTATGTGCTATAAAAGCTTTAAGTGTAGGATGCTGATTTAGTGAATTTGGATAAAAATGTGAATGCAGGGTATTAGGTTTCTTTTGATGGGCTCTAATGTTTGCAGTGAACACCTATATTTCATGGGCTCCGTACAATGACAGTGGACTAAACTTATGAAATCAAAGTTCTAATTTTTTATCATCGGCTTTGTATATCAGGAGACTTTTTCATTTGTCTCCCCCTTTGATCCAGATTTCTTTTTTTTTCTTTTTTTCTTTTTTTTCCGCATAGTGTTGATTGGATAGGCATATTTTGCATTAAAGGGAACTTAATGCTTTGGAACACAGACTGTGGTCATGGCTTTGCAAGATGGGTTAAAAGATAAGTTGTTGCTAATAAGATTTACAAAGATAATTTTGTAGTGCAATTAGGCTCAAGGCATACGGTTTTGTCATTAAGTGAGAGTAACCGCTTTAACTTCCATATTTTTTTATTTGAAAGGGGGATAATATCATTTTGCAACCAGAAGAGCCCTGAAGGACCAAGTTACAAAAATCAGAGGGTAAAGCGGCCAAGGGGGGCGAGAGAAGGAACCAACTCAGGCTTTACTCTCAACCCAATGTGCGCACCTATTGGCTTTGCGATTACACCAAACAAAAGAGACAGTACTATCCGATGCGAGGGTTCTAATATCATCAATAATTGTATGAACATCCCAAGCTACAGATACCCCCTCAGAAAGACTATCAATCACTGCCGCGTGTTCCGCTTCATATGAGCAATTTTTCCCCCCATGAGTTAGACCAAGCCACGTGGTGTACTTTGTTTCTTCGTAGGGTGGGTGCCGAACATGGATGGCAAAGGTTACTAATGCATATGAATGATAAGCCCCCCCTCCTGTTCAAAAAAAAAAAAAAAAAAAAGCCCTCAATAGTGCAAATAAAGGGGCTTATCTACCTCTTTACGCACATAAGATGTTTTATTTGATTGGTATTGTCGTTTACTGGTTATTTGTGAGAATAAGTGCTTTTTGACGCCATGACTCGATCACGAGACAATCTGTGGCACATGGCCTTGGGCATTCCCAAGGCCATGTGCCACACCACCACCATGGCCGAGGAATTCATGCAAGAAGGCCAAGCACGCCTGAGCCAAGGCCCAAGTCAAGACGAGGACAAAGGGGGTGAAGAACCCAGTTTTGAGCCAAATCCTATCGATATAAGGATTGGCCCTATTGATAGGACTGGGATCAGAGTGGCCATTTTTTGCAAACAGCCAACTCCTATCGATAGGAGAATTGTCCCTATCGATATAACTCAGATCAGATCGGCCACTTGGTCGCCAAGGAGCTTTCCTATCCATAGGACCAAGTAAGTCCTATCGATAGGACCTGGAGTTCTCTGTCATTTTGTACCCAACAAAGCAAAGACTTGGGGGCATTTTGGACTTTTTTGTTCACGTTTTTGGGGGCTATAAAAGCCATCCAAACTCTGATTTTTACTATTTTCACTCTCCCTTCCTCCCTTCTTTCCTACTCTTTTGCCCTCCCTTCCAGTTTTTAGGCTTTAATTTTCAAGAACCAAGGTTTTCACCTTCATTAAATAACAAATGTTATTGGGCGTAGGTGTTGTAACATGCACTACAGTCCATCAAGTTTTTGATACACCAAGCACCATGTACCATAAAAGCAGACTTCACCTGGGGCTGGGACCAAACTGTCGAGATGTAAAAAATGTTGTACCTCAATGAACGTCCAGAAACTTCCTCTCACTATATGTTCTCACAAAATAGAACGGATTAGACAAATTTGAGCTCCCTGAAAACCTTTGATGATTGCAATACGAACAAAATGCTTCACGAAATGATTAAAAAAGTAACCCCAAACGTGCCCAATATTGAAAGCACTCAATGCAGGAAACATAAGACTGAGGGAAGGCCTATTGCCTGGGAAGGTCTGTGAGATTATCCAACTATTAGGAACAAGCATTCAACTGTAAATCAAGGACAACAAACTGGATTAAAAAGAAAACCAACCTTGCGATGGTGGGGAAATCGAACCCAATTCACTAGAAAATGCCGGTTCTTATTCACAAATAACAAACCTATTTGTGAGTTCCAAATCACTAGAAAATACCGGTTCTTATTCACAAATAACAAACCTATTTGTGAGTTTCAAATCAATGTCCAATACATGGATGAGAGATGGAAGAAAGGAAGAAAGGACCTTCTATGTTACCTTCTGAGTTCCGATGCCTATGGTCGTGCTACTGCACAATTCTGGGCAGTCCATATGGACGAGAAGGCAAGATTTTTTCAATTTGACTGAATGAGCTTAAAAAGGGGTAGAGATCGAACATACTCCTACTTAATCGCAGTAAAGTAATGAATAACTATTTTTGCATGTTGTAGCATTTTCTGTCACAGAATTCGACTTCAACTTTCAATAGGCCCTGAATTGGGGGTGTTGTAGTGCACCCCGCACAACAAACTTGTAGTGCATAAATCCCACCGTCTATTGTTCGGATGCATGGACGGCTCAGAGAGCCGCTCATCATTTGGATCATATCCGAGCCGTCCATCCAAAAAATGGACGACAAATCATTTTATTGACATTGAAAACAGTTCAATAGTCTTTGGAACTACTTGTTGGAAAACACATGAAGTATCAAATTTGGGTACGGCATTAGAGATTCAACACACCCCATCATTCCTCAAAGTCTCTTTTTTTTTTTTTTTTGGGGGGGGGGGGGGGGGGTGCGTAAACCGAGAACCTATTATAAATAGAAACCAGGAAGCAAACAAGAGTCTAGGGTACTCAACCCTAGTTGGGTCATCACAAAGTTGCGAATTAATACAAACCAAAGCAAACATCAAAAATAAGAAAATCCAAAGCATCATTAAATAACATATTTGGTAGCAAATCCGCGCATTTGTTCCTTTCACGGTAGACCATGGTCAATCTTCACCACTCCCAGCTGCCCCATCAAACATCTGCAATCATGAATAATATTACTAAGGTAATGCCGTGATTGATTTGTCTCTGAAATATGATGGATTGCTGCGAGAGCAACCATTTCCACCCAAAGGGGTACAAGATGTTTGCTCTTGACCAGCGGCAAACTATCCCTTCTATCCCAAACCTCTGCCTCCAAATCACTCCCCAAAGTTACTCCACTTCGAAAGCACGTATAATTTCAATATTTGAAATAAAGTACTTTCATACATAACTGTCAAAATTTCTTTGTCTTAGACTAAATATCTTAATTAATTCTTCAAACTTATCAGATCTTCAATAATCCTTAAAAAAAAAAAACCTAATCGATGGGGAAAACACTAAATCGCAGCATAAACATGCAAAATACGCCAAAGAAGATCAATACATACCATGGAACTAAGTCGAAGCTGAAATTGAGGGATAAGGGGAAATCGCAGCTTGGTTCTCGGAAGTTTTTGCCTAAATCAGATTTATTTGGTTCAGGTTTCAAAATATGAAGTTTCTTTTTCTTCTTTCTTCTCTTTTCTTGTGATTTCTGTGTCTGTCGGCGTGTAACGGTGCTGTAACGGCTGTTAGAACAGATTCCCGTTACGTAACGCCTATGTAGCATGGACACGGATATGGACACTGACACGGATACAGACACGGGACACGAAAAATTCGCAAAATGGGACACGGACACGGACACAGCGGGGGACACGGCAAAAATATTTAAATAATTAATTATATATGTAAAATATATTATATATGTATGCAATAACAGTTTATATGCATAGATAAATACACTTTTCTTTTGATATGTAAGATTTTTACATTGTTATATACATGTATATATATTGGTACACACGTATACACCCACAAACCTGAAATGACACGACACGATACAACTGGACATGATAGAATGCCCATCCCTACCTTTGCATGCCCAAAACCACCCCCAGCACCCAGCCATCGTGGTATTGAGTGACAGTGACATTCTCTACCACCGGACTATGTGACACCTATCCAACCTGCAGGGACCCAAATAGACTCATTCAAAATCCTTCTAGCATTGGGCAATGGCAATTGGCGTGACATCAGCAAAGGGAGCTCAACTTCCACTCATCACGGGCTGGGGGGCTACAATAAAAAAGACTAGTCACCCTGAGGCAAAGTTATTATACCCCTTGTATGGGCAAGATCCCCTAGTGCCCATCGATCCAAAGTGAGATTGGGATTACAATTTTGGCATGCGCACCCGCACCCACCCACCCACGCACCCACACACGCGTGCGCGCACACACACACACACGCACACACACACACACACGCACACAGAGAGAGAGAGAGAGAGAGAGAGAGAGAGAGAGAGAGAGAGAGAGAGAGAGAATTAACCTTATTTCCAAAGAAAATTTGAGTTGTTCGTAATTGCTTCGATGAATTTCAACCCTCAATAATGGACTTGTTTGCTTTTGCTTCTTCTTCTTCTTCTTCTTGCATTTCTCTGAAAGATTATACCATGCAACTTTTTATATGCTTATATACGAAATCAGAGAGACCCATTTCGCAGAATATAATACAAGCATCTAAAAGAAAGAGAAAAATAATTCACCTATAGATATCTTCAGTAGTAACGTGCCTCCCGCTACGTAACACTAGTACCCAAGCATCCTAAAATAACATTCACCACCAACAGAAATTAAATGAAGTCAAGGCTTGAAAAAATCCTCTTTGTCTCGAATTGATACCTATAATTCTCTAGAAACATCAGTTGATTTAGTACATGACGGTCCTTGGAACTTATTAACGTTCAACAAGACCTAGTCTATCACAAACTCAAAACATTAAGTAGCACTTTATCTTTTCCTCAACCAGTATCACTGTTCAGGGGAAAAGGAATGAATGCAAAAATACGATACCTTTTGGCCTTGTTCAATCACAAAGAAAGGAAAGGAAACTACATGAATGTTTAACTTTTCTGCATTTTAATTGTGTTCAGCTAGCAAGCATGTTGTGGGGCCCATGTCTCTGACCTTCCCACTATGATTAGTTTTCACTCAAAACATGTCATGCAGGTAAAGGAAAGGAAACTGAAAAGTATTTTCCTTTGTGTTTTCATTAGATAGTGAAAGTTGAAAAGCAGTAGTTCAATTATCTTCTTGGGATAGTTTTCATGCACTAATTGCTTGACAAATGAACATTTTGGCATTGAGAGAAAGGGGGAAAAAAAAAAGCATAGTACCACGACCCTTTGCGCTTCCTCCTGGGTGTAAATGCGTCTTGAACTTCCAGATGTGTCATCAGATTCTGTGTCACTCTCACAACCGCAATGATTGATATCATGACGATCCAAACCAAAGTTTTTGCGAGGCAAGAGGTCCTGAAAAGGGTGAAAAACTTCGGGCGTCCAAAAGACTTCAGGATCCGAGGGTTCGGAGTGGCAACCATAACCATAATCGATGAATGCCCAGTTACGTTCTTTGAATAATAACACCTCATAGCTATCAGTTATCTTACTAGCAAACGCTGCCTGAATGCCACAGGTAAAAGGGGTACCTTTCAAAAAAGGAAAGGCTTCACTAATGGTACAGACCCGGACAAGTCTACTATGGTGTATAATAGCACACTTGTCATCTTTGAAAAGGAAAGTTTCATTAGGTTTCCGCGATTCAAGGGCAGCGTCAATGCCACTTTCGAACCGAGTCTGTTGCAAGGAAGGGAACATATCACTGATTAGTTTTAAGTCATAACTCGGGTTGGAACCATAGTTAATCCTTGCACATTCATTTGTAGAGAAGATGACTGCTTCATTCTCACCACACCCAAAAGCAGCATCTAATCCATATTCTACAAAGGGTGTGTGCTTGAGGAATGAAAATCTTTTGCAGATGGGTAGAGGTCCCTCCTGCACTGTGGCGAATGCGATGCCTTGAGAATAGTCTAACACCACATATTCGTTCCTCATGAATATATAGGCTTTACCTTCACTAGAGGAACGAAATGCAGCATCTATGTAGCTCTCGTTGTCGGCAAAAGTGCCAGGGCCAGTGCCAAAATAATATTTGATGTGGTCAAAGTCGGCTGAGGACGCTTGTAGTTTCTCTTGCATGTGGGCTTGGGTTTGGGTTTGGTGAACGACATTGGAATCACGGGGTATCCGTCCTGCAAGTTAATTGAAAGTGACCGTGTCATTGCCAAACAATTGCTACCTGCACTGCACTTTTTTTCTCCTTTTTTTTTTTCTATTGAAAACAATAAAAACTTACAAATCCATCTCTGGATTTTTAGAAATTACTTGCCACCACAAGAAAAACCTTAACACCTTCTAAGAGCATGTCCCTATGAAGCTCATATTGATAACAAATGTTTTTTATCATTGGAAAATGTTTCATTCAAGAATTGCCCACCAACACTTAGCGGAGCAATGAAAACATAAAGGAGAACCTAAACATCCCGTTCTTAACACATGCTGCAAAAGCAGATAGAAACTCAGTCGGGGATGAAAGAGGAGGAGAGGAATATCTAAACTACGGGAGAAGAAACCAAAGCAGGAGGGAGGAGTGAGCAGATAGAAAACGGAGATGAAACCCAAGAAAGGGTAGCTCATATTGATGATTAGAACATGTACAAATACGAACTTCGCAGCAATTTTTGTTCACTGGAACAAACTTTTGTTCAAACTTTCAACTTTTGTTCACTGGAATTGCATATTGATGAATGGAAACAAGGTCAAACCAAATCACTTGTGCGTGAAAGCAAGCTCACACAATTATTAGCAAACTCAGGTTACAAACTTAAAAATTTCTCACTTCTCTCTCTGGGGAGGAGATATCACAGAACACACAAACTATGAGAAAAGGGAAAAAAATTCAATTATCGTCCTCCTCATCCCCTTC
Source organism: Vaccinium darrowii (assembly GCA_020921065.1). Lineage (NCBI taxonomy): Eukaryota > Viridiplantae > Streptophyta > Magnoliopsida > Ericales > Ericaceae > Vaccinium > Vaccinium darrowii. The sequence continues at coordinate 1,796,717 of CM037162.1, read as the reverse complement.
TGCCATCCTTCACGCTATGTTTCAATAAAAAAATAAAAAAAAAACTGTGGCAGGAGAGAACAAATTCTACAAACCCTAGATTATTTAGACACCGAAATCGCAGATTACAAAACGAACTTGATGTAGCAAGAATAAAGCTGAGATATGCCGAGATTTTTTGCAGATTTTAGATTGAGAGAGACAGTCATATACAGACACGTTATAAATCCGAGAGAAACAAATATCATAAATAAATATATATCTGTATTTGTGCAAAGATATGTATATAGAGGCAAGTTTTATACCTGAACGCGAGCTATCCGGGAGAGAGAGAGAGAGCAGGGCATACTGACATTCGTCGATGGTCGAGGAGTCGGACATGGCTGCGAAGGCAACAACGATTGAGAGAGACAGAGTCAGAGAGTAGGAACCCGGTCTGAGAAGAGAGAGATCGACTGAAAGTTGGCGGCGGTACTTTGAAGTTTGACCCGCAGCCCCTCTTTTTCTTTCTATATTCCGTTCTCTGATCCCGCAATGTGCAGCTCTTTTTTATGTGAATGAATAATTCCCCCATGCATGTGTTGCTTCGCCTTTATAATGCTATGAGTGGCGTGTTTTCCAAGCCAACTCCACTGCCTTCTATGTGCACCGAATAATCCCTTCTATGGAAGGCCAAAATTTTCCTTCCTAATTGTTGAACCTTGGACCTCACTCATTCTTGTATCAGCCGAGAAAATGGAAGAAAAACTTCCTTTTAATAGTGAAACTCTAAATCCCAGTTGGAGATCAATAATTTCGGGTGTTATATTCCAATTCCTAAACTCCTGGTTATTCCAACTACATGCGCGAGTTTCCTTTCATAATACTGGACCGAATTAGTTGTAATTGCTAGCAGGACCTTCCACTTGAATTAATCGGATCACGTGGATTCATTTTGATATCAAATTAAGCTCTTTTTACATTAAACCCTCCAAATACCTGCAACACACACAATACAAGAAATTATTCTCCAAGTAACGATAAAAATGGACCTAACAATGATAAATTAGGGGACACTGATGTCAACATTTACGCGCCTATCAGTAGGAACCCGGTCTGAGAAGAGAGAGATCGACGGAGGATAGGGAGATCGAAGAGAAACCCTAGATTTCTTATCTGCACACGATATAAGAAGAGATAGACCTAAAACGTGGATTTGGGGGCCTGTAGGGTTGTAATGAGGCCAATCCGGTCGTTCATCTCAACACCGACGGCTCGGATTTAATCGAAACTTCAAATGATCCGACCTGTTCATTGCTTGAATTAAAATTTGAACGTTCATTATTGAGATGAACGATTGGATGACCTCACTACAGAGCCCCCAGATAAGGCTCATGTCTATTCCCATCCTGTCTCAATCAATTGTTGGCCTCTTTTGGCCCAAAACAAATGATAGACACCATTCACCATTTAGAGGGTGTTTGTGAGCTTTATTTTTAGCTTTTCATTTTTAACTTCTTAGCTTTTTGAATTATGGTCAAAATGTATCTTGAATTTGGAAGGAGTGTTTGGGAAAAATGTGCATAATGCATTTTGAAACAGGAATTTGGGAGATATGTGCAGAATACATTCTGAAAGTGTTTTTGTTAATCAAAATGGGAAAATTGGAAAATGAGAAATCAAAAAGCTCCTCTCAACCTATTTTTAACTTCTCTCTAAACTCAAAAACCAAAAACTCATTTTCGCATAATGTGTTTTCATTGAAAAGTAGAAATTGCGAAAACCAAAATGCAAAAAGTAGGTGGCCAGACACCCCCTTAAAGCACATCAAGAACATTGGTCACTGCAACAATTTACGTTGATTAGATATCATTTGATGGCATGCATTCGTGTGGTTGCACATGATTGGATCTACTGGAGTGCTTTTGATTGTTTCCTGGTTTTTGTCAATTGAGCATAGGTTTCGTATCTTTTAATTCAAGAAGCTTGCATAGCATGGTATCATATATAGTTGATTATATCTAGTTTACTCGGGACGAGCAAAGTCCAAGTTGGGGGGTGTGATAAGCCCCCGATAGTGTAAATTAAGGGGTTTATCTACCTCATTTTTGTCACACGCGCATTACATGTTTTATTTGATTGATATTGCACGTAGGTTGTGTTTTTGTCGTTCACATGTCTTTCGAGAGAATAAAGCATTTTTTTGGTGACATGGCTTGAACACGAGTCATTTCGTGACCCAAGGTTAGAGGCCACGTGGCACACTGCCACGGTGCCGAGGAATTCGTGAAGAAAGTCATGTAAGAAGGCCAAGCACGCCCGAGCAAAGGCCCAAGTCAAGATGAGAATGAAGGGGTGAAGAACATGTTAGACCATGTTTTGAGCAACTCCTATCGATAGGAGAATTGTCCCTATCGATAGGAATGAGATCAGATTGGCCATCATTTGCAAGTAACAACTCCTATTGATAGGATATGTGGCTCTATCGATAGGACCACGATCAGTTTGGCCATTTTTTTGAAGCAACAAGGTCCTATCGATGGGATAATTGGTCCTATCGATATGAGAGAGGTCAGATTGGCCAATTGTGCCCGAACGAATTCTTCCATCGATAGAAAAATAATTCCTATCGATCGGACCTAGGTTTTCTTGCCACTTTATGTACCCGACCAAGTTAAGACTTGGGGGCCTTTTGGATTATTATTTTTTTACAACTGTGGGGACTATAAAGCCCCCAAACATCAGAAAATTAGGGTATCTTTATTTTTACTCTCTCACTCCCTCTTCCCCCCCCCCCCCCCCCCCCCCCCCCCCTCCCCCTCCCCCAATTTTAGGTATATGATTACATGTGTTTCTAAATATATGTGAAAATAGCACTGAAACTATGATTGGAAGAACTTGGAACAAGCTGGGCTAGCTTGGGAATTTCAAATTTCACCATCTTCCTTATCTTCTCCTACCCCTGTGTGTGCCTTCATATATTTGTTCATAAATCACATTCGAAATCAAACAGATGGTGAAATACCAGCCTAGAATACATAACACAATTGAAACTACTTAACGGAGGGCAATTAGAATAACCAGAACAAGCCAGTGAATACTGCAAGGGAGATGAAGTAAAATCAGATGGGAGCAATAAATCTCCATAGCTCGTAGAATGTGTAGCACAAGCAACTAAATTAAAAAAAGGCGAAAGTGAAAAAGGACCAACATCTAGTTAAAAAAATATTTGAACCAGCATCACAATTTACGCTGTTGAGGCTGAAACTTCATATCCTTGGACAAAACTTTTCAATTTTTTTGTTTCACCAACAGCAGAAAGCCAGTTAGTGAGAATCTCCATGGTGACATAATCTGGATTACAAGCCTGTTCGGTCATCTGATTCATTAGCTCGAATGCCTTCTCCAACCCATTAATTTCCTGAAGGCCTTTCAACATTGCATTGAACGTGTTGGTGTTTGGCCTTACCCCCTTGCCCTTCATATCATCCATAAGAGACACAACAACTTCCACTTTATTATTCTTGCATAAAGAGTCGATCAGCATATTGTAAATGACGGTGTTAGGAGGAACCCTGGAACTGGAGCTCATCTTCGTAAATATTTTCATAGCTTCATCAAGGTTGCCAACCAAACAATATGCATGAATCAAAGCCCCATAAGTAACAACATTAGGCACAAGACCTTCACCAATCATCTTCCTGAAATTTTGTGGGCAGTCGATAAATCACCAACTTTGCTGAAATACGAAATCAAAGTGTTGTATGTCACTCCGTTAGCCTTTACTCCAGCCTGCTCCATTTCCTTGAGCATCCCATAAGCTTTATCCAACTTGTTCTTCCCACAGAACCCACCAATCAGAGTATTGTAACTTGGAACATCCAAAGAGAACCCATCTTTTTTCATTTGTGATGCAATAAAGCTAGCATCATCCAACCTTCCAGCCTGTGCCAGACCAGCTATCAAGGCGCAGGATACAATTGCATCGGGGGAACATTCTACTGTGGACATATCATTAAACAACTGCATTGCTTTATCGATATTGTTGACGTTACAAAAGGCACTTATCAAGGCGGTATAAGTGACTGCATCACCTTTCAGACCTTTCCCTTTCATTTCGTTAAAGAACTCCATGGCACTATTGATACGCCTGTGCTTGCACATACCACCAACCAAAGAGTTGACGGTGATCACGTTTGGCGGTACCCCTTCCTGTTCATCTCATCAAAAAGCTCACGAGCCCTATCAATTTCACCAGCTTTGCAAAACCCATCAATGAGGCAATTATATGTTACTGTATTTGGTTCACAACCTTGGGATCTCATCCGTTCCATCAATTCAAAACCCTTTTCCTGTTGGAGAAAATATAGTGGCAATCACAGATCCAAAGAACAAATTCTCTTTATAACATTAAACATGAACAAAATGTAAACAAATTACATGAACCGAAAATAATAGAATCGAAACAGAGATACAAACAGTAGATTGGAAACTGCCGAGTCGTGTGTAACCACACTCTCCTTAACAAAGATTCGCCGCCTACCGTGGGTGTTGTAGGTTGAACCGACGTCTTCGTCCCAGGATACAACGGCTAGAACCACGAGCCGACGAAACACCACCGTCGACCGCCTTGGCGAACTAACTAGCGCCTGTCTCTCTTCCTGACTTAAATGAACTTAGTTGGAATGGATTGGATTGTTTTGTGTGATGCAAAACACAATGAGGAGTGACCTATTTATAGGAGAAACTCCAAGTGTGAAAGAGGGAAAGTTAGGTAGCCCACAATGGTGACTTCTAGTGTGAAATGAGGAAGATTAGGTAGCCTACAATGGGAAGCCACCCATGTGCACAATTCATTCACATTGAAGCCACCCATGTGCACAAATTCATTCACATTGAATTGTCAAAAAATTCCAACAATCCCCCCCCATGAATGAAATTGGCATGCATTCTAATGCAAACTATAATGCTGACCTAGAAAGAGAGACAACAGATAGGTCCTGCATAGGATAGGTAGCTTTTGGCCTTGAACCTTCCCTTGTGATAGCCTATCGAGTTTACTGACAGACCAGTGTGCAGTCCTGCTTTGAACTGTTCCGTCGCTGGTGTAAACTTAGACAACAGACGTCACACAGGACTTCTCCTGACGTAGTTCAGTTCTCACTGTTGGGTTCATTTCGGCCTTGACACCCCCCTTCCTGGTTCTGCAAGTATTTTCTCGAGAATTTTGCCCGAATTCTCACAGAAGCGGCCCCACTTCATACTCACATAGGTGACCTTCTTATAAAGGGTATCCTGTTATACCCCGCTCGGCATCTCCGACGCATAAGAGTCATTAAAAGCAACGCTTAACCTTTTCCACTTTACAGGTATCACTGTTCTACATCTTATACAGGAATGGGTAGGAAACCTCGTCTCCTCAGTGATCGTCCTCGAATACACGCAAAAAGTAGTCTCATTGAACCTAGATCTTGGGATCTCCAGTCAGCTAGGTTGGCTACCCTCACGGTAACTATGAGCGTATTGGCTTTAGCCCCATTCCTCTCGATACTTTCTCAACTAGCTCTCGAGATAACCCTTTGGTTAGCGGATCTGCAATATTGTCCTTTGACCTCACATAGTCAATTGTGACAACCCCACTTGAGAGCAGTTGTTTAATGGTATTATGTCTTCGACGTATATGTCTAGACTTACCATTATAATTGGCACTCAAAGCCCTACCAATTGCAGCTTGACTATCACAGTGGATACTAATAGCTGGCACTGGTTTTGACCATTTTGGAATTTCTTCCAGGAACTGACGTAGCCACTCGGCCTCTTTAGTTGCTTTATCTAAAGCAATGAATTCAGATTCCATTGTAGACCGTGCTATACACGTCTGTTTAGAAGATTTCCAAGCAACTGCTGCACCACCAAGCGTGAAGACATATCCACTTGTGGATTTTGAGTCCTTCATATCCGATATCCAATTCGCATCACAGTACCCTTCTAGTACTGCTGGATATCTGGTATAGTGCAACCCCAGATCACGAGTATACCTTAAATAATGTAGTACTCTGACTATCGCCTTCCAGTGATCATGTCCTGGATTACTCGTGTATCTGCTCAATCTGCTTACTGAGTAGGCTATATCAGGCCTTGTACAACTCATCAAGTACATGAGGCTCCCAATTATCCGAGAATATTCTAATTGGGACACCCCTTCCCCCCCATTCTTGGATAAATGGAGACTAACGTCCACGGGGGTTCTTGCGATGCCTGTGTCAGACTGATTGAACTTTTCAAGAATGTTGTCAACATAGTGTGTCTGAGACAACGCAAGTCCATCAGATGTTCTGGTGATCTTGACACCTAGTATCACATCTGCAAGGCCCATATCTTTCATGTCAAACTTAGAGTTCAACATGTCCTTGGTAGATTGAATGACCCTGTCATTACTACCAACAATGAGCATATCATCAACATAGAGACACAGAATGACATATCCTTCATCAGTGTTCTTTACATAAACACATTTGTCACATTCGTTGATGCGGAAGCCACTAGACAACATTGCATAGTCAAACTTCTCATGCCATTGTTTTGGAGCTTGCTTTAGACCATACAGAGATCTAACAAGCTTACATACTTTCCTCTCTTGACCTGGCGCGGAAAAACCCTCGGGTTGTTCCATATAGATTTCTTCTTCTAAATTGCCATTTAGGAAAGCTGTTTTTACATCCATTTGATGTATCTCAAGGTTTCGCAAAGCTGCGATAGCAATAATCATTCGAATGGAATTGATCCTTGAGACCGGCGAATAAGTATCAAAGTAATCTAGGCCCTCTTTTTGCCTATAGCCTTTAATGACAAGCCTAGCTTTGTACTTATCGATCGACCCATCTGCTTTCATCTTCCTCTTGAAGATCCACTTATAGCCCAGAGGCTTACAACCAGGTGGCAGATCCACCAGTTCCCACGTATGGTTTTGTAGAATGGAGTCGATTTCACTTTTAATGGCCTCTTTCCACAGAGGACCTTCAGGACAGCTAACAGCTTCCTTGTAAGTCCGAGGCTCACTTTCTAACAAATAAGTTAGAAAATCTGGACCAAAGGACGTTGATGTCCTAGCACGCTTGCTACGTCTGGGTTCAACATCAACTTCCTTTTCTTGGTCTCCACTGCTATGGTTAGCAGGATGCAAAGTCCGTTTCACTGAACTGGACTCCCCAATGGATCTATACGGAAAAATGTGCTCGAAAAATGACACATTTATAGATTCCATGTAAGTGTTTTTGTGTATATCTGGTACTCCAGACTCATACACAAGGAACCGATATGCACTACTATTGTGTGCATAACCAATGAACACACAGTCAACGGTTTTCGGTCCTATCTTCTCATACTTAGGAGGAGGTATTGCTACTTTAGCAAGACACCCCCACACTCGCAAGTGCTTAAAGTTAGGCTTCTTACCTTTGAGCAACTCATAAGGTGTTTTGTCTAACTTTTTGAGGGGCACTAAATTCAAAAGATAGTTAGCGGTCAACACTGCTTCACCCCACATGTTCTGAGGCAACCCAGAACTAACCAACATAGCATTCATCATTTCTTTTAATGAACGATTCTTGCGCTCCGCAGTTCCGTTCTGCTGAGGCGAGTAAGGTGCAGTGGTTTGGTAAATAATACCGTGTTTAGCACAGTAATTCCCAAAACGGTGTTTCAAATTCACCACCTCGGTCACTTCTCACCACCTTAATCTTACTGCTAAGTTGGTTCTCCATCTCATTCTTAAAGAGAATGAATTTATCCAACGCTTCATCCTTACTTTTTAGCAAGTATACATAGCAATATTTCGTGCTATCATCAATAAAAGTAATGAAATACTTGTTTGCATTTGGCGTTTGGACATATTTCAGATCATACACATCAGTGTGGATTAGCCCCAATGGTTCGGTACTTCTTTCAACCGATCGAAACGAAGTTCTAGTTAACTTTGCTTCGACACAAGTTTCACACTTGTGATTTGTATTAGTATGAAAAGCTGGAATGTGGTCCAAGTTAACTAATCTACGCATAGATTCATAATTAACATGACCTAGTCTACCATGCCACAAAATGGAAGACTCAAGCACATAAGCAACTGGGGCAGTTGTCTTATTAATAGTAGGGATAACAGCCATTACATTCATTTTGAACAGCCCATCGGCCATATAACCTTTCCCTACATATGATCCAGCTTTAGTCAAAATGACCCTATCTGATTCAAACACCATGCGAAAGCCGTGATTGCTCAGCAGAGAGCCAGATATCAGATTCTTGCGAATGTCTGGCACGAACAACACTTTGTTCAGGGTCAATGTCTTCCCCGAAGTCATCTTCAGGACCACTGTTCCTTCACCAGTAATATCTGAGGTTGCTGAATTCCCCATAAACAGCTTTTCCCCATTAACCGGCTCAAGTGACGTGAACATCTTCTTGTCACAGCAGATATGGCGGGTAGCCCCAGTGTCAATCCACCACTCCCGTGGATTTGAGCCCACCATGTTCACCTCAGATACCATAGCTGAGAACTTCATGTCAGAACTACCTCCCGAGGCTTTTGCAATATGCGCTTGTGGACGAGGTGGCTTCTTGCATTCTGATGCTTTATGGCCAAACTTGTCACAATTGAAGCATTTCCCTTGGAACTTCTCCTTGGGTTTCTTAGCGATACCGCCTTTTGGTCCCAAATTGGCACCTTTGCCTGGGATAACGGTCTAATATCCGTTACACACGTCCTGGTACTCCCAGTGACTGTTTCTCCCCCCCAGCGGGGTTCTGAGGGCAATGCGTTCTATGCGCCTCCAAAAGTACTATTCATGAATACGGCACTATTCACGAATACGGTACTATTCACCCGTATAGTACTATTCACGTATACGGTACTATTCATGAATATGACATTATTCACGAATACGGTACTATTTGTACATACGTATGGTTACACCATACATTCCAGGTGTTGGTCACACCGAATAACTTACTCTGTTGATGTCATGGATGACATCACCAGACAATCATTCCACCAGACAAACAATCCAACGAAAGTGGACAAATGAGGTTTTTGAGGAAACTTTATGGAAAAACAATAGACTCTTGCCTCCATGAGGAGTAAAAAAAATAAATTCATTATTTTAGAACAAATAATAGAGGGTCTCCTTTACTCCACAGTGTTCCCACTTGCTTTTCTCATTTGAAAAACCCATCAGACACCTCACCGAAAAAATTTGACAAATGGGTGATGATAAGACAAAAGCTACTGATTTCTTTTGAGAAAACTTTCGAAAACTAGGAGACTTGTCTCCTTTTTTCTGTTTTTCCTTTAAATCAAAAACTTTAGATTACTCCATTTCATCTCTCTGACATCCTCCTTTCTTCCTCCACCTTTCTTCCTCTTGGACAGAGAGAAGGGAAAAACCAGAGATGCGAAAGAAAATTATCGGAGCACCTCGGCTCTACTCCGGCACCCGGAGTGTACACTTCAGAGATCCGTTCTCCGCACCGGTTTCTAAACGGAGGCCTGCCGCGCACGACAGCCTAAGGCCGTAGCCGTCGAGATTATCAAGATCTCATGTCAAGCCACGCATGACCGACAAAGCCGAAGCTTAACAGGTTTGGAAACCAGCATGATCCAAGAATCAAAACTTGATTCTCGGTTTTTTTTTTTTTTTTTTTTTTTTTTCTACACAAGTAATCTAGTCAGATTACTATATGATCTCAACGAGATACCACAAATTCTGTCTCTACTTCGATCCTGTTCTTGCAACTCAAAAGTCAGTATAAAACAGAATTGTTTTCTGGAACTCGATTGCCAATCGATAAGAAAATCTTTGTTAAGACTGTTGGAGAAAATATAGTGGCAATCACAGATCCAAAGAACAAATTCTCTTTATAACATTAAACATGAACAAAATGTAAACAAATTACATGAACCGAAAATAATAGAATCGAAACAGAGATACAAACAGTAGATTGGAAACTGCCGAGTTGTGTGTAACCACACTCTCCTTAACAAAGATTCGCCGCCTACCGTGGGTGTTGTAGGTTGAACCGACGTCTTCGTCCCAGGATACAACGGCTAGAACCACGAGCCGACGAAACACCACCGTCGACCGCCTTGGCGAACTAACTAGCGCCTGTCTCTCTTCCTGACTTAAATGAACTTAGTTGGAATGGATTGGATTGTTTTGTGTGATGCAAAACACAATGAGGAGTGACCTATTTATAGGAGAAACTCCAAGTGTGAAAGAGGGAAAGTTAGGTAGCCCACAATGGTGACTTCTAGTGTGAAATGAGGAAGATTAGGTAGCCTACAATGGGAAGCCACCCATGTGCACAATTCATTCACATTGAAGCCACCCATGTGCACAAATTCATTCACATTGAATTGTCAAAAAATTCCAACAATTTAGGCCGTAGCCTCTGATTGTTGTTTGTATTTATTTCCCATACGAGTATGGAATAACCCGAGGGTTTTTCCGCACCAGGTCAAGAGAGGAAAGTCTGTAAGCTTGTTAGATCTCTGTATGGTCTAAAGCAAGCTCCAAAACAATGGCATGAGAAGTTTGACTATGCAATGTTGTCTAGTGGCTTCCGCGTCAACGAATGTGACAAATGTGTTTATGTCAAGAACACTGATGAAGGATATGTCATTCTGTGTCTTTATGTTGATGATATGCTCATTGTTGGTAGTAATGACAGGGTCATTCAATCTACCAAGGATATGTTGAACTCTAAGTTTGACATGAAAGATATGGGCCTTGCAGATGTGATACTAGGTGTCAAGATCACCAGAACATCTGATGGACTTGCGTTGTCTCAGACACACTATGTTGACAACATTCTTGAAAAGTTCAATCAGTCTGACACAGGCATCGCAAGAACCCCCGTGGATGTTAGTCTCCATTTATCCAAGAATGGGGGGGAAGGGGTGTCCCAATTAGAATATTCTCGGATAATTGGGAGCCTCATGTACTTGATGAGTTGTACAAGGCCTGATATAGCCTACTCAGTAAGCAGACTGAGCAGATACACGAGTAATCCAGGACATGATCACTGGAAGGCGATAGTCAGAGTACTACATTATTTAAGGTATACTCGTGAGCAGTACTAGAAGGGTACTGTGATGCGAATTGGATATCGGATATGAAGGACTCAAAATCCACAAGTGGATATGTCTTCACGCTTGGTGGTGCAGCAGTTGCTTGGAAGTCTTCTAAACAAACGTGTATAGCACGGTCTACAATGGAATCTAAATTCATTGCTTTAGATAAAGCAACTGAAGAGGCTGAGTGGCTACGTCAGTTCCTGGAAGAAATTCCAAAATGGTCAAAACCAGTGCCAGCTATTAGTATCCACTGTGATAGTCAAGCTGCGATTGGTAGGGCTTTGAGTGCCAATTATAATGGTAAGTCTAGACATATACGTCGAAGACATAATACCATTAAACAACTGCTCTCAAGTGGGGTTGTCACAATTGACTATGTGAGATCAAAGGACAATATTGCGGATCCGCTAACCAAAGGGTTATCTCGAGAGCTAGTTGAGAAAGCATCGAGAGGAATGGGGCTAAAGCCAATACGCTCATAGTTACCGTGAGGGTAGCCAACCTAGCTGACTGGAGATCCCAAGATCTAGGTTCAATGAGACTACTTTTTGCGTGTATTCGAGGACGATCACTGAGGAGACGAGGTCTCCTACCCATTCCTGTATAAGATGTAGAACAGTGATACCTGTAAAGTGAAAAAAAAAGGTTAAGCGTTGCTTTTAATGACTCTTATGCGTCGGAGATGCCGAGCGGGGTATAACAGGATACCCTTTATAAGAAGGTCACCTATGTGAGTATGAAGTGGGGCCGCTTCTGTGAGAATTCGGGCGAAATTCTCGAGAAAATACTTGCAGAACCAGGAAGGGGGGTGTCAAGGCCGAAATGAACCCAACAGTGAGAACTGAACTACGTCAGGAGAAGTCCTGTGTGACGTCTGTTGTCTAAGTTTACACCAGCGACGGAACAGTTCAAAGCAGGACTGCACACTGGTCTGTCAGTAAACTCGATAGGCTATCACAAGGGAAGGTTCAAGGCCAAAAGCTACCTATCCTATGCAGGACCTATCTGTTGTCTCTCTTTCTAGGTCAGCATTATAGTTTGCATTAGAATGCATGCCAATTTCATTCATGGGGGGGATTGTTGGAATTTTGACAATTCAATGTGAATGAATTTGTGCACATGGGTGGCTTCAATGTGAATGAATTGTGCACATGGGTGGCTTCCCATTGTAGGCTACCTAATCTTCCTCATTTCACACTAGAAGTCACCATTGTGGGCTACTTAATTTATCCCTCTTTCACACTTGGAGTTTCTCCTATAAATAGGTCACTCCTCATTGTGTTTGAAAACACACATCACACAATACAATCCAATCCATTCCAACTAAGTTCATTTAAGTCAGGAAGAGAGACAGGCGCTAGTTAGTTCGCCAAGGCGGTCGACGGTGGTGTTTCGTCGGCTCGTGGTTCTAGCCGTTGTATCCTGGGACGAAGACGTCGGTTCAACCTACAACACCCACGGTAGGCGGCGAATCTTTGTTAAGGAGAGTGTGGTTACACACGACTCGGCAGTTTCCAATCTACTGTTTGTATCTCTGTTTCGATTCTATTATTTTCGGTTCATGTAATTTGTTTACATTTTGTTCATGTATAATGTTATAAAGAGAATTTGTTCTTTGGATCTGTGATTGCCACTATATTTTCTCCAACAGTCTTAACAAAGATTTTTCTTATCGATTGGCAATCGAGTTCCAGAAAACAATTCTGTTTTATACTGACTTTTGAGTTGCAAGAACAGGATCGAAGTAGAGACAGAATTGGTGGTATCTCGTTGAGATCATATAGTAATTTGACTAGATTACTTGTGTAGAAAGAAAAAAAAAAAAAAAAAAACCGAGAATCAAGTTTTGATTCTTGGATCTGTAAAGAAGGCTACTTGCTAGTTTCCAAACCTGTTGAGCTTCGGCTTTGTCGGTCATGCGTGGCTTGACATGAGATCTTGATAATCTCAACGGCTACGGCCTTAGGCTGTCGTGCGCGGCAGGCCTCCGTTTAGAAAACGGTGCGGAGAACGGATCTCCGAAGTGTACACTCCGGGCGCCGGAGTAGAGCCGAGGTGCTCTGATAATTTTCCTTCGCATCTCTGGTTTTTCCCCATCTCTGGTTTTTCCCCTCTCTAGCTGAGAGAAGAAGGCAGAAGGAGGAAAGAGAGAGACAAAATGGAGAAAATAATCTCAACAAAGCTTCTGTTTTTTAAAGGAAAAACAGTAAAAGAGAAGACAAGAGTCTCTGTTTTCTAAAAACAAAGTTTTCTCAAAGTAAGTAGTGCTCCTTTGACCACCAATCTGTCGGAATTTGTTGAATGATTCAACAAAGCAAATGTTTTAAAAGGAAAATAAATAAATAATTAATTGAGTACACTTTCGGGGAAGTGTTTTCCAAAACAGAGGAGATGATTGTCTGGGTGATGTCATCCATGACATCAGCGGAGAAAGTTATCCGGTGTGGCCAACACCTGGAATGTATGGTGCAACTGTACGTATGTACAAATAGTAACCGTATACGTGAACAGTACTATACGGGTGAATAATACCGTATTCGTGAATAGTGTCGTATTCATGAATAGTACCGGTACTATACGGGTGAAAAGTACCGTATTTGTGAATAGTATCGTATTCATGAATAGTACTTTTGAAAGCGCATAGAACGCGTTGCCCTCAGGACCCCGCTGGGGGGGTGGAGAAACAGTCACTGGGAGTACCAGGACGTGTGTAACGGATATTAGACCGTTATCCCAGGCAAAGGTGCCAATTTGGGACCAAAAGGCGGTATCGCTAAGAAACCCAAGGAGAAGTTCCAAGGGAAATGCTTCAATTGTGACAAGTTTGGCCATAAAGCATCAGAATGCAAGAAGCCACCTCGTCCACAAGCGCATATTGCAGAAGCCTCGGGAGGTAGTTCTGACATGAACTTCTCAGCTATGGTATCTGAGGTGAACATGGTGGGCTCAAATCCATAGGAGTGGTGGATTGACACTGGGGCTACTCGCCATATCTGCTGTGACAAGAAGATGTTCACGTCACTTGAGCCGGTTAATGGGGAGAAGCTGTTTATGGGGAATTCAGCGACCTCAGATATTACTGGTGAAGGAACAGTGGTCCTGAAGATGACTTCGGGGAAGACATTGACCTTGAACAAAGTGTTGTTCGTGCCAGACATTCGCAAGAATCTGATATCTGGCTCTCTGCTGAGCAATCACGGCTTTCGCATGGTGTTTGAATCAGATAGGGTCATTTTGACTAAAGCTGGATCATATGTAGGGAAAGGTTATATGGCCGATGGGCTGTTCAAAATGAATGTAATGGCTGTTATCCCTACTATTAATAAGACAACTGCCCCAGTTGCTTATGTGCTTGAGTCTTCCATTTTGTGGCATGGTAGACTAGGTCATGTTAATTATGAATCTATGCGTAGATTAGTTAACTTGGACCACATTCCGGCTATTCATATTGATACAAATCACAAGTGTGAAACTTGTGTCGAAGCAAAGTTAACTAGAACTTCGTTTCGATCGGTTGAGAGAAGTACCGAACCATTGGGGCTAATCCACACTGATGTGTGTGATCTGAAATATGTCCAAACGCCAAATGCAAACAAGTATTTCATTACTTTTATTGATGATAGCACGAAATATTGCTATGTATACTTGCTAAAAAGCAAGGATGAAGCGTTGGATAAATTCATTCTCTTTAAGAATGAGATGGAGAACCAACTTAGCAGTAAGATTAAGGTGGTGAGAAGTGACCGAGGTGGTGAATTTGAAACACCGTTTGGGAATTACTGTGCTAAACACGGTATTATTTACCAAACCACTGCACCTTACTCGCCTCAGCAGAACGGAACTGCGGAGCGCAAGAATCGTTCATTAAAAGAAATGATGAATGCTATGTTGGTTAGTTCTGGGTTGCCTCAGAACATGTGGGGTGAAGCGGTGTTGACCGCTAACTATCTTTTGAATTTAGTGCCCCGCAAAAAGTTAGACAAAACACCTTATGAGTTGCTCAAAGGTAAAAAGCCTAACTTTAAGCACTTGCGAGTGTGGGGATGTCTTGCTAAAGTAGCAATACCTCCTCCTAAGTATGAGAAGATAGGACCGAAAACCGTTGACTGTGTGTTCATTGGTTATGCACACAATAGTAGTGCATATCGGTTCCTTGTGTATGAGTCTGGAGTACCAGATATACACAAAAACACTTACATGGAGTCTATAAATGTGTCATTTTTCGAGCACATTTTTCCGTATAGATCCATCGGGGAGTCCAGTTCAGTGAAACGGACTTTGCATCCTGCTAACCATAGCAGTGGAGACCAAGAAAAGGAAGTTGATGTTGAACCCAGACGTAGCAAGCGTGCTAGGACATCAACGTCCTTTGGTCCAGATTTTCTAACTTATTTGTTAGAAAGTGAGCCTCGGACTTACAAGGAAGCTGTTAGCTGTCCTGAAGGTCCTCTGTGGAAAGAGGCCATTAAAAGTGAAATCGACTCCATTCTACAAAACCATACGTGGGAACTGGTGGATCTGCCACCTGGTTGTAAGCCTCTGGGCTATAAGTGGATCTTCAAGAGGAAGATGAAAGCAGATGGGTCGATCGATAAGTACAAAGCTAGGCTTGTCATTAAAGGCTATAGGCAAAAAGAGGGCCTAGGCTACTTTGATACTTATTCGCCGGTCTCAAGGATCAATTCTATTCGGATGATAATTGCTATCGCAGCTTTGCGAAACCTTGAGATACATCAGATGGATGTAAAAACAGCTTTCCTAAATGGCAATTTAGAAGAAGAAATCTATATGGAACAACCCGAGGGTTTTTCCGCGCCAGGTCAAGAGAGGAAAGTCTGTAAGCTTGTTAGATCTCTGTATGGTCTAAAGCAAGCTCCAAAACAATGGCATGAGAAGTTTGACTATGCAATGTTGTCTAGTGGCTTCCGCATCAACGAATGTGACAAATGTGTTTATGTAAAGAACACTGATGAAGGATATGTCATTCTGTGTCTCTATGTTGATGATATGCTCATTGTTGGTAGTAATGACAGGGTCATTCAATCTACCAAGGATATGTTGAACTCTAAGATTGACATGAAGGATATGGGCCTTGCAGATGTGATACTAGGTGTCAAGATCACCAGAACATCTGAAGAATTTGTTCTTGGTGGTGCAGCAGTTGCTTGGAAGTCTTCTAAACAGACGTGTATAGCACGGTCTACAATGGAATCTAAATTCATTGCTTTAGATAAAGCAACTGAAGAGGCTGAGTGGCTACGTCAGTTCCTGGAAGAAATTCCAAAATGGTCAAAACCAGTGCCAGCTATTAGTATCCACTGTGATAGTCAAGCTGCGATTGGTAGGGCTTTGAGTGCTAATTATAATGGTAAGTCTAGACATATACGTCAAAGACATAATACCATTAAACAACTGCTCTCAAGTGGGGTTGTCACAATTGACTATGTGAGGTCAAAGGACAATATTGCGGATCCGCTAACCAAAGGGTTATCTCGAGAGCTAGTTGAGAAAGCATCGAGAGGAATGGGGCTAAAGCCAATACGCTCATAGTTACCGTGAGGGTAGCCAACCTAGCTGACTGGAGATCCCAAGATCTAGGTTCAATGAGACTACTTTTTGCGTGTATTCGAGGACGATCACTGAGGAGACGAGGTTTCCTACCCATTCCTGTATAAGATGTAGAACAGTGATACCTGTAAAGTGGAAAAGGTTAAGCGTTGCTTTTAATGACTCTTATGCGTCGGAGATGCCGAGCGGGGTATAACAGGATACCCTTTATAAGAAGGTCACCTATGTGAGTATGAAGTGGGGCCGCTTCTGTGAGAATTCGGGCGAAATTCTCGAGAAAATACTTGCAGAACCAGGAAGGGGGGTGTCAAGGCCGAAATGAACCCAACAGTGAGAACTGAACTACGTCAGGAGAAGTCCTGTGTGACGTCTGTTGTCTAAGTTTACACCAGCGACGGAACAGTTCAAAGCAGGACTGCACACTGGTCTGTCAGTAAACTCGATAGGCTATCACAAGGGAAGGTTCAAGGCCAAAAGCTACCTATCCTATGCAGGACCTATCTGTTGTCTCTCTTTCTAGGTCAGCATTATAGTTTGCATTAGAATGCATGCCAATTTCATTCATGGGGGGGATTGTTGGAATTTTGACAATTCAATGTGAATGAATTTGTGCACATGGGTGACTTCAATGTGAATGAATTGTGCAGATGGGTGGCTTCCCTTTGTAGGCTACCTAATCTTCCTCATTTCACACTAGAAGTCACCATTGTGGGCTACCTAACTTTCCCTCTTTCACACTTGGAGTTTCTCCTATAAATAGGTCACTCCTCATTGTGTTTTGCATAACACAAAACAATCCAATCCATTCCAACTAAGTTCATTTAAGTCAGGAAGAGAGACAGGCGCTAGTTAGTTCGCCAAGGCGGTCGACGGTGGTGTTTCGTCGGCTCGTGGTTCTAGCCGTTGTATCCTGGGACGAAGACGTCGATTCAACCTACAACACCCACGGTAGGCGGCGAATCTTTGTTAAGGAGAGTGTGGTTACACACGACTCGGCAGTTTCCAATCTACTGTTTGTATCTCTGTTTCGATTCTATTATTTTCGGTTCTTGTAATTTGTTTACATTTTGTTCATGTATAATGTTATAAGAAGAATTTGTTCTTTGGATCTGTGATTGGCACTATATTTTTTCCAACAGTCTCCATCAACTAGAGTGTTATAAAGGACTGTATCTGGCATAACTGAAAACCCAAAGCTTCCACTTCCTCCACCCATCTTCTCAAGCACCTCCAACACCTCATCGACTCTACAAAACTTACGCAAATGATTAACAAGAATACCAAACGTTATAACATCAGGCTGAACACCATTTTCCCTCATCTCCACCAAAAGTTTGTTCATTGTTGGATAATCCCGGTTTCTACCAAACCCCGTCAAAAGTGCATTACACGAAGAAGCTTGCCACAACAATCCACCCATAACAATATCCACAGTATTCTCATTAAGCAAACATTTCCCATCACGGCTGCTAAGCAGCATTTCATCAAGCACTTGGAATGCATCACCAACCCTTCCAGCTCGCAACAACACACTCAGGACCGGCCCTGTGGGTAGACCCACTAGGCCTAGGCCTGGGGCCCCCAGTTTTGGGCCCAATTAAAGGGCCCCCATACGTATGTAATGTATAAGTATTTTGTATATCAGTAAGCACGCTAGTTGCACTGCGATGGTGCAGTGGTAGAGTAGGTTTTTCTAAACCAAAAGGTCATGAGTTCAAGACACAATTGTGCCTTTTTGTCAAAATGAAATAGAGCCACCTTTGTCTTCCTATATTTCTTTCTTTTTACATACTCAACTAAATTTAATATAAATTATAACCTCTTTAGATCAAGAAATAGGTATCTCATAAGTACTAAATATGAGCTATTATACCCTTTTTTTTTTTCCCTCCATGGGGCCATAATAATGATTTATTGGCATTTTATCTATTACTATTTTTGCTTTCAATAGATATTCTCATCTTTTCTTTTGAAAATATTGTCATATTTTTGTCACTTCTTCTATTTGAAATAATTGAGAATTAAAAATTTGCTTATATATAAAGGAGTTATTCACTTTTTAATGGGCCTTTTTAATTGGCCTTTTTTAGTCTTTCAATACCACCATTGAATATGAACCAACTAAAGAAAAAACAAACAAACTTAAAAAACTGATTACATGATTTTACTGAAATACTATAAAAAATTGATTCACGATATCAATGAACTCAAAAAAATCTATAAATCTCAACTACTTGAATAAACCAAATATAGTTACACTAAGTATTTTTTATATCTAAAATTTGAATTAACATACACCTATCTACTTTATTTTATTTTAATTTTTTTTGGTACATCAGAAAAGAAAAACAGAACGGAACAAACAGAAACAAAGACAACAACAAGAACGATAAATCAACAAGAAGAATGATCAATCCAAATCAACATACACCTATCAACTTTATGTTGTATACGCGTATGCTAATTTTATTTTGAAGTTATTTTCTATGGTTTTTAATTTATTTTATTTTATATGAAAAAACAGAATGGGCCCCATATTATAATCTCGGATGGGGCCACCAAAACCTCAGGGCCGGGCCTGAACACACTCAATAACACATTTGTTAGATGAGTGTTTTGCAGATCTGGATCGAGCTCTTTGTACACAAGAATCGATTGTTCAACCAATCCAGCTCGGCCAAAACACCTAACCAAAAGGGTCGCTGACTTGACATTAAGAGGAATGTTGTACTCTTTGAATAAGATGAAGAGTTGGGTAAGTTTTTCGGGTGAGTAATTGGGTTGACCGCGACTTTCTGCTGCAGAGTTCGAAAATGGCTTGGAATGAAGAGGAGAGTGAGTGAGTGTCTGGTGGTGACGGCGAGTTGGTTCGAATGTAGTCGAAGAATTTGAGGGCGTCGGCTGGGGTTGTGAAACTGCGGGTGATTTGGTAAAGAGAGGAAGGGGAGAGAGAGTGAGAGGGATTAGAGAGAAGGTTGCGGAGGTCGTCGTTGTTGGTCTAATCGTTTGGGTTGTTTTGGAGGAGAGTTAGGATATGAGTTACGAGTGTGTTGTCTGACGACGGCGGCGGTGGGTTGGGAGGAGAGGTGGCGGAGGAGTGGTGGAGAAATTATGGGAGATATGTGGTTGAGAAGAAGTACGAAGAAAGGGCTTTTTTTGTTTTTTCCTCCCGACGGTCAGGATGTGCAGGCCATATTGACTAATTCCCTTCCTATTTCGGTTGAAGTCAAACTTCAGTCAAAGCTAAACTATTCATACAGAATGAGAGCATCTCCACTTCTACATTAAATTTTTACTTAAATTTGAGTAAAAATTTGGTTTAAAACTGGATTTGATATCACCCCCTCCAATGGAAAACCACTCTTTTACCAAATTCAAGTTAAAATTTTGTCAAAAACAGTTTTTTTTTTTTTTTTTTTTCATTTTGGCTCCAAAACTTTTCCACTATTTTGTCAAAACAAATTTTTTTTTTCCTGTTCCTCCAAAAGGGAAAGGGTGTAGAAGCCATCAACAAAACGTGTAGATCAAAAAAGGCTTCCTCGAAGAAGTATCCAACTTTGGCGTGAGGTGGAAAGGAACAACCTAGCAAGGTTTGCTGAATCCTTTGATGGAGGTGTCTTCCTCATCTTGGTTTGAACGAAAAATCTCAAGTCCATCCAAAGGGTATCAAAATCTGAAGTCCATCCAAAAGGCATAAAAAAACAATTGAATACATAGCAGTAGAAGCTTTGCTGCCAAACATGTCTTCAAGGCCAAACCAGCCTGTAGCGGTCGGGGACCCTTTGACTCACTTTTTTCTCGGTTGCGCCCCAGACAAAGGGGACGGGGGTCAGGAAGGACCACCCTTATCAAAGCGGCTAAAGACTGCCAAGACCCATCGTTCCAGCTAGATGGCCTCCCGAGGGGGACGACGGCCACCAAAGGCGTGTTCCCGGCGAGGAGGGGGCGCGGTCTTTGGAACTTTGGCCAGACCCCCTCCCCTTGGCCGGACCCTCTCCCCTCGGGAGGGGGTTCCAGGACAAGTTTCACAGGTCCGAGCACCCCTGGAAACCTCGGCGGGGGACTACTTGGGTGCCATAGCCGGCCTCGGGGTGCTGTTCCCGAACGCTTTCCGGACCGAGTCGATGGACCTCGGTCCCGGGAGGGAGGGTCACAACAGATGTCAGAGGGGCTCGATCGAGGCATCCCTGATAGTCTGAATGGCTCATTAATGGTCTCAACCACCTCGCTCACATCGCATTGATGGCAAGCCACCAACCCCACAGGCTACGCCTACAGGGGGACTCGACTGATGGGAATATCAATGACAGCGACAGATGACAACTCTGGGAAGGCAGCTGCCAAGGCGCCGCTTGAGGGACATACGTCAATCCATGCATTTAATGCCTTGGAAAGGACGGAGCGCGTGGAGCCCCCGAGGGTGTGGGGGACACGCGCCCCCTCGCCTATAAATAAGGCCCTCAACATCTTGATTAAGGGTTGGATCTCTCTCTCTCTACACAAAAGCTCTCAACTGCACTTTCTCTCTCTAGAGTTCTCCACTAAACTTCTCACTCCGTCACTGACTTAACCATCGGAGTGCCTTCCCGGACCACCACAGTCCGGGCTAGGCACTAACGTTGGTTGCTTCCTTGTGCAGGCTCTCCTCCGGCGTACCCAAGGAGCTCCGGTCTTCTTCTCCGTCAAGTCCCCAGGGCCCCAGTGAGGTTCAGCTCAACAACTCCCCCCACGTACAGTACCAGACGGCCAAAGAGGCCATTCCGGTGAAGCGCTCCCCACACAGCCGAACACAGGTGCAGTGAACAAGAATAGAGTCATTGCTTTTATTTGATATTGGATTTGGTGTTGAGCAAATTTGGTGAATAATTTGAGTAAATTTGGTGTTGAGCAAATTTGGTGAAGGGGTGGAGTGGGATTTTTGGTGATTTTTACTCAAATTTGAATTTGGTGAAACATTTGGTGTAGGAGTGGAGATGCTCTAAGAGATTCGTAGTAAATTATTTTTTTTATAATGTAGGTCACAAAATCAAATCCTGGTCAATTTCCAAACTAACCCTTCGGGTTGAACAAAAATGCTACTATCACATACACCCGGTCACATAACTCTCACATATACACACATGAGTGAGTGGGGCCCACTGAGTGGAGCCCACTCCATGTGTGTGTATGTGAGAGTTATGTGACCGGGTGTATGTGATAGTAACATTACTCCAGGTTGAAAGAAGCACTCTGTCTCTTCCATGTATTTGGGCAAGTCAACTTTTCAGTGCCCAATTGAATGGAAATAATCAGTTATTGTTAAATTTTGGGGTGAAATGGAAAACCAACAAACCGGACCGGGAACGAAAAATTGGGTCAAACCGATTGAAGTCGGACCGACTGAGTTTCGACCTGTCTTGGTTTAGAGTTCTCCAAACTGAAAATTCCGGTTCGGTCCAAAAAATACACACAAATTGGACCGATTACACCCCTAACTAAAACTCTAGCGCAACTGTACCCGGACTACATGGAATAATTCTGAACACATTCTTTAATCAGAATCACGTTCCTAAACTTTTCGTATTAGTAATTAGAAGTCGAAAAGATATTGGAATGGATGTTTTTTAAAGTCAACTATTATTGTTGTCCAAAAAAACACTCTTTTAAGTTTGACAATCTAACAGCAGAGTTCCGTTCAAAAATCTAACAGCAGAGTAATTAGCTGCATCACTTAAATAGCTCCATTGTAGCTCCATTGGCACGCTTATTAGGTGACAAACTCACAGAAGTGTTCTCTTTATTCTCTTGTTGCTCTTTGGTAATTTTAAATACGTATCCAAAATTTATTTCAAATATTTTCTTTCTTTCTTTTTCCGTTTGGAACTTGCCACCTTTTGTTCTGTACTAGTAAAGATGCACTTGGTTTGCACGTTCGTCAGTTTTGCAGGTAACAATTATACTCCAACCGCTACATTCTGATCTTAAAGCAATGTCTTAGTATCGCTCTTCATTTTAATGTTGAGTTGACAAGTTTATAAGTATATTGGGAAACAAAATCTGCTTTCTCAACGGAAGGAAAACTTGCATGAACTTTCTCGTACTCCCAGCTAAAAAAAGGTCATTACAATCTAGAATAACAAATGGTCTTTTATTGTCCCCATTCCTCCACTGCCAATCATGACCCAAGACATAAGCGAAAAGAGAAAGGGGAAACAAAAGAGAGAACCTGAAGAGAAGCCTTCAGACAATAGTTTTAAGATAGCAAATTTTGTTACAACTGCGAGCAAAAATAGTTATTACCCCACACTTTCTCAGATTGAGAATTCTTGAAAATAGAGTGTTTGAATGCTGAGAAATTTGTCTTGGTAATTCTTTTCTACATGGCCAGGAGACTGCCTCAGGCCCCAGTAAGCTAAACGGGAGCTTAAATGGACCCAAGGATTCACTAAACTCAAACTACATATCCATCATTGGAAATATTAGGAAAACAGAACTGGAAAGCCATATAGGTTAAAGACAAATTCAGCAAATACAGTTAAGCTTCATACGAAGGAACTCAACAACCCTAATATTAAGATTCATGTTGCTGCACTAACCCAGCAAAATATTAATCACTTGATTGTCAAAATCAGGTTATTCACAACATTACTGATGTACAAAACTAAACAGAATTGACTAAAACAGACTCTACATAGAAGACCGGGTGAGGGAAACAGTGAAGGGTGAAAATAGGGTCCAGCATGAGAGAAATGTTTAAACCTTGAGAACCAAAATATCTACTACGTAGACGTGTAAGAGGGGCACCAATAATACACTGATAAATTAATATCTTACAGGGAAGGGTGAATGTCACAATTTGAGTAACCCTCTAATGATGAGGGTTCCTTTCGGTTGTTAATGATTTTACACATATAATCAACATAATCAACACCTGACAATGAGAAGAGACATGTCTTTGTTTCCCCTTATCCAGCAGAATTAGAAATGGTCAACATTGACGTAAGGTCAAGTAAACAACCCAAAATGGACGAAACAGAAGGTTCGAATGGTCCTACGCTTTCATACGAGAGGTCAAACAACTTACCAAAAACACTTGCGTAAGAGGAAACTTTGAAGTTTGTGACGGCATTAAAATCTGATGTACAAAAAGGGACATGAATCGGGGGAAGAAGTGAATTTAGGAGTATAATGGAAATGATGAATTGTGACAGTAAAACTGCTCATGAATTAGAGCATTCCCAAGCAATTGTTATGAATTGGATTTTCTGTAAAGTGAATTTTCGCTGTCATTGGAACATTCAAACAGTTAGTAGGAAAAATCATAAGAAAGGACTCCAATCATAAGTTTGCATGAGAGATGTGAAGAAAATTAATGGTGAAATGGAGCAAGAACAACGTCTAACATAAGAAATGGCCATGAAGCAAAAATACCACACTCCCAAAAAATGGAAGCACAAACGCAGCAGAGGGACGTTATTCCACCTACAGGATTCACAGAGAGAGAGAGAGAGAGAGAGAGAGAGAGAGAGAGAGAGAGAGAGAGAGAGATTGGTGGGAAAACTGCCCTGTTCAGCATGGAGTAATTCAACCTACATGATTCATTGTGTTCTGTCGCTAATTTGGAGGCATCGATTTGGTGAAGAAGCCTTTACTATGTTCCTACGGAATCGAAGCGTTTACTTGTGTTCCTACGCAGGGAAAAGAAGGGAAGGGTAACTTGGGTATAGAGAAAGTGGACAAACTCCTCACAATTTTAGAAGATGTATAGATACGCAGGGAAAAGAAGGGAAGGGTAATTTGGGTATAGGGAAAGTCGACAAACTCCTCATACTTTTATAAGAGGTATAGATACAGATAGATAGATATATAGATATATAGGTAGGTACATAGATAGATAGATAGATGCTTATTCTCTTTCGAAACCCTATATAGTTTTCTTTTATTACTACTACTGCCACTGTTTTTAAGGTTCTCCTTTTTGAAATAAGAAGGATATTAATTGGAAAGTTGAATATAAACAGTAACACATGGCAGAAATCCGTTAGAATTGTTGAAGTCAGCATGAAACGAGATCATAGAGCATACAAACCATACATGCACAGTAGGAAAGCACCAGCCACATGATTTTCATTATTCAAAGAGTAACAAAATATAATGCAGTAAAAAGTTACAAAACTAATTCCCGTGAATAGCCAATCAAATTGCAATTGTTTCCCCCTTGTAACCAATATGAGCTCGAAGCTTTCTTCATACTCGCAAAATTTCATGGTGGTGTCTCCCTTTCATTTCTCATTCCATAGGAAACCTCAATTTTTGGCTCTCTTTCATCATTTACCATCCTTGTCGCATTTGATGACATTGCCATAACATATGTGGTGTCCCGCTCTTTATATGGAATGTTTCAAAAATTATCACAAAAAATCAGAAATTTCCATTAGTTGGTCCGAGCAGATAACCAGCTACACTGGGAATGAGACATAGCCGAGACTCCTACATTCAAAATACACGAACGAAACTTGAACAAAATGGGAAGACCTCTCAACAGCAGCAACAAGAATGCTCTTATTTTTCAAATTTTGATATCTTGAGTATGGATGAATGAGCTGACCTTATTTGGCATTTTCTTCTGATTCAATTGTGTATCAGGCTCCCTCCGAGGGTGATTCAGCAATCTCAATCTTCTCAGCGGCTGTAGCAGCTGCCGATGCCGCCTTTTGCAAACCCAACCTTTGTAGTTCAGACAAGAAACTATCAACATCAGCTGCATTAATTTTGTAAGGGCTGTGGGAAGGACCTGGGAATGAACCATTAGTTACTTCTTCCTTGTACTCTGAAAGAGCCTTGTTTATGACATCTCCTACATGTGCAAACTGCTTGCAGAACTTTGGGGTTACCTGCAAAAGGGAAGTTTTCCAATTGGAAAATCAGAATATGGTATTGCTACATAAACAAAAAAATTGTACCAACCAAACAGAGCCTTTTAAGTCCCAATTAAATAGGGAAGGCTGCATGAATTCGTCTTTTCTTATAGCTCTGTCGAGGACATTGTGTTCCATCATATTTAAAAAAAAACCTAGATTCTTTGGAACTACCACCTCTAATGTCAATTATGGTCTACCCCTCTCCCCATTGTGTTACCATCATCAATAGGCATATCATTCTTCTAACTACCACATCGGTCAATTTCTGGTAGCCGATGGATATGTCAAAACGAGCTTAACTTGTATCCCCTATTAAAAAAGGAAGGGTGTGTCATGTCTCGAACTTATCAGTTTAAAGTGAAGATCCCATCGAGGTGGTTAATAGTTTCAGAATTGGCAACACCACATAATATAGGACAAGACGTTTTAAATGGGAGTTTTTTAAGGATGTCACTTTTCCTTTGGGATATGTCTACATATAAGGCAAGAAAGAGTCGATAGGATGGAATTAACCTTGGCATGATGTGGGTGTTGCATCATTCCCAGTAAATCATGGTAAACTAACACCTGCACAGCAGTGAGAAATAGAATTAGAAGTGTCACAAACCACCTGTGCCATGTATCGAATTAACGTAAAAGTCACCATTTCTAAAATACGATATATTGAAAGCTGTTGCGTAATTCAACCTAAGTGTCTCCTTCCACCAATACCATTACACAGAAGTATTGGATGAAAATAGGAGAAAACAGGGGAATAAAAATAGTTCTCTTCCATAGAAAAGGAACTCTATCAACGGACATAGAATCCAGCCACTCACCAATGAGAGAAACAGTCAAAATATTGCAATTCTGGCTGTCCTCGAACTAAGTAAAATTGCTGCAATGAAGTTAAAATGCTCCGGAAGATTTTAAATGTACAATATGTCATTAAGTTTCCCCAGTTACAATGCAAAAAACTGTTTCTTGTGAGTAGCCATGGCAATACAAGGGGAGAACAATATAACCTAGTTCAATATGCAAAAGGAGGTAAATTCCTGATGAGGCCTCTCGCATAATCATAGGTGAGGCGGGAATCCTCCAACCAACCTATCAATGTGACAGGTAAAAATCTCCTCTTTATTGCGATCCAGAGCTTATAAAGAAGTGTTCCCGGCCATTTATAATGAGAAAACAGAGAATGATCCAGAATTTGAAAGTCATGATTGTCTGCTTATAAGCTGTTTTTCCACAAGATTAAGAAATCAACATGGATTCCAATCTTAAAGAGTTCAAATTCTGAAATCTTACACACATGGCCGCAAGGAGTTTGGTTTTCATTAATCTGAACCATTTAGGATAATAATTATGTGGACATGAGGAGTCTACAAAAGCTATGATGACATACCACACTACGTGATCGACAATCATTTGTACATGGGAAAACAATTTTTTCTCGCTTTGCAAAATAGTTATACATAATTGATAGTTATTATCGTGCCCTAGTTAATTGATGTATTAGACTATTCTCTAACGTACTCATATGCCAGAAATGTGGCATGGTTCACAAAGAAAACCCCAAGATCATTGCGTGATAAAATCTCAAAAATGAAGATATGATACCACTGTTGTAGTACTTGGAAAACTAATTGAAGGATCAGCGAGTAGTTTATATTGTAGTAAAAGCAAAAGATATTACACGGAAGTGTGAAGTCTAATACACTTCAAATGTATATTGGGAGATGATAGAGCTAAAGAATCAATTAACCTGGCCACTGCAGAAAGGTCCAGCCCCAATACCGATGGTAGGTATTCGAAGAGCAGATGTTGCAGCAGCAGCCACAGGTGCAGGCACACATTCCAAAACAACAGAAAAACACCCAGCTTCCTGCAGAGCCAGTGCAGTCTCAACAACCTGCAGAAACCAAGCCAATTGAGCATAACACCAAAATAGACTACATATATCTATCAGTGAACAATATAATTAGCATATATGATAACAAAATAGACTACATATATCTATCAGTTAGTAACACAATTAGAATATAAAGTTACAAATAATTTGTGCATATATGAATATAGGTAGAAAGAGACACACCTTTACAGCACTACTGACATTCTTGCCTTGTGGCCTAAATCCACCAAGTACACTAATGGCCTGAGGAGTAAGCCCCACATGGCCCATTACAGCAATTCCGGCCTCCACAATTGCTTTAGCTGCTGTGATTCTCGACGGTGACCCCCCTTCCAATTTAATCGCATCCATTCCTCCTTCCTTGAGAACCCTAACTGCAGTATCCACCGCCTGCTCATAAGGAAAACTGCAACATCACCAACCATAGAACATTGAAACTCGATCTTAACATCTCAAGGTGCACTCTACTCCAAAGCATTAGCAAATATCTATTCTAGTACATAAAGGGAGAGCACAAGTTGGTGTAGTGTCATTGTGTCAAACTTCGTTTACCATTATTGCCCAAAATGAAAACACTTTATCCCTTCTACTTACCCTTAACTTCCCATAACCGTAAGGCTAAAAATGCCAACTTAAAAAACACTCCACACTCCATGAACAATAACTGTTCCACACCTACTCACAAATTCAGTTTCTCATCTCTATCACTGACAATACATGAGGGAAAAGCCAACAAAATCTTCTGCAACTTTTGATGCCCATGGATTGCTTTAACAATTGGCATTTTGTTTTGCTTAAAAAAAGGTACATCCTGACACTTCAGTACTTTTATACCTTTCCCATTTCTCTCTAGACTTATTATACTACTTTTATACTCAATTTTGTCACGCAGCATTGTCCACTAAGTAGTTTTTTTGGTGAGATGCATTTTATCTCCGTTACGATTCTACCATTTTAATCTTTCCAGAGGAGTAGTTCTTTTTTTTAGCCGGTGAACTGTTACAATTCTAAGATTTAGCCAACTATATCATGGGATGGTACTTGGTAGTAAAATGCATTTTTCCTTCCTTCTACTTCGTATCTTTTCAGAGGAGTAGTTTTGTTTCTGTAAACTATTTTTTCCCTTGCTGAACTGTTACAATTCTACCCAAGACTGAGATCCTATTAGATCGTGGAAAACGCGGCGGCGTTAGTGTGGTAATGTTTTATTTAATTATGTGCAATCTATTACAACAAATTGCTCAAAAATCTAAAAGTTTAGCTTATTTCTCAAAAAAAAAAAAAAAAAAAAGATAATACATTGCACACATGATCAAACAATAAGCCAGATACTTTTGTGCATACTTTTTTTGTCAAAGTTTGACTTGCACATGCATTGCATGTGCGCCGGCCTCTAGTTCTATTTATTGCCAAGATAAAGTCGGCGAACAACAAAATTTCAAAACCAAACCCATGGTCTTTCATCAAACAAAATGAAAGATGATCTATTGGCACTAAGGTGTCTAACAATGCCTTTGTTGGATTCTCCATCGTTTATGCTGCTCCAAACGCATCCTACTCTGTGTTCTAGATTACTCGACACATTTTCAGTAAAATGACTTTGATTTGAATTTGAAATATGTTCAGTTTCTTCTCTTTTCATTAACCCTGCCAAAGAAGAGGACATGAAAGGCTTCTACTACTATCCATCCTTTTCTTTTCTTTAAATTCCCCCCAAGTCCCTCCACTGGATCCAAGCACAAGCACAAGCACATAACATAAATCAATAAAAACCACTCAAAATCTGAAGAAAACTATAAAAACTATCTTTTAAAGGAAAATTAGGACCCTTTTCTTTTCTTTAAATTCCCCAAGTCCTTCTACTTGATCCGAGCACAATTACAAAACATTAAGTCAATAAAAACGACTCCAAATCTGAGGAAAACTACAAAAACTTGCTTTTAAAGAAAATTAGGACCAGGAGAGATGAATCAATTTGTGACAAAAAAACTGCCTTAATTGGTGCTCATAGAAATGAAATTGAATATGTCTAGTCCAAAAAAGAGTAGCTTAGCTCAGCAAGAATCATATACTTGATTTATAAGACCAATATAGCTAATATAAAACTAAAGCCATTGTTTTAAAGGTTCACTGTCCTCCATATTCTCAACAATCAAACAGGATAATCCAATTCAATTAATTGACAAGCAAATGAGCCGAGTAGCGCCACCAAGGTAATGGTTAGTTCAATGTTCACATATTTAAATCATTTTCGTAAACTTATCAGGTGGAGTGGTAGTTCAAACTTGATAGAAAATTTTAACGAGCTTAACCCATATAATTATTGAGAACGAGCCGGACACGAGTAGCTTGACATGCAGCCCTAATTATTAGTATTTTAGTCGATCATTACCTGCCCAGTACTCGATTCATAAGTGCCAAACGGGAGATCTCCAACGAGCAACGGCGTCTTTGCCCCTCTAGCGACGGAACGGCAATGTACAAGCATTTCATCAATCGTAATGGGTAGAGTGGTGTCGTAGCCGTGAACCACCATGGCGGCGGAGTCACCAACAAGACAAATATCAATGCCGGCGGAGTCGAGGTGGACGGCCGACGGGTAATCGTAGGCCGTCACCATGGTAATAGGCTCGCCCTTTCGATGCTTCTGCCTCAAGTGAGTCAGGGTTACCCTTTGATTAGGGTTTTGGGGCTTGGGTCCGCCGTATACGGAGTTTTCCGGGACATTGCTCATGCATCTGATGAGGGTGGAGACGTGGGGGAAGGAGTGTTTGGTGAGAGAGGCAAATGTTCTGGAGAGAAGCGCCATTGTAGAGAGAGAAATCGAAGTTTAATTCCAATTGTGCTGTGGATTTGTGAAGGGAATGGAGCAGCCATTTAAAAGAAAGAATGTGGGGAAGGACTGGCGTAGGTGCTGATGTATTTGTAACGACCTCTCACCTACTCGCTCAATTCAGCTGTACCTCGTGCTTCTGAGGAGGTCCACCCCAATTTTTTTTTTCAACAATTCTACTAGTACACCCCACACGCAGATCAAGGTGATGTAGCATATAAGAAGACGTCTATCATTTTAGGTGGGTCGCGCATTGGGCTTCTTCTTATCTGTCACATTAACTTGGTGTGCATGTGAGGTGTAAGAGCATCTCTAGTGCACTACCTAAAAAATATTTGCTAAAGTGTACACGCAAGCACATGTGAGACCCTATTTTGTGTGCTAAGAATTAGTTAGTTAGCTAAGGAGAAATGCACTTTAATGGGGCTCCCTAAAAGTGTTCATTATCTTTTAGAGTGGGACCCATTTAAGTGATGAGGGGTACCAAGTGATCTCACAAAATTCTCCTCTCTTTCCCTTCTCTCTATCTCTCTCCTCTTTCTCTCTCCTTAAGTCACTCTCCAAATTTAGGTAGTCACTTAGGGCACTTTAGGTAGTGAGGGGTGCCACCTAGGATTTTAGGGAGCCAATTTTTGTGCACTAGAGATTATTTTTTGAGGTTTTTCTTAGCTAACTAGTTAAGACACTGTAGGTAGTGATTTTAGGTAGTGCACTAAAGATGTCCTAAGTTAAGTGTACTCATATCATTTTTGTTTTTTGTTTTTTTTTGTGTCCAATTTTGGGTTTGGTGGACTCTTTGCGAATCCAAAATGATGATTGAAATCAGTTGGAGTATTTTATAGAGCTCATGGGGTATGTCACCCATACAAAAAATTAGTTTGATTGAACATTAATATATATATAAACAAAACATATGTTTGATCAAGTTAATTGAGTGGTGCAAATGGCATACCCGAAGAATTCTATAAGAACAATTTCGATCATTGTTGTGACTTCCGGAAGGGCCCAAACTGGACAACTTAAAAAATGGAGTGGATCACAACCTACCTGAAGTTTTCCAAGTTTCTAACCGCACAATCAAAATTGATTTTGAATGCCAGGGAGGACTTCAAATCGGACTTGTCACATTAACCGGTGAAAAGTGAAATCGTGATTGGATTTGGGAATAGATTGGATCCGTTCACGTTGGGGTTGTATGGTGGCGGCTCCAGAAATTTATGGAAGGGTGTTCAAAAATTAACTTAAGTTCACTCCCTAATCTATTGACCAAAATAATATATTTACAAAATCTCATATATTAGTATAAATAATGGGGTAAAAAAAAAATATACTCTATTTTGAAAAATTAACAACGAGGTGAAATGAAATGAGAACTTAATATATTAGCAACAAAAATTTAATTTTTTTTGGAAGTTATTGTATTGCATAACAAACAGTGTTTCGAGAATGGAGGGAGTAAATTTTTACAGTTGTCCTAGACGAACTCTCATATTTTGTGTCAATATTTAACCGGCTTATTAATATACTAAAACCCTTTTGAAAGAAATTGTAGAGAGTATGCTAGGGCCGACCTTTTCAGAAATACTCCAATGTTTTTCTTTAGGATGACATGATGAGATTTTCAATTGTACTCTTAAATTTGAAGGGATATTATTTGAGTTAACGGGGCTTCGCAATGTACATGAAATTTTTAAAAGCTTTGCTTGTAATCTATATGTTAACTAGAGAAAAGAAAAAGTAGTTATTGTCATGAGTGCAAAATTAATAATACATTTAGACCATCAACAATAGAACACAAAGCATATATAGTACTTACACCAATAAATTCTTCTTTTAACATTCATTTTCCCATTTTTTTCCATTATTATTGTGAGCTTTATTTGAGGTAATGTGTTAGGTATTTAAATATAAATTACTTGGATCGATGGACTGTAATTGTTTTGTGATTGAGTGTTCAATTGGTTTTGGGTTGGGTGTTCAAGACTATCAGAATAGGGTGTTCATTGATATTGAGTTGAGTGTTCAGAGAATCGTTAACTCATAATTTATACATGTATTGGTTGTTCATTTGACCATTGAATGGTGGCTGTAGAGCCGCCCTAGGGGCTGTAGGCCCATCGCCCAAGTTGACCAAAGAGAATGTAGCTGAACAAGGCCTAAGGCCATCTCCAATGGTGGAGTTAAAATTGTGTTGTTATATGACACAAAAGTGTAAAAAAATAGGACCCAATTGTGTGAGTTAAGTTATTGTTAGATACTCCAGTTTTATACATTTGGGTTCCAATAGTACAATTAGCATTGTGTTAAAAACGGGTCCTACAATTTTTTTTGTTCATCCGGTTTCCCATAGTTGTACACCCACCCCTTTCTCTCTTTTCCTTTTCCCCCTCTCTCTCATGTTGTGTCATAGACTTTTCTCCCCTCTCTCATCTTGTGTTAGAGCCTTTTTTTCTTTTCTCTCTATCTCTCTCCTCTGTCCTCCCTCATCCCTTGTAGCTACGCCAAAACACACAATTAGTTTCTGGGCAAACTTCTTTCAACCCCTGCCACACTTTGACAACCTTTTTAGCTACACTATTGTGGGTCAAAAAAAAAAATGTTAACTAACTGTCCTAATGACTAACTAATTTGTTCATTTAACTTCACCACTGTAGATGGCCAAAATTCGAGTCCTCTGCAATTTTTTATTGAGGCTAAATATTTTGATCCATTCATTTTAGGGGACAGAGGGGCGCTGCTGTCCCTGGGAAGGGACAACACCTGCTGTCTCCTGCGATTTCGGGGAGTTCCGGTCTCGTGTCAATGATCGGAAACGTTCACGTCGAAGAGCTCGCTGAGTAGAACAAGCGTACCAAAAATTAGCTCAATCAGATATCATTTAGTACCTAATCGAAACATTTTTATCTTGGAGAGAATGCATCCAAAACACTAGATCACACCCACTCAAACCCATTATTGCCAAGTTATATCTGTACCGATCAGGTACTAAATAGTATCCGATTGAACTAATTTTTGGTACACTTGTTCTACTCGGCGAGCTCTTCGACGTGAACGTTTCCGATCATCGACACGAGACCGGAACTCCCCGGAATCGCCGGGGACAGCATGTGTTGTCCCTTGCTGGGACAGCAGCACCTCTCTTTCCCATTTTAGGTTGTAGTTCCTTCGCCCAAGTTGACCAACGAGGACGTAGCTGAAAAAGGCCTAGATTCGAGTCCTAATAACTCCTTATTGGGACTAATAAATATTTGGATATGATATATCCACTTTGGGATGTAGGCCTATTTGCCCAGGTTCACTAAGGAGTTGGTAAACTCAAAACTGGATTAGACAAGGTGTAGATTTGAGTCCTCGTAGCTCGTTATTGGGGATTAACATACTTCTAACATTCCAAACGTGATGTAACTTAATTTTGGTCATGATGTAAGTGCAATGAGGTCCCAAATATATTGGTGTGAAATGATAAGACAATACTCTCAGGTGAAAGTAACGCAAGACTATACTTGCACCTTTTATTTTGTGTAAGATAAAAATATTCACAAGATCGTGAATGTATAGAGAAATAGAGGGCACAAGACACAAGTATTACAAGATGAAAAAAGATTTAATTTTCGTAAAGTATTGCAGTTAGTTATATTCTTTTTTTTTTTTTTGAACTGAAGTTATATTCACTTTCTTATATATTTCAGCGAGTTTGGTGTCGTGATCACGTACCCAAAGTTGGTCATCCTGTGGTGGTGACGTAATACAATGCATTTATCTTAGAGTTCGTTGTGGAAAATCAGGCAGTTTCCAAAATAAGAAATTTGATTAAAAATGCTCATAGTCGAATATTCCTTTTAAAAATTGGCTAAAATTTATAATTTTTTTACTTTTCTAATTCTCTGGTTGACGTATTAATAATCCACAAAAGTTTGACGCAAAACAAACAATCACCAATTTTTTTAGACACAGACGAAACGAAAATGCTACCCACACAGCAGCCCTACACAGCAGCTGCACAACAACGACAAAAACGATGTCGTTTTGATTATTAAAAGAAAAAAAAAACCGCAAAACTTCAAAATCTGAATACCCCAGAATCTCTCGTTAGATATAGAGACACAGATAACAAAGAGGGCGTGAGAAGAAGGGGAAGAAGACCGCCATCACCAACACCCCAACGAAGACCACCACCACCGGCGACTACAACAACCACCACAATCACATACCACACCGTCAAAGAAGATGCGAGGCATCCGGCGAGGATGAGGCATCCAACGAGCTTCGAAATCACGCGGACGAGGAAAAATGGGTTAGATCTGTGTGTTTTAAATCCTGTAAATTGACAAATGGGTTATGGAAAAACCATGGCTTAAAGCATTCACTGCATTTTCTTGCTTATAATTCCAGTTTGGAAAAACCATGGTCTGCTTCCAATGACTTCTTGTACGAATCGAAGCACTTCTTGTACGGAGCCTTCTTCTTGGTGACGCTTGGCGGTGGTGGTGGTGCTCGGGTGGTGGCTGGAGTTGGACTACGGGCTGCCAAGTTCTCTCACTGTCTCTCTTCTCTGTATAGACTGAAAATTTGTGGGAAGAGGAAAAGAGGAAGAAAAGGCGAGTAACATTTTGATTTTGGAATTTGGGTTTTTTTTTTTTTAAGCCAAACGACGTCGTTTGGCTGCTTGCTGTGCAGCTGCTGTGTGGGGCTGCTGTGTCTGTAGCAGCGCTCCCAAGCCACCTATTTACGGTTACTATTACTCATACTAGCAATTTATATTTCCAAAACACATAAGTATGATGCTACTATTATTGGTGAGTACTTTTGTTCCCATTTTTAAACAAAGAAGCCAACAAGAAAAACAAACAATTTTTTTTTTGTCTAGTTACGAAATGAGATTGCGCAACTGATTTATCTTAAAACATACCTGAAATTACACACTCAAACATGCAACCACTCACAAAACCCAAGGGCATTGGATTTTGTTGTGAGTGGGGGAATGTTTAGGTGTGTAAATTTGAGTGTATTCTAAAATTTGAGCCCTATCTTATCCAATTAAGAACATCTCCAATCTTAAGCAAAATTTGGGTCAAAATTTAAGCAAAAATCCAATTTGGGTATGAGTATCTATAAGGAGAACACCCATTTTGTACCCAAATATATAAAGTTTTAAATACTTGATGACATTCATGTATTTTAGAGAAAGGAGAGCATCTCACATCTGTCGAAACAATGCTCAAGTGACGCCTTAGAAAACTCCTCCGGCGACGTATTGGAAAACTCCAGCGATGTCATGGAACACTCTGGCGATGCTTAGTAAAGCTCCGGTAATCTCTGCAAATCTCCGTCGAAGCTCAAGACATCTCCAGCGAGGAGATCAAACAAAGTTTAGACTAATCCGCGCGATTTCGGTTAGCTCCAGCAACTCTGGTCTCATCTTCGGTCATTGGTCTCATCTTTGATGTCGACCAGCCTAAGACATCTCTGGTCTCCTCTCTCTCTTAAAAGAGCCGATAGGAAATGGGTCTAAATTTGGGTTGTCTCCAATTTGGACAAAGAAATAGGTAAAAGCCAAAATGTGAATTGTAGTGCGGCATCCAAGTCATTGATCGAGCAATCAATAGTCTTGATTTCATCTCAACATTTGCATGATTTGAGCTGTTGATTACCGAGATACAACTCGGATGTCACTCTACATGATTGTGTGTGGCTCCGCATCATAAGATCCTCGAATCCCGTTTCTTAGTTAAATTTTGGGTCTTATAATGGGCCAAGACCGAAAATTCTCGAAAAACTCCCGATTGTGACAGCCTTTTGAGCTATTATGAGAATTTGTACTTTTTAGGAATCTTTGATAAAAAAGAAACAATTGTGGCGTTATTCGTCAAAACTAACATGATGATCCAAATGATAATGATCCAAATGTGGTCAGCCCAAACACCATCACCGTCGTTGATAATAAAACCCATCCTTCAACTCCGTCATTCTCCTCAATTGGCTACTACTCTCACACCTTTGCTGACGACTCCTTCAAAAGCAAAACTCCTCCGTTTCTTCACCTCTTCCTGGAGCGCCGCTGCCATGGACGGAACCCAGACTATCGCCGGCGTTGATTCGTCGCCGGACCACGTCGTCGGAAAGTGGTTCTCGGTGCCGGAGCTCCGGCTTCGCGACCATTACTTCACCGTTCCTCTCGACTACTCCCTCGATCGCCGGACTTGTCCTAAGATCTCGGTTTTTGCTCGCGAGGTCGTATCAGGTGGTGTTGCATTGATCTCGTTTGTTAATTATGTTTTGAATGGCGTGGATTTCCTGATATTACTGTTTCGTTGCTAGTTTTATTTGGTTATGTTGAACATGGTCTGCTGCGGGAGTTTAGCTCAGCCGTGACAAAAAATATACGTGAAAATATTTTTTGGACAAAACATTAAAATACAAATATATATTTTCTTGAATAGTGAAGTTATTGATTGAGCTATCTGATTTAGTTACGTAAAATTTTAAGGGAATTGAAGTTTGTAAATTTTCAATTCACTATGGACTTCGTACGAAAGATCCTCTGCTGACAATAGTAAAAGAAAAAGTTATAAAATTTTAGTGCATTTTTTTTTGGATAACCGGATACCCAGGCCATCTTGTGCACAACTCGACTAATTCTAATTCTGGGCTCTGAAGGTAACGACCGGGCATAACTCTAGTGGCCCCAAGAGTTTGCTTGCAATGGAAATCATCAAATCAAATCTCGGACCTTAGGTGGGAGTGCAAGATCACTTTGCCAATCCCTTGGGGTTAACTTTAGTGCATTTTTGAACTATGCAAACCTTGAAATCCCGTTGGAGCTGCCTCCAATTTTGGAAATTGTTTTGGTCTTTCTCAGTGATCTTTTCTGCTTGAGGAGATCATAGTTTAGTGTTTCCCCAGTGAATAGTGACTGCTTTTGATGTGAGTTTAACCTATGGTCAATGCCGATTGTGTTGGTGTTTGGATGGTGAGAAACAGTAATTACTTGTTATCTCTCCACATCAGTTTCGATCTTTGTGCTGGAAGTAATTGGATATACTGACCATGGTGCCCGTGAAAGGATAATCTAGAAATTAGATAACGTGAGGCGAATGCATAGAATCACACAAAGAGTCCATTAGAAGTTATTATTGCCCGGTCCTTGGTGCAACGGTAAAAGCTTGGGTTGCAAACTGGATGTGACAGAGCTTAGGCGTATATCCTTGTCTTACCCTTCCCAATACTCTTTAAAGTTGGAATCCTGATCAATGAAGACTCAGGAGTAGCATTGTTGCAATGCCCTCTTATATTCAACTTTAGAGGTGTGCAAATCATACCGAATATGCAAATCCATTTAAAAAACTCAAAGGAGTTTCACATTTGCAAAGTGCAACAAACTGCTTAAAATCCATTTAAAATACTCAAAGGAGTTTCACATTTGCAAATTGCAACAAAGTAACAAACTGCTTAAAATGCTCGCAGCGTTGCTGAGATCCATACGTTATACTAATATCTATCAGAACTTGGAATATTGCATTTATCACTCTGTAGTCTGTACTTACCCTCATCTGTAGAGATAGTAGTGCTGACAAATTATAGCTGCTTCTCGTAGCCAACTTTTAACTCTTCGAGGCACATTTTATTAGCGTGTAGCTTTGGTCAGTTGGTCAATTTGCTCTTACTGATTGGAAACAGTCTGTTGCAGTTGGCAAAGAAGAACAATCGCAACCATATCTATTATACTTGCAAGGTGGGCCAGGTTTTGAGTGCCCCCGACCTACTGAAGCTAGTGGATGGATAGGCAAAGCATGCCAAGATTACCGTGTAATATTGATGGATCAGGCAGGCTTTTTCTTTTTGTTTGTTTTATTTTCTTTTGCACATACTATAGTTGATAGTTTGAGTTTTCACCTCCTATAGTAGCTTGATTGGCTTCCAATAACACGATTTCTTCATCAGAGAGGAACAGGCCTATCAACTCCTTTAACTGTGTCATCCATGTTGCAAATGAAGTCCGGTGAAGATTTGGCAGGCTACTTAAAGCATTTCCGTGCTGACAACATAGTAAAAGATGCAGAATTTATTCGAACACGTCTTGTGCCTGATGCTGGAACTTGGACTGTTTTGGGGCAGGTACTAATGTTGCTCTTTTGTTCTGAGTTGTGGGCATGTGGTTGATATTGTGGTGTAGAAAGTTGGGTTTTGCCACTCTGCATATGCCCTGCTTGACTAACCAGATTCTTTGCTTGACCAATATGCCTTGGCTGACTGCTGGTATTAATGACATGTGTAGAGCTATGGTGGTTTTTGTGCCGTTACTTATCTTAGTTTCGCACCACAAGGATTGGAACAAGTCCTCCTCACTGGTGGGATTCCTCCAATTGGAAGTGGATGCACTGCAGATACTGTATATAGAACATGCTTTGAACGGATAATGCATCAGAATGAAAAGTATTACAGGAGGTTTCCTCAGGATATTGAAATAGTCCGTGAAGTAGTGAACCATTTGGCGGAGTCTGAAGGAGGCGGGGTGAGTGAGTATAGCAAAAATCATTCTTGGTGTTTTGCCCTGTATTCTTATGATTTTGCGTAATCTCTTCTCTCTTTCTCTCTTTCTCGTGCAGGTGCCTCTTCCATCAGGTGGCATCTTAACCCCAAGGGGACTGCAAACTCTTGGTCTTTCTGGTTTAGGATCTAGTACTGGTTTTGAGCGCTTGCATTATATGTAATTTCCACACATTCATGTTTGCTGTTCAATAATTCCACAATAACAAAGCTCACGGTAATTCTATGTTTTATTGGTACTAAATTGTGTAGGTTTGAGAGGGTCTGGGATCCTGTAATAGCTCCAGGAGCAACAAAGCAAATCAGTTACTATTTCTTGAATGCTGTAAGAAAATAGCTACTTTTGTTTCATTAACCATGATCCTAACGTTTAACGGGTGGTTGAGTAATTATTCAGTTGCTGATTCATTTTTTTCTAGTAACTACTCCACGTTCCCTCGTTTATACATCCCTCGTGTGGTGGCATTAGGTCATTTCAAAGGTTTAAACAGTTAGGAAATAAGCCCAACTGTATATATCAAGCTCCCACTCACCCTTGAATCCATCTCGCGTATGGATAAACAAAAACTTTATTCCAATAAGGTGCACAAACATGGACAACACAATTGCACAATGACATAGATAACAGTTGCCAAGAGCTTGGACCCTGATTCCTTAGAACCAGCGATAGATCTCCTATTGTCCAGATAGGTTAAGATTGTAAAAATGTTTCCAACATATCAAAGTAATAGTTAATGAGTCTGCTCCCTATTCATTTGTGGGCCAGAAGACATTGAACAGTTCATTATCCACATCTACTAGTAGCGGTCATATTCTTATTTATTTTCTCACTACAAAGATGGAAATGCTCCTGTAAGATAAAATTGTTTTTCTCCTGCTCTCTGTCTGTTTTCTGGTTAAATAATTATCTATATTAGTTTTCAACATGATTTTTTATCCACAGAAGTTTTGGATTAACTGGTGTTTTAGATGCTATTCAGGATAAAGGAAAGTGAGAAGTTTTAGACCATTCCAATAAAACGATAATCAACGTCAGTTTTGTTTCTCATTGTACAGACACCTGGGTCAAATTCCTGCACACTACATGCCTGTGCATGTGTACACATACACAATCACTGTTTCTGAGCACAAGGTAGAAGATACTAACTGAAGAGAGTTTCATGGACCAACAGTTATGTACATATGAAAGAGTGACTTGATTCGGGGACTCGGCACTGCAGTTTACTGACTTGATTCCACTATTGAATTTGCAGTTTGAGAAGTGGTCGTCTTTTGATACAAATCCAATCTATGCTCTTCTACATGAGTCCATTTACTGTCAGGTAAAGGCTGCCTTCTCATTGAGTTTGGCATGGTTACAAGGCACGTTTCATTGCTAGTTTTGTAACTTTTACGTCTGAACGTATGGTTTATGGATAAGTTTGTATAAACATTCCTGACAGTCTGTAATTCTCTAACCCCTTTGGACATGAAGGGTGCTTCATCACGATGGTCTGCACACAGAATAAGGGCTGCAGAGGGGGTTCAATTTGATGCAATAAAGGCTGCAAAAGAGGGTCGACCTGTGCTGTTCACTGGAGAGGTAGGAATGTATTATTGTCATGCCTAGACAAATGTAAATGCAGTTCTAGATCCAGCTTGGAAAGTTCCTTTGACAGGTCAAATACTACATAGACAAGCGCTAACATCCAGAATTTGGAATTACTAAATTTAAAAACTCTGCTATTCCAATGGTTGATCTTGTTAAATATTTGGAACTATGAAAATGATCACCTTCGAAATAACAGGTCTTCTTATCATACATTTATATTAGAAAGCTTATTGACAAGCCTCATGGGGATAAGCTATTGGCCTCCTTAATTAATAGACCATCTTTTTATGTACATGTATGATGTATGCCTATATTCCCACCCTTTTTCTCGCAGCATTTTGGAATTCCCAGTTTATGTAATTTATAACCTACAGTTTTTCTTAGATTTGGTAATGTTTTCAGAAACTTACCATTGCTTATTTCCTTTTCAAGATCTCATTCAAATCGGGACTCTCTTGCATGTAGTGTCACTGAGTTCCATTGATTTCTAAAACTATATTCTCAAGGGCACAAGTTCACGATGTGAAAGGCCATAATATTGCATGTAAGATATATATGTGCTCTCCACTTCATGTTTTTTGGAGATTCAAAATTGTTATATTAATTGTGTTGAGGAGCATGGCCCAAGAACTGCTAAAGTTAAAAGTCATGCATCATTATGAAGGACCTGAGTAGATCTAACCTATGAGTCTATCATCGCCTTTGCAGATGATATTTCCATGGATGTTTGAGGAAATTTATGCCCTGAGGCATTTCAGGGATGCTGCTAATGTATTGGCAGAAAAGACAGATTGGCCTCCACTTTATGACATTGAATCACTAAATAAAAATAAGGTCTGCAGTGCTGGCTTTGTGATATTGTTTCTATTGTTGAATCGTAGTTGTACTAATCGTCTAAAGAAGAAATCTTACTGTTTTCTAGAGTTTATAGTTGTTCACTTTTCTCGTGAGAAACTCCAACCTGTGTTGTTTTTTTTACAATCTAACTAGAAGAATTACCTTCGGAATAGTTTTCAGGCACACACAATTCATCCACTTGGGTTTTATTTCCTGCTTTATTAATAGTTTTCCTCTAAAATGCTGGCAGGTACCTGTTGCAGCCGCCGTGTATTATGAGGATATGTATGTAAACTTCAAGCTGGCAATGGAGACGGCTTCTCAGATAGCAGGGATCAGATTGTGGATAACCAACGAGTACATGCATTCTGGACTGCGAGATGGTGGTGGTCAAGTTTTCGATCATCTGATAGGAATGCTCAACGGAAAGAAGCCTTTGTTTTGATGTGCGTTGATGATTCCATTCATTTTAATAGATTTTTTTTTATCATTTGAGGGATTCGATTTGAAGCATGTTGTTAGAATAAGTTTTCTAAATAACACATGTTATTCAACTCTGTTTTACATGATTAATAGAGAACGTATCATCGTTTTTGTGGAGAATGATGCTATTGGCAATGGAGAACTGCAATCTAAATCGATTGTTTGATTATCAGAAGTATCAGCGAGTAATGTTCTGAGTATAAAATACCATTTTAGATGACAACCATGTTATTTGATGGTTCCTTCGTGTCCACATAAACGACGGTCGATTTAAATCAGCAACTTATCCTTTTTCTTCCTTGTTTATTCTGGTTCCTGTTGTGTCTTGAAATCTTTTTTTGCAGGTCTTTGCTGGTTGATCATAGAAGTGCCTGCCTGGTGCTAGATTTTCCCAGCTGTTAACACTGCTTTGGTTTTGTTTGTTTCATTGTTTGGTTGGGTTTTTTCTGCTTGTTCCTTGAGCTCGTATTTATCTTGGTAATGAAGTTTTGTCATGAAAAAAAATGTTGGTTAATAAGGGAGTGTTCCACTAACAAAAAAAAGTTTTTTTTCAAAAATCAAGACAAGTCATTCTCTCACAATACATTACATAAAAAATTGTAAAAAGCCAGTTTATTTAAAAAAAACTCCCTTAGTGGAACACCCTAAATGTGAGACGTAGAAACCGAGTGGCATTTAGTAGATTATGACCAAAAGATAAGGTGCGATCGTGTGATTTTTCTTTTTGCAAAAAGGCGAAGAGCTACCGGCTCACCCAGTTAAACCCGAGATACTCTTAATAGGGCCGCAAATAAGCCGAATCAAGCTGAGTTTTAGAATATTCATGTTCATTCATCAAATTTTTAGGAGTGCTTTGGCAAAATAAACCAAATGATTTTTGATACGTCTCGAAGAAAGGAATCTAAAGAGTAAAAAGTTATCGACTAAACTAAAACTTTTGTGGATAAAGACAAAAATAATCCAACAATCCCAAAAAAAAAAAGATTATTTTTGTCGAACTTTTTAAATATTTTTTAACTTTATAAAAAATAAAATTAAATGAAGACGAGCCAAAGCACCCATTAGTGAAATTTTGACGAGTTTTAGACTGGTAAAACAGCACTGCTTTCTTTTGTATTCCATCATTTTCAGGTATTCACGCACACCCTCTCTTCTGGCCCATTAACCGATTTATGATTTTTTTAAATTTTATTAAATAAAATGTGTGTTTTTTAACTTTATTCCTAAAGTACGTGAAAACGTGTTTGGCAAACATGCTTTCTAGAAATCGTGTTTCCGTTTCACGCTTTTGCCGTGGGCTAAGACGGATTAACTAAAAAATTAAGCTAATGATAATTCGACTTGAGCCTTCTAAAAACGTGTTTACAAAGCACGCCTTCTAAAAACGGGTTTTGTAAACACGCTCTCAGTGTTTTGTTCAGTTATGGAGCTCTTCGCCCCAACATTTCGGTGGTTCTGAATGCAGAGCCGCCGCCGCTGAAATACAATACGTACTGCTAATGCAACAGTATTAAGGCCCAAATTATAGGTCCCACAATCGAGCGCAGCCATTGTTTCCGGCGCATCAAAAAGTTCGGAATCATTCGGAAAAATCAAGGTATTACACCGTTTAACTATTACATATAACGATTTACTTCCCATTTTCCTGCTGCACATCTTCCAAATTTTCCTACCTTCACCCATTTGATTCTTGAAAACCATTAGGTGGTGAGGAAGGTGTTTGATTAAACGAAATCAAATTTCTTCCCCTTTCTCTGCTGAAATTGTTTCCTTTCCTTTGATTTGAATACTCCGTTGTCCAAACCATCTTGTGGTAGGTGTTTGTTTAAATGGTCGAAGTGAATATCTGGCTTGCTTTTGTACTTAAAAGCATCATGTGGTAGGCAAGGTGTTTGATTAAATGTCCAAGTGAATATCTACATTGTTTTTGAATCTTTTACCTCTTCTATCTCCCTCATACGATTGGCATATAAGGTCGCCCGCTCGATTTAGTTTGGTTCAGTTATTAATTAAGTAACCACCACAAAAAAATTGCTGAAAATTTGACTTCCACCACAACCATGTCTCAAAAAACCAGTGCTTTGGCACAAAGAAACTTAGAAAATATAATCTCTTAAGTGGGGATGATCAAATCACATAGAAGAAAACTTAGTTTCGTGCTGCCATGTGACGAATGCTAAATAAAAGTCAACTACTTTCAGGTTAATTTCAATCTATGCTGGTAACAATCATGGAATGAAAACATAATTCCATTTGCTCCGGAGATTCTGGATAGGGGACTAACCCTGCAGTTCACCTTGTATGATCTTAGTTTTGGCACAGCTGTTCAAGTTGATTTTAGAGTAATTTTCGCTCCCTTAATTTGGTAATGTGT
This sequence comes from Vaccinium darrowii, assembly GCA_020921065.1. NCBI lineage: Eukaryota > Viridiplantae > Streptophyta > Magnoliopsida > Ericales > Ericaceae > Vaccinium > Vaccinium darrowii. The sequence goes on along the minus strand of CM037162.1, from coordinate 1,752,607 downwards.
TGGTAATTGGTATCAGATTTGATGTGCTCTTTAAGAGGGGTTGAGTTCAAACATTCTAACCAGATCGGGAAACCTAGAATCAGCTTGCCTTTCTCTTCCTTAAAATGGGTGGCTTGGCTGCAGGATATGTTACATGTTGTTTGACTTTTTTAATGGTTTGAAATAGTTTTGCTTCTTTTCCTTAGTTGAATTGGTGTCGGATACGGGAATGTAATGTTCTAATTCATAGCGAGACAGCTCAATCTTAGACATCATAGCTAACCAGAGGAAACCTCAAGAATTAGGCTATCATATATGATGTATGAAGTTGTTGTCTTGGTATGTGAAAAACAAGGAAGTACTCCCTCTGTCCCTTTTCAAGTGATACCTTTGAGAAACGTGTATTTTTGTGGACGTTAAAAAATGTACTTCTGCAGAACGTTTTAAATTTTTTTTGCACCAAATTAAAGTACTCAATGAGCACTTTAATTTGGTATAATTTTTTTTCAAAAATTATATAAAGAAATATGTTTTCTAGGGTTTGAAATTCCACGTATTCCAATAGGGATCACTTTAAAAGGGACGGAGGGAGCAATAGTTACTAATGGAATGCATGCAAAGTCCATTTTTCATTTGGTATTTGCTGAGATGGTGCTTACATATCTCCTCAGGAGATGATAAAGTAATTATCTAGACACAGATGACAACTACTGGAAATGTTGAAAGAAGTACAAATGCTTCACAAGACCATTTTTTTTAGTATTCACTCTATTGTATTTTTACTATGTTGGTAGATGCATTCCTATTCAAGTGCTAACTTTTCATGTTTTTTTAATGCCTGCTTATGATTTGCTCTAATGTGGCCATTTTAGATCCTTAAAATCTTCTAGGGTCTCAAAGAATACGTGTTTGTCCACTACAGTGACTATCATGGACGTTATATTGTAGTATTTGCCCTTCCGTAACATGAACAATAACCAATTATGCTCTCATTTTCTCTTAGCTAAGCACAAGTGTAACATGGACAGCACAATGTGTCACATTCAAGGTTGTTCGATACTTTATAAGTATTTACCACAAGTCATAACCGAGTTTAGGTCGAAGTGGTTAATGAAGATAAGCCCAATGTTACCTATAAGAATCAGGAAAAAAAAGTTTGGGATTGCTTTGCAATACTGTAGCTGAATCTTGATACATAGGTAAAATTATTTGTAAGTAGTTTGCGCAATATAATGTGGATTCCACTTGCCTTAGTAAACAACTATTTTGCTTGTAAATTTGATTTCCTTCTTCCGTTTACTGGAGATGCAACTTGATGCACTAATTTATGCATGGGCGACAGCTCTATTGAGCTATCAAGAAAGTTAAAATCAATGAATTAATTTGAACACACAAGAAAGCAAATCTTTTTCACATAGAGTTATGTAACTTAATATTCACTACACTAATTGCTTCGCCTTGTAAACTTATTTGTATCCAACATTTCATAAACTCGCTTTATTGTTTAAGGCAATAGATGTTTGTGTGTGTTAATTTTCTGTCAAGATGCACGTGCCCGGGACTAGTACACATAAACATATGACACACACACACACACACACACACACACACACACACACACAGAGGGGCACCATTTTCCCAACTATTTCTCACTAGATTTGAACTTTGTTTAGGTTTCAAAAAATGCAGAGATTGTTTACATCGGTAGCTCGATCTCTTAAAGGTACGCAAGGGTTTTGCACATCCAACAGCGATAAGATCGTGGCCTCTGTTCTCTTCGAGCGACTACCTGTTGTTGTTCCCAAGATCGATCCCGTTGTTTACGCGTTTCAAGAATTCTCGTAAGTTTCCATTTCCTTATCGTTCGTTTTGGTTACTGGGAAAAAGTTTCGATTTTTCGAATTTGGGTTTTTTCATTTGTTGGGTAAACTAGAGCTTCTCATGATGCGAATTTACTAGGAAAATCCATATGGTGATACCATTTCGGATTGGACTGGGGCATTAAATACTGAGGGGGTGTCTGGGAGCCAATTATTTTTTGGATTCTGGATTGTGGATTTTAGTTAATTGATTTTTGGGTTATAGATTATTGATTTTCAGATTTAGAGTAGATTTTACAAATAGTTTTGTGAGGGTGTAACCAGTCACAGAAAGCTCGACTTTTGGATTCTGCATTCTTTAGTTCATTCGGATAATGCATTTTGACAGAATGAATTATAGAAGTGGCTCCCAGATTCTTATTGAAAAATGCTTAATTTATGATCCTGTAGTAGGCTCCCAAACAGGGATGAAAGTTTCTTTGCTTGAGGGTGTGCTTGTTGTCTACAGCTTCTTTTTCCTATCTGAAGCTTTGCCATTCTCTTTGGCTCACTTCATACTTTTGACTTATGGACCAAAAACAACCTACAAAATGCTAAAGGAAAGCTGATTTTTTAGAACTTGATTTGTTTCTGCTTTGCACTAATCAGCTTTTATCATAAGTTCAGCTGCAACAAACACCCACTTGGCATAACCAAAGCGTTTGAGTTCAGTTGAGTTTTTTCTTGTACTTTGGAAGACTATGGATATTAGAAATTTCATTTTCTCCCTCGCGTTATCTGGGAACTAAGATTGTAATTTGCCTCAGTTACTATGGTTGGTGGAGATGGATATATGGTCAGTTGTTTTACATTTATTTTTAAGCTTTTATTTTTTATCTACTTGCTATTCTATTTGTCTGAATGCTTTTAGGTTCCGTTGGAGACAGCAATATCGACGGGCATATCCAGATGAATTCTTGAAAAAATCTGATGCTAGGTAAAGTTCGTTAATGGTTTTCTGTCCTACCAGATCGCCTCTAGGTCTTAACTCATTAAAGTTATCGGAAACTTGAAGCATATAAGATTAAGCTTTGATTAGATTATGTATCAAAGGTGAAATCTGATCCAATCAAATATTCCAGAAACTGATTGATCTTACTAGTATAAATCTAAGTCTCTGTCTATGTGCGCTTTAAGCTGTCCCTGTCATTGTGTTACATCTATGTTGCAACCAGGGGCAAAGGTGATTACCAAATGGACTATGTACCAGCTCCTCGGGTCACTGAAGCTGACAAAACTAATGATAAAAGGTACACAAATTTTATAGTTTACATGAACTTCGAATTATTTTACTTTTGGAGGGGTGTGTTGGTGGTGGTTAGGATTATTAATTCCTTGCTAATTGAGAAGATGTTATTGCTCCTCTTTAAGCCCCCATTAGATCAATTTGAAGAGGACACGATCCTTGAGCACCGTTATGTTTTTACATATTAACTTTTGTTTATCTTCTTTATATGGTGCATCATCTTAAGCTATGGGCCTGTGCCTACGGTTCTTTGAATTGGACTGTTTGATCTCTTACTTCTTTCTTGAACCTGATGAGATTTTCTCTGATCATGTACCGCTAGATTTTGATTGGCTGTGAGCTTTGGCAATTTTTATTTTGAACCTCTTTCGTCATTTTTAATTACATTGGGACAAGCTCCTCCTAATTTTAACGGGTTGCTTTTTGATGGATAGATGTTCCTACTTCATGTCAATTGGCTAATTTGAGAAACTCCTAAGATATGCCTGCTCCTTAGTCCTAAGATATGTTCATACTTCATGTCAATTGGTCTTTAAATCTTTTTGATGGATGTTTTTCTTTTGCCTCCATATCCCAAAGGTCATTACAGAGAGCACTTGACAGAAGGCTTTATCTTCTTCTCTACGGTAAGACAATTGCGGCTCCAGATGGGAAGTCTGTGTGGCATTTTCCAGAAAAGGTTTACAAGTCAGAAGAGACATTGCGCAAGGTGAGAGTTTCTGCATACTTATTTAATACCTCCCCCGTCCTCCTTCGTGAAATATAAGGATGTGGAAATGTTTGCAGTGTGCGGAGACTGCATTAAAATCTGTGATTGGTGACCTTTCCAACACATATTTCGTCGGAAATGCTCCAATGGGCCACATGGTCACACAGCCCACAGATAATACACCAGATCTTCAATCTTTTAAGGTATGGAGTCAATGTGGTTAGGCTTATGATTTGGGGTTTCATCCTTATATTGAACAATCTATGCATTTTTCTTTTAATCTGAACTCTGTGAGTATATTAGTTAAGTCTTATGATTTCGGCAGTGCTTCTTCTTCAAATCTCAAGTGATTGCAACCAACAAATTCAAGATTGGAAAGTGTGATGATTTTGTTTGGGTGACAAAGGATGAACTGCTGGATTACTTTCCCGAACAAGCTGATTTCCTTAACAAGATGATCATCAGCTGATGCCCTACTTTTTCTCCCGCGATTTCCTAAGATGTTTTGTGAACCATATTTCCTTGTATCAGATTTATACCATTGGTAAAACACCATCATAGGATCAATTTTGTGTGTCCTAAAAGAGGGTTTAAATTTTCTTATGAGAATCTGGATGGCTCAGTTTTACTCTGTTAAGCTATAATGATTGTTCTTGGAGTTATTTTATTTATTTTTAATGCATAGTATATGACTGTGTGATTAATCTTGATGTAGTACCAAGTGTTTTACTAAATGGTACCCAACTATTGTCCCCAGAAATAGTAATGCAAAATGGAAGGATGTCAATAAGGAGAGTTCGGTCGAGCAGGATTACGACGACTTAAACCGAATAAGTCAGTGACTTATTTAGTGTAATTGAGTTAATGTGTTTTAAGAGAGTAACTTGTTTCGTAAAGTGGAATAAGTCACTTTTGAGTTGAAGTCAATTTTGTGGAAGTTAGTTTTGAGTTAAATTTATAGTTTTGTGGAACAATTCATAAGTAATTACACAAGGAGTATTATTCAATAGTCTTGGAGCATGGCAACGTGGTGCTCTTGATCATTCTAGCGCCACTCATTTATGTGAAGTTCACGTTTAGCTGTGAATCTCACAAAAATGTATGATGTTTTAGTGTTGCGGAGCACCACGTGGTTGTGCTCCGAAAGCGCTAAATAATTAACCTAGGTGAGGGCTTATGCCCAAATTAGTTTTACGTTCACTTCTCACGCCTAGCAAAAAATTCGGACCAGGTACTGAAGAGGATTGTATCTGAAATGTAAATAGAGGCTCGTGGGGTCCACTTTTTGGTCCCACGTGAATAATTTCCACCATTCAATAATTTCACTTTTTCATAAAAAAAAAAAAAAAAGCTCTATTAGATATACGCAAGTGGGTGATCTAATATTTCATTTTTTCATTCAGAAGTTAGGATCATGAGTTTTGAATAAAAAAAGTAAAATATTGGATCACCCATTTGCTCATATTCAATTGAGTTGATTTTTTGAATAAACATTTAAAAAATTATTTTAAAATTATTCAACGGTTCGGATTGTTTGGTTCAGGTGGCGGTGCCCGAGACCGCCACATAGTAATTACTCCTTTGTGGGGTAAGCAGAAGCTGTAATCGCAAACTAATTACTCCTTTGTGGGGTTGGTAAAGCCTTTAATTAACAATTTGTGGCATCTCTCAGTAAAGAAAAGGCTAAAAGCACAAAGCCTAAACGTCATGTAATCGAAGCACGGTCAAAAACCATGTACTGTAGTAAATATTTTATTGGGTTTGCATTTCTGGTTTGGTAAACAGTACCTCATCAAATATGAACGTGTGTCCGATAGTGGGAAAGAGAGAGAGAGTCTTAATTGGCTAATTATTGGATACTAATGACACGTGGTACTCCTCATAAATAAAATATTGTCACAATATTATGTGAGTTACACACAATAACCCAATAAAAGTGAATCATAATTGCCCTTATCGAATGATTTGTCGCTATGTAAATAATTTGTGAGTAACACGTAGGCAACGCCACGTAGTACTCTGAAAGCCAAGGGTGGACCTAGGGGTACAAGGGGGTGTTTGACCCTTGCACTCTTCCCAATTTTTTTCTTATTTGAAGTATAATTTTAATTTTTTTTTTTTGTGAAATTACTGAAAAATAGTTCCCACAAATCAGTCCAAATTAATAATCCTACGTCCGTTATCGCTGGAAGCGTTGAATAATTAATCCCATCAGGCCATGCAAGCATGCTTTTGCTTTGGTGTTAACGATCTATGCACATCTAAGTTTGATATTGAGGGGCACGTTTCCTTCAACGAAAGGGCAGTTGAACAGAATTAGGTCAAATGTAGTTGGCCCTGCAAAACTACAAACCCAAATTGAGTGCAACACAAGTTCTCAACTTGAACACCCATTGTTCCAAAACCTCTCTCTCTCTCTCTCTCTCTCTGCATGTATGTATTGTATGTAGATCTGTCCAACCTCTTCTCACCTTCCACCACCACTTTGAAGACCCATCTATATAGATTCAATATCTTCAACATTCTCATTTCCCTCTGATCATCAAACCTTATATTCTCAGTGGGCCTCATCTCATGGATTGGAAAGAAGCCCCACCACAACCGCCGCCGCCACCGCCACTGCCACCACTCAACAACCACCACCACAACCCGTCTAATAATTATCTCTTCACGCCCTCACTTCCATCCACCTCAAATTCAATGCAGTACCCTCTTCCACCTCAATCCCAATTCCTTCCGGATAACATAGACTGGGTTAGCCTGCTCTCGTGTCCCAACGGAGGGATTTTTGACACAAAGGCAGCTCCTCCGTACATGGGTAGTGATCAAGGAATATTGAAGGATGTTGATAGTAGAGAGAGAAAGAGAGGCAGTAGAGTGAGAAAAGCTACTCGTCCTCGGTTCGCATTCCATACGAAGAGTGCAGATGATATATTGGATGATGGGTATCGTTGGAGGAAATATGGACAGAAAGCTGTCAAGAATAGCATCTATCCAAGGTGTGTTACTCATAAATTTGTTTTTCTCCTGCACGCACATTTATATTAAAATGTACGATTGAACGCAGGGCCGGCGGCTCCAGGATTTTTGTTCAGTGCTGATAAAAATATATAGCTTATCTATGATGAAAAGCTGTATGGAAAAAAAAATCTAACCAGGCAAACATTTTGGTCCAAATTTATTAGACTAGACTTAACTTGTTGAGCTAAGCTTGTTTTGTTTTAACCTCAAGGGGTAGATGAGTTGGTAATGAGTCTTCTTAAGGAAGAGGAGGTTTTGGGTTCAACTCTTCTTAACTTATTGGGATCACCTGCTCAAAATCTCATGGCTCTCATGAGATATTTACTTTGTGTGGTCTATGTGTGTGGCGGGGCATACATAGACATTCTAAGATTAGTCGATGTGCACGCAAGTTAGTCCGGACCACCCAGATATCAGAAAAAAAAAAAAAAAAGAAGAAGCTTGGTTTGTTTTATTGGGCTATAACATTTTGATTCAAATTTAGTTGGAATTTCATTTATTTTAACCTTGCACGAGCAATTCAACGTTGACAATACTAAAGAAAATTTAATTCATACAAATTTTTTTCAGTGCATTTTTTGAACCCAACGCCGCCCCTGATCGGACGACCTCACTTGCGCGATTGAAACTCTTCATTTTTTAAAACTCATAAAGAACATTTATAAAAGGCTCTACTAATCATGCATGTTGATCAGATATTGATTTATAAATTTTAGAATGCATTTTTACTTTACGTTTTTTGTTCTATGTTATTTGTATTTGATGTTGGGCTTCTTGCCCCTTTTGCCCTCTATCAACCCTTGGTTGATTTTCTTCCTTCCCCTCTGTTCTTCGATGTACCCTTATCGAGTGTCAATAAAATTTCTTCTTTTGTTGATAAAACAAATATTGTAGAATGCGTTTGAAAACTCTCTCTCCATATTAATATTTACTACATACTATTGTTTTGGGGGATTACAAGTTCTAATTGACCATCCTTTTTGCTCTTCTTATGGCCACCAAAACCGGGCAAAGGAGCTACTATAGGTGCACACATCACACATGCAATGTGAAGAAACAAGTTCAGAGGCTATCAAACGACACCGACACCGTCGAGACAACGTACGAGGGAATCCATAACCACCCCTGCGAGCAACTCATGCAAACTCTCACCCCTCTCCTCAAGCAAATGCAGTTCCTCTCTAGCTTCTGATGATATCGATCAACCGACCGACCGACCGATTTCCTAAATATACTAGCAGCTAATTAATCCCACTTTAGTTTTTACGTAGTTAGTCACAAAATATAATACTTGTGCAAGAGAAAATTGTGCAAAATATGCTAGCTAGCTTTTGTATCAGAATTTGCTAACGAAACAGACAAAAACTAATACTCCCAATTGTATTACATGAAGTCAATCACTTTTCTTTGTAAAAGAATTTGTGTGGACTTATATGTAAATGGACAAACCATCAATGTTGATGTTATGTTGTTATTTTCTGCAATTTTCTCTATGATCATTAGATGGATAACTTAATTTGAGACCTCGGTCTGGGTCAGAATTCAAGTCATGGATGACACCTACCCACAATGGCAGTTTTATTTTGGAGATTCGAGCCATTCATGCACGCAAAAAAGTAGGAATTAGTTAATCGAGCATCGGTATCTATCTGAATGAATTACATTTGTCAAAAGAAAAATGAATGATAAGGCTCTGTATGTTCATTTTTCTTCTAACAAATATGGTTCCTTCAAACGAAAAATTTAACTGATAGGATCTGATTCGTAAGCAAGAGTAGGGAATCAACTTTCCACCATATCCCAAACTACAGCGGCCTACTTGCACGCATGATTGATATATAATTGGCGAACAAGCATTTTGAATCTACTTTGCAACCACCAATCATGCAGTTTCATGAAGGCGATTGTGGTTTGAGGTGTATTATTGTAAAAAACATTAGCTTCTTCTTGAACCTGGCATAGGCCTTACAACATAGTGGGCTTTATGCACAATAGTTGAAAGCCAAGGCGATTGGGCCAACCTGCTACAAATGCAGACAAGGGGAAAATAGAAAAAAAAAAAAAACCGTCTCCCTCTTGTAGCATTTGAATTGGAAAGCCCCATCTCGTATGTGGAAATCGAAACATAAAAGAGGGTTTTTATAAATTTTTTAATAGTGCAGGATATTCCGAATTAGCTTGCTTACAATGTTGATTAATTTCTACGGTCCCTCCCTTAGAACTGCACGCTTCTGTGCAGGATGAATTGATCGCCAAAATAGCTGCCAAGAAAACTCGAAGCTAAAACCTTAGTAGTAAATTCCTTAATTCTGATCTTTAATTAACCCGGCCAATTTCTTGGACTTACTTACTCCCAGAATAAAACAATGGAAGCACCGGGGGAGCCAGTAAGGGACCATGGGGTCCCTTGACCATCCCACCAAATTTTCATATTTTGGTATTTATCTCTGGGTTGGGTCCTGGAGATCACCCAGGAGATCACATCGGACCGTCCGTGTTTTGAACGGTTTGGATTTAAAGCCACTCTTCGGTGTAAGAGTTAACTCTTTCGTGAAAGAGTTTCTTTTAAATGCGGACAGTTCATTGCGGTGATGAACGGTATTGATGTGATCCCAAGGTGCTTTCCAGTACCCTGGTCCCCTAAAATTTTATTCTAGTGTTTCATTAGTTTGAAATTACTATCACATACTCTCGTAAGGCACACAAATTTCTTAATAATCATTAAATAGTATACTTTCATGTTTAAAATATTAAAGTTTTTGTGCTCGTTTTTGGAAACTTTTGTAAAAGAGTGCACTAAAATTTATTGTGTTCTATCCGTGAGAATTTTTTCACGATTATGATTGAAAAATGTCCCCTACCCTAGCCCAAAGATTTTTAATGGAGTACTTGAAACGGTAATTGATTTTCATACTTTGTGTTTTTATAATCACGCTTACTTTTTTGTCCTCTTATTATGTGCATTTATAAAATTTACCTATCCTTTGTATACTCTTTCATATTTGGAAGGACAACATTGTAAATTTTTAACAAAAGAAAACAAAAAAAGGAGTGCGGTTATAAAAATGAGGTGTGAAAATCACCACCCCTTGAAGAGCAAGACTGATTTACAAATTATTGCACTAAATATATACATGATATTACCGCATCAATACATAAATGTAATACACGGATGCACTCGATCCACTAAAAGAGTCTCACATGTGTTATAAGATCGTTTTTTAGCACAGATCCTTGGAGGAGGGAAGAAGGAGCCACCCTTTAAGTTTATGGAATCACACGCGAATTTCGCACGGAACGTTTCACGCGTCTCAATAACGCAATTCCACCATCCTAATCTCTCTCTTCATATAAAACGCTCGCTTTGAATCATTCCGTCGTCGATCCAAAATTCTCTTTTTACTTTTCGTCTAATCGAAATACTCCTACGTTATCTGTAAGAATCTCTCTCGTTTGTAAGCTAATCACAGAGATGGCGAATTTGTTGGACAAAGCGAAGAACTTCATGGCGGAGAAGGTGGCGAACATGAAGAAGCCTGAGGCCACCATCACCGACGTCGATCTCAAGGATCTCAGCCGTGATGGAATCACCTACGCTGCCAAGGTCACCGTCGACAACCCTTACAGCCAGTCCATCCCCATTTGCCAGATCTCCTACATCCTCAAAAGCGCCGGCAGGTCTACATCCGTAACCATTACTTACATCTCTCTAGTGAGTGTATCAATCTATATATAATATTCGATGTATATATATACAAGGCGATTTGTACGTATGTACATTTTATAGGCGACATATGACAATTGGAAATGGATCTTTCTGGCTCATGTTTGAAGGCGACAGTCGTGATCAATGAATGGTCCAGATCTGGACCATCTCCTCCCGTCCAAAACATAGATCGGAGAGTGGAGAGGATCCGGATCCATAACAATTTTGTGCGCACGTCTGTGATTTGGATTTAAGATGCACGGGTGATCAACTGATCTCGGACAAAATACTCACAATGATCTAGAAATTAAGAGGATATCTCCTACTAAAGTGTGTACTTACACTAAGCTCGCGTATATGCGGGTATAGGAAAGGGTTGTTGTACGCAATCTTATTCCTGCAAGTAGAGAGATTGTTTTCGAGAATCGAACTAGTGACCTCCACCTACAGGCCACAATGAAGCAACTTTATCGCTTTGACAAGTTGGCCCTTAAAGAATATCTGCTACTATTTAAAAAAAAAAAAGATCTAGAAAGAGGATATGCGGAATATTTGTCCTGTTGTCGCCAAAAAATGTTGAATAGAATACCCCGAAATATACGGTTTTCTCAATGATATTATACCTTGGTGGGTTATATATTAGGTCTTTGTTGAGAGTGATTCACGGCGGAGCTGTCCTCTTCACAGCGGAGCCTTCCTCTTCACAATAGTGGCACTCCTCCATTGGTTAGTGTCACTTGTGTCTCTTGCCCAAGGACATTTCGACGATCAAGTCAGTAAATAGAGAAGGAGGATACAAAGAGTACTATACCGATCTCAGATTGTGTGTGTATCTCTATAGTTTATTCTCTGGTACTTATAGGCCTCAATGTTCTTGCTCTCCAAGTCTCATGACGGCATTCATATGTCCTCGGTCATGTGACACATACTCTAGCAACCTGCCACGTAGGCATTTGGTAGCTTCTAGAAACTTCCTAACTAGTGCCAGGTGTTCCTCAACATCTGCCCTTGTAACCGCCTATCAACCTTCTTGGGTCGGTTCTTGGGTGGGGCACTATTGTTCGGCCCGATACCGCCAAATTGATTCGGATATGATCTCCATCCATATATACAGGGACGGATCCAAGGGGGGGCAAGCGGGGGCACGTGCCCCCGCTGATCCCCCACTTGTCAATGTAAAAAAAAATTAAAAAAAAAATAATTAGGAAAATAAGTTTTGTATATATATTATTTGTGTCAAGATCTAGTTACATATCCTGGGTGTTGTCTAGTGGTAAGGTGTGCTACCTCTATGTTGGAGGTCGTGTGTTCAACTCCTACCTATCTCTTTTTTAAGCCACAAAATTGAAAGATTTATCAAACCAACATCTTCCCTCTTGCCACTTGACCAACAACACTTATTGTACAACAAACTAGTAGTTTTATTATATATTTTGAACTTATAATAGTAATAATAATTCCCATAGTATTTTTTTTTCCTGAATTTTAATTTTCTCCCTTCTTTTTAAGAAAATGATACAAAATGATGAGAAAATTGTTTAACTTACATATTTTTTAATTTAAAGATCTTTTGCAACGGTCCCTAGTCTTCAATAATTTCTTGTTTGATATTTGGTTTAGAATCAATCTTATATGATTTCTTGTCCTTAGCAAAATCGTTGGCTAGGAAAAAATTGCACGATTACAATTAATAAAATGCCCCCACTGAGATGGATTTCTGGATCCGTCCTTGCATATATATAACCTTCGGCCATGCATATCTTTAGCCACAAATACCTTTTCGAGTCCTATGATCATGTGTATGGCTAGTGTCGGTACCTTTTCCTTCGGCACTAGGGGTTAACTCCTCCCACTGGGCTAAACGGAACATGCATCAAGACCTCCGGTCTTAGCGAGCTAGTTCGGCCCATCCAACTACGATATGGGCTCTGCAACCCTCCAACCCCTGCCTACTCATTTGTTGTTCGGTCCGTAACACATTCGGCCCACTACAATCTTGTTCCACTACAATTGTCTTTCTGATTTTTTTATTTTATCTTTATTCAAAAATAAAAAATAAAAAAATCTTAATGTTGCGTCAAGCTTTTGTGGATTTTGGTTACTGATAGGATCGATCTCTACAAAAAAAGATCATTGCAAGTGTAAATTCCTAAAAATATCTGTCTATGGTCCCCACCACACCACAATATATCCATTATCCACACCAATGAACTTATTTTTTAGCACTTCTGTTAACATGTTCCCCGATAAAATAGAATTCGTAGGTTGGAAAATAGGCCATGGATTTGCCGGGGACAAAGATCAGACAACATATACCACCATTGTTCATTCTAGAAACAATACAGCGAATTTTCAACAAACTACTTTGGAGTTCTTTCTTTCAACTTTGGAACAACCGTATTTGGGGGTTCTTTACCATTTTTTTGGGGACAAGCCTTATCTCTTCTTTGCTTGAATGCCGTTAGTGATTTGTGTGTCTGATTTCTTCAACAGGGTGATTGCATCGGGCACGATGGAGGACCCGGGATCACTGACGGGAAATGATAAAACTCTGTTGAACGTGCCGGTGAAGGTTCCACACAGTGTGGTGGTGAGCTTGGTGAGAGATATAGGTTCAGATTGGGACATAGACTATGAACTTGAATTGGGTCTCACTGTTGACCTTCCCCTCGTCGGCGACTTAACCATTCCCCTCTCAACCAAGGGCGAGATCAAACTTCCTTCTCTCTCCGACTTCTGGAAAAAAGAATAAGCAAACACTTGCTTCTTCGAAATAGGCACCAGTTGTAGAATTTTACCTATCGTCTCTTCATGATCACAAATTATTCTCTTTGGATGTTAGACAGACGTGTAATCTTGTTATTTTGGATGGGAAATTGATCATGTTACTCTTGATTTTGAACTGAATGATTTTGTTCATTTTGAATAAGGGTGGCCATAGACCTGATGATACTTTTACTAGAATTGTTTAAATCTAAGATGAGTTTTCAGTTAATGTGGTATGTCTCGTTATTGGCGATCGAGCCATGTATGCATGGTTTGTTGCATGAATAATCATAAATGTGAAAGAAATGTGAAGTCTGTAATTGTTATCATGTGTACATGTAATTAGAAAAGTAGTATTTGGAAAGTACGTGTTTGATAAAAAAAAAAAAAAAAGGGTACGCGAATGACATTGTTAGAACAATTTTTTTTTTTTTCGAAATTCAACAAATTGATACTGCATGGAGGGAAAAGTATGGTTCTGGCAATTTGAATAAAGAATATGGCATTTTGAAAATTTGAATAGAAGTATGGTGTTAATGCTTTGTTGATTCTTTACCTCTCCTTTTGTTGTTGTCGTAATCGTTCCCATAATCTCTTTCTATCCCTAGGACTTCCTCAACGTGCAAGATTCATGGTTGATTGCTTTTTCATGACTGATAGAATTACTAGAAGTGTTCAAGTTAAGGCATGCTTCAGATTCAAACATGTTCTAAGCGATTAATGCTTTTCGTAGGTTCATAAATCCCGAATAAACATAAATCACAGTAGTTGTACCATCTAAAGTGATGTAAATGGAAGATTCATGGTTGATTGCATTTTCATGACTAATAGAATCGCTTGAATTGATCAAGTAAAGGCATGCTCTAGATTCAAACATGTTCTGACCGATTGATGCTTTTCGTAGGGTCATAAATCTCGAATAAACATAGATTGCAGTGGTTATACCATCTTACTTGATGTAAACGAGAATTTAGATACCTAAAAAGAATCCAAATTTTTGGCTTCCACAATTGAATTGCTTTTTCATGACTAATAGAATCGCTTGAATAGATCAAGTTAAGGCATGCTCCAGATACAAACGTGTTCTGAGCAATTGATGCTTTTCGTAAGTTCATAAATCAGGATCGAATAAGCATAGATCGTAGCGGTGATATCATCTTACATGATGTAAACGACAAATTAGAAGCCTAAAACAAGATTACGTGCATGTGGATTCTTTTTTCTCGCACCAAAGCCAATTATAATATGATCTCTATTGAGATTTTTCACGTTAGGAATGAGATTCACTATGTCTACTTCAGCGTAAAGGCAAGGGGATTCTATTTACTTCCTCTATTTATAGATTCAAATAATGGATGCATCGATCATTGCAATTCACAGGCTAACAAAATAGTAGTAAAGGATAGCTGGTGAGTCTCATTCGACTTCCCTCCAGATTTATTTTTTTAAATTACTTTTGGCGCTAAAAGCATGAATTAAAATACTCCTTTATTTGGAATTAAGTCTATTTTTTTCTATCCTTTTGCATCATATAATTGTATGCCACTTGTTAGTCATTCTGTACTTAACTGTGCATATTTTTTTTATTTACTCTTTAATCCACAAAGGGCTTAGCTTTACTCCAATTTATTATTTGAATTGGAGACGGTGTTGGATCATAATTTATTTTCATGGTACGAACCGCTCAACTTTGATTCTTATTTATGCGCACAATTATTTAAGTGAAAATTCATATCCACTTGATAATCATAATTATATGAGTATTATAATTCTTATCCTTGTATGTTCGGATCGAAAGATGATTTTTTTCTTTATATTCAAAATCACACTCGCCGTTCAATTTTGTAAAACACATATCTTACATTTATGTTAGATATGTAAGTTAGTATGTAACCATTGTTATTGGATTGATATTATTGGGTCATGGTTATTGGGTTAGATTTGATTTTTCTAAATTGATGACTCACAAGCATGGGCTAAGTGAGAAACTTTTGACGTAGACTCTATAGTGGGCTCAAAATAGGAATGTCAACAAGGCGGGTTATAGTGGGCTTACGTTTGCGCCTCACTATGGCGGATTATTCTCTTCTAAGGTCTCAGATTCCCTTTGCCAACAAATTCTTGGGACACTGGGTCTGGAGGTTATGCCCGGTCATTACCTCTATAAACCCAGAATTAGTCGAAGTGCGCACAAGCTAGCCGGGACATCGGGTTATAAAAAAATGGTCCCTAGCAAGGCTGGAACTAGGGGTGTACATGGTCCGGTTTGGACCGGTTTTATAGAAATCTGGGGACCGAACCATATCTAACGGTTCCAAAAAATTAAGAACCATAACCGGACCGTTACACATATGGAACCAAACCACACCAAACCATTAGACCGGTTCGGTTTGGTTCGGTTTATGGTTCTAAACCATGTTAGCATTCAAAAATTGCCCAAAAAAATAGTCGACAAAATTATTGTAATTTCTTCGTAAAACTACTACGACAAAACCAACCCACAAATAAATTAAGAACTCTAACAATAACTAAAACAACTATTAGAGTACTCTCGTATATCATTATTGATATATGGCAGATACAATGCTAAAACTTAAAACTAGCAAAATTATCAAGTGTGTGTGGGTATATATGAGTGTATATATTATATTATATTTTACTTATATATATGGACCGGTTCGGTTCAAACCACGGTTCCTAATTATGAAACCAGGGACCAAACCAAAATATTTGGTTCTCATTTTTTTAGAACCAGGACCAATCCATTTAACCATAGAACCAATCCAAATAGGCCGGTTTGGTCAGGTCGGTCCGGTTTCACGGTTTTTTCGGTTTTCTTGTACACCCCTAGCTGGAGCAACTCATCAAAGGGCATATGTTTTGTCCTCATCAAAACTAGTTGATCACTTAATTGTTTCAATATACTTGCAGTGAAACCATCCTATTTCCCAAAAACAATTAATGGCATATATACTTTCATTTAAGTTTCAATCCCACACTTCATTTTTGTAAAGACATTGACACTACTCGATCTATGTTTGTGTGTAATTCCTTCTACATGCTGCAGGTGAATAAAAAGTAGCAGGCAAAATGGATATTCCAACACTCGGGCATGCGCAACGATTTACGAAGAAGCTGGAAAGCTTGTGCAAGTCGACTCTGGACGAAGCACAGCAGAAGATCACGACGAAGTTGTTGGACGAATTACAGCCTAAGATCACTCATTTTAGATTTGATGGCATTACTCTTTCTAAGGGTCTCATCATCAAGTTCGAAGTCGAATTTAACTACCCTCTCATTTGGGACATTACCAAGTACTGGAAGTCCGCGACGTACACTCTTAAAATCCATGACATGTAGGTTTGAATATTCTTTAACGCAACGGTTATTCTTATTCATAATACCAACTCTCTCTCACGTGGGGTGGGACCTACGCATCATCATGTGAGAAAGACGTTACCTATCTTAATTCTATCTATTTTCGTGAAAAGGGAAATTTCTCATGGTAAAGTGGAGCCTTGTAGAGAAGAGAAGAAGACGACGACGACAGTGGAGGAGGAAGATAGAAAAAAAAAGGCAGTGGCGTTGGAGATAATTGTTCCAATTAAAGATGTGCTAGAAAAATTAGGAGATCTATACAAAAGTTTTGCTGCTAACCTGGTAAAGTACAAATTGGAATTGCATGATATCGTCTTCATCCTTCCCTTCATCGGAGAACATTCATTCGGTGGGACAACGTTTGAAGAGGCGAGGAAGGTTTCCGAGGTTTTGAGACAATATTGCTTGCCGGTTCTCAAGGTTAAGACAACGGAAGGCTACGACATTGCCGTCATCGCGTTAGACCTTTACGAGGGCAACAAGGATACTATTGAAGCTGCGGATGAATGGTGGAGACTAAAATTGCTGCCACAGCATACAACCATTTACAAGGGGGTTCATGGGGCACTGGGAGGTGCCAAGAAAAGCCTAGCCGTGCTCAAAAAGACAGGTCTCTGGAAGAAGTAATAAAGTAGTGTTCAACAAGTTCGGGCAGAGAATAAATATACTGATCGAGGACTAAATTAAAATAAGAATAAGTTTATGTTTGCCAAAATGAATAAATAAATAATGGTGATTTGTAATGTACATACTCCCTCTGTTCCTTAATAATATATATAATCCACTGTCCCAATTTGGAATGTTTCAAAATACTATATCTATATGATAAGTCTCATTCAAAGAGTCAAATAACATATATATGTTGATTTCCAAAAGTATTTATCCCACATAAATATTGAAGAATAAATTAAAAAATGAGAGTTAAGGGGTAATATTGGAAATCAAATTTCATTTTAAAATATGAGACATGCATTGAGCTAATTAGTTTTTTTTTTTTTTTT
Organism: Vaccinium darrowii; assembly: GCA_020921065.1. Taxonomy (NCBI): domain Eukaryota; kingdom Viridiplantae; phylum Streptophyta; class Magnoliopsida; order Ericales; family Ericaceae; genus Vaccinium; species Vaccinium darrowii. The sequence goes on along the minus strand of CM037162.1, from coordinate 1,734,942 downwards.
GAAGTAAAAAATAATACTACCAGTAATTGCCATAAACCCGGAATGATATTTAGTATCTCACCGGTATTAGTACATGTCGTACCAATAGTACTCTATCCAGTACGGGGTTCACTATTTAGATTTTTTGACATATAAGACGTGCATTATGCTAATTACATTTTTAAAGTGAGATTCAAGGGGTAATATTGGAAATCAAATTTCATTTTGAAATACAAGACATGCATTATCACAACACGAGGCTAAACTCCCAACTAGGTTGGCGCCCTAACCCCGTGACAATCATATGCCACACCGACCCAAGAGTTGATCAAGAATCAACAAAGATCGGAACGAATTACAAGAGTTAAAATACAAGCACATCAGAGCGTACATCTACCCACATGAGAATTCAATTCCTAACTTCTATGGATTTCCACTTGCGGCCATTCAAAATCTATAAAATTTTCAGCTGAAGATTTGCCCTTGCTGCATGAGAGATAACTACATCTCAATACCCCAAAAAGAACTTCCAACTGAATTTGCATCATATTGCAACGGATGACTGCAGCAATAACCCCCCAAATCATCTTATGTAATAAGCTTCCAATTAGCAGAATGCAATCCAACCAGCAGCTAGCAGAATTGACTTGCTCCAAAAACAGAAACCTGTATAAATATGAAATTCTTGATGCACAGGATGACACCATTTTGAAACCATTTGTGATTCATATGGATAATAGACATCCAGCCGAAACTACCATAATTCTCCCTTTTCTTTAAACTTCACTCATTCGAGCATAATCCAAAACATCAATAGTAGCAGAGAGATAAACACAACATCAAGGTCAGATTAGAAGGAGCAGCGCTGATATGTCCTTAGAAGATTTCAGTTCAATTTTTAGCGATGAGGGAGCAGCAGACCAGAAAAACTTGTAAGCATGATGAAATACAACATGAAGAAGCCCAAATGGACTCACAGAGTGAAGGTCCTATATAACTAAAGCTACCCTAGAGACACTTTGTGAAATTACCCGGAAGCTTAAAAACGTCCTAGAGGGAGGTGAATAGGACTTAATTAAAAAATTAACCCTTTTTAAGAAAAACTTTTATTAGATATTTTTAAAGAGATAAACAATTAGAACAAATAATAAGACAGCAGAAAATAAATCAGGATGGCAAGACACGCGATATACGCGGAAAACCTTAGGGTCCAAATAACCCTAAGACAAAACCACAGCCTAGTCTACTATTTTCTATTAATAAAAAAGAGAGTTATAGTGTGAAACAAATTACCTCAAGCCTCACCCTTAAGCGTTACCTATTCTCGCCAACTCACGATGCTCTTAGAGCTTCTTTTTTATTCAATAGCTTGCCACGAACCTCAAGTTCGATCTCCGGAATCAACCAGCTCTGAATAGACTCCTCGTCAATCCGGCCAACAGCAACAAGGCACCAATGGATCACCAGATGAATGATGAATGATATGCGGAATGAACAGGACAATAAAAAACATTCGAACAAATGCAGGATGCAAGAACGTTGCATTAGATTGTCACAAAATGCTATGTATGAGTTGATTTGATTGACAACCTCATACAAAACAATAAAAAACTCTAGCACTTTAAATCTTGTATTTTCTTTTCTTTTTGCCAAAGTGTCGAGAGATGAAAAGAAAGGAACAAATGATGTGTTTATATATAAAGAAAAATCCAAAGATAGATGGAAACATGAATCCAAATATATTTAATATTTTTTAGCCGATTTCCAAGTCTCCGAAAATAGACCACGTTTCTTATGTTGAGGTTTGGAAATCAATTTGTAAATTGGCAATATGCATTTATGGAAGTGATCAAGTAATCTAGTACGTACTCCAAGAACATGTGGGTAATATTCTCCAAAAATAATATTGCTATAGATATCACCATTATTTGTTATGTGTAGTTCTGAGTTTGGTAGGTAAATAAAATATTGATAAAAAATGATGCAAAAAGGAAGGACAATAAATCTTGACTGGAGTACTTTATACTATAGGAATAAACGGAAATTCCTAAAGTGTATTTAGGAAACCTATAAAAGATTTGAGAAATGAAAATTCCCTAAATTAAGCATGATGTGGGGGTCAAGAAAATAATTCCATATTATTATTTTTAACTAATTTAAAGCATTTTAAAATATGATATATAAAATATGAATATATAAAAATACTATGTATGAAATGCCATGATGATTTTACCTTGTCGAATTCAAGCGGCTTCACAACGTCAAAATGCCGAAGGCAAAGGAAGGAGCATAGCGCGAGAAACTACCCCCGAGAAATTACCCCTATTCAACCTACCCATTACAATTCAAAGAAAATAGAATCGATTGAATTAGAGTGTGTTTTGAACAACCCGAAAAATGCCAAACCAAAATAACTAACACTTTGAAGATCTCCTTAGATGAAACCTGAAGCTGAACTCCAACAACACAATAGACCAGCTCTAGCAATCCTTGATGCCCCTCATTCCGAAACATACACCAACGGGTCTTGCACCTACTGAGCTATGAGAGAGGGTTAGATTTGGGTTTGAGCTCTTTCTTTATCTTCGACTATCCTGTCAGCAATCTTGCTTATCACTTCCTCTTCATCTCCATCATAAACAATACTCATAGTTTTATTTACCATTCAAATGGCTTGTGCTTCACTTACGAACATTTTATTCCTATTAACAATTCCCTCTGAAGAGATAGAAGCAGATAATGCAGCAGCTGCAATAGCTGATCTAAAAACAAAACATTTTTGTATGTTTCTACCACCTTTTCGATTTTGGAGATCAACTTTAGAGAAACCCAAAATGTCATTGATGGATTTCCTCTTCTTTTTCCCTTTAACACCTTTGATGGCAGCTTTGGTAGGGATCAATTGGTTATCTTCTAAATGTTCAAGAGGAGGCCTAACCTCAGCCACAAAATTACAATCATCAAGGCCCAAGATATTGTTGTCACAGTTCTCCTGGTTAAGATCAGGGTCTACACTTGAAGTGATTGGGCACTTATCATTAGCCACAAAAGATATTTCAAAATTTGAAGAAGAGCTAATAGAGTCACTCACTGTAGATAAGTCGTTAATGTATTGCAAGCCTTCATCAACTAATTGAGTTTCTTCCACTAGGGATCAATTGATCATGTTACTCTTGATTTTGAACTGAATGATTTTGTTCATTTTGAATAAGGGTGGCCATAGACCCGGTGACACTTTTACTAGAATTGTTTAAATCTAAGATGAATTTTCAGTTAGAGGGTGTTTGGCCCCCTCTTTTTTGATTTTTTGGTTTCTCTTTTTTGGTTTATGGATGTTTGGCAACCAAGGGGAGAAATAGTTTTTCCAAAAACAGTTTTTCCATTTTGAACAATCTGGGCCAGAAATGTGGTATGTCTCGTTATTGGCGATTGAGCCATGTATGCATGATTGTCGCATGAATAATCGTAAATGTGAAGTCTGTAATTGTTCTCATGTGTAATTAGAAAAGTAGTATTTGGAAAGTACACGTTTGATCCCAAAAAAAAGTATGCGAATGACATCGTTAGAACAATTTTTTTTTTCGAAATTCAACAAATTGACACCGCATGGAGGGAAAAGTATGGTTTTGACAATTTGAATAAAAAATATGGTTTTTCGAAAATTTGAATAAAAAGTATGGTGTTAATATACGTTGTGGATTCTTTATCTCTGCTTTCGTTGTTGTCGTAATTGTTCCCATAATCTCTTTCTATCCCTAGGACCAGGGATGGAGCCAGGGAGGGGCCAGTAGGGGCGGTCGCCCCTGCAAAGAGAAAAAAAACCTCTAGTTTTATATACAAAAAAATAAATTTTCCTATGAATTATATAGGCTCGCCCCTGCAAAGTATCTTGGGAAAAAAAAACTCGCCCCTGCGTAGTGAAATTCCTGGCTCCGTCCCTGCCTAGGACCTCCTCAACGTGCAAGATTCATGGTTGATTACTTTTTCATGACTGATAGGATTGCTTGAATTGATCAAGTTAAGGCATGCATGCTTCATGTTCTAAGCGATTGATGCTTTTCGTAGGTTCATAAATCTCAAATAAACATAGATTGCAGTGGTTATACCATGTTATATGATGTAAATATGACAATTTAGATACCTAAAAGGAATCCAAAATTTTGGCTTCTGTTGACTAATTAATTGCTTTTTCGTGACTGATAGAATCGCTTGAATTGATCAAGTTAAAGCATGATGCAGATATAAACATGTTCCGAGCAATTGATGCTTTTCGTTGGTTCTTAAATTAGGATCGAATAAGCACATATTGTAGCGGTGATACCATCTAACGTGATGTAAATGGAAGATTCATTGCTTTTTTTTATGACTGATAGAATCACTTGAATTGATCAAGTTAAGGCATGTTCCGGATTAAGAAATGTTCATTGATGCTTTTCGTAAGTTCATAAATCCCGCATAAACATAGATTGCAGTGGTTCTCCCATCTTACTTGATGTAAACGACAATTTAGATTCCTAAAAAGGAATCCAAAAATTTTGGCTTGCAAACTTGAATTGCTTTTTCATGACTGATAGAATCACTTGAATTGATCAAGTCTAAGGCATGCTTCAGATACAAACATGTTCTGAGCAATTGATGCTTTTCGTAGATTTGTAAATCAAGATCGAATAAGCATAGATCGTAGTGGTTTTCACCGTCTTACGTGATGTAAACGACAAATTAGAACCCTAAAACGGGCTTATGTGGATTCTTTTTTCTCGCACCAAAGCCACTTAAATTATACTCCTATGATCTCTATTGAGATTTTTCATTAATTTGTAAATGGTAACAGTGTATACATGTGAATCACATTGCAGCGAATCGCACATCTTGTTTTGCTCATGGGGAGTCCAGTCACGTTAGGAATGAGATTCACTGTGTCCCAATTTAGCGTAAAGGCAAGAAGATTCTATTTACTTCTACTATTTATAGACTAAAATAATGGTGCATCCATCATTGCAATTCACAGGAAGCACTAGACTTACTCGTAAAGGATAGCTGGTAAATTAGTCTCATTTGACTTATTTTTTAAAATTACTTTTGGTGCTAAAAACATAAATTCAAATATCCTTTTGCATCATATTGTATGCCACTTGTTAGTCATTCTGTACTTAATTGTAGATTTTTTTATTTACTCTTTAATACACAAAGGGCTTAGCTTTTCTCCAATTTATTATTCAAATTGGAGACAGTATTGGATCATAGTTTATTTTCATGATACGAAACATTCGACTTCTATTTTTATTTTATGCGGACAATTATTTAAATGAAAATTCATATGCACTTGATAATCATAATCATAGGGGCCGCTTCTAGTCCGGACTCCGGACTTGCGGACCCCTATATATATATATATATATATATATATATATATATATATATACACAATCATGAAGCCCTTCCTGGGTTTTTTTTTTTGCGATTCCTCGCGGTGACCCTTAAAAACACATTTTAAACACATTGAGTGGTTCGGATCGCCGAGATTTGACCCCGATCCATGAGGTCCTCACAGAATTTTAATGAGGGAGTCCTCATTAGATATGTAACCATTGTGATTGGATTGATATTATATGGTCATGATTAAGTGCGAAACTTTTGACGTTACGTAGACTCTATAGTGTGGCTCAAAATAGGAATTTCAACGGGGAGGATTTTTATAGTGGGCTTACGTGTACGCCTCAACAGGGCGTGTCGTTCTTCTAAAGTCTCAGGTTTGATTCTTTTTGTCAATAAACTCTTGGGGCTACTGATGGTCGTTACCTTCATAGCCTCAAAATTGGTCGAGCTGCGCACAAACTGACCCGGACATCCGGTTATAAAAAAAAAATCCCTAACAAGGCTGGACCAACTCAAGGGCATATGTTTTCTCCTCATCAAGGACTTTTTTTTTTTTTTGGGAAAAATAGATAGAAAATTGCATTAAACACCAACTAAAACAAACAAAATAACAAAAACCCCGCAAAAATACAAGAAAAAACCGAAAAAAAATACTTTATATAAAGGACATTGTTTCAATATACTTTATGTAATTAATTAAGGACAATTACAGTACTACTAAGTACTAATCTATAAAGTTGTGTGTAATTTTAATTACTAATTTCCTTCTTTTGCTGCATGCTGCAGCTGTGCTGATCGAAGTAACAAATTAAGGCAGGCAAAATGTGTCTAAGACACGGGCGGCGCGAGGGGAATATTGGGAGCTCGAAAGCAGGGATAAAATGCACATGTGGGTTGAAGGGGAAGATGAAGGACTGGGTCACCAAGGAGATGAAGGAGAAATCTAAAACAGAAAAATTTAAACTCGACGCCATTTCTCGTTCTCGGGGCCTCATCTTCATTGGCCAACTCGAAATTTATTGCCCTTTCCGTTGCAACATTAGGAAGTATTGGGACTCCATGGATTTCGTTCTTAAAATCAGCGAGAGGTATGGATTAATATTGATCATCATATGTTTCTTATATATATTCATGTTTCAACGTTCATCTATATATATAAACACATATACATTCCGGATCCCGTCAGGTATCCCGAATTTTTGCTTCCGTCTGGGACTCACCAATTTCTCAACTTTTCCGATCAAATCTTGACGATCCAAACTGTTCAATGTATTTAGAACGTGTTTTTAAGGGACCATGCTAGAAATTATCAAAAAAAAAAAGGACTGGTAATATCTTGATTTGATCAGTTTTTGATAGGCTTATTAGTCTTTTTGGTCGCCAAAGTATTAGCTTCGTCTCATTTTCATCCTCAATGTAAACATTCCAGACATTTAGTCCCGAGTCCTTGCACACCCATTCAGTCACATACCGACCACACCCACTTGCGTGGGACCTCGAAGTAGGTCCCACACAAATAATCAGAGACGCTCAATTTGTTTAAAATACTCCCTCCGTCCCATTTTAAATGCTCCCTACGTATATCCGTGCCACTTTCAAACGTCTATATCTTTTTATTGGTAAAGTTTTCAAAGTTTTTAAAATTTTTGTCTAATAGAATTAATTGAGGTCTATCAAATAAGATCCATATTGCATATAAAATACATTATAGAATGAAAACTATAAGAGTTTTAAAAAAACAGGCATAACCGTAGGGAGCATTTAAATTGGGACGGATGGAGTATGTTTTTAAGGGTTTCTGAAAAAAAAAAAAAAAAAAAAAAGCTCAATCAGATATCGGGAAAGGCTTGATAAATTTGTTAAAGTCTTGGTCCGTTCGATTCAAGAATTGAAACTTTAATTAATCAATAGAGCTTTTACAGGTATCCGATTGAGCTGGGTTTTTTTTCAGGGACCCTTAGAAAAATATTCTAAACAAATTGAAAGACTTCAATCACTCGTATGGGACCTCGAAGTAAATAAGAGTCAAATACTCTTACTCCATAAATAAGAGTCAAATATGATAGCAAGGGTTTACAAGTGGGTGGGGGTTCTACTTGTTAAATGTAATTTGCATTAATTGTTGAGCTGACTTTCTGGATCTACTTCTTCTGAGATGATGCTCCCCTTGTGTGTTTTCTGAAGATCCGGATCCTCCTCCCAGGTCCACTACTGGGTCCATTGAGCTCTTTTCAAGACAAGTCTCTGATTGTCGTTCCTATTTTAGAAAAATATTCTAAACAAATTGAGAGACTTCAATCACTCGTGTGGGACCTCGAAGTAAATAAGAGTCAAATATGAGCATATTTGAGCTGGGTTCTTGCTATCATATTTGTCATTTCGGCCCCGCCTTCATCTCTCTTCCTCTCCTCTCCTCTCTTCTTCTCCCTTTTATCCTCTCTTTTAACAACCAGCTGCCATTGTTAAAAATTCAAAAAATCCAAACCATGTGCACGAGAAAGGCCAGGAAAACATATATATTTTCGTAAAGAAAGCTAGATTTACCATGTTAATGATTTGTTGTTTAAGAAAGAAGAAATTGAACAGATCTGACATGCGCAGGATTTTTCAATAAAGCATTGGGCGGATGAACAAATATATTAAAATTTACAAACAAGAAAAGCTCAAGATCAAAATAACCTGCATTTTTCGACAAATGAAAAATTAATTGGCATATTTAATGCAATAATAATACGACAGTAGAGTAGTATAAATCTCCTATTGATTTTTGTAACTTTAATGGTTCTACATGTTATCAGTAGTGTAACGGTAAGTGAAAATAAAGAATCATAATCAAATTAAAGAGTAATTATATATATTTTTTGTTAAAATATTCCAACAGATATTTATCCCGCCTAGTTGAGTTCTATCCTCGAATTCAAATACAGCTAATTGACAAATTAAGTATGTCATTTTATTTGGTTTGGTTTGACTATATATCTATTTTGTCGAAAAGGGAAATTTTCAATACCAGAGCGGCGCCTTCTTCCGATCGCAACATCCCGTCGGCGCCTTCTTCCGATCGCGGCATCCTGCCGGCATCGGCTTCTAACTGGAAGAAATCAGGAAAGAAAATGACGAAAGTGGACGTGCAACTGAATATCCCTGTGAATGATCTGTTCGCGAAATTGAAAGATATATACCATACGATAACCTCTGTAACGTGTTCATTTGAATTTTTTGTCATCCTGAGACTTCCCATTATCGGGGAATTTGAAGTTTATCTGGGGTTCGTAGTGAAGGATTTGAAGATTTCCGATGTTTTGGAAAAAAGCTTGTCCTTTGTATCGGAACAAGAAAACCATCCCTACGTATTCCGTATCTTGTCGGACCTGTTCAATCGCCATTATGTTTCTCAGGATGTTTTGGAAACCTGCTTGTCCAAAATGATCTCTCATGACAAGGATACAATAACATACTGCGTAGCCCGTATGGCGTTAGACATTTACAAGCACAAGTCGGTGGATCCTCATGATCTGGGAAAATTCTTGTCGAAATTATTCATGAAGATGTCACATGAGGAGGAAACGGGTGGAGACGTCACGAGTTCAAAACAGAGACAGGAGGAAATGGGAGGCTGCGTGGCCCGTATGGCGTTGGACATTTACAATCACAAGGAGAAGGTTTCTAGTGGTGATTTGGGGAAATTCTTGTCCATATTATTCAAGTGTCCTGAAGAGAAAACGGGAGACTATGTAGCCCAAATCGTGTTAGACCTGTACAAGGGCAAGGCTGCTGATTCTCGTCCCGCTATGGAAGGATTGATAGAGATAATATTCAGGGAGTCACATCCAAAAGTTTACCGCTTACTCCTTGTGGCACTGGATGTTTACGAGGGCAAGCTTGAGGAAGTTAAAAACGACGTTTTGGAATTTGCCGCGGAAATGGCCCCTACGTTTCTAGCGGGATTTATCCGACAGTATCTAGCATCTCAACGAACTGGTTCAAAAACTTAATTGGTCGGTCTGTGTGTGTTTGGAAAATAAAGAATAAATTATGGTTATTCCTCGATAAATGATTTGTACAGCATGTAATAAGTGATACTCTGTATTTATATTTGTTTATGAATAAGAGCATCTCAATCTGGAATTGTCACTAGCTAAAATGTCTGGTTAAAGCGGTATCAAATACTAGTATTATAGAATGATTTTTTGTGAAGAGAGCTCTCAACGCGACAAGTGACATGGATTAATTGGTTTGTGGTATTGGATTTTGAGTGATGCATGTGACATTATCTTTATCTTATTTATTGCAGTACTCGATAATACATAAAATAAACTAAAAACTAACTATAAAAGCAAAAAGAAAAATCAATTTGACTTAAGCAGAAATAGACAATAAAACACTTTTTTTAAGTGCTTGAAACTTCAGTCCAAAAATCTTTTTAAGTTTAAGGTTCAAAATTTTAGAGGGCTTTTTTTTTCTTTTCGTTTTTTCTTTTGGCAATGATTGTTACTCTACGCTTGCAATATTCATATTTTATGTGATTCTGGCTATAAATCTATATCTATCTAAGTATTTAAAATCATGAAATTTTTTTTTTTTGGAGTTTTTACTCCTAATATCCTTTTAAAAAAAATATAAAGCAATCATTGACTACTAATAATTGAATTTGAATATTAGTCCTTGCTCACAAGTAGGACATGTAAATTAATATCTTAGAATGATTGAAATGGTGGGACTTTGGTTCAAGCACTTCTAATCATCCGATTGAACTGAAATTTAGATGGGCCCCTTGGAAAAATGTTCTAAGAATAATGAACGGTTCGGATCACTCGTGTGGGACTCAAAAGTGGGTCCCCGAGAGCGCTCTGCACTTTTTCTAGACATTTTCTTCTGTACTCATAGGTTTTTCCTTTATAAATAAGGGATTGGGTGTTTATTAGGCCTACTTTGATTAGATGTTTATTGGGCCTTTACATTTAAGTTAAGGTGGGCCGGTGGGTTTTTTTTGGGTATATATATATACACACATGACTACGACACATGGGGGCCCTTAAAATTAGCCATTTATGGTAGGCCTAAAGCCCAAGCACCTTCCACTTTAGGTCAGGACCAGTACTGGAGTAAGAACCAGTCATCGATCTGATAGTACATATATATATTTTAGTATAATCCGTGACAACCATACAGGAGTACTAATCAATGTTTGGAATGTCATTATATGAACATCATTGACAGATGAAATGGAAAAAAGAAAATTACCAGCGAAGCATTCTCCTGGGATACATAAAAATTGCTAAGTATGTGATTCCTAACTCAGTAGACGTCAAGTTGTTCAAGAGGTGGATTTGTAAAAAAATGGGAACTTGCGTATTACATCTGATGCGGAAAATCAGTACAAGGGTTATGGTGTTAATGCGCTTTCGTTGTTGCGTGGTGGTTTCAGGGTTGATTGCTTTTTCACGACTGACAGAATTGCTTGAATTGATCAAGTTAAGGCATGCTTCAAATTCCAAACATGTTCTGAGCGATTGATGCTTTTCGTAGATTCATAAATTCCGACTAAACATAGATTGCAGTGGTTATACCATCTTTCATGATGTAAACGACAATTTAGATACCTAAAAGGAATCCAAGATTTTTGGTTTTCACAGTTGATTGATTGCTTTTTCATGACTTATAGAATCACTTGAATGAATTGATCAAATTTAAATGTTGCTCCAGATACAAACATGTTCTATAGTTGATTGATTGCTTTTTCATAACTTATATATAGAATCGCTTGAATGAATTGACCAAAGTTAAAGGTTGCTCCAGATACAAACATGTTTCTAGCGGTTGATGCTTTTCGTACGTTTGTAAATCAGGATCGAATTAGTATAGATCGCAGAGATAATACCATCTTACGTGATGTAAACGACAAATTGGAAGCCTAAAACGAGATTACACATTCTTTTTTTTCTCGTACTAAAGCCAATTACATATAATGTGATCATCTCTATTGAGATTTTTCATTGTACATGGTACGTAATAGTGTATATATAGCAACCCCAAGAGATAGATGAGTTGTTAAGGACTCCTAAAGAAGAAGAGGTTTTGGATTTAACTCTTCGTAATTACTTGGGGCCACCTGCACAAGAACTCATGGTTCTCAAGAGGTATTGGTTTTGTACAGTCTATGTGTGTGGCGGGACATACATAGACCGTGAGATTAGTCGAGATGCATGCAAGTGGACCCAGACCACCCAGTTATCAAAAAAAAAAAAAAAGTGTATATATAGCTACTTGCGAATCACACATCTTGCTTTTGCTTATGAGCACTCCACTCACGTTAGGAATGGAATGAGATTCATTGTGTGTACTCCAGCGTCAAGGCAAGGGGGTTCTACTTACTTCTATTTATAGATTAATTAAAACAATGGATATGCATCGATCACTGCAATTCACAGGAAGAAGCAGTCCAAGACTATATTACAAAAATAGTAAGTCTCATTTGACTTCCCTCCACAGATTTATTTTTTAAATTACTTACTTTTGGTGCTAAAAGCATGAATTAATTAAAGAAATAAGCCTTTCGAATTAATTAATAAGTCTCTATCCTTTTGCAGATCAAATTATTGTATGCCACCAGTTACCCATTGGAGGCACCTTATCAATTATAATCGTGCAATTTTTTTTCTAGTCAACGAGCTTCCTAAATTAAGACATTTATTATGGACTATGAAGATTATAAAGCATATTTTTTTATAAAAAAAAAAAAGAAGAAGGAACAAAAATTGAGCACACAATCTCGGACAAAACTTTTCTTTTAGAGTATCGTTTACATTGACTTTGACAAGTCTTTAGAATCATCGAGATGGTTTTATTGATGACTTTAATAAAGATATTTCTCCACGACGGTTAAAAATAAAGAAAATCAAAAGATAAATCTTCAAGTCTTCAAATTATTTATACGTAAATCAATAATTATAAATGAACCAAGCAACGAAAGTTGAAGCACAAAATTAATTCTACGTTTTTATTTTTAATATATATATATAAGTGTATATACTAAATATAGCATTATATTAGATAATTGTGCTAAATTTATAATATTAATATTTTTTATTTTGAGTTTTGAGCAGGAGGCAACAAGGACACAAGCCCCCGGGTGACTCCCTTGGATCCGTCCCTCCACCGGTACTTGTTAGTCATTGTCTAGCTACTTGTATATTTGTTTTACTATTTTAATTAGTACTCTTTAATACTGCACGAAGGGCTTAGCTTTTCTCCAATATTATTATACGAATTGGAGACAGTATTGAATCAATAAGTATAATTTAAAGCTTCCTACACTTTATTTATTTTTTTTATATATAATTAAGGACAATGACAGTACTTACTATACTCTATGGTTGTGTGTAATTCCTGATCTCTGCATGCATGCTGCAGCTGAAGGAAGGCAAAATGTGTCCAAGACACGGGCGCGGGGCGAATGGGAGCTCGACAGATGGTGTTCCGGCCGGGGGGATAAAATGCACATGTGGGTTGAAGGGGAAGGTGAAGAACTGGGCCACCAAGGAGATGAAGGAGAAATCTAAACCGCGAAAAGAAAGTTTTAACGCCGACGCCATTTCTCGTTCTCAAGGACTCATCATCAAGGGCCAAATCGAAATTCACTGCCCTTTCAATTGCAACATTAGAAAGTACTTGAAGTCCATGAATTTCCATCTTAAAAACCACGACAGGTTTGGAATATCATATGTTACGAACTTTAATTTATTAGCTCCGCCACTAAATCAAACATTGGATTAGAGGTCTTTCATGGTCTGAGCACCCCTCCTAGAGTATCGTGTATCATGTGCACGATATAGGCCAGGACAGGGGCAGACCCTGCCTCCCTTAAAATTTTCTTCCTACTTGTAATACACTTTTAGATTTTTTTTTTTTTTAAATTATTGAAGAATGATCTCCACAAACCAAGTTAAATTGGTAATCTTGCGTCTGCCACTGGACCAGGAAAAAATCTAACTAAAGGTTGAATATATAAAAAAGGAAAAGACGTATCATATATATTTACATGGCCCGAGTCTACTCTTCCACTTGGGTGAAAACATGAGTACTTATTTTCTTAAAGAAAGTGAGATTTGCCTGCATGTTAATGATTTTTTGTTTAAAAAAGAAGAAATTGAACAGATCTCACATGCTCGGGCATACGCAGGATTTTTCAAGAAAGCATTGGACGGATGAACAAATATAATTTCAAAATCATTTTTATTGAAAAAATTGTTGTAATTCTACAGAAATTTTAAAAATCCTAAAGCAATAGTTGCTAAAATGAAATCTTTTCAAGAGATCAAATATCGAACAAGTACGTATCGAAGAGATGGGACAAAGTATTCGGATCAATCATCTTTAATTTCTCTAGAATAAACAAATACGAAAAGCTCATGATCAAAACATCAAGTCTATATGTATAATCATTTCATCTCTAACTATTTACAACCCCCTCATATACACGTAGGGCCCCTACACAATCACAGGTGTGGGCCCCAATATATATGAGGGGGTTGTAAACAGTTGGAAATGAAATAGCCTGCATTTTCAATAGTAAAAAATTGGCACATTTAATGCAATAATAATAAGATGTAAATCTCCTACGGAATTTTGTAACTTAAATATTCTAATGTCTATTTACTATTATAAGTAGTGTAACGGTAAATAAAATAAAGAATCATAATCGAATTAAAGAAAATAATTACATTTTTTTGTTAAAAGATTCCAAACAGATAATACTGTCCGTATATCCCGCCTAATTCTATCCGTGAATTCAAATACAATTGCTTTGTAACACTTAATTAACAAATTGCGTGTCGTTTGGTTTGGTTTGGTTTGGTTTGGTTTGACCATATCTCTATTTTGTCGAAAAGGGAAATTTTCGAGAGTAGCGCAGCGCCTTCTAACTGGGAGAGAGCAAAGAAAACGACGACGGTGGACGTGCAAATGAACATTCCTCTGAATCACCTGTTCGACAAATTGGAAGACATATATCAAACTATAAAAGACGGCATCCTGAATTGTTCATTTGAATGGGTTATCACCTTCAGCCTTCCCCTTATCGGACGATTCAAACTTTCTATGGCGATGGACGTGAATTTGAAGGTCTCCGATGTTTTGGAAAAATGCATGTCATTTATATCGGAACAAAATAACCAGTACTACGTATGCCGTATCTTGTTAGACCTCTACGAGCGCCAAGATGTTTCTCAGGAGCTTTTGGAAAACTGTTTGTCCCAAATGACATCAGAAAAGGAGACAAAAGGATACTACGTAGCCCGTATCGCGTTAGACATATACGAGGACAAGAAGGTTTCTCCCGAAGTTTTGGGAAAATTGTTTTCCGAATTGTTCACGTCGCAAAAGGAAACGGGAGTCTATGTAGCCCAAATCGTGATAGATCTCTACGAGGGCAAGGATGTTTCTCTTGACGTGGTGGATGGATTGTTGAAGATAATATTCAAGTCAAGTCCTAAAGTTTACGAGGTGATCCATCTCGGATTACAAGTTTCCGAGGGCAAGAAGAACCTTAACTAATTATGGGATAAAGTTAAGTCTCTGTTTGGAAACTAAAGAATAAAATGGTCGATCCATCGATCGATCGATCCGTGTTAATTTGTAAGTATCACCTGTCCATGGTATGATACCAGTGATGAATAAAGGTTAATTAGACCTTAATAAAATGGGAAATGGCTACAATACACACCCCTTATTTGGGTGTACCATATGCACCTATTGTATGGTCCAGATTATGTCACATCATCGACAATCGTAATATTTTTTAGTTTTTCGTAACTTTTCAACAATATGATTCGTAACATTTTCTATGATTCGTAACATTTTGGTGTGTCTCGTAACTTTTACAAAAAATAATTCGTAACCTTTACAAAAAATTCGTAACTTTTCCAAAAAATTCGTAACTTTTCGCAAAAAATCGTAACTTTTACAGGAGTGTGTATGATACACACCCAAATGAGGGGTGTGTATTGTAGCCTTTTCCTAATAAATGATTTGTACAGCATGTAATAAGTGTGATAAATTTAACACGGAAATTTTTTAATTATTTTTTGGCCTATTTACTTATTTTTTGGCCTTTGTTCAACACAGCGCAAAGTTTAACGAACCATTGGAGAGCTCAAAAAGTCAACAGATTAGACCTGACCTGCGACTTTACTAATAATCTCGGGACACTTTCTCTCTCCTTATATCTTCAAATTTGGTCACGATCGAACATAACTAAATGAATGAATTTATGAATTTGTAGGCTTCTAGAGACTGCGAAATTTCGTTTTCCAAAACCTTGATTTAAATACTTGGACTGATTCTTTAATTTAATGCTAGGAAACACCCAGGCAATTACATGCATGGTCATAAAACGGTCTAATCATTCTATGATTCCGGAATACGGTCATGTGGTGCTCCGTTACACTCTAACGTTTTTCATCCTCATGGGATATACAACTAAGTGTATAGACCTCACATGAATGTATGGTGCTCAAATCATCAGGAGCATTGTGTGGGTTGTGCTCCGGTGGTTTTGTTTGGTTTTTAGTTTACAGAACTTATCTATAAAAGTTTTCAATTTTTCGCCATCCGTGTTTTTTTTTTTTTTTTTGGTCTTTAAAAATCTTGACTAAAGACGAAAAATTACGCAACCATATAGGCAACTATTATCTCCAAAACTAATAACCAACCAAAATTGCAACCCAACTGGCCTTGCCTTAGGACTTATGGGGTTTGCTCTCACCTAAGGTATCTGGTTCAATTCCCCTTGCCAGCAATCTCTTGGGGCCACCGGGAGTTATGCCCGGCCGTTTTCTCCAAGGCTCCGGTTATTAAAAAAGAAAAAAAAACAACCAAAATTTCTCCTCAAACCTCCCTCGCAAAAAGTCTGCAATATACTCATCAGAAGCTTCTCTATTATCATCATACCAAAATTCATGCACCTTATCTCAAACCAGATATTCTTGTAAATTGTCAACCTTTACCAAAGAAAAAATACAATTCAACACGCTGTATATGTCACCTTTTGACTAACGCTAGCTATATATATACTCCTAAAACCCATGGTACATATTTTGCCAATCTCAAATTCTCTCAGCTTCCTTTGTTACAATTCACAAACCAACTTCCACCCATAAAATGGACGAAAAGGGTGCAACCCCATTTGTTCCGGTTAACGTGTACCCCCGAAGCACCGGCGAATTCGAATCTGCCACGTCACACGAGGATGAAATTCGAAGGAAAAAGAGGCAGAGGCTATTTGTATACATTGCAGCATTTGCAGTATTCCAAGTAGTCGTAATCCTAGTCTTTGCACTAGTCGTGATGCGCGCAAAATCACCGGAAGTGGAAATCACTTGGGCCGGCGTTGAAGGCCTGAGTGTGGGCAATTCGTCATACAACATGACCCTAATTGCCCAACTGAAAATAAAGAACAAGAATTTTGGTGACTATAAATATGAGAGAACGGCTATGAACGTTAGCCACGGTGGCGTGACGGTGGGGGAGGGTATCATTTGGAACGGAAAAGCCGAGGCGAGGGATACGGAGACGGTGGTGGTTACCGCGACGGTTAACTCTGCCGCTTTGAGCGGCGATATGAGTTCCAGGATTTTGGTCCTCGAAAGTAAGGCTGCGTTGAGGGGTAAAGTGCATTTGGTGAAGATGTGGGGGATACAATTTCAAATTATGAAGAAGAGGAAGGGGGTTGAGATGAACTGTGCCATGGAGATTGATTTGGCTAGTGGGGTGGTTCAGGATTTGGATTGTGACGACTGAGAGTTCTCCGTTTCATTGAACTTTATGGATATACAATTATTTTCATTTTCGTTTATTTTCGTTTTCGTTTTGTTTTCAATTTCAATTTCTGGGTTGCAATAATGAGTTGACGATGTTGATCTTCGAATAATCGAAAGGATTATGTAATGGACTTCTTTTAATCCATGGCGTCGTATTTTTCTCTCTCTTTTTTATTCTTGGCTGATTTGGATATGTTGAACACGGCCATTAGCAGAATTCAAGCCTAATAAGATGTTATGATGTTTCCACGGAATTCAAGTTTGAATACTTAAATCACGAAATGAGATCTTAGATATTGCAAAACAATATGAAATTTTATGCACAAAGTGCTTTATTTTTTTTATCGGCAAAAAAATACAACTGTAAACATAGAAAAATTAATAGCGGAAGGGTAACCCTGTAGTGGTCTATCTCACTTCCGGGAAAAAATGTCCCCTCGGGGACATTCGATAAAATTAGAACGGACACTTCAGGGAAGAAATCTTCTTCATGTACAAAAACAAACTCTCATGTCTCCTCCAGAATATGAATCTACACATTTATTTACCATTTGTATAGTGACGACCTATTGGAACAACAATAACAAGCAACCCACCCCTTATAGTAAAAATGAATAAACAAATGAACCCGCCGCTTGCACCAACTATGACAACAACAAAAAAAGAAGCCGATACTTTAATTAATTACAAAATCTAACACGGTGTCAGTATCTTGGGAGCAGTCTTGAGACCTGAGACGCGCGCTCTGAGGAATTAAGAGGAACTGTTGAAAACTCCGATTCTGATTGTTCAGACTGCAGTATGTTTCCACGCGACAAAATGGGGCTGTTGTGGTTCAGGGATGGGCTTAACCTTGAGAAACTAGAAGCAGCATTTGCTCCCGGATCAAGCACCGGTGAAGCAGCCACTGTATCGCTTGGACTTCTATTGTGCTGATTTCCCTTGGATGTATTGGTGGCTTCTGCCGATTCCCTCTTCTCTCTTTCTTCTGTTTCTTTGAGAAGGAAATCAACCCAAAGATCTGCAAAGGACTGGGAGAAAAGAAGCAGCAAGAATGGATACTGCATTAGTCCTACATAGAATGAGTAGTGGCAAAAAAATACAGGTGACAGTAGAAACAATCTCATATGACATTGCCCATCAGAATATAGTGAGCAAAGGCGTGCAATTGTCAACTTAGAGAATGTCACTCTAGGACCTAAGTTTTCGTGGTAAATACGAAGAAAAATTAGTTTTGTTTGGACTTCTCAGGAGGGGCTTGCTGACAGCGGAAAGGTACGGGATTTCGCTCTCACGTTTAATACATACTATAGCTGTTAATACCCACAGCATAGTCCAAAAAATGTACTAGTGATCTCCAGGTGGGCTACAATAAAAAATTTAGACAAAAAATTAAGAGAACTCTCCTAGGTTATTTTATCACTCAAAGAAACTCCGAGCTTACAACAAGGTGACTGTTAGGAACAGAAACCAAAACAACTGATAGCAGAACAAACGGATATATATCAAAAAGGGGTTAAAATCAATAAAGAGATTGGAACCTGGTTTTCAGATGCCATGTTTGCATTAGCTTCAGCCGAACCACCACTCAAGATGCCACCAACAAGCCGGCCTGGTAGACCCAGAACGCCGCGTACAACACCTTTACCGGTACCTTGCTGAGCAACACCTATCCTCTGCTTATCTTCTTCGGAAAATCCTAACATGCGGACCATAAGATCCAGAACCTTGCATCACCAGTGTGTTAATCAGTGCATAAGCAGGGTAAATGGAAAAGTTTGAACAGAGTAGCTGCTTTAAATAGAAAGGGGGAAGCAGTGATGATGGAAACATAATCTTCTATGCATAATCAGTGCCCATAACAATAGTGTACATATTGTTGAAGAAACTACAATGAGAATAGACCAATTCAGCCACAAATAGGTCAGGAAGGTGCTATCACTTTACCATAACATTGCAATTGGATGGGAAAAGACCCTTTCATGGCTAATTGACATCCTCTGATACTTAAGAGAGAAAATTATACTTGGCAATAAACTAGCGTTTGGGCCCACTAATAAACCAACCAGCTTATGCACAAGCGTGTTGGTAAGTGTGCCACAAGGAAAACCGCTGGCTCTGTTACTATATTCTCCTTATGTGTACGGTTGAAGATTGAAGGTTGTCGAAAGATACCTCTTTGCTGTGGTTTCTCTGGAAGTAGGTCACCAATAACTTGATCACTATTCGCCTGCCAAAATGCCATTCATTTGTCAAAACAGACTTGCAGTTTCCATAAAATGACAACTTCAATGTACCAACTAAATATCCAGAAGCCAAATTCAATTAAGTTTTGTACCCTTTTCTGAAAGGCAAGTTAACAAGACTTGAACTCTAGTCTATTTATGGGGGAATGCAAAGAAGCCGCTGGAATGTTCCCTATGGGAACATCTTGTTCACGGTATTTCATCAAAGGAAAATGCAATAAAATATGACCTATGATACAACTTTAAAAAATGGACAAGCATCATCATCTAAGATGGGCAAAGAAGGTACAGGATGCAGGTTATAACTGCAGCCAACGAAACCATGAAAACAGTGTGGCTGTTGAAAGTTGAGTTGCATGCCTTAATCTAATTATATTGAACATGAACAGGACCCAGTGCCTTCAATCAGACACTAGGCAAAACATACTTCAAGTCTAATAGCAGCTAGTGAGGGAGTTATAGCATGACAGGATCTACTGCACAGGCAATATCAACAATAGGCCAGTAAAGAAAGTCAGAAGGCCACGCAGACATTGCGCAGCCGGAACGCTCAGCCTGAGAATGAGTGTGCCCAAGAGTTATGGACTGTGGAGGCAGTGAGGCACAAATGTAGGAAGAGATCATTCAAATTAGATGGTACCTTTAAATTCCTAACCAATGAAAAGCAGACTATGACATACAAAATATCAAACCAGAAATTGTAGAGGCTAACCGGTCAACGAAATAATCCGAGTCCATTGACATCCTATTAATTCGCGACATGTTCTGCTCAAGAGCACGACGCAATTTTGCATTGTCCTCTTCAAGCTTATTTACTCTGTTTCTTCCTTCTGCTACCATCCTTTCAGCTTGTGAAAGCTTTTCCAAGATATCTTCCTTCTCCTTCCGTGATATCTCTGACTGTTCATGTGCACCCTGGTGAACGCAAAGACAATTAGACACCCAAGAAACTAGGGAATTCAGATTCACATTTATCAAAAAAAATGCGGTTGTAATCTCAGACACAGAAAATACATTCTCGCTAGTCGTGCCTCGATCAGATCAACAGATATACTTCCGCAAACAAATTTCAGCAATTTTTAAACTTTTGAAGGCACAAATACAGGTAATGAATCAACGATATGGGACGGAGCGAGTGAGATTCAACATCTTATACTTATTTCAAATAAAAACTCTAACACCACACCTATCTTATATTAAAAACCTACAGATAATGAAACTTGAATGCCATTTGAAAATGTGGTGAGAAATCGGGTTAGGTGAGTCGGTTAAATCATTGCTGACATTAGCAATGCAAATGAACATCAGTCTACAATAAAAGTTCCACTGCAGAGAAATAAAAAAGTAATCCTGATGTACTTCTGTTATGAAAGGGCAAGAACAAAGGAATTTGATAGAATTCTAAAGCAAATGCAGGAGTTCCTAAAGCAAAATCATTAACTTTGAAAAGTGAAGTACTACACCTTCAAAAGCTCAGCAAGTTTCACTGATTCTTCTCTTGCATGTGCCAAATCTCCTTCCAAATGTTCCTGATTAGATTAAAGGGAACTTGAATAAAAACCGTAATTTGAAGACTGGATGGGTCTAGTGACTCTAGTCTGCCCAGAATCCTTAGTATAACAAATAAGACAAGAGACATCATTTACCTTCGCTTCAATTTCAGCATAGTACTGGCCTAAAGCAGTTTGAAGATTTAGAAGTTCAACATTTTTGGCATCTATCGTACTGATACAGCTTGTCAGCTTTCTATTTAGGTCATCAATGATCTCCCTGTGCTTTTGAAGCTCGTTGTTATTCGCTATCTTAACTTCGTCTTGACTTGCAATTGCCTGCTTCAGAGCTTTCTGCAAATGTAGCATTTGTTGTTTCTGGTACTCATTCTTTTCTCGTAGTTCTTCTATGATTTTGTTGTCTTCATCCATCTTTTCTGATTCCTCAGATTCCTATACAGTAGTGCAGCAAGACAAACCATTTTCAGTTTTGATTGCAGAAGATTTAAAAAATATAAGTTCAGTTGAGATGGAATGATCCACCACTAGAATCTATGACTTGACGTAAAACGCAATACTGATTCTAGGATCAAGAAAACTGATACCATCATTTAGTCTAAGGGAGAACCAAGCTGAAACGTTCATAAAGCCAGGAAAAGGTACAACACTCTAATGACAGGTTCAAATCATGCATCAAAATATAGTGGCATCCAGACACTTCATAAAACTCCTGAAATTTAGGAATTATGTATACTAGCAAAGGTTTTCTGGCTCTTTGTATGTGTCATTATCTTTCCTCTCATAGTTGTGAAGTCAAAAAGAAGATCATGCTCAGTAGAACAATGTGAACAATACAATATGTGCAACAATACGCAACCTTATCTAACAAATGCTTCTTAAGGCGGTTCAGTTCTTGTAATGCTTTGTCCCTTTGGTGTCGAGCCTCCTTCAAATCTTTCTCCAGTTTCTGCATCAATTGTTCCATCTTTTCTTTTCCAGGAAAGCTTTCCAGTGACTGAGCATTCTGCATGAAAAATGATCATCGGGATAATGAGGAAGTTGCAAACTTCATCATCAACCACGAAGTGTATGGTATAATGTTTCCAAACTATACTAAACATACCTCATTCGAAGTATTTGACTGTTTATTTAAATTTTCTTGACCGTCATGTGCAAGTTTATGTCCTGAGGAGTTGCTGGCTGTTTTCAAGGCAGCTTGAAGTTCAACCTTCTCCTTCTATAAAAAATGAGAGAAAATTAGAACAAGTTCAAGGAGCAAGATCACAAACAATGTTAATTTCAGCCTCGTAACGATAAAATAGGCTCAAAGAACAAATCTGCTAGCAATGCTAAATTTACCCTCGTAAATCCCTTTTTTTTTATTTTAAGCATGAAACTTGTCAGATTACACACACAAACTTGTCTGGACAAGTAAAAAATAAAGTGGCATACAAACCTTAAGATCATTGTTTTCCTTCTCTAGGGATGCAATTACTGTTTTCAAACCGTCAGCAATACCATCTGCTTCTGCATTCTCCCTTTTATTCAACTCCATTTGCAGCCGTCTTACTTCTGCTATTTTCTGGTTCAATTCATCACGAATTTCATTCATTTTCCCATCGGTCTACAAGAAAAGACAATGCCAACGGGAAGGGGGAGGGACATGGGAGAGAGATAAGAAAAGAGTAAGGTCAAGCCATAAGAATCAAAGAAAAATAGCAGAACTACAGTTACTCCAATGACAACAACATTGAAGCACAGAAAGAAAATGAAAATTCTAACCAGCTATACATTCTTGAGACAAGTTCTACATTCATACAATCGATACTCCTGGCCTCTGATAAAAGATGTATAGGATGAATCACAAGAAAACAGCACACATAAATGTTGCTGATGTAACTTCATGTTCATGTCTTATGTAACTTCATATTCATGTTCTACAAAAGCACAACCAAAATTCCCAGCACAGTGTTACAGCAGACTGCAGACAACGCCTGGGGTGCTTATTTGTTGACAAAGCGTTGGTTAACCCCTTGAGAGTTCAATAATTGTATCAGTCGGTAAATCCATTAAGTTTCACTTCCTATTTGTAAAGCAACTAGTAACTACCAAGAAGTTATGGTCAGCGGTAAGTTATACAGACTCCCACATAGGGTGGTGGTTAGGGGTGCATATAGGACTCGACAATCAATCGCTATAAGGATAAACAAAGTCGATTATAATGACTATTTGGCAGAATTCAATCCATTCAGAGAAATATAATCATGTTTTAGTCCACTTAACCTCTTTATAGAAATTATGGACAAAACAAACAAAAACAGTTAGTCTAAGACTGTTTCACAGCTTGATGAGAAGTACCAGACAGATATCCAAACCCTTGTCCAAGTGCCAAGTGTTCCACAGGGGTCTTAGATTTATTTTGAAGAGACCAAGTCACATAGCTTATAAGTAATGTCAGAACCGTTTCAAGGATCTTCACCTACAACATTTTCCAGCTCACGAGGAACATGAAAATTTATAGGCCGGATAACTTTACAAATGAGACAAGATGAAAAACTTAGCTTACAATCAGGATAAAACTTAATATTAGGATGTTATTTACTTCCTCCATACTTGTTTTAGGTCCTTTCCATTTCGGGATATCCCAAAATACATGTCCACCGTAAAAGGTCAAAGACAATATCTTTGTAGTTTTTCAAAAAAGTATCCTTACAAATGTGTGTTAACACTTTAAAAAGATGGAATAGAGGGGCAATTCTGGTAATAAATATCTTTTGGTTTGACTTGAAGTGCATGTCTCCTTAACAACTTAGAACTCCGAAAGGGACTAAATTGCGGGAGGGAGGGAGTATAGAAAAACCAAAAAACATGCATTACGAGGTTATAGTCTCGCCAAAACAAACAATAAACCAATATTAAAGAAATCCTTTAAACAAATATTTAAGAAATCCTTTCAAATAACAACATGAAAGAGCAAAAGTAATTTACGATAAACTTTATAACTTCAGAGGGGAAAATACACATTAATTATAATCAAAAGGAACACAATCCAGAACTCACTTTGTTCTTGTCTACTTTTAATAAATTCAGCTCCTCCTGAAAGGATCCGTTCAACTTCTGTTCCTCTAGGAATGAAAATGAGGATCAGTCAAGAAATTTAAGAAGACCTAACGTAATATTTCCATTAGCCTGAAAGGAGAAGGCAATACCTTGTAACTGTATCTGTATATTTGCTAATTTGTCACGTTCTTTCTCAAGTTCCAGCCCTAAGCTTTTTATTTGTGACTCGTGAGTTGCTTGAATCGCTGCCAGAGACCTGTTTTTCTCTTCTAAAAGATCTGCAAGATCCTAGAAGGCATTCATATATCGGTCGTCAAAATCAATCATTATGCACAATGAAAACCAAAACAATACCATATGATGGACTTTAGAAGAGGCAAGAAGACTTTAAAAGAGGCAAGAAGAAAAAAGATTACATCATGGCCAGAATAAAGTGAGAACGACCTAGATAATGCGCTAAACAACAAACATAACAATCAAAAAATAATAATTAGATCAGCAAACTTGGGAAATTTAGCAGAGTAGCCACAAATTCAATTTGGAATTACGAGATCGATACCCAATGTACATCAAAAAATAGTTGATGTGCATACATTCAGCATAAAATCAGTCAAACTAGATCCCTAGCAAGACATGAAGTCACAGAATCAGAATAAAAACAAAGGCATCATTACCTTCTCATTGCCCTGGATATCAGAACGTTTTGATTCTGTCGTAGTTTGAGTACTATCAGGTTGGATAGATTGTGCAATCCCATTGCTTAGTTCATCATGTTTGGAGACGAAGCCATTGTTTGTACGGTTGCCCACGGATCGATTTTTTAGAAAGGCTTTCTGCTGCCAATTAGGTGACTGATCAGTACTCCCCTGGACAACTCCCCGATAAGATCATCCAATACCCAATTCAAATATGAACATTTGTATTTGCAAAATGTAAACCAAAGAAAAAGATGAAACAAATCCAATCATGCTTCTATCACAGTGGGCTCTCTCTCTCACCCACACTCTCACCCCTGCCATTTTTCTTTTTTGTGATAGGCATATTAGGTAGACTTAAACTTTATCCTTTATTAGGACGCAACCTAAACAGAGACGTCTAGATGTCAAAGACTCAAAGTAGAATATACTTGAATAAAGATTGATACCTTGACACCATTGGGGCTATTTGTTGATGTCTTGAAACTCTCATTTCTAGGTGAATTTAGAGCACCATTTGTTGATTCTAGATTTCGTCTCAACAAGCCATTTTCCTCGTTCAATCTTGAAATCCAATCCTGTCAAATAAAAATTGAACCTAAAACTTTTCAAAGGCTCATCAAAAAAATACAAATATTCCATTTTCATTCAGGATATTATGCTTGATTATCTGCCTTAATTGATCAATTGAAAGGACCAAACCAGATAGGTGGCTAGTTGTGCTACAGAGCAGTATAACCAACACTCCCATCACCAATAACAGTAAAGTACAAACCTTTCCTTCAAAGCCCTATTAAGGCTCCTGGCAGAATGATTATTTTTTAACCGGTAAAATAACAAATAATTGCCCCTAATTTGACAATACTCCATTGAAAACATGGAACCATATCCATGAGACATGTGTGAACCAGAGTGATCTCAAATATAGCCTAGAAACTTGTGCCAGGAAGAAAGGTTACAATCGCTTCCGAGTCATCAGTAGAGGATTTAAATGCCAGACCTAAGTAACACCTAAAGATGTCTTTAGTTTTTCAGGCCCAGATTTAACTAACAAACCTTGTTGTCCAAAAGGGAAACCTTGGATAACCTAGCTATCAAAAGAAAAATCAAAGCAACAAAGAAACCAGCCACAAAACAAATAAATACCTCTTTTTCCTTCAATAAAGCTGCATAATTAACTGATAAAGCCTTGATTTCCGACTCAGACTCCTGAAGCCTCTTGATTTCTTCTTTGTACTGCCCAATCTGCAACAACAATCAGAAATAGGAAAAACTGATATCATTCACACAAGAAATTTGAAATCAATAAAAAGTCATACTAGCAATCAAGAGAAACTAGGCATTACAGCCAATGAATCAGTAAGTAGTACACCAGTCAATCTAAACCAGGATCCAAACTTACAGAGGGCTCGAGCAGCTGTTTTTAGACATGCTGGACTAACTTAGATAATTCTACCGAACCTTAATCTGGACTAGACGGGCAAAGGCCTTGATGAAGCCCAAGCCTCACAGTGATAAATATCAGATATCTACTCTACAATATCTAAAAGAAGTTTGAGACAATCTTTTATTCGTCAGAATGGTTAATTACGAGGTTCCAACGTTAAATAACCAGACCAAGAAAGTCACCACGCTGCCCCAGCCAAACTCCCCACGTGTCTTCCGTTCGGATTGGCCAGCATAAGTATTGCGATTCTTAATAGGAGTATTTTGCTACAGGCAATATTATGAGATGAAGAACTAAGTTTCTTTGAGTCCTTGGATGATATAATTTACCACCAAAAAAAAAAATTGGGTGATACGAGTAAAAATTTCGATTTTTATATACGTATATACATGTAGTATCGCTAAATCCGAAACGGTACCAGTACTCGCCTGGTACCGGTACCGTACCATACCAGTAAGAAAACCAGTACCCTGTCTGGTACGAGATTCAGAACCTTGCTTTAAAAGACATGCCATGGCATGCCCGCTTTGTGCCTTAGCGTGCATAGCCTTGCCCTGCAACTGGCTTTCCTCAACATGTGGGCAAGTTTTCCAAAGGGACCCATCCCAATCTGCAGCATTCCACACCCGAGTCGATTGGTAGACCTACCCAGCTCATGTGCCCTGTTGAAGATGTAGTAGTTGCGTGGTACGAGTCTGTTTTTGGCTATCTTGTCTAGACTCTAGACTCTACAGTTATAGAACGGTTATCTATCCATACTATATTGCAAATGTGGTTTGAGAAGTCTCCAAATGGCTATTCCTAATTTTCTAGAATTGTGGAATTTTCTGAAATGTTTGAAAATGTTAAAAACCAATTGCAAGACACATGTTCTAATCCACCCCACCCCCGCACTTCTCTCCCATGTCCCCACTCTTAATCTTCTTCGAAATTTGAAATTCTCTTAGTCCCATTCCATAACTTGAATAACAACATAATACAGGGAAATTTATCGAAATGATCCCTCTAGTATAACCTCAGTCTCAATTTCGTCCCCCACATTTCAATTTCACTCTAACGACCCCCTGTAATTTCAATTTTGGTCAAATTGAGTCCAAAAGTTAACTTCCGTTAGTAAAGTTAACGGAAATCCCAATTTGGGGGTTTTTTGAGGGGTAGAATAGACATTTTGCCCTCCCTCTTGCCCAATAACAAACCCTATCTCCTCCTACCCATTTTTTACCCTATGCAAATCTCACCAAAAAAACAAATCACTGAAATTATAAAATTGAGAGGCAAAAAAAATTCACCAAAATTCACCCTAACGACTCATTCTAGGGTTGCAGTGTCTATATCTCTTCTTAGGTAGGATGAAAAGGAGCAAATGCCTAGTGTATGGATGATGGCATACATACAGCACACATTTTGGTGAATTTTTTTTTAATTTTGGTGAATTTCTTTTGCCTCAATTTTATAATTTTTTTTTTTTTTTTTTGAGATTTGCAAAGGGTAAAAAAAGGGGTAGAAGGAGTTAGGGTTTGTTATTGGGCAAGAGAGAGGGCAAAATGTCTATTCTACCCCTCAAAAAAACCCAAATTGGGATTTCCGTTAACTTTACTAACGGAAGTTAACTTTTGGACTCAATTCGACCAAAATTGAAACTACATGGGTCGTTAGAGTGAAATTGAATGGTGGGGGACGAAATCGAGACTGGGGTTAAACTAGAGGGACCATTTCGATAAATTTCCCTAAATGAAAAAGAGAAATGATTGCACACCAAAAAGCATTTTACATTCAAGGTTTTAAAATCTTAATACTCGGACTCTATACAAATCGTTTGCCTTAGTTTTGCTTGTAATTTATGCTTCCCGTATTTAGTTTATGTTTTAAGCTTCTTTCAATCTCATGTTTCGGTTTTTTACTGTATTTTTTTTCCTTTAATCTAATGCACACATAGATTAAGGCTACTAGCGTTCTGCCCGTTCAATGCACGGGACAGTAGAAAGAAAAATAAGGGAAAGGGTTCACAATGAGGTTTTTCATTCCCCGTGCATCGAACAGGCACAAGTGCTGAACTGTCTGCTGAAATGAGACAGAATTCTCTTCCTGATTTTGTTCCATAACTCTAACTCTCATATTGAACGGGACAGTAGAAAGAAAAAAAAGGGAAAGGGTTCACATTGAGGTTTTTCGTTCCCCGTGCATCGAACGGGCACAAGTACTGAACTGTGTGCTGAAATGAGACAGAATTCTCTTCCTGATTTTGTTCCATAACTCTAACTCTCATCTAATTCAGGTATTTTGCTTCGTTTTCCTTGTTTCCCGTGTGCACTATTGCCTTTGATAGGAGACTTTAGTGACATAATCTTTGGTTTGTGTAGAAAATTGGTACTAGAACTCCCTATGCTAGTGAAAAACAGCGAGCTATGTGAAGTCTGATAGTAAGTCACTTAATTGGAAACGGGAGAGCAAGCGAGAAACCATCTTTGAAAATCATTCCAATTTGCGCGAGAGTATTGAGAGCGCGGGTATTGAGAGTGGAGGGTCCTACACTCCTACTTAATAAAAGTTGTATCCCTCCATAACTAATAGCAGAGAAAAGAATGAGATTCAATAACATCAAGCAAAATTCATAAAGACGTTTAATAGATATATAAACCTAAAGACAAGGGAATAGTACCTCGGAATGGTAAGGGGAGTCGAATCCATTGGCGAGTGGAGAATGCGAATGCGCTGAACTGTTAGAGAATCGACGGTCGGTGGAGAGATGACCGTTTCGATCCGGCGAATTGTAGATCTCGAGCGCTTCATCACCATCAACATCGTCGTGAACGTCGAGCGCGATTTTGTGGAGGTTTTCCTTCAAATTCGCGATTGAACTCCACATCATCCAATCCCCCGACAAATTCCCCTCTCTCTCTCTCTCTCTATTCTACAAGTCTCTCTATATATATACACCTATAAATGTGTACGGAGGATGAGAGATTTGGGTCCGAAATTGTGAGAGATCTCAGGGAGGGGAATTTAGACAAGGAGAGGTGAGAGTATCGATTTTTGAGGTGACGATGAGAGAGAGAGAGAGAGAGAGACGAAGAAGTTGGAAACAATTTTGCTGAATTTATATTTGTGAAGGTTTTGGGCGCAGGGTAGATCTCTTCTTTTCCTTCTCTGAGGTGCTTTATTTACGATTTCAGTTACTCGGATGGAATTGTGTTTGAATGCTGTATTATAACTTGGGCTCTTTTACAACCCGAATCCAAGTTTTGGGCGTATATGTGATCCAAGCGGTTTAATAAGGTTGGATGCGTCCAGCTTTGTCATTAGTGGACCATAGAAGCCAGAAGGGTACTGTATTATTAACCCAATAGAAATTTTATTCCCTCGTGCGATCGTGATATTGTATGTATAACACCAGTAAGATTATATATTCGACGAATGTTTAATTAGACTTGAAAAAAGTAACCAAATGCAAGATAAGTGATCACCTTGAATTTGTAATCCACCGGATACGATAGCCAATTCAACGCTCTTATCCGATGAACAAAATTTTAACAGTTTTAGAATCTCTAGAAAGGGCACATTGAAAGGCTTGAAACTAATTGCATTCACCAAATAGAAGAGTACGAAAATTATTTCCCCAACAGTCCAACCTATGGTAACAAATAAGGGTGCAAACGAGACGAGATGAGACAAGCCAAGTTTTTAAAGTGCTCGAGCTCAAGTTGTTTATAAATGACCTAAGCTCAGGTCATGTACTAAACGAGTTGAGCCTATAAAAACGAACCGAGATTTTGACTACCAAGCTCGACTCGTTTACTACTGAACGAACTAAGCCGAGCCTTAACAAACAAGTTAGATTGACATTTGACACACACGCAGTGGAAAGCTTGGGACATATACTTTAATGGAAAAGGTGTGAGGTTGAATGTAGCAAAAATAGAACAAGTGGACCAAAATGACATATATTGCAGAATACAAGCCTGTTAGTGTAGTTTATCCAAGAAAGAGAAAAACCAGATTTGCATAAATAGTCGCCTTCTTCAACCGAAGCCCTAGGGCAAGCCTCCACAATTCTTCTTCTTCTTCTTCCCTGTTTCGACCATTTCGATCTCCCCTTCTGTTATCTTGGTCCATATTGTAAAAGTTTACATATCAAATAGAGAATGATAGAGTTGCTATGAAGAAACCTGAATGAAAATATATGATTGCTTAGATGATGATTAAATCTCTAGCAACATGCTATTTACCATGGTTCGTCTGAGCACGCACTCTCTCTCTCTCTCTCTCTCTCTCTCTCATGATTGATGATAAGTTATATATGTGTGTGTTTATGGCTATATACAGTAGCCATGATAGTATTTGTAAAGTAGATGGCGAAGGTCCCAGCAGAGAGGGTAACTCCATTAACGAGGCCTCTCTAACAGTACTTAGACTTTCCTTCGCAAACTGAATTGGCCGAATCGTAGGATGCCCAAATTGCTACCCATTTTGGTGCATCTTGAACCCTCGGCTATATGTTTTTCTTCTCTCTTTTTTGGATAAGTAGCTATTTGTATTTCTCTCAATCTTCAGTGTCTTTTGGCAACTATATCCATACACTAATCTATCAATGATTGATGAATGCTGAGCCAAAAAAATGCATGTGAACCTCGCAAAATAATCTATAATGAATTGCTAAATGCATTTGAACCTCACAAAAATAACTGAGGACACCCGAAATAACGGAGGGCTGTAGTGCATTCGACATGTGTGTACACAATTGTGTGTGTGTAGAATAGCTCAACACCAACTAAGAAAACTACCAGCAACTTACATACAAAATCCCAGTAAAATTCATGGGTTTGCTGCAAAATTTGTTAGTATGACTAGAATTGTTCAGACTTAAAACATGGAGACGGGTTCTTCAGAAAAAAGGAAACCAAATGGTGGTTTCATTTTATTTATTTTTAAAAGTTAACAGGAACATTACAATTTCATGTTGTATACAAGGGGTACGGGAATGGACACATTATATGCGTGCTTGAACCCGTGCCTCTGTGTCCTGAAAGCGGACATGGCTGATGGAACCACCATGGATGCTCCTTCAGGAACAGAATTAGATGAAATGCCTCTGAACACCTGAAAATAGGAAGATTTAGAAAGCAAATCAATAGCAAGACAACTCATTACTGACACAGACCATCAAATAAACAAGACAAAGATAACAAGGTTCCAACGACTACGTATGATTCAATGAAAATAGTGCCATATTTGGCACTTTTCGGTGCGAGGCAATGAAGTTTAGTAACAATGGCAACTGATGATCTCCGATTCTCCATGCTAATGCAGTAAGGATAACCCATACAGCATGATACAGTTTGATAAGTCAACTGTATGTGGGGTAAGAATGAGAAGTAAACTAAAGAAAGATTAACGGGATTGGTTTCATTCCGGTAAACCAATAATATATCCATGGTTGCAGTAGGATGTTGCAAAATACACAACAGTTGGGA
The DNA here is from genome assembly GCA_020921065.1 of Vaccinium darrowii. NCBI lineage: Eukaryota > Viridiplantae > Streptophyta > Magnoliopsida > Ericales > Ericaceae > Vaccinium > Vaccinium darrowii. The sequence goes on along the minus strand of CM037162.1, from coordinate 1,703,359 downwards.
CAATGTTATGCTACCAAACCGGAAAAACAAGTTGGGAATGATGCCAGAAAGTGCATACCATATCCAATAAAACCATCCAGGACAAAACTAGTCACCAACAAAGCAATCCAAGCGGTCATTTAAGCTGAACAAGGTAGGATGCCCATATCTCATCTGCTGGTTTTGGAGGTTGAACCCAATGTCCTGGTATACGGCTGCACCAAACCATGGCAATAGAAAACGACAGATGAGTTTTTCGAAGTTGAAGTCTGAAGTCAATGTGAAAAATAGATGAAGTAATGCAGCATTTAATGTCACAACTCAGGCTGAGAATGCTTCACATCCGTAGACAATGATGTCATATCGTAAACTTTCAGCAAGAACCAGCTGGGAAAAACATAACTAAATTATGAGCATTTTTGTTTGATTGTTGTATTCCAGTAGACGCACATGATCTAAATGATCTTAGAGTCTAATGGACAATAAGACATTGGCATTACTTTCCGAAAGTTTACCCACACAATAGCCCAAAAGGGAAAATGACAAAAGTTGTAAAGAAAGATTGCCTTGAACTTCCTGCCATAGACTAAACAGGAAATGAAACACTAACAAAATGTGATGGATCTGCTCATACTTTTCCTTAAATCACTAAAACATTGGTTGGTTCACGCTGCGCTTCATGCACTGTCCTTGACCTAAAAGGCTAAAACTTCAACTAGCAGGTTCACAGGTTACCTTCTAGATGGAATACCTCTTCCTTGGTAAGTGGTCTAGGTAAAACATATGACAGGGTCTTTAGTTTTGGGCCAGAAAAGATTTTAGACTAGACATTCTTTCCTGGTGCTGGTCAATCAGGTGGAGAAGAGGTTGGATGATCTGAACACAATATCTGATCTGGAACTATTTACCCATACAACACAGAGCTCCCTCTCGCTTTTATAATTGTTCTTTAAAAGTGGATTCATATACATTTATGTCACGCGACGCATGTCTACTACATATCCAGATTCCAATAATAGAAAACTAATCTCGCTATTTGAACTGAAGGATGACACAAACATCAATACAAAAGCAAGCATTTTTGGGCAAGAATGATGTTGTGATTTTACCTTCCCCCTGGTCTTATATATTGATCCCACGTTCGTCTAACCTGTATCCATGAAGAACCCATATTTTAGTATACATAGTTAGCTCTTGAGGACTCTGTAAACAATGAATATGAAACGAACACCATGGGTCCATATTAAATTCTGATTCCAGATGGACAGGAGTAACTGGTTAAGAAATAGCATATGGCATACATTGAACCAAACCTGGAAAGTTGGAATGGAACTATCAGAGCAAGGCTTAGCCTTTTAAGTAAAACAGATACTGCTGCATGCATAGGCTACCCAAATCCAATTATGGGACATTAGGACGTCAATAACCAAGTTTCTAACCCTACTACTCATTGGTACACATCTACCCACCAAAATTACCAGCCTCTGCGAACTTAAATACCAGTTGCAATTACCTCTACAAGTGTTCCCAAATCGGTATTGCTGCCGTGGTAATAGTGGTAAAACTCAATTGGTAAGCTTGCCACAGAATCATAGGCCCCACCATGGATTTGTCCCTCTGATCCTTGGTTTCCAGAATCCTTGTCAGTGACCATACCTGAGCCTTTTCTGTTTTCACTTTCAACTGTTTTGTCTTCACCATCCTCATTTCCACCTTCATTACCTCTTACAACATTAGAGTCAGGCCCACAACCATGAATGGCTTTTCTAGATTCCTCGGCAGTTGCAATTGCACCCTTAGCGGCATCTGTGTCAGCTGCAGCCGTTGCTTGGCGCTCCTCTTCCTCAACTGCAGCTCGAACTCTTTCAAGGAACTTATCATCCTCCTCTGGGAGGAAATGGCCTGCAAGATTCCAGAAACAACTGTGATTTAAAGTAAAGAGAGAATAATTTGATCTAATTGGAACATTGACTTTGTTTTTGCATACATGAGCACCATATTTAACTACCACCCAGTACCCAAAAGTTGAAAGCAAAATGAAAGATGATGCAAAGAACAGTGTTTAACACTTGTATCTTGTCTCTTTAAACATGAAACCTTGGGGTCTAAGAAACACAGTAACAGCAAGTCTATAGTAAGTTGAGAAAATTCTGCAACGAGGCACTACTAGCTCAGGTTGCCATCTTGCTCCCTTGAACAAAAATGGCAGTTTCCTTTTAAGTTATATTGTTTTAAGGAGTAAAATGGCAGAATGCTATTACTGAAGCTCCACAATGGAGTATTAAGTTTGTTGAGATAAAGTTTTATGTGCCAGAAAAAATTCAACCAAATTGTAGTAGGTGAACGGTATGCGTCTGAAATCTCTAATTTATCTACAACTTTGGTATTTAAACAACATCATAAGTAAGTCTACGTGAAGATATTGCAAAGGATAAAATGTTTGCAAGAATCTAGAAAAAAAAACCAAAGCGCTAAGCATAACCCAACGCATGTACAAGTACTCTTAGTCATGAAATGAATGAAAAATGCACACCTTGTTTTTTCAACTTTTGGATCCTGAGAGACCGCAACTCTTGCAACTTCTCCACAATCAATACAAGCTCAAGCTGAAAGACGTAATCTTAGTGCATATTTACCCAAAACAGAAAAATATTAAATCATAAAAGCAGCACCAGTATTCCACAAATGGAGACTTTAGCATGGTAGAGATAACCATGGGGGATTAAAGCACGCTCAAAAGGGCATCTGGCACTATCCAAGTGATAAATAACAAGGTTAAAACCATCTGCACCATCCAAATGAGCTAACCTAGAATTCGCCTCAAAAAGAGGACTTCTGAACAAACCTGTATGCGTTTATAACTACTATATTGCTGACTACAATAATTGGAATGAGGCCACGCTTCATTGAAAAGAAGAAATGCATTTAACATGTTTCAAAAGGGAACTAGATCATGTTAAGCTTCAGTAACTCTCACATGTGTACATTAGGCAGTCATATATAGTGCATAACTGGCTTCAGTAACTCTCACATGTGTACATTAGGCAGTCATATATAGTGCATAACTGTAGTTCTCACCTCAGATTCTAATCTCTTCTTCTCTTCTTTTGCTTTAAGTTTTGCAATTTCCTTCATCTTTTCCACCTGCATTCTCATATCCCTCAGTTAATAAAGGTAATAAAAAATCATGTGTGTGCAAGATGTAATGTACCCTACTATATGAACCTGATGGACAAAAAAGCAATTAAAACACAAGATTTCTGTCAGAGAGTTTTATTAACACATTCCAGTGCTTGAATTTTTATAAACTCAAACGTGTAATGGTTTTTGCAAATAGTAACATTAAACACTAGAAATTGACAATGAAGAAATAATTCAGAAACAAGATGGCTTTAAAAATGAAACTCTTGTAGCAATGCCCTCCAAAACTCCAAATCCATTTATATTCTTTGATTTCTCCTCATCTCTCGTTACAACTGGAGAACATTGCAGACGCAAATCTTAAGGCACAAAAAAGGTGTAAAAACAATAAAACTTGCACCTTATTCATCAATTATCAAAAGAAAGTACTAGATAATCCTTATAACCAGACCGTTTTGTCGAAGCGTGAACCCCTAACTTAATTCCGTTGGCCACATTTTGGCCAACTACTCGGGTTTCTGAGTATTAAAAGAAAAAAAAAACACCCTCCTTTGCACTCATTTGCTTGTGCTCTATGTAGTTGAAATAAATACTGTTCGAGTTGCTATTGACCTCCCCCGTCAGTAGAATAAAGACAAAAGCATAATGCTAATGATGGTCTAATGCTCATCTAGATTGTGCGTGCCATTTCGAACAACCTCTCATTTCTGAAACAAAACCAGAAAAAACTGAAATCATCGTTTACCAAGTACCTAGCCACTACTTGTGTCAGGATAAGTGATGTAGTGAGTGTATTCCTGGCCCCACTTAATCGAGTTAGACAAACTGCAGACCATACTTATTGAAAGAGGTCAAATTGTGCTAGATTGCTACTGAACTAGAATGACATGGATCTGACTAAATAGTTATCACAAGAAGACAACCTATAATTGATGTTGAACAGTTTACAAATGTTCGATCCCACAGTAGTATAGGAAACTCAACATGACCAAGTAGCATGACCAGATATATCACATGTTTAGTACCTTTCGTTTTGCAATATCCTTTGCAAGTTCTCTAGCCCTCCATTCATCAGCTTCTTGATCAGCTTGGTCAAATTGCTCGCGCTCCTACACGCCATATTGATTATATAGAAGTGAACAACGTAGTCATCTTACAAGCATCAGCTTATCCATACAAAGATATATGTAGAGAAGGAGAGAGGAGGGGGGGTTGGGGTTTTGAGCGGATTGAAGATCTAACTACCTTCACAAGCATTTCTGCGATTCTCCTCCTCTTTCTTTTCCTCCATTGTTTGTTTCTTCTGGACTTCTGCATTTTATTAGCCAATCTCACTGCTGCAGACTTTTCCTCCCACGGACTTGTTTCATTCGTGACGACTCTAAACGGCTCAAGTTGAGCTCCTAACTTCGACATTATATCATTTGCAGCTCGCAACGAAAGTGACTCTTGTGATACCAAATCAATTCTATTCTCTTCTAGGAACCTAGAAAGCCTCAACATTGAACCGTCATCTACACCCTCCATAGACCCTTTACCATCTTTGATCCTAATCAATGCCTCCAACTCTTTTTCCCTGTTGAAATCTAACATTTCAAATCAAACCCAGTATTCTATAAGACTATACCGCATACACTTCAGCAATCTTAGTGGGCTTCTGGTGCACTGAATTACGGTAAAATATTGATTATTCAGGAGTGGAAGTCAAGAAGACAGCTTCTAGTTTTGGCTTATTGCCCATAATCAACTTAAAATGCTGGAAAAAATTTGATTTCTAACAAGCTCCATTTTGATGCTTCTTGGCTCCTCTAAAATAATTGGCTTCTACCCTAAGTCAGTTGCAAAACACACCCACAGAGATGGAGCTTCTTACGTATTTTGTAAATGCTTTTAATCTGTTTTTTGGCTCATAAGTATAAAGAAGCTCCACCAAAGACATTGGCAAAAGTCCGAGACTAAAAAACTAAACAACGAAAAGAGAAATTATAAGCTGCTGTTAAGTTGCAAAAGTTTAAAATGACAATTTTCAGAGAAATTTCGAGCAACGGGACTACTCACATGGATTTTGCAAGTTCAATGGTGTCGTTTAACTCCTTGAGGCGATCACTCACATTTGTGGTTTCCCAAAAGGCAGAAGAGGGTGGAGGAGCAGGAGGTAGCATCGGCAACCATGGATGAGGTATGGTTGATGTGAATGGACCTGGGTTCATCTGAGCCATTGGATTCATCGGCGCCATTCGATTCATTGGCGGCATAGAATTACCACTCTGCATCGTAGCTTTTTTTCGTCTTCAAAACCCAGAAAAGCTGGAAATTGCGCCACGAGCATACATGGGGCCGGTATTTTGATCGGTAGAAAATTGTTCCGATGGGAAGAGAACTAGAGGAGAAAGGGGGAATTGAAGGGAAATACATATGAAATTCGTGAATGGTGACCGTAAGTAAAGAAATTGGGCCGAATTTCAAAAGATTTTAGCCCAAAACCCACTGTGGGCACAGACCAGTCCCGGGCCTGTATCATATGGGCTCTAGCCTGTTTTACATGCCGAGATGACTACATATCCTTACTTTTTTCACTTTTCTATATATTCACATTTCAATACATTTTTAAACCTTAACAATAGTCTAGTGAACTGATTTCAGAATTTTTCTTTTTTTAAAAACGAATTCATTCATACAGCACCAACATATTAGTCCGGTCATTAACTTCAGGGTTTCAGAATTAGACGATGTGCATGTAAGTTGGCCCAAACATCTGGTTATTAAAAAAAAAAAAAAAAGAAAATTCCAAGATTCTGGGGGACTGGGGGAGCAAGGGGAAGGGGAGGAGGAAAAAAGGAACACCCTTAGCTTTACAAGCTACTTCAATTTAGCACATCCATTTGAATTGCGATTACACCAAGATACAGGAGAATAACAATTCCTTAACAAAACATCAATATCCTAGAGTAGTTTGGATCTCCTTGCTCTTCCTAACCCCATCACACCTCCTTTTTATTTTATTTTTTTCATGTAAATTTACTACTGTCTTACACTTTTATGTTTCAAACTGTGAACTAATACATTTTTTCCAGGCAAACATACAAAGTTTATGCAAAAAATAAAAGAATTCATTCATATCTACTAAATTATTGAATTTTTTTTTTAAAAAAAAAAAAAAATCTTCAAAACTTTGTATAATTTTTAAGTTCGCGTTTTGCTGTTCCAACAACCATTTTGGTGCACCATTTAAATATTTAGTAAACTACAATTTCATTGCTAACTTTTAGATTATTGGATAAAGATGCTTTTAATTGGTTTTACTGTATTGTTATGTTTTAAAAATTGACTACTCGTGTGCGCATATCATGTGTAACAACTTGATCCCACCCTGTATAATTGTCTGAACCACCTAGACTTCCTGATAGGGAATAGGACAAGCACGGTTAATTTCTTGTACATGGCCTTTTAAAGCCAAAAGGCTTTGAAATATATAGCACTGAACTCTGTATTTCACCAAGACGTGTTATCATGTAACTTTGTAAACGTATCGGGTTGGTCTGCTTAGGCATATTTCGTAATCAAATCAAACATTTTAGTTTGTATATTTTATAAGAAAGCCAAACTAAATATTAATAGTCCATTTTGTCCGACTTATTTATATTTTTTGTTTTGTTAGTTATGCCGCATTTTATAGCAAGAAAAAGAACGAACATATTTCCACCATATTTCAAAAGACGGGAACATAACATTACCATAAAACATTAAGGATTACAAATGGCATCTTGATTCTCGAGCTAGGCAGTGTGCTCCATGCACTGCCACCCGAGTTGTTTTCAAAACAACTACAAATTGAAAAGAAAAAGAAGGAAAAACTAATAATGTCTCTTACAATGCAATCACACCGAACATCCGCATTGTCAACATTTACAAGTGGTAAGAAGCAATAAGCCACATGTAATTTTTTTAACCATAGTACAAAATAAGAAGTAAGAACCACATGTATATCCGGTTTGTTTCGGATTGGAGGGGGGAAACCAGACCGAGCAAATTTCGGTTTGGGAAAACTCAAATCAGAGCAAACAATTTACCTCTACAAAGCAAATCAAATCAACGGTTTGGTACAATTTTTGTGTTGGGCATCAAATGAAATCAAAAGGCGCAAATCCACAAATAGATTAAAGGATCGGCATCACACCGATACAATTGAAACCAAAGAGGAAAAAATATCATTACGTCATAGGTTCAGGGGGAAACTGTGAATTCCCATTTATATGAACTAGGGCTTCCGTCTCCTAGCTTCCCTCTCCTGTATAAACGAAATAAACCCTAGAGTCACATCTCCGACGCCTCCCTCACACACTTGGAGAGAGAGAACGAGCTTCAGAAATGGAGGCTGTCAGGGTAAACTCGGCTTCTCTTTCTTGCTTCTCACGTCCTTCTTTGTTATCAAGACACACTGATCTGCGCCATTTATGTTCAATGCATATATTGCTGAGCTGTTTAAGTTTCCTTTCGTTGAATGATTTGCAATTCCATCTGCTCCGATATGCGATTTATGCTATTAAACATGCGTTATCATGTGTGATATGACCTTAGTAGCATAATCCTTGCCTTCCGGTCACGTTTTCAATCCTCGCTGTAGCAAATTTTTGGTATTTTGGTATGTTAGTTAAATACACTTTCACGCTCCTGCTCACGTACGCGCACCAAAATTATGTGGCTTGGAAATTGGGATGCCATTGTTAGGGTTTGGAACTGATTTTCCTGGGTTTTGGATTATTATATGCAGTTCCATCAGTATCAGGTTGTGGGAAGGGGTCTCCCTTCGGAAACTGATGAGCAACCAAAGATCTACCGCATGAAGCTCTGGGCCACAAACGAGGTTCGGGCCAAATCCAAGTTCTGGTAAGTACATTTGATTGTGGTACGTTAGGTCTTGATTGATCTTGAGCTGGTGGTTAATGTGAGGGTTTTTTATTTTGTCTTAAGGTATTTTCTGAGGAAGCTTAAGAAAGTCAAGAAAAGCAATGGTCAAATGCTCGCTATCAACGAGGTAGTATATTTTTATCCCAAATGCATAGATGTTTCATGGAGTAAATTGCATCTAGGGTTTGGAAATGAAGTAATAATGCCTTGTTTGAAAATACTTAATTCATGTTTGGATTACTGATGCTACTGAGTGGAAAGGAAGATAATTTGGAAGGATCTAATCAAAGCTTAGATTCTTTGCAGTACAAGACTGTTTACTAGGTGTTATGTGTTGAATTACTTATATTTCTATATTTACATGAGTACCAGTTGGTGTGGAATGTTCAGTTTAAGAAGAAATGTGACTGTTCTCTATCGCGAGCAAGAAATATTACTACTTTAAAAAGATGTCTAATTAGCAAGATGACAGTAATAATCACCACACTGACACAGAGTAAATGTGATGAATGGTGATTATTACTGTCATCTTACTTCTCTCTATATTTTGCTCTATTTTTGGAGTTTTAATGTGCACAAGTTACATAATAGTTCTGAGCATGTTTTGTGTATATTTCATTTGTACCCAAATGTCTTAGTTCAATATGATGTCTTAGTTCCTTGACGGGATTACTTGATTCTGCATAAACGTGATTATGTACGAAAAGTGAAAATTGATCTAATATACATTGATCTAAGTTTCTTGTGTTCACTGTTCTCTAAGGATTTGAGCTAGAAAACAGGGGTCGTAGTTGTACCAACTCCACTCATTCTTTGGAGTGATTAGATCACTTTTAATTTTCTACATGTATAGCACCTGCTCATAGATTACTAGAAATTGATGATATTCTCTTGGTGCATTTCATTCTCTATTGATGTTGCAGTCATTTATGCATAGTATCTGATTGTTTGCAAGTCTTTGATCTCACCTCCTTGTGAGCAATTTTCTGAATTTTGATTAGCAAGTTGTGTTTTGTTGTCCAATATATATGGCAATTGCTAAGAAATAGTTGTTGCCAAATTTGGCCTTGTAGTTAGTTCAACTACAGTTGAGTGAATCCTATGTGTGTTGAGCATGCTAATGTGAGGGTTTATCATTTCTAGGTAGGATAACAGTTGTGGTACTGGTACATTGTTGGCAATCCATTGGCTGTATGCTATATGTTAAACGGTTTGCTTATACTTATCGCTTGTTTATAAGACACGAATAAGCAATCCAAACCAAATGGTGTGCCTAAGAAGTTTAATTCTCTTTTATCCAAATATTTCTCTCTTTTCTGCATGATATTCCAATATTATGAAGAATATGTCCTACTCAAATTTAACTCTTTATCTACTTTCAGATTTTTGAGAAGAATCCTACCAAGATCAAGAACTACGGTATCTGGCTGAGGTATCAGAGTCGTACTGGTTACCACAACATGTACAAGGAGTATCGCGACACCACTCTTAATGGTGCTGTTGAGCATATGTACACTGAAATGGCTTCCCGGCACAGGGTCCGCCACCACTGCATCCAGATCATCAAAACTGCTACTGTCCCAGCAAAGCTATGCAAGAGGGAGAGTACAAAGCAGTTCCACAACTCCAAAATCAAGTTCCCCTTGGTGTCCAAGAAGGTTAGGCCACCCTCAAGGAAGCTGAAGACTAGCTACAAGGCTTCCAGGCCCAACTTGTTTGTGTAATCCTCTGATCACTTCGTCAAGAGCTCTATAAAGTTGGGCAAGACAGATTCACAAGTTTTGTTCTTTTTAGTTGAGACAAGCAGGGTTTTTTTCGTGATTCTTGGATATTGTTTGTTTTTATTGAGTGATGTCTAATTATGGATTTTTGGGGATCTTGTTTAGCTTTGAAAAGCCTATTTGACAGGATTGTCCATTTTACTTTGTTAGTTCCTTATACATTTCTCTGTTGTTAGTACGGCGTGCCCATTAATCCTTTGTTTGGTTACACAAAAAATGCCAGCATTAACAATCCCATGGGATTAGCAGTCCTCCCATGCATGGGATATACCATACCATATTGGACCAGATATTGGGAATCCTGTCCGATGCGTCCACTGCAAAAGTACCTCAGTGCCCTTGCTATTGGATCACTGACAGACCCACGGGAGAACTTGTTTATGTTATGTCTACCTTTGCAGCTTTGCCCCTTGCAAGTATGTCTCCTAGTCAAAGCCCCTTGCAAGTATGCCTTTCATTTTGGTTCTTCCGGGAGAAAGCAATTTCCATAGATGCCGATTGTCTCATCGTTTCGTCAATTTTTACTTATTGGCAGCAAGGAAGAATGCCAAAAGTAATCCGGAAAGCCAACGAATTTATACAACTAAATGAAATTAAATGAGGAAGGCCATAGTAACATTTCTATTTTCTACTTCGACATTTACTAAAAGTCGATCCGGAAACAACCATCTCACAAAGATGAATCCGACAATTATGTCCAAATCTATGTCCTATAGGTTTGCATCTATCTTTTCTAAGCAGATTTCATACAATAGTGGACCGAGAATCACAACAATTCCCAAGAGAAAAGACAACAATGAGAAATTAGTAAGAACGAAGAATTAAATCCTCTACATTTTTTGATGTTTAAGTTCGTTATTACTCCTTACATTCCAAAATTCAAATCAAAGAATTATATATACTTTTTATGATTTTATAAACTTTGTTTAATAAAACTAAGTGAGATTTATCAAACAAAATTCATATTGCATATACTCCATATAACATTAAAAAATATAAATAAATTTATGAGAGGTGTAGATAGTAATTTTGAACATCCATTAGCAGGTGAACGCATTTCATTATTTTAGAACTGTACAAAATAAAAATCATAAAAGAACAAAAAACGAGAGACTGAGGGAAGAAAACTTGTTTACAAGAACAAGAAACAAGTGTATGTAACTATTATATACTCGAGCCAACAATATTACACCGGCTCAAAAAAAAAAATAATAATAATAAAATTACACCGGTCAGATTTTCCATAAAGCTTGTCTGAGTTTCAAAGATAAAAATACGACCAAAAAATCGGATTCAATCCGTGACTCATAGATTGGATTGAAACCGAACCGTCGGATTTTTGGTCCAGAAATGGATTGCATTTTCAAAAACCGTGACTTGCGAATTACGTTCGGATTCATAGAAATTCTAACAGTGAGCGGGCCTACTTTCTCCACCATGTCCCACAAAATATGGCGAGTCAATTAACACTTTCACTCGGATTCTACAATTTTCATATTTTTTGTTTTTTGGGTAAATAAGTTTGAAATAAAAAGAAGGCAACAGAATATACAACCTACAATGGGCATACCCCAGGGAGGACAAAGAAAAAGAAAAAGGAAAGAAAAAACAGTGTGAGAAAGATGGCCATAAAGGCAACGAACAACAAAACAAAACTAAAAGGAAATGAAACAATTGTTTCCTAACCATCTAAAACAATTCTTTGGATAAACAAGGAAGTTTTTTTTTTTTTTGGCCATCCGATATACATTAGTGGGGGTTAGCGGAGAAATTAGTTAGTCCAAAGAGGGTTTAGAAGTTATTCATAGCCCTAAGTCCAAAACGCCTCTGTCGATACTTGAACTCTGGTCTCTTTTATAATAAGGAAGTTAGAGAGTGAAAATTTTGTTTGGAGTAGCCATTTGGTGGTTTAATAGGAGGGACTACGGAAATATTTTTTTTAGGGGTGGAATTGATGAAAACTGAAGTCCATTGTTCGGTTCGGACTAGTCAATATGGAAAGACGCCAAAGTAGTAAAAGAATTTTTAACTTTGGGTCTTTGACTGGGTAATGCAAAAGTGCAGGGGGTTGACTGTTTTTCTATGGTTTGCCTAAAAGGCAGATTTGAAGAAAGAAAAAGAACTGCATCGATGAAATCGAAGAAGACGAAGAAACCGTTTCTTCGATCTGTAACCGCTGAGGTCTCAGTCTGTCAATTACGTTTTCTGATCTTTTTGTCAAAGGAATCGGAATCAGAATCGGAAGAAGCCATTTCTCAGCTTCTGGTAAGAAATGTGTGGGAGCAGAATTAAGGAGGGCTTGATGAGAATAAAAAGAATTTAGAAGGGCTTTTCTGTAAAAATATTTTACGTGACATAGGTTGAACCTATGTCACGTCCAAAAAACGACGTCATTTAATTCTAAGACCGCTGGTGGGTATTGCAAAGACACTTTCTACCTATACCAGCCATATTGTAATGATCCGAGACATTCATCATTTAGATATTTTCATAGCACACATCATGTAGAAATATTACGTTAATTGAATATATATTAGTACTTCATCTGAATGAATTTTTGTTTTTTAAAATGGGCTTGGCTACATTGAATCAAACCCATCATCCCCCTTGGGAATCAATTTGATGTCGTTTTGAGACAAAAATCTGGTTTAAGTGATCTTGGGTACTTCAATGACGTTTTCTATCAATACGAACCATATTTTGATTATCCGTGCCATTCATTTTGTAGATATTGCCATGACACAAATGACGTAAAAATATCACGTTAATCGGATACATATTGGTACTTCATCTGAATGAATTTTTGTTTCTTAAAATGGGCTTAGCTACATTGAATCAAATCCATGTATCGACTGCGTTCCGGCTCTCTTCAGGCAGTCGGTGCTAAGCGTTTCTCCATTTCTAACGACGCTCTATAAGATTTTCTCCAATTGATTGGCCACCTATGTAGCTTTTATTTGATCAAATCAGTGCTCTCTCTCTCTCTCTCTCTCTCTCTCTCTCTCTACAATCATTATCTTGACATGGCAGTGGCTAGCACTGGTGAAGAAGAAGTGAACCAGATAGCAGCTGAGCTGAACAAAACCCTAAAGATGGGGAGAGATTCTGGCTCCGGTACGTATTTCAATTCTCCGGTATATTTGGGTATGTGTTTGAAAGGCGTATGTTATTGCGAGTAGTGTTTATTGGAAAAGAAGAAAAAGGTTTACTTGCTCGATGATGCTATGTTAGACAATCGAACGTGCTTGCAATTTGGAAGCTTACAAGCATCGGTCCTATGGTTTTCCCGTATTGGCGTTTGTGTACCCACCAGGTTTTGTAGGGCTTCAAGAATTTTTGGTCTACCATATGAATCTTTTATTTTGGCTGTCTCTGTTGCTTTCAAGTTCCAAGAGAATTTGGTGCGCTAGCTGTTCTCTTCCTTCCCATGGACACAGGATGTATAAAAGCTCCTTTTGAAATATTTCAGCTTGAAGTAATCTGGTTGAAGTTGCGTTGAGGAGGAGAAGAAAATTTATTTCAGAAAATATTTCTCTCTTTATTTTCCATGGTTCGTTTTTAGTTCTCTTTCTTCACTCCATAATTAAGCACAAGGATTCCTTATCCATCCCAATACATATGCTCATGCTGCTTGTGCATAAGAAATTAAGAATTAAGTATGAATTAAGCATCCTGTCGGACCCTGCATAATATGAGGTTCAGATTTTGGTTAAGCACTCTTGAAGATCATAGAAAGATGAAGAGAAGAAAAGGGTTAACAACCAGATGAAGAGCATGCACTGGGAAACTTCCTAGTAAAATTTTCAGGGATAAGCATTGGAGCAAATGAGTTCATTAAGCTTTGTGTACTCCCTACGGATTTGCTCCTTCCTAGGTATGAATTTGGAAACATTACAAGTGCTATCAAACTCTTATTGGGTCAGTCCATACAGGGCTTTGCTCAGGCTTTAAAAAATACCACACAAGTGGCAGTTTGTCGGATAGGCTTCCGGGGATTAATAATCACCATACTGACATGGACTAAATGTGGTGAATGGTGATTATTACTGGCATCTTAGTTCTCTATATCTTGCCATATTTTTGGAGTTTTAATGTGCACGAATCACATAATGATTCTGAGCCTGTTTTGTGTATATTTCATTTGTATCCAAATGTCTGTAGTTGATATGGTGTCTTAGTTTAGAAAGCGAAAATTGATCTAATATACATTGATCTAAAAGTTTTTTTGTGTTCTTTAAGGATTTGAGCTAGAAAATAGAGTTTGTACCCACTCCAGTCATTCTTTCGTGTGATTAGATCACTTTTTCTACGTGCATTTCATAGGTGATATTCTCTTGGTGCATTTCATTCTCTATTGATGTTGCAGTCATTTATGCGTCTTATCTGATTGTCTGTAAGTCTTTGATCTCACCTCCTTGTGAGCAATTTTGTGAATTTTGATTAGCAAGTTGTGTTTTGTTGTCTAATATATACGTCAATTGCTAAGAAATAGTAGTTGCCAAATTTGGCCTTGTTGTTAGTTCAACTACAGTTGAGTGAACCCTATGTGTATTGAGCATGCTAATGAGAGGGTTTATCATTTCTAGTTAGGATAACAATTGTGGTACTGGTACATTGTTGGCAATCCATTGGCTGTATGCTATATGTTGAACGGTTTGCTTATACTTGGTGTGTTGATCACTTATTTATAAGACACAAATAAGCAATCTGAACCAAATGGTGTGCCTAAGAAGTTCAATTCTCTTTTATCCAAATATTTGTCTCTCTTTCTGCATGATATTCCACTATTACGAAGAATATGTCCCACTCGAATTTAACTCTATCTACTTTTAGATTTTTTAGAAGAATCCTACCAAGATCAAGAACTATGGAATCTGGCTGAGGTATCAGAGTCGTACTGGTTACCACAACATGTACCAGGAATACCACAACATGTACCAGGAATACCGCATCACCACTCTTAATGATCCAATTTTCATGGTGCTCTTAATGGCTTCCTGGCACAGGGTCCGCCACCACTGCATCCAGATCATCAAAACTGCTATGTCCCAGCAAAGCTTTGCAAGAGGGAGAGCACAAAGCAATTCCACAACTCCAAAATCAAGTTCCCCTTGGTGTCCAAGAAGGTTAAGCCACCCTCAAGGAAGCTGAAGACTACCTACAAGGCTTCCAGGCCCAACTTGTTTGTGTAATCCTCTGATCGCTTTGTCGAAACAGAGCTCTATAAAGTTGGGTAAGACAGATTCATAGGTTTTGTTGCTTTAGTTGAGACTAGCATTTTTTTCCCGCGATTCTTGGATATTGTTTGTTTTTTATTGAGTGATGTCTAATTATGGATTTTTGAGGATCCCGTTTACTCGTTTAGCATTGGAACGGCGGATTTGCTGCTATTTGACAGGATTGTCCATTTTACTCCGTTAGTTCCTTTTACATTTTGGTTCTTCTTGAAGAAAGCAATTTCCATAGATGCCGATTGTCTCATCGTTTCCTCACTTTTTACTCATTGGCAGCAAGGAAGAATGCCAAAAGTAATTCGGAAAGCCAACGAATTTATACAACTAATTGAAAATAATACATTGACGAAGGCCCGTGGGCATAGTTCCAAAGAAGTAACATTTCTACTTCGACATTTACTCAATGTTGATTCGGAAACAACGATCTCACAAAGATGAATTCCACAATTATGTCCGAATCTGTGTCATGTGCATATATCTTCTCTCAGTGGATTTCATACAGTGGTGGACTGAGAATCACAGCAGGGTTGGATGCTACGGAAGAATGCTGAAAATATAGACAAGAATTTTCCACAACAATTCTCAAGAGAAAAGACAACAATGAGACATAAGAACGAAATCAAATTATCTACTCTTTTCCAAAAAAATTACTCTCCTCCTCCTCTCTAGAATACGAAACTTAGGGTTTGCCGGGGGGAGGGGAGGCAGCCGCCTCTTTCTCCTCCAACCCTCCCCCACCCCGCTCTCGAGCGGCAGATCTCTCTCTCCCTTTCACCCCTCCGCCCTAAACTCTACAGCTCCGGCCCCTTCCATAATCATCATCCATTTTCGTCTCAACTTCACGCCACAGTAACTTACCCCCTTCTTCTTCTTCTTCGCGGCCAACTGTGGAGATGTTTTGGGGCGGGCCTGGGCTTGAGGGTGCTCAGGTCTGCTGTTCAACCAAATAAAGATGCCGGATCCGGTGCGGCGGATTTCGGCAGACCCCTCTCCGGCGGCAGCGACTTCGGTTTCTTCTCCGGGGAGGTTTATCAATCCAACTCCATCTACGTCGTTTTTCGTTCAAATCACGGTGCTGCTGTTGGCTTGCTTTGGGGTGTGAGCGGTGTAGGCAGGTCAAATTACCGCTGCGTTTCTCACCCCTCTTGATGTTGATGGTGATCGGTGATGGGTTTGAAGATGGTTATGGATCTAGCCGGATTTTTCAGTTTATTTGTTTTTCTGTTTGGTTTGTTTTCTTCTATTCCCTGTGTGGAATCGTTGCCCCCTTTGAGGGTGGTTGTTTGGTACTCCTTTTCGGGGTGGTTGTTTTCTGTACTCGGTTTGTGCTCATCCGAACCACATGGATAACCCGTTTATCGGGGGTTTTTTACCCTTCGATGGGCTCCGGTTCGGCGTTTGTAGCCCTTTGGGCGGTTTTTGAGTAATCAAAAACTCTGAGTTTGATCCAAAAAAAAAAAGAAAAGAAATAAGAACGAAGAATTAAATCCTCTGCATTTTTAGCTGTTTAAGTTCGTTATTACTCCTTTCGTTCCAAAATGATTGTCCAAATCCAAAAAATATTATATTTTCTAATTTGTTATATATTTTTTTAATAAACTTATAAGCTTTGTTTAATTAAATTAAGTGAGATCTATAAAACAAGATTTGTATTGCATATATACAACATTATGTATAATTTTAAATAAATTTATGAGAGGGTGTGAACAGTAGTTTTGGACATCTATTTTGGGACGGAGGGAGTGCTTACAATTGCAAAAAGCAGGTGAACACATTTCATTTTTTAAGAACTGTGCAAAATACAAATCATAAAAGAACAAAAAGCGAGGGACTGAGGGAAGAAAACTTCTTTACAAGAGCAAGAAACAAGTGTATGTAACTATTGTATACTCGTGCCGACGATATTGCACCATTTCAAAAAAAATAAAATAAAATTACACTAGTCAGATTTTCCATAAAGTTTGTTTCAGTTTTAAAGCTAAAAATACAACTAAAAACCGGATTCGATCCGTGACTCATGGATAGGATTGGAACCATAGAACTTTTGATCCGAACACGGATTGCATTTTAAAAAACCGTGAGCGGGCCTACTTTCTCCACCATGCCCCACAAATCTTGTGAGCCAATTAACACTTTCACTTGGGTGCTCCAATTCTCGTAATTTTCTTTGGATAAACAAGGAATTTGGAGAGTGAAAATTTTGTTTGGAGTAGCCATTTGTTGGTTTAATAGAAGGTACCAAGGAAATATTTTTTTAGGGGTGGAATTGATAAAACCTAAAGCCCGTTGTTGGGTTCGGTCTAGTAGAGGCTTTTTATTTTTATAGTTTGAGAGAGGCCAAAGCAGTAAAAGAATTTCTAACCTTAGGTCTTTGACTGGGTAAGGCAAAAGTGCAGGGGGGTGACTGTGTTTTAATTTGGTTTGCCTTGAAGAGATTTGAAGAAAGAGAAAAGAACTGCATCGATGAAACCGAAGAAGACGAAGAAACTGTTTCTTCGATTTGTAACAACTGAGGTTTCAAGCCGTCGATTACAACGTTTTCTGAACTTGTTTTTCATCTTTTTTGTCAAAGGAATCGGAATCGGAATCGGAATCGGAATCGGAATCGGAATCGGAAGAAGCTGTTTCTCTGCTTCTGATAAGAAATGTGTGGGAGCAGAATTAAGGGGGGGCTGCTGAGAATAAAAAGAATTTAGAAAGGCTTTTTTGTAAAAAAAAATTACGTGACATAGGTTGAACCTATGTCACATCCTAAAAACGAGGTCGTTTAGTTCAAAATGCCTCTTTGGAATTGTAAAGACACTTTCTAGCTGTACCAGCCATATTGTAATGATCCGAGACATTCATCATTTAGATATTTTCATAACACACATCATGTAGAAATATCACGTTAATCGAATACATATTAGTGCTTCATCTGAATGAATTTTTGGTTTTAAAAATGGGCTTGGCTACATTGAATCAAACCCATCATCCCCCTTCCGGTCAACTTGACCTCTTTTTGAGACAAAAATTTAGTCTTGAGTAATCTGGGCTACTTCAAGGACGTTTTCTATCAATATAGGCCATATTTTGATGATCTGCAACATTCATCTTGTAGATATTATCAAGACACGTCTACTGTAAAAATATCACCTTAATCGGATACGTATTGGTACTTCATCTGAGTGAATTTTTGTTTCTTAAAATGGGCTTGGCTACATTGAATCAAATCCATCGTATCGACTGTGTTTAGGCAGTCGGTGCTAACTGCTAAGGACGTGCTCCATTTCTACAACGCTTGGAAGGTGAGCTTAATTTTTGGGCCCGCAAATCAATGAAACCAAGCGCTCTATAAGATTTTCTCCAATTGATTGGCCATTTATGAAGCCTTTACTGGATCAAATCAGTGTTCCCTCTCTCTCTCTCTCTCTCTCTCTCTACAATCATTATCTTGACATGGCAATGGCTAGGCAGCTAGCACTGGTGAAGAAGAAGTGAACCAGATAGCAGCTGAGCTGAACAAAACCCTAAAGATGGGGAGAGATTACCAGCTCCGGTACGTATTTCAATTCTCATGTATATTTGGGTATGTGTGTGAAGGCGTGCTTATGTTAAATCTGTACATTTTATTTTGGACTATTGTTTTGATCGAATTTTATCTTGGATTATCATTCACTTTAGACCTATAATTATGAATAACTTACCCGAATCCCAAATCTTGATTTGAGCTTTCTTTTGATACACACATTGTTCAGGGGTCTTGACTATCCTGTATTGTTCCCCTGTCTCCCCATCAACGAACTTTCGGTCGGAGTAATGGCCGCTCAATGGAGAGTGATGGTTAATTGAGATGGAGTGGTTCTTCAATACTAGCACCTTCTCCAAGCACTCTTTGTTTCCCGCTGAATCATGGGACTCTACATTCGTAGCCCTCTCCAAACCGCATTGCAATGGGAATCCCATAAAATCAATGGGTTGGTTTTAGCAAAAGGTTTCCTCATTTGCTAAAATCAACCCATTGATTATGGTACCAGTTTCAAAAAATTTGGGAAATAAAAACAGAACCAAGAGACTTATGTCTCCCCAAGTAGAAAAACAGGAACACCAAATGTTGAGAGAGTGTGAAGGCGAAGATGATAGTAGTGAAAGACAAAAACTAGCCTCATCTCGACTAGATTAACGCAATACGCAGAGGACGAACATGATACAAGCACACAACTACTAGGGATTAGGAGAAATAAGAAGTGTTCAATATATATCCAGGCACAGGCCAGAGACCGGAAAAATGAAATGAGTCGATTTTGAACCTTTTTTTTTGTGCTAAATTGACTGGGAGAATATTATTTTAGCATTTGAACTGATGTTACCGATGTTATTTTAGCAACCTGTACTGATGTTACCTTTTCGTAAGATTGGTTTGATAGCTTCCATTCAAAACAACACAAGTGCTAGTTCAAATGCAAGAAAGAATGCCTTAATCAATCAGAAAATAATGTAGGCTTTCAGTCTTAATCATCTATGATTATATTCAAGGGACGGAACAAGAAATGATGAACCACAGCCATATCCATCCCAATACATATGCACATGCTGCTTGTGCATAAGAACTGTGAATTAAGCATCCTGTCAGACCTGTCATGCTTTCAATCCTCGCTGTAGCAAATTTTAGTATTTTGGTATGTTTTTTAAGTGTACTTTCATGCTCCCGCTCACGTACATGGGCACAAATTATGTGGCTTGGGATTTGGGATGTGATTGTTAGGGTTTGGAACTGATTTTCCTGGGTTTTGGATTATTATATGCAGTTCCATCAGTATCAAGTTGTGGGAAGGGGTCTCCCTTCGGAAACTGATTAGCAACCAAAGATATACCGCATGAAGCTCTGGGCCACAAACGAGGTTCGGGCCAAATCCAAGTTCTGGTATGTATGTATATGTGTACGAATGTTCATCTGCGTATGTACTTGTTATGGGTACGTTAGGTCTTGATTGATGTTGAGCTGGTGTCTAATGGGAGTGCTTTTTATTTTGTCTTAAGGTATTTTCTGAGGAAGCTCAAGAAAGTCAAGAAAAGCAATGGTCAAATGCTCACTATCAATTAGGTGGTATATTTTTACCCCAAATGCATAGATGTTTTGTGGAGTAAATTGCATCTAGGGTTTGGAATGAAGTATTGCCTTGTTTGAAAATACTTAATTCATTATTTGATTACTGATGCTACTGAGTGGAAACGATCTAGTCAAAGCTTAGATTCTTTGCAGTACCAGACTGTTTACTAGGTGTCATGTGTTGAATTACTTATATTTCTATATTTACATGAGTACCAGTTGGTGTGGCATGTTTGGTTTAAGAAGAAATGTTACTGTTCTCTATCATGTCTGCTAGAAGTCGAGAAATATTACTACTTTAAAAAGATGTCTAATTAGCAAGATGACTCATGACAGTAATAATCACCATACTGACATAGAGTAAATGTGGCGAATGGTGATTATTACTGCCATCTTACGTCTCTCTATATTTTGCTCATATTTTTGGAGTTTTAATGTGCACAAATCACCTAATGTTTCTGAGCCTGTTTTGTTTATATTTCATTTGTACCCAAATGTCTGTAGTTGAATATGATGTCTTAGTTCCATGATGGGATTACTTGATACTGCATAAACGTGATCATGTACAAAAAGTGAAAATTGATCTAATATACATTGATCTAAGTTTTTTGTGTTCTTTAAGGATTTGAGCTAGAAAATAAAGGTTGTAGTTTTACCAACTCCACTCATTCTTTGGAGTGATTAGATCACTTTTATCGGTCTACATGCATAGCACCTGCTCATAGATCACTAGAAATTGATGATATTCTCCTGGTGCATTTCATTCCCTATTGATGTTGCAGTCACTTATGCGTGGTATCTGATTGTTTGCAAGTCTTTGATCTCACCTCCTTGTGAGCAATTTTCTGAATTTTGATTAGCAAGTTGTGTTTTGTTGTCTAAAATATACATCAATTGCTAAGAAATAGTTGTTGCCAAATTTGGCCTTGTTGTTAGTTCAACTACAGTTGAGTGAACCCTATGTGTATTGAGCATCACATGTGAGGGTTTATCATTTCTAGGTAGGATAACAGTTGAGTGAATCCATTGGCTGTATGCAGTATGTTATATGTTAAACATTTTGCTTATACTTGGTGTGTTGATCGCTTGTTTATAGACACAAATAAGCAATCTGAACCAAATGGTGTGCCTAAGAAGTTCAATTCTCTTTTATCCAAATATTTGTCTCTCTTTCTGCATGATATTCCACTATTATGACGAATATGTCCTACTCAAATTTAACTCTTATCTACTTTTAGATTTTTGAGAAGAATCCTACCAAGATCAAGAACTATGGAATCTGGCTGAGGTATCAAAGTCGTACTGGTTACCACAACATGTACCAGGAATACCACAACATGTACCAGGAATACCGCGACACCACTCTTAATGATCCAATTTTCATGGTGCTCTTAATGGCTTCCTGGCACAGGGTCCGCCACCACTGCATCCAGATCATCAAAACTGCTACTGTCCCAGCAAAGCTATGCAAGAGGGAGAGCACAAAGCAGTTCCACAACTCCAAAATCAAGTTCCCCTTGGTGTCCAAGAAGGTTAAGCCACCCTCAAGGAAGCTGAAGACTACCTACAAGGCTTCCAGGCCCAACTTGTTTGTTTAATCGTCTGATCGCTTTGTGGAAACAGAGCTCTATAAAGTTGGGTAAGACAGATTCCTAAGTTTTGTTGCTTTAGTTGAGACTAGCATTGTTTTTTCCGCGATTCTTGGATATTGTTTGTTTTTTATTGAGTGATGTCTAATTATGGATTTTGGAGGATCCCGTTTAGCTTTGGAATGCCGGAGTTGCTGCTATTTGACAGGATTGTCCATTTTACTCCGTTAGTTTCTTTTACATTTCTCTCTTGTTATTACGGCGTGCCGATGGGATAGGATTAGCAAAGGTGGTAGGGCCATCAATCCATTGTTTGGTTGCACAAATAAGGAGAGCATTAACAATCCCATGGGATTATCAATCTTCCCATGCATGGAATATACAATACCATATTGGACCAGGTATGGGGATTCCTGTCCGATGCGTCCACTGCAAAAGTACCTCAGTGCCCTTGCTATTTACCGCCTTACCAAGGGCGACCACGGATAGGCCTGCGGGAGAACTTGGATATATGTTATATCTACCCTTGCGGCTTTGCCCCTTTCAAGTATGTCTCCAAGTCAAAGCCACATTATGTTGGCAGGCTTTCATTAATTTTGGTTCTTCTTGAAGAAAGCAATTTCGATAGATGCCGATTGTCTCATCGTTTCCTCACTTTTTACTCATTGGCAGCAAGGAAGAATGCCAAAAGTAATTTGGAAAGCCAACGAATTTATACAACTAATTGAAAATAATACACTGGCGATGGCCCGTGGGCATAGTTCTAAAGAAGTAACATTTCTACTTCGACGTTTACTAAATGTTGATTCGGAAACAACGATCTCACAAAGATGAATTCCACAATTATGTTCGAATCTGTGTCCTGTGCATCTATCTTCTCTCAGTGGATTTCATAGAGTGGTGGACTGAGAATCACAGCAGGGTTGGATGCTGCGGAAGAATGCTGAAAATATAGACAAGAATTTTCTACAACAATTCCCAAGAGAAAAGACAACAATGAGAAATAAGAACGAAGAATTAAATCCTCTGCATTTTTGATGTTTAAGTTCGTTATTACTCCTTCCGTTTCAAAATGAATGTCCAATCTAAAAAATATTTTATATTTTCTAATTTGATTATTTTTTTTATAATTTTATAAGCTTTGTTTAATAAAATTAAGTGAGATCTATCAAACAATAATTGTATTGCATATATATAACATTATGTATAATTTTAAATAAATTTATGAGAGGTGTGATCAATAGTTTTGGACATCTTTTGGGACGGAAGGAGTATTTTACAATTGCAAATAGCTAGTGAACACATTTCATTTTTTAAGAACCGTACAAAATACAAATCCTAAAAGAACAAAAAGCAAGGGACTGAAGGAAGAAAACTTCTTTACAAGAGCAAGAAACAAGTGTATGTAACTATTGTATACTCGAGCCAACGATATTACACCAGTTAAAAAAACAAAATTACACCAGTCAGACTTTCCATAAAGTTTGTTTCAGTTTCAAAGCTAAAATACAACCAAAAACCGGATTCGATCCGTGACTCACGGATGGGATTAGAACCATAGAACTTTTGGTCCAGACACGAATTGCATTTTAAAAAACCGTGAGCAGACCTACTTTCTCCACCATGTCGCACAAATCTTGTGAGCCAATTAACACTTTCACTTGGGTGCTCCACTTCTCGTAATATTCTTTGGATAAACAAGGAATTTGAAGAGTGAAAATTTTGTTTGGAGTAGCCATTTGGTGGTTTAATAGGAGGGATTAAAGGAAATATTTCTTTAGGGGTGGAATTGATAAAACCTAAAGCCCGTTGTTGGGTGCGGTCTAGTCAATAAGTTTGGAAAGAGGCTTTAAACCTTGGGTCTTTGACTGGGTAAGGCAAAAGTACAGGGCGGTGACTGTGTTTTTATATGGTTTGCTTTAAAGAGATTTGAAAGAAAGAGCAAAAGAACTGCATCGATGAAACCGGAGAAGACGAAGAAACCGTTTCTTCGATCTGTAATAGCCGAGGTTTCAAGTTGTCGATTACAACGTTTTATGGACTTGTTTTTCATCTTTTTTGTCGAAGGAATCGGAATCAGAATCCGAAGAAGCCTTTCTCTGCGTCTGGTAAGAAATGTGTGGGAGCAGAATTAAGGGGGGCTGCTGACAATAAAAAGAATTTAGAAGGGCTTTTTGGGGAAAAAAAAATTACGTGACATAGGTTCAACCTATGTCATGTTCCAAAAACGACGTCGTTTAGTTCTAAAGACCCCTTCGGTATTGCAAAGACATTTTTTACCTGTACCAGCCATATTGTAATGATCCGAGACATTCATCATTTAGATATTTTCATAACACACATCATGTACAAATATCACGTTAATCGAATACATATTAATGCTTCATCTGAATGAATTTTTGTTTTTTAAAATGGGCTTGGCTACATTGAATCAAACCCATCATCCCCCTTGGGCATCAACTTGACGTCGTTTTGAGACAAAAATCTGGTTTTAAGTGATCTTGGGTACTTCAAGGACGTTTTCTATCAATATGGGCTATATTTTGAGGATCTGCGACATTCATTTTGTAGGCATTATCATGACACAAATGATGTAAAAAAATCACGTTAATCGGATACATATTGGTTCTTCATCTGAATGAATTTTTGTTTCTTAAAATGGGCTTGGCTACATTGAATCAAATCCATGTATGGCACGCATTCCGGCTCTCTTTAGGCAGTCGGTGCTAAGCGTTTCTCCATTTCTAACAACGCTCCATAATATTTTCTCCATTTGATTGGCCATTTATGAAGCTTTTACTTGATCAAATCAGTGTTCCCTCTCTCTCTCTCTCTCTCTCTCTCTCTCTCTCTCTCTCTACAATCACTATCAATGGCTAGCACTGGCGAATGGTGAAGAAGAAAGTGAACCAGATAGCAGCTGAGCTGAACAAAACCATAAAAGATGGGGAGAGATTACTGGCTCCGGTACGTATTTCAATTTTCATATATATTTGGGTATCTATTTGGATTTGGAGTTCCATTTTGTCTTCATCGCATTCCTTGTCGAAAGTGTAATGCTAGTTTTGAATGGATGGAAGAAGGTTAGTGGGATGCTAGGTTTGTGTGTGTGTATTCATGTACAGAGTTATCTGCCGTTCAGAAAAATGGGGGCGGATTTAGCAAATCAAACAAACAATGAAACAAAGAGATTTGCAGTAAACGAATTGAAATTACATAGGTTGGCTGCTGTGCCCCACTTTTCCATCCATTAGTGGTTCGGAAGAACTAATCTAAACTGCATGTATGAAGGTTTTTAAACAGAAATGAATATGTGCAGATGAGTGATTAAGTTCAGCTGCTTGCATAGACTTTAGGCTGGGTCAAAACCTAATTTCCGACACTATTTTCTGCTCCACAAATGAAATTCACGAGTCATTAGTGACAGTGTGATGTGAGAAGAAACAACGGCAAATAACTGCAAGAATGATCTCTGCATAGTAAAATGTCGATGCCACTTACAATGTCAAGGTTGCAATTTTGAGTCGCCGTAGCAAAGGACGAGGCAGGGGTCCCTAACCATGAAATTTTTAGAGGAAAGAAGAAAAAGGAGGCAGGGGTCCCTAGCTGGTCCGAAAATAGAAACAGACATTGCAGCATTTAGAGAAACACCACTGAAGAAAACTTGGAAGGTCCTTTCCTCCTTGTTTTCCCAATAGAACTAAGGCTAACTGTTGGACACGTCCCATTCGTACGCGGGTGAACAGTGGTGCCAAAAGATTCCAAAAAATCATGTGCGCAAGAAACTTCTCCCGCCAAAACCTATGCATTGCAGAATCATGTCATTGTGTTATGAGATTTCCAACCAAAAACGTTCATTGGAGTTATTTTCAGCAGAGAATTAAGTTCTTCGGAAACTTCATTTAAACTTTTCTTGGTATAGTTATGCGCTCACGCCCTATCGAACCCAAAATGTTCCACGAAATATCATGCGTTGTTATATTTTCATGTATATACTACTATAGAACCAAAATACTTATGTCTCCCCTAGTAGGAAAACAGAAACACCAAATTTTGAGTGTGTGAATGTGAAGAGATGACAGTAGTGAAAGACAAAAACTAGCCTCAGAGAAGCTGCAGTGCCTCGAATAGATTAAGGCAATAGGCACAGGACGAACATGATGCAAGCACACAACTACTCAGTGATTTGGAGAAAAAGAAGAGTTCAATAGATATCCAGGCAACGAGGCCAGATACTGGAAAAATGAAATGAGTCGATTTTAAACCATCTTTGAGCAGATTGACCGGGAGAAGATTATTTTAGAATTCGAACCAGCAACCTTTACTGATGTTACCTTTTCCTAAGATTGGTTTGATAGGTTACATTCAGAACAACACAAGTGCTAGTTCAAATGCAAGAGCAAGAAAGAATGCCATAATCAATCAGAAAATAACGTAGGCTTTCAGTCTTAATCATCCATGATTATATTCAAGGGACAGAACAAGAAATAATGAACCACGGCCTTATCCATCCCAGTACATATGCTCATGCTGCCTGTGCACAAGAATTAAGTACGTATGTATTAAGCATCCTGTCAGATCCGTTGCATAATATGAGATTCAGATTTTGGTTAAGCACCCTCGAAGATCATAGAAAGATGAAGAGAAGAAAAGGGTTAACAACCAAATGAAGAGCATGCACTGGGAAACTTCCTAGAATTTTTAGGGATAAGCATTGGAGCAAATGAGTTCATTAAGCTTTGTGTACTCCCTACGGATTTGCTCCTTCCCAGGTATGAATTTTGAAACATTATAAGTGTTATCAAACTCTTATTGGGTCAGTCCATATGGGGCTTTGCTCAGGCTTTAAAAAATACCTCACAAGTGGCAGTTTGTTGGATAGGCTTCCAGAGATTAATGCGAACCAGACATAAGCTAGCCCGACACAACTATAACGACCGTAGTAGTAAAAAGGGTTAATAATAATATCCGAGTATCTGCCAGTATTGGCCGATGCTGTCCAATATATGAGATTCAGATTTTGGTTAAGCACCCTCGAAGATCATAGAAAGATGAAGAGAAGAAAAAGGTTAACAACCGGATGAAGAGCATGCACTGGGAAACTTCCTAGAATTTTTAGGGATAAGCATTGGAGCAAAGGAGTTCATTTTGCTTTGTGTACTCCCTAGGGATTTGCTCCTTCCTAGGTACGAGTTATGAAACATCACAAGTGTTATCAAACTCTTACTGGGCCAGTCCATACGGGGCTTTGCTCAGGCTTTAAACACCTCACAAGTGGACAGTTTGTTGGATTGGCTTCCGGAGATTAATCCGAACCGTACATAAGCTAGCCCGACACAACTATAACGACTGTAGCAGTAAAAAGGGTTAATAATAGTATCCGAGTATCTGCCGGTATTGGCCGATGCTGTCCAAAAATCTTAAAACCAGCTACAAACATAATCCAAGACACTGTTCTAGAAACATGACTAGAATACATATGAGACCTATAAAAAAGGACCTAATGATATAAAAAGATGGGTCCTCAAGGAAATATTCTAAGTCCAAGCAAATTGTCTTCTATGCCGTCCAAGTATAATATACAAAGACCAGTTTGATTAGAAGAAGTCCTCTTGCTAATCACACAGAAAAGCCATGAAAAGTTATTAATCGAGCTTGCGCAGAACGATCAATATTTTTTTACTTGCAGTGTTGCAGCTGTACAATCTAAGCAGGATGTAGCACATCAAACAAACAATGAAACACAGATATTTAATTGCAGTATAAGAATTAACATTTCAGAAGTTGGCTGCTGCGTTCCCCCTTTCCTCCCATTAGTATTTTGGATTTTTATGTATGTTCTTGCTAACAAATCTCGGTAGAAATTTCCCTTTTTTTTTTCTTTTTTTTTTCCCTTCTTGTTTCAAATTTCCACCTAAAGAAAACACTAATACTTGAATTTGAAGCAGTAGAAAGATTGCAAAATGAAGAACACAGAAGTACTTCAGGACTCATGGAGCAATTTTCAAGCTGAAAGCGCAACAGTTGAGCACCGAGAAGACTGGAAGTTTAGAAGCCTTTTGGTTTAGTCCCACATTGAGGAGGAGAGAGAAAGGAGAGAGAAGTTGGTGTATAAAAGAAAAGGCCCAGCAAGAGAATAAGCATACCTTTCTCGGCCTTTTGGCTAAGATCAAGTGTAGTATCTGTTCTTATCAGTTTAATATCTGATACGTGGGCCATTGGCTCACATGATATTAAATTAATTTTTTGAGGGGGAGGGGCCCATCACAGTAGCTTGCTGCTGGGGTTCCTTGAGTGTCGCCTTGGTGTTGCACTATTGCCTAGGCCTGGCGCACCCCACCCAAATCTAGTTCAAAGTTTCTATTCAAATTTGGCCCATAGGCCGGCTGTTAACCATCACTTAAAATATTTCAGTGTTGAAGATCATAGAAAGATGAAGAGAAGAAAAGGGTAAACAACCAGATGAAGAGCATGCACTGGGAAACTTTCTAAATTTTTAGGGATGAGCATTGGAGCAAAGGAGTTCATTAAGCTTTGTGTACTCCTTAGGGATTTGCCTCTTCCTAGGTATGAGTTTTGAAACATCACAAGTGTTATCAAATTCTTATTGCGTGGAGGCTTTGAAAACACTTCACAAGTTGACAGTTTATTGGATTGGCGTTCGGGGATTAATCCGAACGGTGCATAATCTAGCCCAACAAATTGAGTTATCAAAAAATAATAACTATAAATGACCATACTAATAAAATTAGTTAATAATAACACCCGATATGGGTATTTAGCATTTACCTGCATATCGGCTGGTATTTGGCCGATGCGGTCCGATATATTGCAGTATCACCGACACCCGTACGTTTCCTAATACTGTGATTTAAAGCCTTCGTTAAAATAGACCCGATACCAGAACACAAGTCAAGGGTCTGTGTTCGCCTTTTCCTCCCATTAATATTTTGGAAAAATGTTAGCGTCCCACTTCTCCAAGTTCTAATCTAAACTGCAGGAAAAATAATAGGGAAGGGTTTTAACCTTTAAGCCACTTACAATCTTGAGTGATCATGTGTTCGAAGCCAAGAGAGTTTTTTTCTTTTACTTATTTTGCATACAATACCCTGATATATACCAAACCATGAAATTATAAGAGCAGAGAAGAAACAGCAGGAGGCTGGTTGAAAATAGGAAAAGACATTTCAGCATTTACAGAATTAAGGCTAACAAATCTCAGTCGAAATTTCCGGGTTTTTTTTTATATATCTCAAATTTTCAGCTAAAGAAAACACAAACAAATGAATTTGGAAGCAGCAGAAAGATCGAAAAACGAAGAACACAGAAGTACTTGAGGACTTATGGAGCAAGTTTCTAGCTAAAAGTGCAACAGCTGAGCAAGTAGAAGACTAGAAGTTTAGAAGGCTTTTGGTTTAGTCCCACATCGAAGATGAGAGAGAGAGGAGAGAGAAGTTGGAGTATAAAAGGGAAGGCCCGCAGTTGGAATAAGCATACCTTTCTCGGCCTTTTGGCTAAGATCAAGTGTAGTATCTGTTCTTATCAGTTTAATATCTGATACGTGGGCCATCGGCTCACATGATATTAAATTAATTTTTTGAGGGGGAGGGGCCCATTACAGTAGCTTGCTACTGGGGTTCCTCGAGTGTCGCCTTGGCGTTGCACTATTGCCTAGGCCGGCGCACCCCACCCAAATCTAGTTAAAAAATTTGGTTCGATTTTGGCCCGTAGGCTGGCCTCTAAACTATTATTACTATTTAGATAATGTTTAAGCTTGAAATAATCTGGTTGAATAAATATTAAGGGGTGTTTGGCCGACCCCTTTTTTCCTATTCAACTTCTACTTTTCTAATTATGGGTGTTAACTTCTACTTTTCTAATTATGGGTGTTTGGGATATAAAACTCAGAACGCATTCTCTCAAAACTCATTCTCAAAATTTCACATTAGAGAGAAGAAGCCAAAAGTAAGCTGGGAAGAGTTTTTTTACTTCTCATTTTTCACTTTTCTCATTTTGATTAACAAAAAGACTTGCAAAATGTATTCTGCACATATCTCCCAAAGCACTACTCATGTTACAAAATGCATTTTGCACATTTTTTCCAAACACTCCTACCAAATTCAAAATAAATTCCTACCATTATCTAAAAAGCCAAAAAGTCAAAAAGTTAAAAATAAAAGCTAAAAATGAGGCTCCCAAACACCCCCTTAATTTCAGAAAGAAAATATATTTTGCATGGTTCGTTTTCAGTTTTCTTTCTTCACTCCAGGTAACAAGCACAGGCCTGGCCCAGTCGCAATTGAGGCCGTCGCCTAAAGCCCTTGTTTTATGGGCCTTGAATTTTACTACCTGAGTTAGGCAAAAACAGAATTTTGGTATTTTTGGTAATTCTTCCTATTTTGGTATTTTTGGTAATTCTTTTCATCTTTTGCTGTTATTTTTTGGATTTCATCTAGTCGAGAAGAGTCTAAAAAGTAAAAAAGAAAGAAAAAATCACTAAAGAAGAAAAAATACCAAACAACCGGTATGTATATGATATTCTTTGGACTTTGGTCCACATTATTATTCTTTTTTTATTCCTCTCGTTGAGACAATTAATTAATTTAAAAAATTATGACGAAAATCTAAATAGCAAATTGTGAAAAGTAATAAGGTAATACCATAAAGTACCGAAATTTAGGAAGAATAGCTTGTCATCAAGTTGTAGACAGAAACTAGTGCAAAATACCATAATAACCGAAAATATCTTTTACTCAATAGGGAGAATGGCCCCTTGAAGGCCAACGGAAATATTATTTGCCACATAGAAAAAAACCGGAAATATCTTTTCTGCGTACCGTGCACGTAAAGAAACTTTCAATTATTCAAATCCCTAAAGAAATGTGTTAAAATAATGCCTACCAAATACGTTCAAGTGGAAGGAAATATTAAGCGTTACCCATCATACACAATCTCACCGTCAATCTCAAGTGAAAAGACTTCCACAATTTGAACAATTTCGATCCTCGTATGAGTTTAAGTGTAGACCAGCTTGCAAAAATAAGAACAAATGTATTTACTATATTAATCAGGAGCTCTCTCCTAGAATAGGTCCATTTCTATTGACTAATTCCTTTGAATTTTTAGGTTTATTTGTTAGGTGACACAAGAAAATTTCAAACTAGCTAAATATCATCATATTTATTTGCATATAAAATAGTAGTACTCTCCAAGAAAAGGAATGTCGACTCCAAAAGATTGGTTAAGAGTCAAGCCCGAAGGTCTAGAGATTTTATCTTCTTAGGTTTCACATTCAAAATATTCTATCAACTTATGGTGCCAATTCGCTAATAAAACATGATATTGATCTTTCAAATTTAATTGGTTTCGATAAATCTTTTAAAAGATTTTAGTTTTAAGTGCGTGGTACGCTAAATATCTGAATGATTGGAGCAAAAGAAAGGGGACGTGACTCAAATCATGTCATTAAAGTGAGAAATTATTATTTGTTGTAGGAGCACCGTCAAGTGGTGCTCAAATGACTTATACCAGCGCACATTGACAAGAAATTTAGGATTAAGTACATAGACTCCGCGACCCGCGTGCTTATGTGGTGGTAAAGGTCTCCAGAGCACCACGAACCGCGCTCCAAGAGCACTGAATACTCCATTAAGAGTGAGGTTCGAGGTTGAAGGTCCAAACTCTCGTAAAACTGTCCCCATGACCAGACCTTTGTGTTTTCAGTTTGGGCACAAGAAGTATATCCGAATATTTGCTTTGAGGTTGCCACGACTTTGTCGTTCTCTCTTTTAAAAAAGAAGAGGTTTGTTATGCGCACAGATCACACACGTGTGGTTTCGTGGGGTTTACTTCGTGGTTCTATAAGAAAAATTCGAGCCGTTCATTAATTTTAAAATACGTTTTTGGATGGCCTCATAAAAAATCAGCTCAATCAGATAACTATGAGTACTTGATCCAAAAACTGAATTTTTTATTCGGTGTTTAGAGTTATCAAAAATTGAAAAATTGGATCAAGTAATTGGAGTTATCCGGTTGAAATGATTTCTTACAAGACCACTCGAAAACGTATTTCAAAATCAACGAACGAATTGAATTGTTTTTTACCGGGTGCTAAAATATGTCTCACAAAGCTATATGTGCTCAATCTGTACGCTAAAAAGAAAGGGCAAAATGATGACAAAAACCAGCTGTAACTTTCATAGGTTGGCAGATGCGAAATTTTCCTTGAAGCAATAGCTTGACATGTCTGGTGTCCCCACCATCATCAATCCGACTAAAAACAGGAACCGATTTGAAGCAATGGCATGAACCTGCTTGTGTCCCCACGACCATCAATTGGTATCCATCAGAGTGTACCACTACTGCATCAGATCGATATGCTGAGCACATTGCAAAGATCGATACGTGGAGTCCACTTCACGATCACGTACAAATAAGACTGCAAATAAATAAAGTTGTTCGTGAATTATTCGAGACTCAACTTAGTAAAAACTCGTTCGAATTCGGTTCGGGAACTAAACAAGCCGAACCTAAACTCAATTTTAGGCTCGATTATTAAATGAGTCCAAACTTGAACCTGACAGTATTGTCAGCCCACCAGGCTGACAATAAGGCAACAAGAAAACAAATAAACACAAACTCCAATGTACTTTTTTTTCACTTTCCTATGCACTTTTACACACTTCTATACACTTTTCACATATTTTAATATAATTTTTAAGTCTTATTGTCAGACCGATGGGCTGATTTTAGAATTTTCCATATGTTAAAATAATTTTGTATATGTATGAACTTATTTACGTACAAAATAAAAAATTTATTAGTAGTCCAGACTTGTATAAGAGCATAAATATCTAACATTTTTTACTTTTTAAGGCCCGTGAACAAGTTTGAGTTCGACTCAAACCTCAGAAAGCTCAGCTCGTCAAATTTTCGTGGAGTTCGAGCTCGGCTCGGTTCGCATACAAAACTTAATAAACGAACCTGAACACTCTAAAGCTCGGCTCGTTTGCAACCTTACGTACAAATGGGCCAAATCGTTCTTCCTTATTCGGGGGTGTTTTACAAACCAACTATTTATTGGCAATAAGTGAGTGAAATGGGCTTATTGAGTGAATTTGAATTAATGTATTGTAAGAGAGTGATCTGTCTCGTAAAACAAAATAAATTAATTTTAAATTTAAATAAATTATGTAGAACAACCCCATGAATGAAATACTAGGATAATTAAATAGTTACAAGTATCCGATGTCTATTTTGATATATTATTTAACAGTTTAAATTATTTCCGGGAGACCATGAATTGGGCGGCTGCACTCGCCAGTGTACTCATAGAATTATCGGACCACCATTATAGAAATTGAAAGAGCCAGCCGGCCAATAATAGCCCTAGCTTTTATTTTAGTGGCTGTAATTGTATTAGAGGCCGTCTAACATGGCGTCCACGAGGACCACTACCTTTTATATCCCCCAAAGATGCCCCACTCCACTAATGCTGCTAATATGCTATCCCACTCGCACAATTTACTTTCAGCTCCTTTGTTTGACAGGAAATAAAAATATAAGATAGAAATTATGAGATATGAAATTCTTTAGAATATTATTTAGGATATTAAAGGATGTAGAAAATTCAAATTTAGTGTTTATGTTCAACGAAATATAGCCATTGAAAAACACTTTTTTGTTATAGCACATGGGCATACAACGTACTTCCCACTAAATTAAGGACAACAAACACCAAATTTTAAGTCCCACTCCGTTTCAGATTGTATCCTACCGTCAAATCCTACATAACAAAAAAGGACTTTGGGATTCAATTAGATTGGATGGAGTTGTCTCGTTTCAATTGCTTATCTCGTTATCGATGGTTCAGTTTTGTTTTATAGTATCATTGTCGGTAATATTTTATTGGGTTGAGACTCTTACAAGTAAATATCTTTTAACAAGTTAGAACAAATATTATAATATAAAATATGGGAAATGTTACAACGTACTATCTTATTTGGATTTACACTAGATGCACCACCAAAGCGTTACTACTCGCATTAACATGTTACGTGCAATTTTCAAATTAAAAAATAGTATTTACCAAAATAGTTTTTGAAATTTTTTTTTTTTGCACCGTAAAGTTCTCAATGAGATCTATTAAACAAGATCCATATTGATAACAAAAAATTGTTTTTGTAAGCACATATTGTTTTTTAGTTTGAAAATTGCACGTTGTTTCGTAGTGGATAGCAAATTGGGACGAAGGGAGTATGTTTTTTAGTGAAAATGTTATGGATTTTATTGGTGAAAAGTTAAGAGGAGCAATTATTATGATTCATCGTGAAAATGTTATTATGAATTATGTTGTGACATGAGTTGTGACGCACGTTGCGCGTTAAGAGATGGGTTGCATGTGTCGATAACAATCATGCTTGGGTATCAATAGTAACGTCACCTGAACAGTTACCGTGCGTGGCGAGCACTAGGTACTTGAAGGGTAAGTCATTCATTACCTGTAAAAGGTAACTTGATTAGCCTAAAGAGGTACGCACAATTGCACTCGCAAACCCTAGATCTGAGTACTTTCTCCTTTTCTTTCAGTCACCGACTTGATCGTTGGAGTACCATTCTGGACTCGAACGGTCCGGTGTGGTACTAACAAGTTCGTTCAGTGTTCAAGATCGAAGCTTGTGAGGAGATCCAACACATAAGCAACAACCTAATTCATCCGAGTGAAGAGAGATTAGTCAGATCACTACAACAAAATTCACGTATCGCGATGAATCAATTTTGTCTCTAAAACATCAAATTTCCTCGCTCAATGAATTGGCGAGGAAAAATTTCCTCGCCTATACGGAGCAATTGCCGAGGAAATTTTTTCTCGCCTATTTTGACCATTTGGCGACGAAATGTTGTTTTCCTCGCCTATTCGGAACAACTAGCGACGAAATTTGTTTTTCCTCGCTCATAAGGAACAATTGGCAAGGAAATTTATCCTCGCCTATTCGGCCCAATTGGCGATGAATATTTTCCTCGCCTAAAACCCCTAAAACTAAAAAATCTTAATTTATTACCCAGCTCCTCCGATTCCGCTGGGAATCTAACCAGCAACCATCCCTACAATAACATGCCACCCTTCCCCCACACCAACTTCCTTTTCAATGCAAAGTTGTTCAACTTTTAATATATAAACCTTTTGTACTTGTTTGCACCTCTCTAATTTTTTAAAAAAAAATCTTTCTGTCTAATTTTAGTCTCTTTGTAGTGTTTCTTTAAACTTTTTCTTAAATCTCTTATTGTTATTTTCTTTTACCCAACCCTTCCACCACACCAGCTTCCTTTTCAATGCAAAGTTCTACAACTTTTAATATATGAATCATTTTTACTTCTTTTCACCTCTCTATTTTTTTTAAAATCTTCTTGTCTAATTTTAGTCTCTTTGTAGTTTTTCTTTAAACTTTTTCTTAAATCTTTTAGGGAAAAATTCAAAACCCCCCCCCATACTTTGACATCAATGTCTCATCACCCCCCACACTTTCAAAATTATCAATTGCACTCCCGAACTATTGTTCCGTTATCAATTACACTCCTACCGTCTCAATCCGTTACTTTGCTAACAGAACACGCTGACGTGGACACTAACGGAGGGATAAAACGTTAATTCCCTTAAAAAAAAAACTCAGATTTGGAAAAAATAAAAACTAATCTCTCTCTCTCTCTCTATCTCTCTCTCTCTCTCTCTCTCTCTCCTCTTCTTCTTCTTCTTCTTCTTCTTCTTCTTCTACACAAGGAGGTGGACCTATGTAGAAAGCCAACCAATGACCAAACCCAAAACCAACTCTCCATTCAAACCCAGTTCGGTCAGGGACCAAACCTAGACTTGGAAAGACGGCAACGGCATCCCAGACTTCAAACGTCAGCGGCGACTTTGACTTCGGCGACGTGTTTGAAATTGATTTTCAGATCTAATTTAGTTTTAATGAAATACAACCGATTTTGGGTTTCTTCTATGTATTTTAAATAATCTATTGCGTATTCTGGGTTTCCAAATCTGAGTTTTTTTATTTTTTCCAAATCTGAGTTTTTTTTTTTTTAAGGGAATTAACGTTTTATCCCTCCGTTAGTGTCCACGTCAGCGTGTTCTGTTAGCAAAATAACGGATTGAGATGGTGGGAGTGTAATTGATGACGGAACAATAGTTCGGGAGTGCAATTGATAATTTTGAAAGTTTGGGGGGTGATGAGACATTGATGTCAAAGTATGGGGGGGTTTTTGAATTTTTCCCAATCTTTTATTGTTATTTGCTTTTACTGAAGTTTTTACTTTCTAACCCGAGCTCGAACCTACGACCCTGCCCTTCTTTTCAGTTCATATCGTTGTTACAATTTCTTTAAAGTATTTTAATTTATTCAATAATAACCTTTATGAAAATATTAATGTCTTGAAGAATTCTTTGATTTTGTAAATTTCGTTCACTATAAAAGAAAATTGAAAACTTGTGAACTTAAAAAGTACATCGTTTGATAAACTGGCATAAAAAAACTCTTTTACGAGTCTTTTGAGTTCTCTTCAACCATTCGAAGCTTCAACCATTTTCCTCGAGAGCTCAGGTGGGCTCATATGCGCCTATTGTTTAATCTATCAACTACTCAAGGTACATTTTGCTTTTGACTATTGTATTCTCTACATAATCTTTGGAATTATTAGTTTTTTTTTTTTGTCGTAATTTCATAACTCAATTTTATAACTTCTTTTTTTTATCGCTTGTTGATTTTCAGGCAACAATGATGGCTTTAGTCCCAAGATGCATGATGAGTTTTTTTTAGAATACTGAAGTTGATGATTATGTGCCTGGAGTTATTATTATTATTTGTTTATCACATCTTAGAACTTTTGGAATTTATGTTTCAATTATTGACGATTATGTGCCTGGAGTTGTTGAATTTGTTGAAATTATTGATGATTATTGGATCTGGGTTGATTACGATGTCACTTTTTGGTCATGAGTACTCTTACCTTTTAATATTAGTGTGGCGTCGGTTTTTATTAAGAGCAAGTGGATCGATATGAAAAAATCGAAAACATGGTAAGAGAATAGATTCAGGAGTAGTTTTGTAAAGTAAAATGATGGTGAAAAGTTACGGGTGTAGAAGAGGGCATATAAGTCATTTAATGATAACTTGAAATTAATGTTTTGGCACCAACAATTTGGGTTTTGGCATTATCATTCCCCATTTCTAATAAGAAAAAGTGAATGAGGAGAACTAGAGAGAAAAATAGTTTCATTTTTATCATTACTAGAAATTGTAAAATTTTTTTTTTGCTAATAATGTCTTATAATATTAGTGAGCTACTAAAGTTGTTAATTATATCTTACCATTGGGATAATACAACACATCTATATCAAAATCTAAATAGTCCTAGAAAAGGTGTAGAAATATTTCGTCACTTAACATTAACATTTGGCGACGAAACAAAATTTCCTCGCCTATTCTGAACAATTGGCGAGGAAACTAGCATTTCCTCGCCAAATCTTAGTTTTTTTGCGAGGAAAGATAATTTCGTCGCCAAATAGGCACCCTTTAGCGAGGAAATATGCTATTTCCTCGCCAAATCTTAGCTTTTTGACGAGGAAATATAATTTTGTCACCAATGTTAGCTTTTTTGGCGAGGAAAGATAATTTCGTCGCTAATCTTTGATGTTTGGCGAGGAAATGTTCATTTCCTCGCCAAATCTTAGTTTTTGGACGAGGAAAGATAATTTCATCAACATTGCGTACTCTTTGTCGACGAAATTGATTTCCTCGCCATAAAGACCCATTTGGTGAGGAAATTTGAATTTCCTTGCTAGCTTTCGTCGCCATAGTTACTTTTTGTTGTAGTGGATATTCTGACCACCACGGACCATGGTGCGTATTACAGACTTCCCCATCGCCAAATCTTAGTTTTTGGACGAGGAAAGATAATTTCGTCAACATTGCGTACTCTTTGTCGACGAAATTGATTTCCTCGCCATAAAGACCCATTTGGCGAGGAAATTTGAATTTCCTTGCTAGCTTTCGTCGCCATAGTTACTTTTTGTTGTAGTGGATATTCCGACCACCACGGACCATGGTGCGTATTACAGACTTCCCCATAAAGCATATTTGGGCAGTTGAATATTATCCAACTCCTCCACCCATTCGCACATAAAAACAGTTTTGGAAAAGAAAGCTTAGGGCTCAAGATCTCTTTTTCTATTGAGGCTTAGGGATTAAGTTTGAACTGATCCATTGTCCATATCCTAGAAAGATAGTAATACCAATATTCTATAAATAGAACAAGAACAAATGCTAGCTAGCTAGAAAGATACTGAAAACCAATAATCTATAAATAGGAAAAGGACACATGCTAAGGCTTCTCACGAATTCTTGTTTAATTTATTCTTGAAAACGTCATTAGGCGCATTGGTTACAACCTTGATTCTCCAACAACTTGCATTCGGAAACCATAAATTAATTCGAGTATAATAATGATAGTTTTATAATAAAACTTTTATTTGTTTGGGCAGAGATTTGTTAAGTTTTTTGAACGCCAGAGATTTGTTAAGTTGAGTCAAATACTTGATACAATATTATTTTTAATATGACGGATGGTACGTACAGTACGTACGAGAAGCTAGACCAAAATGCACGAAATTACGTGTAAAGTCTCCCCTATTTTTTAAATCAATTTTGCTAACCATCTCTTTCTCTAGTTTTCCAAAAGATTTTAGCACCTAGGTGCTAAAATCAGTGATTTTTCAAATTAAAAAATGAAGTGGTTCCGTATATAGTTTTCCGATATTTTTTCGCACCAAACTAAAGTACACGAGGAGTACTTTAATTTGGTGCGAAAAAAATAGAAAAACGATACACGGAACCACTTCAGTTTTTGATTTGAAAGATCATAATTTTAGCACCTGGGTGCTAAAATCTTTTGGAAAAACAAATTTGAATACTCCGTTTTTCATGAATATACATTCACTTTTTACACGCTATCTATCATCTTAAGTGCGGGCGGCGTTTGTATTATTTTCAAATAATAAATTGTTGTAATTTTTGCTAGATAAGATTTTCCACCAGCCATTGGAGCATGTAAAACAATGACAATTTTTTAATTAGTCAAAAAGTACAACTTTTTAGTTTAACCACGGCACTTTCTCTTTCATAATTGCAACGATACTATTTATTTTACCTATCGTCCTTTAAAATATGTATCTATTTTCTATTTAACAAGCAAGCAAAAAACCCTTATGTCTTTTGTTTATCATTTGTCCATTTTTTAAAACTTTAATTTTTGCACCTCCTTTTTTTTTTTTTTCAAATTCACTTTTTTTTTTTTGAAGTTAGAATTTCAAAGCTATACTTCATATATTTTTTCACATGAAAAGAATAATTAGATAATTTTGAAAAAAAAGAAGGGAAATGCATGTGAGTAAATGGGGGTGTGATTATTTCCTTTTTAAATTGTTCTATTCTCCTATCCTTATAGATGGAAAAATTAAATATTAATCCAGTGGCCCATTGGTGTTCCCATTGTCAAAAGGAAAATAATTTTGACACTCCACTTTCTTATAATTACACTCCAAAATTTGTTTTTTAATACTTGTGTTGGGTGTATTTTTTGTACTAGATAAGTTTTTCAGTGCAATTATAAAAAAAGTGAAGTGTCAAAATCATTATCTGTATCAAAACCCTCGCAACAAATTACGACTTTACTCTCTTTTTTAGACGACCCCAATTGATTGTGACATAAGGCTCAATTTGGTTTGGTTTAGGACTTTACTGTTTTTGTAGTTCTCTATTTCACATGTAAAGAATAATTTAGTAAATTCGCATGATTAGAAATATAAAGAGAAATTATGAATGATAGTAAAAGGAGAAGGGAAATGATTTTCACACATCCCATTTTACAATCCACACTCCCTTTTTTGTCTTTATTTTCATAAATTTACAATATTACCCTTGGATGTATGAAAAAAGTATATTGAAAAAGGACAATATTGTAAATTCATGTAAGATAAAGATAAAAAAGGAATGTGGATTATAAAATGGGAGGTGTAAAAATCATTTTCCAAAAGGGAAATACGTGCAAGGTATAAAAAGTAAACTTGTGGGTCTCATTTGTACATTAAAGTACACTTATTTGTACTTCAATATACAAATGTACTCCAGTTTAAAGTATAAGTGAGATTTAACAAGTATGCTCTTTAATATTCTTAACGGAGACAATATTATACTGTTAGCATAACCCTAATAAAAAGTGTAACGGGTACAATGTTATACCGTTAGCAAGACCCTAATAAAAAAGTGAAATTGCGAAAATCAATACGGAGTAGTTCCCAAGTGTCTAGGGCGTTGGTACCTTCGTGGTACCAGATATAAACGGTGAAATGTTTCCGTACAACGTTCCTACCGCGCAAATACCGTTCGAAATCGCAGTCGTTGAAGAATGTGGAACCAGATCCGGTCAAAGACCGTGATGGTCGTCGAAACGCGCTAATTAATCGTACAAACGGTGGCATAGGATCCTTTCCGGTCAAACGTAGCGTGGGCGTTAGGCGCGTGGTGCGGCTATAATTGACATTTAGCATAAGCCTGTTACATCGTGGCCAACCATTCAGCTCCCCCGGATTAGAAATTTTTCAGTAGCAATCGTACTTTCCAAAAATATCTAAGCAATGATTTAAGTATTAACCATTCAATATTATTACTAACCTCAAAAATGGAGATAACTTTCTTGCCTGCAATAATACTTAACATAATATTTTTAGTGGTTTTTTAAAAAAATCAGCTCCATTAAATATGCACAAGTAGTTGATTTAATATTCTCATTTTTCATTCAGAATTTACTTCTAGATGATATTGGATCAACCACTTACGCATATTCAATTAGACTGGTTTTTTGAAAATACACTAAAAATATTATTTTAAAATTAATAAAGAGTGTGGGATCATTTGTCCACATCGTGGCCAACTATTAAAAATGCTCACCGTCCCCGGATTAGGAATTTTGTAGTAGCAATCATACTTTTCAAAAATATCTAAGCAATGATTTTAAGTATTAACCATTCAACATTTAACCTCAATAATGGGAATAACTTTCTTGTTCGCAATAATACTTAACATAATACTTTGTGTCTTTTCAAAAAATCAACTCAATTAGATATGCGTAAATGGTTGATCCAATATTCTCATATTTCATTTAGAATTTAGATAATATTGGATCAACCAGTTTCACATATCCAATTGGAAGGATCAGGGGTGCTGGTGATCAGCCCTGATGATCACATTTGAGCCGTCCATCTCGGCAGTCGACGGTCTGGATTTTTCTATGGAGTAGTCTTCCATGAAAAAATTTGGGTGGTTTGGATGCGATCACCAGCTCCCCTCTTGGGGACTGATTTTTTTGCAAATGCACTAAAAAAAAATTATTTTAAAATTAATAAAGAGTGTGGATCATTTGTCTACATCGGCCAAATAGTATTAAAAATGGCTCACCTCCCTCGGATTAAAAATTTTGCAGTAGCAATCGTACTTTCCAAAAATATCTAAGCAATGATTTAAGTGTTAACCATTTATTAAGGTCGATAATGGGGATAACTTTTCTTGTTAGCAATAATACTCCCTCCGTCCGAATTTGGTTACCCCTCGCTCTATTACAACCGGGGAAAAAACTAGTGATGTATTTAAATTGGTAAATAATTATATGACCAAGATGGATCTTGTTTGATAGATTTCGTATGATTTTTATAACACAATATTTTTGAAATTACATAAAATATTATAGATTATAAGATATAATCATTTGAAAAATGGCAAGAACTTCCAAAATAGACTAGCAAATCCGGACTGAGGGAGTAATCAATAAACCTACGTCTACAGGTACAGAAACCGTACAAACGGCTTGTGGGTCTACTTTTGAGTCCCACGCTGATGATTTGAATCGTTT
Organism: Vaccinium darrowii; assembly: GCA_020921065.1. Classification (NCBI taxonomy): domain Eukaryota; kingdom Viridiplantae; phylum Streptophyta; class Magnoliopsida; order Ericales; family Ericaceae; genus Vaccinium; species Vaccinium darrowii. Next base: position 1,661,679 of record CM037162.1, on the reverse strand, counting down.
ATTAATTTTAAAATATTTTTAGTGGCCTTCCAAAAAATCAGCTTAAAAGATATGCGTAAATGGTTGATCCAATATTCTCATCTTTCATTTATAATTTAGATAATATTGGATTAATCACTTATGCATATTTAATTGAGCTGATTTTTTTGAAAAGACAATAAAAATTTATTTTAAACTTAATAGACAGTGTGAATTATTTGTGGGGGACCAAAAATAGATCCCACAAGCCGTTGGTACGATTTCTATGCCCGTTACTTCTGTTCAAGTACTCTGGTCCCATATAAGGGGCCGTTTGGCCACCTCTTTATCAACTTATTGATTTCTCCTTTTTGCATTCTGGGTGTTTGGCAGCAACACCCAGAAACTATTTCTCCAGAAATCGTTTTTCCATTTTTCCATTTAGAAGCCAGAAATCAAAAATAGGTTTGGAGGTGTTTTTTGATTTCTACTTCTCATTTTCCCTTCCAAAACACATTCTGCACATTTCTTCCAAACACTCATCCCACATCCAAAACTCATTCTGACCAAAAGCCAAAAAACCAAAAAGCCAAAAAGTCAAAAATCAAAAGCTAAAAAGTAGGCTCCCAAACACCCCCTAAGAATCAATGTAATGTAGGGGTAGGATCCCTCATCCCATATCCTTTAAAGAAAAGTTAGGCTAAGTTTCCTTACATAAATCAAACTTTCTTTTTTTGACTTTTAAAAAGATTTTTTCCTCTATTTAGACTTTTAATTGATATATGTAACGGGAATGATATGTATCAGAATTCGTATTTTGGGGGAGCTTCCATTTTAGCACGTTTAAAAATGTATGAAAACTTTGCCCAGATAAGTTAGTGGGACCGATGGTAAATATTTCCACTTTTTTGTCGTTAGTGTAATTTTTCATCATTGTAACAATTCACGTTAGCTGACTTGCTAATCTTTAATTTAACTAGGTGGCTCAAAAGATTTACCTCGAGTTATATAGTAACCGCTCACAATTTGTTACATATACTACCTCCACTTCCAATTCACCCAACATTTTTGGACAACTTAATGGGTTCTCACAATGGCGATCGCATCAATTAGGACATTTCGAATAGTGAGAAATTCCAACAATATTTTTGAGAAACACTATAATAATCCCGTGTTAAATATATAGCACTAAATAAAATAGACAAATCATTCACGAATGAAGGAAAGATTCGAAACTTTGACCTTTTATTGAGATGCAAAAACTTTGACAAACTGTGTTAGCACAATAATTTAAAACAATACTACTAATTGATAATTAGCTAATGATTCCAATATATCAACTACGTCAACCGGAACATGGTGCTAAGTACTTTTAAGTTTTAAAAAAAAAAGTAGGAAAATTAATTGTTAAAATGTTATTCTTCTAACATTTGTCCTTCTCGAAATTAAATTGTAGCTCTTCATCGTCCACTTGCGACATTTTACAATTGTAGGGACCAAATACTTCAATGAAATATAAACTACCAATCTTGTGTGTTTTTTTTTTTTGGTAAATACCAATCTTGTGTTTGATATAATTAAATTGAATTCAAATTTGTGGACCACTGCTCATTCTGTATTTTACACATTATGTCAACATGTGACTAGTCTTTTGGGAAATGATTTTCACCCCCCCATTTTACAATTCACACTTCCTTTTTTGTCTTTATTGTCATGAATTTACAATCTTAACCTTGGATGGGTGAAAAAGGTGTATTGAAAAAGAGCAATATTGTAAATTCACAGTGGATAAGGACAGAAAAAAAGAGTGTATATCGTAAAATGGGGGATCATTTCCCTAGTCTTTTCCCCTATTGTAAAACTTTTAAATGAGTTGTTATTGGTGTTGTTCTAGCTCTTATAAAAGGAAATTATTTAATTGTAATTGTTGAAACATAATTACAATTAATGGGGTGTTTGAGAGGTTAATTTTCAACTTTTTGGGGTGTATGGCTGTCCTTCAGGCCCCGATTGGATGCGGGATAGGTTTTGGTGGGATTAAATAGTAAGGGGGTATAAGATAGTAAGGGGTATTAGTTAGTAAGGGTGGACCCACATTGATGTGATGTTTGTGGAGGGGAGATTAAATAGTACGTGGTTTGGATGAATTTGTGATAAAGGGGGATAAAGTTGGGTGGATGATGTAAAAAGCTAGCAAATGACTTATTTGCCCTTGTGCATGGGTAATATTAAATATGACGATAAAATAAATACATAAATACGAAACTAATTAAATTAATTATACTTTTCAATAAATATGATTAATAATTACTTTTATTGATTATATCTAAAATTAAAGTATGTAATTATTATTTTTAACTCTTCTAACTATGCGTTTTTTACTTATAATAACTAATTAGTAATTTTTATGTTATTCCCCAACAATGTCAAATTCTAAAGTATAAAAAAATTTAATTTTTTTGTATCAAATTAAAGATCTCAATTAGTAGTTCAATTTGGTGCAAAAAATAAAAAAAAATTAATGTGAAAGTACTTTATTTTTTTTTTTGATCCGAAGGATATTGCAATGTAAGTCAACAATGTCAAATTCTTAAAGTATAAAAATTTTCGAACTTTTTTGTATCAAATTAAAGATCTCAATTAGTAGTTCAATTTGGTGCAAAAAAAATAAAAAAATTTAATGTGAAAGTACTTTATTCTTTGATCCGAAGGATATTGCAATGCAAGTCAACAATGTCAAATTCTTAAAGTATAAAAATTTTCAAACTTTTTTTGTACCAAACTCAATTAGTAGTTTAATTTGGTGTAAAAATAAATAAATAAATAAGTGCAAAAGTACTTCATTTGATACTGTTAATTCGGTTTAGTTAACAGTATCAAGAGGGAGGGAGTACCGAGAGGAAGGGAGGGGGTATAAGGGGGGTTATATGGGTAATTTCGCAGGGGGTATAAGGGGGGATAAAATTATAACTGGGGGGAGGGTGTTATTGTTTTATAAGGGAGAGGGGTATTATTTGGGTAGGGGTATAAAACTATCCGGGTTCTCATTTGGTACCCAAACCATGGATAAGTGCGTGGGACCGGGATAAAAACAGGGGGTATAATTTATACCCCCTCCTTAACCCCCAGCCAATCGGGGCCTCAGTGCATTCATCTGATTCCCATTCATGGAGAATTTTGTGCTAATTTTAAAGCAAAATTAATGGGGTGTTTGATAGGCTCATTTTCAATTTTTTTAGTTTTTTGTATTATGGTTAGAATGTATTTTCAATGTAATAGAGTGTTTAGGACAAATGTGTAGAATGTATTTTGCAACAAGAGTCATGTTCGAGAGATATGAGCAGAAAACATTTTGTACGTCTTTTTGTTAACCAAAATGGGAAAAGAGAAAAACGAGAATTCAAAATTTTCTCCCACCCTACTTTTCACTTCTGCTCTTCAAATCAAAAAAATTTGAATACATTTTGACAGGATGAGGTTTTTATTTTCAGCCAAACAATCAGAACTCAAAAATGTGAAAAAAAAAAATGTGAAAGTAGGTTCCCAAAGGACCTAAACGGAAGCGAGGGACCTGTAGTGAGTTATCTCACTACAAGGTCGTATTGAGCTCCACCCGGTCGTTTATCTCGGCATCAACGGCTTGGATTTAATCGAAATTTCAAATGATCCGAACCATTCATTGTTTGAATTAAAGTTTGAGTATTCATTATCAAGATAGACGGCCGAATGAGCTCATTACAACCCTTTAGTAGTGAATTCTTCACTACAGAGACCCATACCCGGACCCAAACACCCCCTAGATAGGAACAGCAAAGCTGGGAAGTTCTAGAATAGATGCTAGTAGTGGGTAATTGAACCGGTCTCCACACATGCTCGAGGCATGCACACATCTGACTTTACAGCCTTTGCCATTAAGTCATGAAATACCGACCCCACATTTTGCTGGCGCACACCACACAAAATATCAACGAAAGGTCTTTAACAGAAAATATCTTAGCCACAAAATCCTCTCATTAATTATTTCCGACTTCTCGGCCCCACAGTAAGGATGGGTTTCTCTAAACTTTTTAAAAGCATTCATGTAAAACGACACTATAAACAAAAATAAAAAATAAAAAAATCAATTGTTAGGAATTTTTCCGCCTCTAGTTAATTTTTTTTACTCGTAGTTAGTATAATTATTTAATGATTATCATGTGTACTCATTTACAAAGATATGGTCTATAATCATTAGTATATTGAATCTTGTATATTTCTATCAATTTAGAAAAGCATAATAGTATCACAAAAACGAAAAATATCGTTTAAATTTCTTTTTTTCTGACATAATATTTGTTCGGCATGTCTTGAATTGTTCAAACCGATATTGGGCAACCAAACTTATAGGTAAGACTATTGAGGAGAAAGAAAAAGAAAACAATTGCAATCCCATCGAAATTTCAAACGAAGGTAGGGCGGTTTGGACGAATTCATCCGCTCATAGGTCCGTCTTTGTCATAGAGCTTTCTTCTATTTTCAGTATATACATTTGCATGGTATCGTTAGAATGATGTACAACAAATAAAGACAGATTTTATGGAAAGATTTAATAAGTACAAGTCAAGAAATAATCATTAATTACATTAAACATGATACAGACACATCCTTTCAGCCACACTCTATCACACCCTCACTCACATGTGGGTGTGGGGACCACCTACATGTGAGTGAGGGTGTGGTAGAGTGTGGCTAAAAAGGTGTGTCTGTATCATTATTCTAATTACATTTTTTTACTAGGGAAATTTGATTAGGATATTTTTGTTGTAGAAACTTCTAATATGTTTGAAAAAGAATTTCTTCAATGCCACTTGTTTTGGAATGATTTATTTTATTTGGACCTAATTCAAGTATTTTTTTTGAAGGAAATTATGTAGTTTGATTCGACCTAATTTTAGACTTCCTAACTATAAATACGGATGTAACCCTTATTGGATATTCATTTCAGTCATTCAATGTATTAAGAGTTCTTTATATATTCTTTGTCCGCAAAGGTTTTGTTTTCATTTTATTGTAGATTCAAGAGTCCGCTAGTTAGACTGAAATCTAAATCCATCCGTCCATTACAACGAATTCTTGTTGTTCTTTCTCTATTACACTGCATCACTATGCAGTAGAGCTTCGAATAGTTGTTGATCTAAAACTATTTGATGGTCCTCGTGCCTAAAGGAACTCCACAAAGCTCACTAAAAGATAGGTAACTAATAGAAGAAAATTAAGCCCAGTTTTCAAACTAGTATACTTAAACTTTTCTTAGTAAATATAGATTTAATGTGACACTAGATATCATAAAACTCTTCATTTTATTTCCGTCATAACAGTCATGAAGTCGACACTAAAATTAAATTGTGTATAATAGGCAAGCAGCATGCCCTAGTGATCAATAATCTCTCTGATACTATTCATAAATTATACATGAGCTCACTAGGTAATTCTTTTGTTTGCTATCAAGATCTTATTTTGAGTCTTATATTTCCTCCAGAATTAATTTGAAGTCTCCTTGATTATATTATTATTTTCAATAATGCTACAGACACTAACTAAGATACTAATTAATGTAGTAAATGTGCATGTTACAATATTTTATTTGACAAGTCCGTCATGTATTTCATCATGCATTGATGTGGTAGTACTATGTATGTATTTAGTGTGATAGTTTGCAAATTAATGTATGTAGCATTGCTCTATTATAGGACGAAAACTTAAGGACTGTACTTTAATTATCTGAATGTTACTATATTATGATAATTAAAGCGTAACACCATGTGTTTTCTCTATTTATAAATTTAGAAAATCAAATTGATTCAACCCACCCATGGGTCTCGCATTTAAAAATTGAGAAGATTAGCCAAGGAGGGCACAAGTGAGGATGATACTACCCAAAGTTCTTCTAGTTCCGCACACAACTTGCACATGCGTACGTTTTCATACATGCCAGTATGCCACATGTTTTGGTGAGTAACTATAATTTTTCAAGACTACATCAATTGTAGAATATGACCATTTAGTTCTCCCAATTATTAATAGTTACGATACGAATGGTTTAATTTAGTCAATATTTTCAATTTTTGGTTGGTAGTTTACAAAATATATTTCTAAAAGTTTCGTTGTTTCGTCATCCATATATATATATTTTTTAACAAATTGTAATCACTTTTTTAATTTTTTTATTACTTTTTTGGACTATTCAAAAAGCAAAAATGTTACAGTGTTAAAAAAAATGACTAAAGAAGAAAAATTACACAACCTTATCCAAAACAATTCTCAAAACTACAAACGAAACAAAGATTTGCTTGGTCAAGAATTATGTTATACTACTACACTAGCGAAAAACCCATGTTATGCACAAGGTGGAATGATGGTATTACCAGTGATGGAGCTCAAAGGGGGGCCTTGCCACTCCCGAGTCCCAAAAAAATTATTTTTTATTGCAAGAGTAGTGTTATTCTTTTAAAAACGTGTATTTTTTTGGGTATTCTTTTAACTTATGAAAGTGTGTAATTTTGGGATATTAAACATGTTGATAGATGATTAACTTATGAAAGTATGTATTCTTTTGGGTATTAGAAATAATTAATCTTAGAACACTTATGCTCAATATCCAAAAATAATTTAATTTCCTTTTTTAGGTATTTAAAAGTTGCTTGGTCTATAGCTTCCTTTTTTTTTTTTTTCTTTTTCAAAGAGCCTTCTAGAGAGAGAGAACAAAGGCGCGTGATTCTGATGGGGTTTACTTCCGGCAGCGCGTGCGGCGATCCTGGTGGCCGGACTGTGATAGTTGTTGTTGATTTTGAGGCTTCTCCGGTCGGCTCCCGAATTTCTGAGGTTAGATCTGTTGTTTCTGAGTAGTATTTCCGCTAGGGGTGTCCACGGATCGGATCTGGACGGATCGGATACGGATCCGATCCGATCCGCTCAGAGCCGATTATGGTTTTTAAGATCTGGATCCGAACCGAACATTCACGGATCGGTTCCGGATCGGTTCGGTTCCGGATCAGATCGGATCGGATCTTGTGGATTTGACATATTAAAGAAGGATTATTGAGCGGATCGAGCGGATCCAATCCGATCCGTTCCGGATCCGGAACCGCCAGATAAGCTATTCTCGATCCGGAACCGAACCGAACATTCACGGATGGATCAACGGATGGTTCGGATTGGCGGATCGGATGATCTGCTGGACAGCCCTAATTTCCGCTATTGTGGTTGCCTTGATCACCTGGTTACTCATTTTTTTGGGTTCAATTAGTAGACTTCTTAGTTTACTCTGTTTATTGGGTGGCTCCCTCGTATTTACTTCGGTAGCTTACTTTGTCCTCAGTCTTAGTTGGTTACTGTGTTGCATATCTAGTTTGTTGGTTTGTTCTGTTGGATCCTCTGATCTACTGTTTATTTTGATTATTCGTGTGGATACCAAGTTGGTTTATTCTTGTGCGCTCTGTTTTGTGGGTGTGGGTTGTTCTTTGTTTTGATGGCAAAAGGTTTTCGGTTGAGGAGGGGGCTTTCAAGTGTTTCTTCGCATAGGACCGGTCAACTATCCAAGGAGGCCAAGGGTAAGGGCATACCTTATTTTGTGGGTGAGGTTTCAGAGGGCAACTTTTGGCTTTCGCCTTTCACAGACTATGATTTGGCTATAGAACGATATGAGATTCTGGACATGTTCTCTGATGGGTTTAGTTGTGATTTGGCTGCAGCTTCGCTAGTTGCGAAAGCTAGGGTAGCTGCTAAGACGAAGTTATGTGAACTCTTTGATCCGGATTATGAGCCGTGGGAGGAAGTGCGGGATGATTCAAAGCATTCTAATTCATAGGATATGGAGGTTGTCCCGACAACTTGTGGGTGTCCTTCTCAGGTGAATAAGAATTCCCCTAGTTTTGAGGTTGGCAAGTCTTTTCACTCCACCACTAGCATGGAGGTGAATGCTTTCAGTTGTGTGGCTAGGACCCCTAAGGCACCCTGTTGCCCTCTTCCTAGTGGCTCTGCCTCCTCTATGGAGCAAATGAAGATTGACGAATTTGGTAGGTTTTTGGGACATTCGGGTGGTGCGATTAGGCCGCAGCTTCTGAGGAGCTGTCAGCGTAGGAAAAAGGTTAGTTTGGGTCGCGATTTTCTTCTTGTTAACCGCGGTGCCTTGTCTAGTAGTGAGAGGAAGTTCAATTTTTTTCATATGCCAAGTCTTTCGGTAGTGGAGGTCAAAGTTATGGAGCATACTCTTTTTGCCAACTCTCCTGCTTCACTTGACACCGAAATGCTTCTAGAGGTTTGTCTTAGTACTCATGTTGAGGATGGTCTTCTAGTCGGTATGACTATATCTCCTAGCTGCCCTATGATGGATGTTGAGTAGTCTACTTGTGAGTCTGTTGCTATTACAATTGAATCTTCTCACGACGTCTCTGAGGCTTCTTTGTCTTTTGAGGTGGGGGAGGCTTTTCAGGACATGGTGTCCGGTCCGAGGAATTTGAGGTCTAAACGGATTCTGGCTCTGGGGTGTCATCAGGTTGAGAACTTTGGATCTTCATCTACTAAACAGCTAGGAAAAGCGGCCTGCTCGTAAAAAGGTTCGTGGGAGTGGTGTGACAGTTCTTGAAGGATACGTTCGGACAAAGCATAAATGGGAGCGGACTATTGAAGACTGTTTTGCTGACCCCTTTGTTTATCTTAGCCCTCAACGTCGTACTTTATCATGATTGTTCGGTCGTCTTGTGCCTAATATTTGTTTTGCAGGTTTTGTGTTTCGGCATTAAGGGTTTAGTTGTTTTGTTCCTTTGAGCCTTATCAGGGTTTTTCTTTCTTTGTGGGATTGTTCTACTTCGGTTTTTATGTTGGGCTTTTAGTTTGTTGTGCTGGGTTAGGGGTTCTTTTTTCATTTGTATGCTCCGGATGTACTTTATTTATATTGCCGATCTATGAATATTTGTTTATGTTTGCTAAAAGAAAAAAAAAATCGTTTCTTAACAAGGGAGATGGAATTTTGAAGTATATGAGGGGGCCCACAAGAGCATGATACAAACAACAGCATCTGATAAAAATCCCATTCTTTAAACAAACAAGGAAAATGTTAACTACTCTCAGCCAAGCGTATTTAAACAAACAACCAAAGATGTTAACCACTCTTTCAACCGTATCTTTAACTAGAGGTTCTTGTCAAAAAAAAAAAAAAACTAGAGGTTATTAAAGCAAGCAAGTCAAGCGCGTGGGTCTTCGAACGCGTCCAAGCCATCAATAAACGACCGACTCCTGCGGGCCCGCTACCGTGCAATCCGCTTATACACACATCCCCCTCTGCTCCTATATATCCCTCTCTCTCTGTATATCTCAATTGGATCTGAAACCACCACACCCACAATTTCTTGAACGCATCAAACAAGAAAAAAGGGAAAAAAAAAAAAACCCGAATAGATAGCAGAACCAAATCAAACCATAACAAAACACCCCTCTCTGGGATTGTTTTTGTTTTGAATTTGAAACAATACCCATTTGTGTTTGGTTTGGTTTGGTTTTTGTCTATCCATTCACACAAAAAGAATTTGCATTGTACGTATAGTTTTATACGTATATTTTGAGTTTGTGTGGTTGTTAACCCTTGCTATGGCGATGGAAAAGAAGTACGTGACGCAAGAGGAGTTGAAGCAACACAACAAACCAGGTGACTTGTGGATCTCTATCCAGGGTAAGGTTTACAATGTGACGGAATGGGTTAAGACACACCCGGGTGGGGATATCCCACTCCTGAGTCTGGCTGGACAAGACGCTACAGACGCCTTCATTGCTTTCCATCCAGGTACTGCTTGGCAACACCTTGATCAATTCTTTACTGGGTATTACCTCAAGGATTTCGAGGTTTCCGACGTGTCCAAGGATTACCGGAAACTCGCTTCGGAGTTTTCCAAATTGGGTATGTTTGATAAGAAAGGGCATACCGTGATTTACTCCCTCTTGTTTGTGACATTGCTGTTTGCTGCATCTGTTTATGGGGTTTTGGGTTCCAATTGTTTTTATGTTCATATGGGTGCTGGGGCTTTATTGGGGTTTGCTTGGGTTCAAGTGTCTTATTTAGGTCATGATTCTGGTCATTATAATATGATGACAACCAAGGGTTTCAATCAAATGGCTCAAATTTTGGCTGGGAATTGCTTGACTGGGATCAGCATTGCTTGGTGGAAATGGACACATAATGCCCACCATATTGCCTGTAATAGCCTTGACTATGACCCTGATCTCCAACACTTGCCGGTTTTCGCCGTCTCCACAAGCCTGTTCGAATCGATAACCTCCGTCTTTTACGGAAGAGAACTGTCGTTCGATCTGTTGTGTAAAGTATTTGTGAGCTTTCAGCACTACACGTTTTACCCCGTGATGTGCGTTGCAAGGGTCAATCTGTTTCTACAGACGTTCTTGTTGTTGTTATCCAATAGAAAAGTGCCCCATAGAGCTCTCAACATCTTGGGCATACTTGTGTTCTGGACTTGGTTTCCTCTTCTGGTTTCGTGCCTACCGAATTGGACAGAGAGGATTCTGTTCGTGCTAGTCAGTTTTGCGGTCACCTCAATTCAGCACATTCAGTTCTGCTTGAACCATTTCTCTGCAGATACTTACGTTGGAGCGCCTAAGGGAAACAATTGGTTCGAGAAACAGACGGCTGGGACGATCGACATATCATGCTCACCTTGGATGGATTGGTTCCATGGTGGGCTTCAGTTTCAGTTGGAGCACCATTTGTTTCCGAGATTGCCCCGGTGCCAATTGAGGAAGATTTCTCCTCTGGTGAGAGATCTATGCAAGAAGCACGACTTGCCCTATAGGAGCTTTTCTTTCTATGATGCAAATGTGAGGACGATCAAGACGCTCAGGGAAGCAGCAGTACACGCTAGGGGTTTGACATGGGAAGCGGTTACCATCCATGGATGAGGATCGCGAAGGTTTATCCACCAGCACCTCATGGGGGTAATGATAATAATCTGTTTTTCTTGTGTTGGGAAATTCAAGGGGGGGAAAAAAAAATAATTCCTTTTCTGTTTAGTTTTTGCTCTTAGCGGCTATTTGGTTCCAACTTGTTATTCATTTTCATCGTACTCTGCTTCTGGTTGAGTTTTTCATCGGGATATGTTTTGATCTCAAATTGTTAATTTATTGACATGTTAATTAGAGATGATATAATTTTCTTTGATATAAAGTAAGCTTTATATATTATGTAAATATCTCGTTGTTCTTCAATTTTTTATTAGCTCTGTTGGGTTTTATCTGATTATTGATGCAATATTAAAGTGCTTTCTTTCCTCTGCCTTTTGTATCTCTATTGTCAGTTACCGACACTGTTTCTGTGGCTTTCTTGGTCATTGAAGTAAAAGGGATCAAACCCAGTTTTGTATGTGTAGAATTTAAGTCTGTGCATGAAACAATTGCTCATGGTAGTTATACAGGACGCGGGGCTTGAAAATTTAAGCAGGATAAGAACTCTGAGAATTTAACTTGATTGCAGCTGTGAGAACCCTGGTATAGATTTTGAAGTTGCTTCTTCGAGGAAGGATTAGGGCCAATAAAATGATTTTTTCGACTATCACGGCTTTCCAAATTTGCAACTGCATATGGTTACTTGGCAGAAAAATAAAAGCATCCAAACTCTAATCATAGAACCTTATGAGTTTTGATGTTGTAGACTCCAGAGAACAGAGTCTAGTTTAGTGTCACACCAACCTCCAACCGTACTTCATTAATATACATGTGATGAGAGTGTTACATGTTTTTCAATACATACATACAAAGAGCTAGAACTTGCAATGTTTGTAACCGTTGAGCTAGAACATGCCGGAAGCACATTGGAGGTGAGATCAGCTACAGGAATGAACCCGTTTCCAGTTGCATCAGGAGCAGTCGAAAGTTATAGGAGAATCTTTGAGAATAGAATAGCTGAAACCCACGGCTTCCAAGCATCCTTAAGATTGACCAAATCCCTAGATGACTATTGGCAAGGAGGGTAGTTGTGGAATTGATCCCTAACTTAGTAAAAAAGACCGGTGTTTAGGATAGTCCCCCTAAGAAGTTATTCCGGAGGGAAGTCACGACTTGTCTTGTATCCCCAGAAGAGGATAGGGAGTAACTCCTTGCCCTGTTCCGATAGAAAGTATCACCTTTACTTCCTTTGTTTGACATAATTTGATGTCTGAGCTTAAACCAGTGCAGCCATTACGGTAGGCATCATGGTGGCAAAATTGGGCATTGGAACCTATCCGTTCCCTAATAATGAAAGAAAAGCTATGTTTCTATTTGGAGCCTAACCGTTCCCTAACCGGTAGCACAAGTCTCTGCCGAAGTGCCTTTGTTTCTATTTTGACCCCAATATGTGGTGATTCCTCCCCCATTCGAACCCACCACTAGTTGTAGCGTTAGCACTAGTGGCTGCTACGGTCATTTTCTTGAAGGCCATTCTAAGCTAGGCCTCCTTGAATTTGTTTTTCTTCTTACAAAGAGTGGAGAGCAGGGAACTCTGCTGCTTTTTTGCATAACCATGGATGGCTGCTATTTCGTATCTATACCGTGGTGCACGGCGGACCAGTCATTTATCCCCAATTTTTGTGACAAATCTGAAGGAAATATTTTATTGCATATGGAGCTATTGTTCTTTTGTGTTTTGGCATCTTCAAATCAGAGTTTGTCTTTTTGTTCTTGGCACTGTGTGTATGAGTGTATGGTTGCTGTCAAAACTTGAATAATTTCCTTAAAATGTGTCTTCAACTGCATGATGTTAACCATACGTGGAGTTAGCTGAATAACCTCTGGAGGAAAGTGGATTCATCGGATCCGGGGACCCGGGGGGCGCACGAGGGTGCAGTGCAGCATCCCAACCATCCGCTCAATCATCAATGGTTTGGATTTTAGAAAGACTTTTCGAGAGAAGAAACTACTCTTCATGGGAAGAGTTTTTTTTTTAACAAAATCTAACCATTGAAAACACACTTTTACAGCCGAGATGATGCATTACACCCCTGTAGAGCCCTCCTGCAGTACGGCGTCCCTGGGTCCAGAACAACGTTGTTTTCAACCATCTGTTGTGTCCAAAACTCCAGCCCTAAAAAACATAGGAGTACATTTTTGTTTGAAGGCCGGCAGGACCTATCGTTCCCCAGAATATATTTTCATAGTTTTTTTGTTTAAATTATTATTATGTGCTGGGAGAAAATATATAAGATGTTACTCATAATTCATAATTACGAGTCAAATTTACTTTATTATACCGCGTCTTGTGGGATTCAGTATGCGCACATGGTAGTTTACCATTGCATTATGCATCACGTGTTATTTTTATGTAGCGTAAACAATGTGTCGAAAAATTGTTTTTTGAGTTTTAAAAGACATTGCGCAAAAATTAGTAGAATCAGAGCTAGTTTTTTGAATATCATCTTACAAAAATTTCTCCTCTATTTTGAACTCTCCTCGACTTCGAATCATGGGTAGCTCTTACCCAATTCACCGAACAAAATGGATGACCAATTGACCATTGTTGCTGTCACATTACCGTCTAAAATTCAATAAAAGCAGTCACTCGGGCCAACCTCTAACCTAAAAAAAAAAAACGGATTTTCGTAATTTGAAAAGGGAAATAATTTTCACACCCCCTTTTATCCCTCAAAACTCTTTTTTTTTTTTGTTATCTTTATTTACTTGCAATTACCAAATTACAACGTGTGTGAAAATCATTTCTCTTTGAAAATACAGTCTATTTTATATTAAGAAAAAACCAGAAAAAAATCACTTTACCATAAACCCATTTGATTCCTTTTATGACAAAAAAAATGCAGAAATTGATGAATTAATCGAATCGAAAATCAAAATAAAAATTCTTGTGAGGACCAGTATGAGCAAAAGATGGATCACCCCACTAATTTTCAGGACCCGGGGCCTGTAGTAAACAATTAGTACATCTTTCATTCGACAATCAACAATCCAAATTATTTTACATGAAAAATTTACAATAATTTTATTTAATTCGGATCGTTGTTGATTGCGGATCGCTGACCACCGTCTGTTTGGTCCCTTCAACCAACACACCTTAAATGGCTCCCAATAAATACGCTGTCATTTTCACTTGCAGCTGACTGCAAATATTAACGACCCTGGATGCTTCTCCCTCTCTCTCTCTCTCTCTCTCTCTCTCTCTCACCAAAAGGCGAAAGCTAGCTTAGCTCCAAATCTACCTTAAACCATCATAATAGCAATCTACAGATTCTCTCATTACCTTCTGACACTTCTCACTGGAAGGCCACAGAGAGAGGGAGAGATGGAGGTGGAGGAGGACTCACCGCCAGACAATCTGGAATCGATGACCTTCGACGAGGCCTCAATGGAACGTAGCAAGAGCTTCGTCGCAGCATTACAAGTTTGAATCTTTCACTCTCTCTCTCAGAAATCTTGCTGTCAGATCTGGTTTTGTGTAGTATAATATGTGCGTGTATATGTGCATCTGATGAACATATACTTCTTGGTTGAAAAAAAATAAAAAAGTATTACTAAGTTCTACTTCATACTACATTGTTGACTTCTGATTTTTTGCTGAGAAAATTACATGAAGGGGAAAGGAAATTTTGGGTAGTGGAAAGGAAATCTTTTTGTGGCTTTCTGGATATGGGTTTTTCTCCCCTGGTTGCCACAGTGGTCTTTATCGTTCATCTAACTTCGGTCACCTTTAGTCTTGCATGTTTGTATGTCTTTTTGCCAAAATACTTCGAGTTAAATGTAATGATTTGTGTTCCCTGAGGCTTGGAGAAATCTATTTTGGTGGTTTTCTTTTCGGGCGATGAGCCGTGGGATGGATAACAAATCTGGTGGGATCTCACTTGTGCCATTTGAATGGGAAAACTGGTGGAAGGCTTATGTATCTGTCGGATAACCAATTTCCCAAAAGCAGGGATATAGGAGAACATTGGGTGTGTGGTATTGATAATCCCCACACAATTATTCTGGTGGATTACTCATCTATCAGATATATATTTCCTCATTTTAGACTGATCAATCAAATGCTGCTTTTGTGTTGTCTGAAACAATCAATGATTTCATTAAACCTTCGGTTTATTTATTTAGAACCAACCACGGACGGCACTTGCCGCTTTTAAGTGGTAGGTAACCTCACAGTGTGACAAATTTTACTCACCTCTGCAGTTAGTTGGCATTGAGCTTTGTCCGTCTAAACCTTTAATGAAATAATCAGTTTAGATCACTGTTCGTATATATGCACAGCCTTCAAGTATCTGGTGGTTAACGATTCAATTTGACATTATTACTTAGTACTTACTAGTATTTCCATCAGTGATAA
Organism: Vaccinium darrowii; assembly: GCA_020921065.1. Taxonomy (NCBI): domain Eukaryota; kingdom Viridiplantae; phylum Streptophyta; class Magnoliopsida; order Ericales; family Ericaceae; genus Vaccinium; species Vaccinium darrowii. Next base: position 1,646,378 of record CM037162.1, on the reverse strand, counting down.
GGATCTGAGCAATTTACAGTTTCCAAGTGGGTATATTCTTTCATGTCAGAAGTGAGCACAAGCTGCGATTTGTGCTATTGTAAAGTTCTTAGGTACCCTATAAGGTTGACAGTCTAATAAAAAAATCTGTATTCCCTGTTGTCTAATGGAGGTGCTTGTCCAAGGATGTTCAATGATCCTTATATAATTCTCACAAATTGGTTAACCACTACCCATTTGACGATTAAAATACCGTCCATTGTTTGTATTCTCACTCTTGAATTTTGGTAACTGTTCTCCTTGCACATTTGTTGTGGGTAAGCACTTCCTGGGTTTCTTAACAGGTAACTGTTGAGTTGTTGCCAGTCTGATCCTTATGTTACTACTATTTCAGGAACTCAAGAATTTGAGGCCTCAACTATATTCTGCTGCAGAATACTGTGAGAAGTCTTATCTTCATAGTGAACAGAAACAGATGTGAGACCCACTGTTACTATTGTGTTATTTTGAACATCTTAGTGAAATTTAAGCCTTTGGGTAATGGAGAGCCATAGCCCGCAGGTGACTACTCAATCTTCATTATGTATGTGGTGGGGTTGATTCCTCCAGCTAACAGCGTGTAGACAATTACCTTTTCATCCAGTCTTCCCTTTAATGAACTAATTGCAAGGCGAGCAACTCATTTTTGTGCCTCCTGGCTGGAGGTTGGCTGGAATGCACATTGATGCTCGAGTCAGCCTCTGCTCAGGAAATCACGTAGCAGTAAAAGATTTGGAGAGTTGTACCTCGTGTGCTCGATGTCCTTTGGAGATGTCTTGCTCTTGCATGACATTTGCCGAGTGCCATGTGGGTATCCGCTGCACGGCCAATCACTGCCACCCTGGCATCCACATGGTGCCGACTGAGTCAAATTGGCCCAGATGCGCTGGGCCTTCTCAGACAATGCTCGGCCTGGTAGCCGCGTGCTAGCCATTCTGCAAGGTGGTCTCAACGCTCCCCTGCCCCGCCCCTCCCAAAGGGAAAAACCTGTCACAGCCCAAATGACTCGCGTATACATTTTTGGCCCGACAGTCTACATGGACTTTGGGCTTATTAAGATGTTCGGCCCAGTATTTGGACATTTGGTCCTCCACAATGTATGTGAGACCTAACCATGCAATTTCAAGAGTGGGTTTCAACTGGGTTTTGAACTGACTGCTAAGGACCAGTGAATCGTTTATTGAATTGTTCTTATAACTTCTTAAGAACGTTATTTCTTGTGCAAATTCTCTTTGCAAAATGAGTGTTGTGATACTACAATTCAAGACTCCTACCTTCCTTATCAATCGGCAGCAATTACCGTGGTAACTTTTAGAGATGAGATTCTATTTGATTCGTTTAACGAAGAATAGCCTAGAGAATGTGATGGAAAACGTCTACAAAGTGACTGTTTGAAAAGTTTCAACATCATGGACGGGATTTAGACATTGTCATTTTGGCAATCTACAGTTAATGCATTGGCAACTACAGTAGTGGTGTAGTCTATTGTCAATGCTGTTTCAGATTTTTTTTAGGACTGTATAAGATCGAATATTAACAGTTTGCAGCTTGCACACCATTGTGTTTAAGTTTGATTGAAATTTAGTTCTTCTTCTGCTTTACTGGAATTTTAACTCAGAACTGTGTAGGGTCCTAGACAACTTCGACCACCTTGGCACCGTGGCTTGCAAATTACTGATCTCCTTGAGCAACAAACCTTGGATGTCTCAAGCATGGAGCTTAAGGTTTCATGTCTAAAACAGGTAACGTATGTTGCAATTTCTCTGGAAAAGGGACTGTAGGAGCAAGAAGGTTACTGAAATTAGATTTTTTATGTAAGCAACTGCTAACGTGCCAAATATACACGGATAGAGAAGGCCTCAGGCAGCAGCAGTTGTTAGCATTCATTCCAAGGCATCACAAACATTACACCTTGCCCAGTAAGCCTAATTATTGCTGGGTTCTTTTACAAGTGCTGCTTTATATGATTAGACATTTGACATTTTCTTACCGTTTAACCGTTGCTTGGTTTAACACCACAAGCTAGATTATGTTCACAAGAAGGTACAATTTAGCCCACACGTAAGAACGGATGCCAGGCAAAGTCAAATTCAAACAAGACCTCGCCTTTACAATTCAGGTACCTATTTCTCCTCTGATGAATGCTTGATTCCTGTCGCTACTTGTTTTAGTGCAGAGTCTTCATTGACTCAGCATCAATTTCGTATGCTATTGCTTATTCTATTGCATTTAATAGGCAGCCGAGCTCCAACAACTCTGTCTTGGCATTTGGCATCAGAAACCAAGTCTACCTTAAAAGTTCCCTCAAATGTTTTGATGAGGTCAGTCCATGTACTTAGCGCAGAATACCAAAACAGGAGAGCTTAGGTTTTTTCATTTTCATATTCCTGTGGAATTTTGCCAAGACAAACTGCATTAGTGCTTGAAGGTTTGGGAAATTATTTATCTTGCAGCAATGAAGATCCACACATCTTCTAGAAAAGCTTCCGGGGTTTCCATTTAGGCGGGTATGACTGTAACATTTTACTTTTTTTTTTTGAAAGTATGCGTATACATTGTTCTTGCTGTTGACTGTTGTTTGGCTGCTGCATCTTCCTTACAATGATGAAACCATGCCTCCCAATGTGTTTTTATAGATGCTGAAGAGAGCACCCGGATGAAATCCTCAGCAGTTCAATTTCAGTTGCCCAGTGGAGGGCCTGCCTACAAGTGCAGCTATGCAGACACATGGTGCCCCACGATGGTAATTTCAAACTCCAAGAACTAAGAAATGTCCATCATTTTTCCAAGTTTATATTGGATTATAGTCCTATTAAAAGAACCAATGGTTTTAGAAACCAGACTAGACCGGCTGGTTCAACCGGGTTTGAACCATCAACCGGAGTCAAGTCCGGTCCGGACCAACCACTTAACCGTTCCCTCTAAGGAACCGGCTTAATTTCTCAAAACCGTTAAAGAACCGCGGTCTAACCGCTGAACTGTGTAAACCGGCAGCGGTTTAGTTGACCGAGGCGATTTTGAGACTTCTCGGAAATTTGATGCGCGTGCGTTAAGTAGTGCACCAAAGCCTTCCTCGTGGTCTATCCCAGCTATGTGGGACTCACAAGCAGCTATATACTAAGAGCAATAGTTCCACGCTTCTCTTCTCTTAAACACAGTGGTGTGCTATGTTACTTCTGTTAAGGAGAAATTCTCGCATATGGGCACAAGAACTTTTAATGGTCCATAATGCCGTATCTCCTAATATAACTAGTTTTCTTTGAATGAACTATAAAAGGTTATGTTATTTAACTAATTTCCTTTAATAGTTGGAATATATTTATTTTCTATGTATTTTTTTGATATATATGACATAATTTTCATCACAGTTCAATTCTTGTTCGACCATGGTTGAACCAGGGAACTGTCCGCCCGGCTCCTTTCCGGTTCGCTCACCAGTTCAGTTTTCAAAACATTGGATTGAACAATTACCGATATGGTGTTTTCTTTGACCGTTTCTCTAGCATGCTTTCTGATCTTCAATTGAATACACCAAAATTTTCGTTCCAATTAAATGTTTCGCATTCTACGTTGAATAAAATCTGTTCTGTTTTTTCTGTGCGTATTCTACTGCTGGACCCCTTGTGCGTTGTAGAAAAATTTCATATGTTGCAAAATATCGTGAGTTCGGGGACAAGTAAATGGGAAAAGCTCTTACCAGATATTATCCCTTTGCAGAACACCCTAGAGGGCTCCAAACCTTTGGCGGCTTTGAGGTCATTTGACAACTCAAGTCGGCAAGAGATTATTCGTCCACCAGTCCGCAGCAAGAGCATGATATCAGCTTTCTTTGTAAAACAGAAGACACCCAAACTAAAGAGCTTCTCATGAATCCTCAAGCAATTCAATATACCTGTCAGCAAACCACCCCCGATCCTTGGCCTTTTCATCTTATTCATTCATTAATTGCGCACAAATAACAAGCAGAGGTGCATCCTTTTAGGTAGTTGAGATTGTATGCTTTCCTGAATAACCGGCTCAGATCAGCAGTTCAAGTGCGATGTGATTGCTTTTCCACTTCTGTGTAGCGTTCGGATTCCTGTTTAGTAGCTGTATTCATATGTATATGTAGTGTTAACTATATGCAATTCGATTGCGAATACTGATGAAGCCTCTGATGAGGTGATAACTAATCACCGTTCCTTTCCTAGTTTGGTCGGTTTGATGAGGAAATAACAATTCACAAGTGAAGGCTTAGTAGCTGTAATTTCTTCTCTTTTTTCTTTAAAAAGTAGTACCTGTAAATTTCAGCTTAGGAAATTTACTCTGCTCTTTGGAAATGAAGAAACTTGAATTGCTTGCTTCAGTTGCTTGGGTACCTTTGGAAGTTTACCAGTGAGATGCATAATCCAGAAATTTTCATTTTTGTGAATCTTTTTTTCTCTTGTTTTGGCCCCATTAAAGTATGGGTTATGGAGCTCTTAAAATGATCAGCTTCAATAATTTTTTTTTTATTTTTTATTTTAGGAACATGACTACATGAACTAGTAGGATAATTCCCTTCAATAATCCAAAAGGATTGAGAGTTAAAAGGAGATTACTACTACCAGGGTCTTCATATTAGTCAGGATGGAGTAAACTGCGAGATTAGTATTAGTCAAGATGGTTTTAACACCCTGAAATAAATAGGGAGAAAAGCACTATGTGGGTGCAGAAGGTAAGGTCACATCGTATCATGATTTTGTGTCACATCGTATCATGATTTTGTACTTTCTATCGTCGACACGAATAAATAATTTATAAAATAATACTCATTACCAGCAAATTAGATTTTTTTAATGTGGATAGAAAATAATCAATTATTTATGTCAAAGGAGAAAAACTTAGGTGGAGGATTAGAGTATATTTGAATTCCAAACCACTCAAAATACATTTGGATTGCGGTGGGTGGTGCACACCGGAGGGGGAGGCTGTTCTGCTTCTCATGCACAACAACTGCTATGCAGCAAAAAACGGCACAGTTTTGTGGGCAACCTAACTGGTTTGCCAAATGTGATCTTGTGGGATCCATTTTTGGGTTCAACACAAACGATCTGAACCGTTAAATAATTTTAAAATAATTATTCAAGCGGTCTTGAAAATAATTAGGCCCATCGGATATTTTTACGTAATTGCTCTAATTCGTTTGATTTTCATTCAGAATTCAGGACCTTGTAATTTGAAAGAATCTTCAAGAAAAGTTATACAATTATGCGCTCGATAATCTATTAATCTAAACCATAGGTATTGTACGACTCGTTAAGAAGAGCATTCATAAACACACACACACAAAGGATAGATACTTTAATAAATAGTATGGTCCTACCAAAAATAAATAAATAAATAATAAATAGTATGGAGGACTCCCAATTAGATTTGCTTGACGTATATAAAAAATAAAGTTCTTATTCATTTACATTAGAATTGGTTGACGTAAATAAAATATATATTGTTCATTCATAAACCTTTACAAAAAACTTTTCATTAGATAGTATAGCTTCACATAAATGTCTTAAAATTATAGAAATTATTTATTTCATTAAATCCGAAACGGTACTGGTAAATACCGTTTTAATGTAGAAAACGGTACACTGATCGGTATGAGATTGATAACTTTGGCTCTAGGTGCTAGTCATGAATTTGTCTTTTTACATTTCTAGAGTTGAGACAAGTAAATAATTTGCAAAACCAGTTAACTTTTTAGGCCAAAATACACCTCACTAGTAAATGCGGATTTTTTTAAATATAACAAAAAAAATAAAAATCCAAACGAATATTTATGCCACTGTAACAAAGATTAGAGAAGACGACTGATGAAAGATACTGAAGTAATTGGCTAAAAGAGTGCGCGCTGCTTTGTTTGGCTGAACTTTCTGGCGCTGGTTCGTTAATAGTATCAAAAAATTACAGCTTCATCAGTTCGCCATTGAACCAGTATCCAAGCTTGATCTGAAGTGAAGCCGACTCTACATCAGCACGTAACTGTATCCCAATCGGCACCGACACACCCAAAACTCATTATCCAAAAAAATCTTCCCAGATCAGATCGAATGGGATCCGCAACAAGGTAAAACCCATCACTCACATCGCATCGCCAATTTTTTTGAGCTCAATTTCGAATACATACATGCACAATTGTGTATGCGATAACATGCATGCGTAAGCTGCAATGTCTTCATATTTTCTCCATCAACGATCCCTCCACAACATTCTCTCGAACCCTAACCCTACATCTCCTGATTCTCCCACAAACCCCCCAAAATCCACCGCCATTTTCACCAAAACAACCCTCTTACTCCTCTTATCTCTCCTCGTAATTTTAGGCGTCTTCGCGCCATGGATCGGCATGCCTCAGTCTCTCTTCACCCCATCTCGTTCTTCCCAATCCTCTCTCTCTAAATGGAGAGACTACACGCTGGCCGATGCGGCAGCCAATGTCGCGAAAAACGGCACCGTTATTGTTTGTGCAGTGAGTGAGCCGTACTTGCCGTTTTTGAACAACTGGTTGATTAGCATTGTGAGGCAGAGACGTCATGAGCAGGTGCTTGTGATTGCTGAGGACTATGCCACGCTTTATGAGGTCAATGGGAAGTGGCCTGGCCATGCCGTCCTTGTTCCGCCCGCTCCCGATGCTCAGACTGCACATAAGTTTGGGTCTCAGGTACTTTTGGGTTACCTGTAAATTTTGGTTTTGTAGTGTGTTGAATATTTCAGTGAAAATTGGATTGAGTTAAAGCTTGCTTCTTGTGATGTTTGTGCTCTTTGATGTTTGTTTCTTAGTATTTGAAATTGGGGTGAATTGGATTTTGTTGAAAGTGATCAGTGTAGGATGTGTAATTTCATTGGTAGAAGTGGCATGATGTGATTCAACTTGGGGGGAGAAGTAGAAATGACCCGATCAAGCTAAATTCGTCTAGCCACCATTTGTTGATGGGTGGGTACTAGTGGCGTAGTTAGCTGTTTCCTCGAATCCAGGATTCTGTCATGGAAATCCTATAAGACCATCAGGTTACTCTTGGGTTCCGTCTGCAATGCTTGAACTTAATATTCAACTCCAAACCAATTACCAATTGGCATTGAGTGGAGAGGTCTCTTGGTATTAAGTGATCTCCCGTTCCGTACCCAAGTGAAATGGGACTATTCTCTAACATCCCCTAGCGTGCCGCCGCGATTAAGTCCGTGTGAGAATCGAATAATTTAAAACTTGTTTCTTGTGATGTGTGTGCTCTATGTTGTTCGTTTTAGGTTTGTGAGATTGGGCTAGAATGATTTAGTTGAAAGTAAAAGTGGTTGATGAGTAATTTCATCAGTTTAAGTGGTATGACGTGATTCAAACCTGTGGCGAAATTAGAAATGACCCGATCAAAGCTAAATTCGTAGAGCCACCAGTGTTGATGGATGGGTGCTATAGCGTTATTAGTTTTTTTGCTCAAATCCATGATTTATGGCATGGAAAGCATATCAGAACACTATATGGGCCAATTTGTATTCGCAATTCACATTGTGCCTCCTGTTACTGGGGTACTTGTTTATACAATGTTGATTTTTTAGCTCTGTTTTTTAGTTGAATGGTTTAATATTTCCCCTTTTATGTAGTTGACTAACGTAATGCTCCATTTCATATTTAAGGAAGAATATGTGCTGGGAATGGCATTTTAAAGGCCTATTGATTTAGTGCATGAAGACGAAACGTATTTTGCTTGGCACCTTTTGCCGAAAATGTGCTGGGGATCTCTTTGCCACTAGGTCTTATTAATCAGATAACAAGGTGTGGTTGGTTGTGAAACTGAAATAACTAGACTATTTATTACTATTCTACATTTCTACTTGCTTCAGGAAATCTAATTTGTTATTTTGAAACCAATTGTCAACTGATCTAAAGTTAGATTCAATAGCGTGCCCACATGAATTTTGGATGTCTGATGTCATGTTTTCATATCTTTTCCTCGTAAAGCTTTCTTCCAGAATGAAGGATTACAGCTTTTCTGATAGACAGAGACTCGGAGTAGAATCCCTCTAGTTAATTCCCTGCATTTTGTTAACCTTCAACTAACTTCGGCCAACCACCTTGAGAGGCTTCCCAATCTGACCTTTGTTGGTTTCATTTAACAGGGATTCTTCAATTTTACTTCCAGAAGACCTCGCCACCTACTGCAAATATTGGAGCTTGGATATAATGTTATGTACAATGATGTCGATATGGTCTGGTTGGCAGATCCATTTCCTTATTTGCAAGGGAAGCATGATGTGTACTTCACAGATGACATGGCTGCAGTACGTTTACTTACTTTAACGTTCCAGTATTTTGTAATTTTTAATACATCATAACTAAGCAGGATGGACATTGCTGTGGCAATATGCTATGAAAAAAAAAGGATCCCTCGTATAGTCTGCAGTGTAAAACAATCACGAAATGTTCAGGCTACAACTTGTCTTTAAACTGAATGTTTTGGATACATCCCTGTCAGGTCCTTTGACATGTTTTGAAACGTGGTTTGCCCCAGCCGGTCAGGTCTCCGGTCCGCACAACCCTTAAAACCATTCCAAGCTTAAACTCGGATAGAACCAGAAGAACCAGTGGTCTGACCGGTGAACCGGCGACCCAGGTGGATTCTAGAACCGTCTGGTTCAACTGAAGTGTAAAATCTTCTCATTCTAGGGAGAAAAAATGAAAAATGAAAAACCCCCTTCTTTTTCCACAGTTTCACGACTGTAGTAAGCGACTTTTGTGACAATCGCTCTCTTTCCCACCGACCTCTAGCGACTCCGCCCACACACTCAGGCAAATAATCCAATTCCAAACCCCCTGTTTTGGCTCCCCTTTTGATTGTTTAAAGTATTAAACGATTTATATGTATAAATAACCTATAATCTGTTGGCTTTTACCATAATATTTTATTGTACTTCATTGGTCATTCAATTCATTGGTTAATTCTTTTGGAAAACAGGAAAAGTATTTTTTCATTAATTCCTGTATTTATATTTATAATAATCATACTTTTTGATAATTATATTTATGACATCACTTGGTCAACTCCCGTTCAATTACGGTTGAACCAGTGACCCGTCTGCCCAATTGCTTTTCTGGTTTGCTCCAGTTTCCAGATTTCAAAACATGTGTGCCATGGCTTCAATCTGTTATGTAGTTATCTTCACCAATATGCGTGTGTGACTTCCATTGATGAATCTCTGGTCTATTTCTTCTCCTTTGTGAAAACCAGGTGAAACCTTTGGACCATTCTCACGATTTGCCACCTCCAGGGAAAAAGGGCCGAACTTACATATGCAGTTGCATGATTTACTTGCACCCTACTAGTGGAGCTAAACTGGTTCTGAAGAAGTGGATCGAAGAGCTTCAAGCTCAGCCATGGTCTAAAGCAAAGAAATCAAATGATCAGCCTGCTTTTAACTGGGCGTTAAACAAAACTGCCGGACAGGTGTGTTCGATTTACCTTGTTATAGTATTGCTTCTATGTTCTGTAAACCTAGTCAACTTTTCTTGTATTGGAGATTGGTTACCTTATAGGAACATTGTTAGGTGCACAACTTAGAAAACCCATGAGAATTCCACTTCAATTAGTGAATTAATACATGTAAGCTTAATGTTAAGGTCTTGACTGTCATCTACCACGTACTCTGGAATAGACTGGGAAATGGAGGTTGTTTTTACTGGTTTCATAAGGAAAACAAAAACAAGATCTCCCGAATATGCAAGACTCAGAGAAGATGTTTACATTCTGCTTGCTCTCTTTCTCCTGCTATGTTCATCCTTAACGAGTCATTTTTTTTTCCCCATTATTTCTTCCAGCCGTGGATTGTTGGGATGATAAGTACACAAATGGCAGTTCATAATTTATTCTTGAGAATGTTTTAGCACCCAAATAAATGTGTTGAGGCACCCAAATAAATGTGTTGAGGATGCAGACTGCAGAGTAGAACAGTCAGCTTATGGGATGTGTATTTTGTTGAACTGTTGAGCTACTTACGAACAAGTACAACACACCTATTATAGACATTATTGATATAATGCGCTTCTCTTTTCTTTTTTCGTCCTTTGACCATCACCTTGGGAAGTAGCTGTTCATAAATGTCTTCATTGTTGCAGGTGGATCTGTATCTGCTCCCACAGGCAGCATTCCCTACAGGAGGTTTATACTTCAAGAATAAGACATGGGTTCAGGAAACTAAGGGAATGCATGTTATCATTCATAATAACTATATAACAGGTTTTGATAAGAAAATCAAACGTTTCCATGATTTCGGCCTCTGGTTAGTTGACAAACACGCACAGGAGTCCCCCCTTGGCAGATTAGAGAGAGTCACAGAGAACACCTAGTCAAAATGGCCAAGTTGAAGAAGCCCACGATCTACACTGCTAAGCCCATTGGGTTTGGATGCATGTTGGAGTTACCATTCAATGGCAGCTGACGAACTCTTCACTTTTGGTCATTTCCAGGTCTAGGAAGCACATTGAATCACCAATTTCTAACCTGCTTGCAATTTGTCTCTTCAGATTTTGGTGTGGGTTTAATTAAGCACGAGAAATAGGAGTAATTTTTTCCAGAATAGCTTTCTGATGTTCAACTTCAATCCATCCATGTAAAATCTAGCTTTTGCGTTCATTTTATATGTCAGAACAGCCTTAGCATTCATATCGATTCGCCAATTTTACCCATTCTACATTTGTGAGATTCTACAGTTTTACGAATGTCTCCTATGTTTTGAACTTCACTTTCTGGATTGCTACTCGTATTGTAGTTGTATTAACAACATGGTATCATGATTCATGTCCACAGTCATGTGGGTTTCAGGTGACTGTTTTGCAAATGCTAGGTAAAACATTTTTGTTGGTTTTAATCCAATCCCCTGTTTCAATTGTGTAGCAATCTGGATTCCATTGCCGCCCAAGTACAGTAATAATTTAGTTGTACCAAATTTATTAGACGATTTGCAGAAAACAAAGACTTGATTGTGCTCATTACAATTTCTGTCTCAATTACCTGGACACTGCTGAAGGGTGCCCTCCCTCTAAAAAATCGTGAAAATACTTCAGCTTCTTCCTTCTTTTTTTGTTTCAGGCGTACAGATCCAAACCATCATTGCTTTTTTTTGGTCATACAATAGAAATACCTATTTCCACCCCAGCCAACTTTCTCCTACAATGGATATCAAGTTCCTCTCCATAGAATTTAAATCCGCAACTACACCGCTAGGCCAACTGCCTTGGTTGAGAGAACTGTTAGGTTGATCTCAACATTTTTATATGAGAAAATAGCTTCCTGTGGTATAAAAGTTGCAATCTCCAATCTCTCCCATTTGTTCTTCAGGGTAATGGTTCCAATTTGAACAAAGCTGTAAAGCCAAAACCTGAGGGGGGGAAAAAAAATTGTAGCAAAACTCATGCGTTTGCCGGGAGTCGAACCCGGGTCTATTGCTTGGAAGGCAATTATCCTAACCGTTGGACTACAAACGCTCATGTCTCCCAACACCAAATTGTTGATTCTTCAAATTTGAACAAAGCTGTAAGTAAAGCTAGCCAAAACCTGGGGGAAAAAAAAAATTTGTCAGTAAAATACTAAAATCCATGCGTTTGCCGGGAGTCGAACCCGGGTCTATTGCTTGGAAGGCAATTATCCTAACCGTTGGACTACAAACGCTTATGTATCGAAATGCCAAATTGTTGCTTATTGTAGTTTACATGACTCCAAAAATTATTACATACTTGACCGTTTGATTGTCATTGTCAATTTGTCATTATCATTTCCAACTTTATCCACTGCTGGCCCCAAATTCATTTAGTATTATCAACTGCACCGTTTTTTTTTGTATTGTCGTTTTCATTATCAACTTGGGTTTATGATAACAGAAATTGTGGTCAAGATTTATGTTACTTTGACAAGCTTTACTGGCGATCGAGTCAAAAATTCTTTTGTTTAGTGGTGAACGTAAGCGGTTAAAAATCAAAGTCCAAAGTTGTTACAATTTCTGTCGTAACTTCTATGGTGGGGTGATGTGCGTGGTGCTGTGTGGCCCTCCGATCGTGTTTTGTACGATTCGGATGTGTTCTGATTTTTTACCTGTAAAAATAAATTAAAATTTCCCAATAAAATTAAAATTGCCAAAAAAATTAAAATTGCCGAATGCATCCAAGCCGTCTAAAACACGATCGGATGACCGAGGGCCGCACAACATCCTCGTTAGGGGTACCGAAAATGTACATAGCGGTCTGGGGTTCACTTTTAGATCTCATACAAATAATTTGAACGGTTAAATACTTTTAAAATAATTTTTCAATTATCCCTGTTAAATAATGCAAATGGACCATCCGAACCGAAATCTTAACAATCCATCTTAGGCCAAATTCTGTACAAAAAAAAAAGAAAAAAAAAGAGCTTGGTCCAAAGCCGATGCATGGGTGCATTTGTTTAAACAGGAAAGTAGAATGGTTGTAGTTGAAACGGGTCAAGTATAAACAACACAAACCCCGAAAACCCGGTTTTAATTCTTGCCGAATGTTTGCCCTCTCGCTCAATGGATTCCAGACCAGAGCACGTCAATAAAGCAGATCCATCGGCTATTTTTAATTATTTGCAGACCAAACCAAATCCAAAAATCAAACCAAACAATATCTTTTTGCATTCTTGACTTGTTTTTAGCAAAATGAAACTTGATTTCGGTCCACAAACAAGAAATTTGCACTTCGAGCAAATCCGGGGGCCTGGATAAACGCCAGAATTTTTTGTTTTTTTTTTACTTTTACTGAGAAGAGAGTGTATTGATTTGGACTGTCGAATCTTAGAATGGACGACGAGGATGTTTAGTGTGCAAACACTTATTTGCAGTCGGTAATAAGTTACTCATTTTAAGTAACAAGCAAGTAAACTCAACTCTCACGTGATTTTGCATTTTAGCAAATCTCCTCATGTTATGATAATCTACCTATTCACCTTCAATTATCATCTCTTTCTTCTCTCTCTTCTCGCTTTCCCTCTCTATAGCTGTCTCTTCACTCCTACTTCTTGATTTCTTTAATGGTCAAACACCAAAATTGCATGTGAAGCACTCTGTTAACCAATACCCATCTCTCAAAAAAGCAAAAAAGTGCACGGAATCTTTCTCCGTCTCTTCCTCTTTTCTAAATCTTTATTTCCATCTCTGTATTTTTCTATAATGGCGGATAAACAGATATATATTTTTGGTAAGTAGATATACATATATGTTCTCAATCTGTGTGAGTGTTTGTTGATAGTACTCTAAATGGGTTCTCTTGAAAGCGGTTTTTCTTTGAAGAGGGACCCGAATTTTCTTCGTTCTTCCCCATTTGGTAAAAGACCCATATCAAGATTTGCAAGACTTGTGTTGTTCAAGAAAATTGATTATCTACAATGGGTTTCCACCGTTGCAGTGTTCTTCTTCTTTGTGGTTCTGTTTCAGATATTCTTGCCTAGTTCATTCATGAAAAACTCAGAAAATTTAGGGAGAGGAGAGGTAGCTCTTGGGGATTTCATGCTATGGAAGGAGATTGGTGGGTTTGATTTTGGGGAAGATATTAAGTTTGAGGCATCTAAGCTTTTGGCTAAATTTCAAAAAGAGTCTAATGAGGTCAATGTGAGTTCTGGTACCAGGGGGGGAGTGAGATTTGGGCATAGAAAGCCCAAGCTTGGTTTGGTAAGTAATATTTCGTACCAATTTTACATTCTTCTAGTTTTTCAGTTCTGGTTGGAATTAGTTTGATCGTGATGTGGTGATTTGGTCACTCATTATTCTGTTGAGATTTATTGGCAGTCGGGTTTATAGCTTTTATGGTTCTTTTTATTGGTTTATTGTTTCAATTATTCTGGGTTTTTAAGTTACTGGGTAGTGTGGCCATTGGGGTTCTAATCTGTACCGTTTTGATTTCTACTTGTAGGTTTTTGCAGATCTATTAGTTGATCCACAACAGATACTGATGGTTACTGTTGCTGTTGCTTTGAGGGAGATTGGGTATGAAATTGAGGTAATTTGATTGATCAGTGAAATTATTACTTGCGTCTTAGTTTAAGTGTTTAAGTAGGCATATCGGATTGGTTTAATTATTTGGAATGAGCTCGTTGCATACTTTTTCATTGCCATATTTTTTTTGCCTAGTACTCCTTGGAGCATGCTTTTATAGGAGACTAAAGCTACAGCATAGCTAGCAGAGCATTGAAAGGGAATATTACTTCCTCCATGCCTCAGTTTTAATCCATACCGGTTTGGGATGTCCCAAACTATAAGTCCTCCCGGCAAAACTCTCCCTTGTGTCTTTTGTTGAACTTGAGTGCATTAATGGTATTGGTACCTCCTATGTTGGTTTCTGTGTGTGGGTTTTTCCGAATGGAGTAATGGGTCTACGGGAAGGGGGCGGCAGTTGCTTATCATAGAAGGAAGATTTAGGAGGTGCTTCCTCTAGGCTTGGTGTGGCTCATTTGGAAGGAAAGTAAGCGGCCATATTCTGGTGGCTTGGAAAATCCTTTGCAAGTATGTAGAGTTCTCTTGTTAGCTTATTTTTTTAGTTAGGACTTTGGAGTCTACGGAGGGAAGTTAAAGACAAAGTCCCCTTCTTGATCAATTCTTGGATTTTTTTAGAGCTTATCCGGACACAAAGTGGTGTATTGGCTGTTTGAAGGGCTATAAATAGTAGGAGCTAATGTGCAGAGGCTCTAGACGAAAAATCTTTTGATAGAAATTGGGGTATGGGGTTTCAAAACACACGATACACTCACTTACAGAGTGTGTGCAACTGTGCATCTCTATCCTATTTGATTTGATGACTGAGAATGTCAGATTACAATGCCAGCAGCACATTTTTGTTTCAAGTACTGCATTATTACCATCTTGATCCTACTTTTGTGCTTTCCTCCATAAGTCTTGAAGCACTCTCTAGTCCCTTGTGTTGTCTGGAAACACTTGCCTGTTTCTTCAAGACATGGTATTGAGTGTTATAAGTTTATCCCATTTATTGTAGATTTAGTGTCTCAGCATTTGCTGTTGTAAACATTGCAGGTTTACTCCCTTGAAGATGGTCCTGTTCTCGCTATCTGGAAAAATATTGGAGTTCCAGTCACTATCTTCAAAACCAGTGAGACAGAAGTCGTCGTAGATTGGCTATCGTACGAGGGTCTTTGTTTATTTTTTGATACATACGCAACTGCAGACTAAAGTTTATCCTGGACTCTGGGAAACGATAATTACTGTAAAATCATCCCCAGTTTGATTTAGCAAAACACAACAGCCTATTCAGTGGCGACTCCAGGATTTTTAGTGAATGGGGTCATTTAGAAACCAGAATACCAAAAGCATCTCCAACCCATGGTTTTAAATCCTACGTGTAGTAGAAACAGTAACTTTTATTTGATACAACCATATTAAGAGAGCCTCTGTATACATGTTTGTGTGCACAATGGACACAAATGTATTCGGAATCGCCCGATAAACATGGACTCTACAAAGTGATGACAAAAATTAGATGTTTAATTCAATGGGACAAATTATTTTCTGTTCTACACCGTAAGTGGTGTCAACACAATATTTCGATGGGTTCATTTAGATTTCGTTAATATAATAACATGCAATTTCTGTTTTCCCATGGGGTCGTATGACCCCACTCCTCAAGGCATAGCGTCACCTCTGAGCCTATTCCGTTCTTTTGCTGTTCACGAACAATGCTCTCATGGTCTTTATGTATTTTGAAGTTGCAATCTGCCTCATTATTAGAAGGAACTAGTTTGGCTGCCTTAATCTAGTATACACAACCAAAGTAATCGTTTTACTTCCAAACGTCACCTAAAAGCCATGCAGCGTCCAAAAATTAAGTGCGACTTCCAAAGTGGTACTTTAGTTTTGGCTTTTTTTTAAGTAACTTTTTGGCGACAATGAATTGTTGTCTTACTGCTAACAAAACATGTCTTACATATTTTCGCAAATGAAAAACAAATGCATAGCATTTTTGGATGTCTCTGCAGTTTATTAACAAAGTTGATAGCAAATCCCATCATTTTCTTCAGTCTCACACTGCATTTACCTATTGCAGCTATGATGGCGTAATTGTGAACTCAATTGAAGCCAGGGAAGTCCTTTCTCGGTAAGTTATATATTCATTTTTTGAACTTAGTTGGATAAGTTCTTCACTTGAAAGTATCCATTATCCTTTCTGAGTTGAAATAAATGTTTTAGCCGTCTCAGTCTTCTGCAGGAACCTTTCAACTCCGTACCTCTTATATGGAGCATCCATGAAAGAACACTTGCTACTCGTTTGAGACAATACATGTTGAGTGGACAGTCTGAGCTCGTAAATTATTGGAAAAACTTCTTCAGCCGTGCTACTGTCGTGGTCTTCCCAAACTGTGCCCTGCCAGTAAGACTCGGCGTCCCTTTGTCCATTTCAATGGTTTTATGGAGACATGGTGTCAGAAGAAGGACAACAAGAACAGAAAATTTAGTGATTTTGTTGGTATCAACTACCGAACAATGTGCATGCGTTTGGATTTCGTTAAATTGACAGTGATTGGGTGCTATATGAATCACGCATCCAATCAGGAGCGCAGTGGACAGTCCAATAAGAACCAAAAATTTAATATGCAAATATCAACATCTGATCATACCTGCTTCTTGATTTTGTTGCTGTCATGTATTGCCTCAGCTCGTTTCAGCTTCTATTCATAATCGTAAAACTATAAGCTGACTTGGATTTCCATCATTACTTTTTCCAGGTGATTTACTCTGTGTGTGATTCTGGAAACTACTTTGTTATTCCGGGTACTCCTGCTGGAGCATGGGAAGCAGACAACTTTATGGTATCGTACAAAGACAATCTACAACTCAAGATGGATTATGGGCCTGACAATTTTGTTATCGTGATTGTGGGAAGTCATTTTCTGTATAGTGGTTTGTGGCTGGAGCATGCCTTTGTATTAGAGGCTTTATTACCTCTATTAACAGACATCCCATGTGATAACAATTCAAACTCTTATCTCAAAATCATCATCGTAAGTGGGGATTTGACTGGCAATTACAGTGTGGCTGTGGAGGTAAAGCTTTATCTAATATCTTGGGGTCTTGGCCTTTTTCTTTTAGTACTCAGTTGTTCAACTGCCTTCTTGGTTCGCACTTTGGTAACGTCTCTCTTTTTTCCATAGGCAATTGCTCTTAACTTAGGATATCCAAGGAATGTAGTGAGGCATGTTGTTGATGAAGACGAGGACAGCGTTCTAAGCATGGCTGATCTTGTGATATATGGATCGTTCCTTGAAGAGCAATTTTTTCCAGACATTTTGATAAAAGCCATGTGCCATGGGAAGCCAATCATTGCCCCAAATCTATCCATCATACATAAATATGTATGTTTCTTAATGCTGTTTCCTCTTTGCATATCTTGAGTGATTAATACCTGGGTCCCTAATATCTTTTATTCAAAACCTGCTTCTTTGAATTATTATTTGGATAGCTACGACAGGCCATTGATGATCACTGAGATTTGAAACTTCATGTTATACTTTATTTTGTATTTTTGTACTTAATCTCATTCATTTCGTGAATAGTTGGTTAATCTTCAGGAAAATAGCTACCGACTGACTTGGCAATGGCATTTAGGTTGATGACAGGGTTAATGGTTATATATTCCCGAAGGAGAATATAGGGGTTCTCAAACAAATAATATCACAAGTGGTCTTCAAATGGAAGTTAACACCTCTTGCTCACAATATTGCATCAATTGGCAAGCGCACTGCTGAAAACCTTATGGTTTCAGAAACTGTTGAAGGGTATGCTTCTCTAGTAGAAAATGTTCTCAAGCTCCCATCAGAAGTTGCACTTTCCAAGGCTGTAACTGAAATCCCTGGCAAATTGAAAGAGAAATGGCAATGGCAACTGTTTGAGTTAATACCAAATCCAACACGACAAAACAGAACTTTGAGAATACACAATTTTTTGGAGAAGTTTGAAAAACAATGGAACCATACCCAAACACGGCGTTCTGGTGCTGTACTTGCCACGAATGAAACGTTGTTATATCATTTTTTGGAGGAAGAAAAAAACCTTGAGATCGCATATACAAGGAAGAGAAAAGAAGAAGAACTGGTAAGTGGCACAGGCAGCACCGATTATCCATAAATTTGGGTTCGAAAATTTCTGATGGTTGCCCTTACTCATTTTTGGGGTTTGATGCAGTTGAAGGACAGAACTGATCAAACTAGGGGAACATGGCAAGACTTGTATCGAAGTGTCAGAAAGGCTGGTCGGTCCAAGAAATATTTGCATGAAAGGGATGATGGAGAGCTTGAAAGGACAGGTCAGCCATTATGCATCTATGAACCGTTCTTTGGGGAGGGAACATGGCCTTTTTTGCATTGTACTTCACTTTATCGTGGAGTTGGGCTGGTGAGTAGGATATAACTGACTATATCATCCTTTCTTTTCTCCCACTTTGCTTAATCATGTTTAACTTGTTTCTGTAAATTACGACACGAAGGCCCTATTTGTTCGTCTGGATTAAAGCCTTGGATCGGAGAATAAATCCAAGAGGACCAAAAAAGCTTGGGAATCTTGTCGTGGTCCCTTGCTCGGATAAAAGAAATGAGAACTCTGAAAAAAATCAGTTGTTTCAAATTCTTGTTTCCTTTTTTTGACAACCGAAAATACTTGCTTCATTGAAGTTGGTAGATAAAGAAGCAATCCTCTTTTCCTATCTGACGTGAACACATGGACTGGTTTATTGTAGTCCACCAAAGGTCGAAGGCACGGGGCAGATGATATCGATGCACCATCTCGGCTTCCACTTCTTAACAACCCTTATTACCGAGATGCCCTCAGTGAATTTGGAGCCTTTTTTGCTATGGCTAATCGTATTGACCGCATCCACAAAAATGCTTGGATAGGGTTCCAGTCATGGAGAGCAACAGCTAGGAAGGTATTAACTTTTTGGTACTCTTTCTCTCAGCACTTCCACTCCCCGATGGTGTTTTACTTCGTGGTTGCTATCCCCTTTTTCCTTTCCCACATTGGAGGTTGGATATAGTCATATAGTGCATCGGAGTTTTCTGCTGAAATAGGGACATTGGTCAGACATTTCTTTTGCAGTGCTTTATTATGCACCTGGTAGCCAATATTACCTTCAGTTGCAATCTTAGATGGAACTGTTGGGATCATCTGATCCACTAACCTTGATGAATTGCAACCAGCTGTTAAAACTTCTTAGGGAAGAATTTGGTGAACATTTAAAAGATATGAACACCGTTGGGCATATTTTCTTTGAGAACCAATGTGCCAGTTAGCATTTGTGATTTTTAACTCAAGAAGCAACCAAAAATAAATTACACGTAAATTTGAAGAATTTCACCACAAAGGTAGCAAGAAAATGTACCATTTGTTTGTCTGATCTGTGTTTAAATTGGCAATTCTGAAACCTTTTAATCTGTGAAGAGGATCCTAACATTTACGACTTGAAAACCTTCTGCTCATTTGCTGCAATGGAGTTACTCGGTGGATGATTCATGTCCTTCTGTAGACTCAAAGTTGAGATGAAACTTTCTTATTAACTACTTATAGTAAATAAGTTGGTTTAAAGGAGACGATGTAGAGCGCTTTATTGGTTTGTTACACCCAGAAATAAGACTGAGAATTTCTGTGTGGTTTAAACTCAACATATATTGCTTCATTACTAATTTGGGGGCTTAAACAGGATTCTTTGTCTAAGACTGCTGAAACTGCATTATTAGATGTTATCGAAGCACGAACGTATGGTGACACTCTCTTCTTCTGGGTTCGTATGGACATGGATCCAAGAAACCCATTGCAACAGGATTTTTGGTCATTCTGTGATGCTATGAATGCGGGAAATTGCAAGTAAGAGTGGTCACGTCTATTACCTAAATTTTAGTATTTTGTGGGTTTCATTTTATCTTTGGTGTGGTTTAATTTTTTCCGTGTCATTATTGGCTCCAGATACGCCTTTTCTGAGACTCTAAAGAAGATGTATAGCATAGAGCATGATTTGTTATCTCTTCCTCCCATGCCTTTAGATGGGGACACGTGGTCTGTTATGAACAGTTGGGTTTTACCGACCAAGTCCTTCCTGGAGTTTGTTATGTTTTCCAGGTTTGGAAATTCACATTATTGGTTCTCTTCATGAATGCTAAATACAATTTCATCTTTTGATAAGGATCTAACTTCTAAGTGTCGATTGAGACTAGTGAAATTGTCCGTACCATTGTTTGCAGAATGTTTGTGGATGCGCTGGACGCACAGTTCAATGAAAAGCACAATCAAAGTGGAGATTGTTATCTGAATTTATCGAAGGTGACTTTCTTCTACTTCAACAACTGCATTAGTGATCTTGCAAGACAGGGTTGATCTCACTGTCATTTTTGTTACAGATACCACTTTTTGCTCTATTTTTCGCTGGCCACTTATTTTTCGTTTTTCTTCTTTCTCGTCATTTAAAAAAAATGTCTCTCTTATGTTTTCATTTGTCTCCTTCATATTTTCTTACGACAATAAAGAGGGGCAATAAATATGAAAAGAAAAATGGAGGAATAGCAGTCCAGCAAAGAAAAAGATTCAAGCAGATAACACTAACACAACTCTCCAATCTCTAGAAATTGAAAACGATGTGGTATTTCCTGAAATGGAGTAGATACCTAAGCTCACAAAGATGACAAATAACACACTATGCTTCTGGCAGGACAAGCATTGCTACTCCCGGGTGCTTAAGCTACTCGTAAACGTGTGGGCATACCACAGTCCGAGGAGAATGGTTTATGTGAATCCAGAGACTGGAGTAATGCAAGAACAACACAAGTTGAAGAACCGGAGAGGTCAAATGTGGGTCAAATGGTTTTCGTATTCCACTCTCAAGAGCATGGATGAGGATCTAGCTGAGGAGTACGATTCAGATCAGCGTAGGAGGCGGTGGTTATGGCCATCCACAGGTGAGGTCTTCTGGCAAGGACGGTATGAGAAGGAAAGGGATAGAAGAAACCGGGAGAAAGAGAGGAGAAGGCAAATGAGCAAGGAAAAACAAGAGAGGATGAGGAAAAAAGATCGCCAAAGTACTATAGGAAAGTACGTGAAGCCTCCACCGGAGGATGGGGTGGAAAATTCTAACTCAACAGTGGTTTTTAGATAGCATTGTTTTAATTGGTGTTGGTTTTCGAGGTAAGTAGTCTATTTTATTTTATGGTCCAATTATTCTTTTAGTATAACCCTTTGATTTATTTCTTTTTCTGTAAAAAGGGTTGCCTAGGTTTGTGTTTCTTTAGGAGAAGCCTCTGCATGTAAACAGTTGCGTCCTTCTAAATGTCTGAAATGTAAGTAATGCTTCTTTTTTACTTATCATGTTGCTGATGTCGGAACGATTTTAGCAAGAGATTCCAGATAACTTTGAAATCTCATCAATGACTGTTTGTCTAACATTGTAATTCAAAATTATATGTTTTTTTCAGAAGCTTTCTTGCATTTTCCGGGTTGATGTGGATGTTAGATTCAAGGATCATTTAAGTTGTCCAGTTTTATGGGTTTCTTGGCTAGTCTCGACTCTTAGGACCTCTTTCGTTATCATTGCTATTTCATTATTTTTTCGCTTATTTTGTGTCTGAATCTAGGATGTGTATAGATTCAGATACACAATATGTTTGGTTCGTGTTTTAGGATTGCTTTCCATGTTCAAGTGAGAGATTATTTATGAGTTTCCTTATTTGTTTGGAACCTACAGAAAAGAAAAGAAAGGAAATAACAAAACAATCAAGCATAGTATCATAGCGATATTGCTCTGCACTTTCGTTTTCCCGTTCTTTTCCTCAAGTTCCAAACGGGCCTCGTTTTTCTCATTTTTCTGTATTGCTTGAAGCTTTGAAAAACCTTTTTTGTTGAGGAAAATCCAAGGCGTAGAAAATCTACTCCTTAAACATCTCTAGCAGCCTCGGCAATTCCTGGTTTTCAATGTTTTGCCGAGCAAAACCTCCCAAATTGACTCGTAGCAGCCTCACCTTCTTCCTTGGCAGATCCTCATTTGCCAGGTGGTGAGTCACTGCTAGCATTCGTTGCCTGTCTCTCCCCTTCACAGGAGTGCTGAAATGAAGTTTGAAATTAATTGGTGGGTTGCCAGTGAGGGTTCGAAATTGGAGGGTTTCCCGCGAGGGTTTGAGGTTGGTGGGTTTTTGGCAAGGGTCCTCCGTTCACAGTTATCTTAGGCAAAATGCCTAGGATCTGCCGGAATCCACTTCATGAATGGATGAAGTTCTTTGTTTCGCCAAAAATTGAATACTTTAGAGCATCCACGCCTACAAACCAAAATTTGTCTTTGCCATTCCTATTTTGGTGAATTGATTTTGTGGGGGTGCAACACATGACAATGGTAGTGGCAAAAAATTAGTGAACAGAACACCCTTGCCATTTTTATTTGGCAAAATGACATTATTCATTTCCCAAATTTCAAAATTACTTAAAATTTTGCGACACCCATGAGTGAACACCCTTAACTGGGTGTGGCACGATTTTGCCAAAATTTCTGCCATAAAATGGCAATGGCAGAGATTGGTGCCATTTGAATCGAGCTATTAGGGACCCGGGGGCATTGTCTGCTAGTAAGAGTTCAACAATAAATTTAAACCGTTGATTGCGAAGATGGACGATTCGGATGGAGGGTTATAACATTTTTGAAATTATTTTTCATTTGTTTTTAAGGGTTGGCCAAAACAAAATTAGATTAATAAATCAACGTGCCTACGCTTACACATGCCGAAGTACACATCATGCACTGATGGTGCATCTTATCTGTCAAAAAGCCTTTTGGATGGTGCATCTTTACCATCCAAAAACATTTTTGACTCTTCCGGTCAAAATTTGTTTTCACATCTAGACTGTACAAAAGCATTTTTGACGGTTGAGATACACCGTCCGTGCATGTGTATACACGAACGCGCGTGCGCGATGTAATTTTGTTATGGGAGTACTCCCATAAAGAAATTGTGTTCGTGAACGTTCTGGATTGCCGGGGTAAACAGAGAAGGAACCATCTGAATTTATTTGCCTGGGTCAGCTTAATAAAGCTGGAACACGTGTCCAAATATGAATGGACTGACCTGTCGCGAAATATCTAGACGGTTGGAGGGTACGCGAAAGGTCTCGAATGCAGTAGAATTTACTACTTCCCCCTCCTTTCTCCGTCGCCCAGTATATAAACTCACCAAATTTGATTCAAACCGATAAATTGAAAAATACAAAACCGTGCGTTGATCGAAATCTCTGATAAATCTTTCGAGTTTTACTGGGTTGGTGGACCGATTCGTACCGATCACTGAGTCATTTGGATTTGGGTGGAACCGTTTGGAAGGATTTTTTCTGTTTCAGTCGTCTGCCAATCATCTTTTGCTCTGCGTCCTGTAAGTGACTCCGTCAAGTTTTTGTGTTTTTTCATTTCGTGTGTTGCATTTGTGAAAACTAGATTAACTTCTAGTTGGTTTACACTTTTGCATTTACGATTGGTTTATTTATTTATTTATTAGCGTTGAATTTTTGTTATTCATTTCTTCTATAAATTGGTGGGTGCTAGATGTGTTTGATTTATAAAGTTAGAGGGAAGCCTTGAAATGTTTGAGAAACACAGAATCTCCATTTATTTGGTTGAATGAGGAGAGAAGTGAAGAGCAATTTTGTTTTTCTTGTTTTTTAATAAAAATCAGAGTTATAATTCGAGCCAAGATTTGAGTTAGGCTACGCCCATTAGGGGGAAGCTAATCAAGCACAGACGGACGGAGGGGCGGATGGGCCTAGCCTGTCTTACTAAGTTTAAAAATTTCTTTAGATTAATGATTTTGTTTTTCCCTGAAAAAGGTTGCAATTAATCAATTATATGAGTTCGCCGGCCCAACATTGTTAAAGAAAATCTAACACCCGTGTGTCCAAGAATTTTTGAAAAGTTGAATAATTGTTCTCTTAAGATTGTATGTTTCTATAAGAAGTTTAACACTAGGTTTAATATTCTATTCTTTTCTACAAGTAAATGAGTTTGGCGGTATAAAAATTGATTTTATCCTATGAGGGGAAAAAATACAATGTTTGCCCAACCATTGTTGAAATCCTGTGTCCGTCTTGGTCTAACCTTCTTCCATTGCCTTGAGTCAGTGCTTGTGTAGTAGAATAATAGGAGTATTCAGTATCAAATTATAACTATCATTGTTTGGCTAATAGATTTACTTATGTAGTTTCTTTCTGAAAAGGGGGGGAATTTCTGTAAAACATTGGCAAGTTTTTTTCTCATCTTTTGTTTTCTGAACAACCCAAGTGCCCATGTGATTGTCATTGTTTGAAATTTAAAGAATTGTTTTTAAATGCGCAAATATGAACAGATTCCTGGAAGATCAGTTTATCTTGAGTTTTGGATTCAACTTTTTGGATCTGCTGAATTTTAAGTTGCTCATCTATCTATGTGGATATTAAATCTAATTAGTAGGAATACGTGAATAACATCTCTACCTTTACATTGTTCCAATTTTATCGAATGTCCCAGGACCCACCGCTACATCAGAGAAAAGCTATTTGTGGTCTTCCTAAGTAGGGTCTAAGGGAATCATTTGGTATGAATTACTGTCTTAATATGAATGTTTGGTGGTGATGCTGTTGGGTTCCAAAGGTTACAACACAAGCAACACACACATAGAAATCAGAGAAAACTCCTATTTTTAATCATAATATACAGAACTGAAAAACCTTCTGGGAGCCATTCCGGTTTCCACTCATTCAAGTATTCAACCCCACCCCTCACGATTACATTGCTGCTACCACACAGTTTCTCTACGAGCTACTCATACATATATAGGGAGAGAAAAACACAGCAATCTCCAAGGTAAGGAGTAGTTGCCCACGCAGGAGAATTAATTCCCCTGCCGCAGGTTCTTCTCACACTTGGGAGGAACTCTTGACCTCCAGTCAACAGATGCTTCATAGTTGAGCTGAAATTCTGATCATATGCATTGTGAATATCTCAATGGGGAAGTGAAGAAAGATAGGATGATCCCCTATTTTTACCTATCCACAAATCTTAAAGATATTAGGATTCAGATGATTTGGTATGATCTTCATTATTGATTCTCTGCAGCATCTCACTGTTAGCCTTCTAAGGGAGGGGGAATTGCAGTTGTAAGATGGGATTTGATATAATTCCTTTCGTAGCACGGGAACTCTAAACCAGTTTACGTTATCTAACCTTGAAGGAAATGCAGTTGTACGTCGGCATGATCTAAGTGTTGAATGCTATGGTTAGAGGTTGTTAGTGATTATATCTAACATTAAGTTTTGATCTTTTGTGCCCCCTGAATGAGTTTCTTTTTCCTTCAAGAATGGATTTCTTTATACCTTGCTGATGGGTGTTTTGTCGATTTGCAGTTAAGAATAGTGATTGGCCTTTGCTGATTGTTCAGTGGGTGAGAAATTAATCCTACCGGACCAATAATTTAGCGGGCGATTCGGCTTCAGCAAAAGTCGGCAAATATGTATCCCATTCACAGGTGCATGGATTCATTTCCTCACCAGCAAAATCAAATGCCCCTCCCACAGCATTATTATCCAAGCTTTGAAGCTATTCCTCCTCCGATGAAAATGGATATGTCTCGGTCTCCCGCACCATATGAAACCTGGCCTTATGGTGGTAACTATGGCCACATGGTTCCAGTAGGATGTCACGGCTGCTGCAACCACAGCAATTTTCCTGGTTACTGGGGTTACAGACCTCCTTATCCTTACTATCCTCCGCCTCAACAATTTCCCTATCACGGAGGTTATCCTTCATCCCCAGAAACCTATCCGGTTCACTATGTTCCTCCGCCAAACTACTCAATGGGTCAGCCAAGGTACGAGTATGACAAGAACGTAGCCGGGGATCACCACTGTTGCGGGTGCCCTAATCACCTTTGCAGCAGGAAGGAAGATAAAGGTGTAAAAATTGAAGAACATGAACCAGAGCTTGAAAAGGGAACCAGTGGTGGAAAGACAACCGGCAATTCTTTGGTTCCTGTTGATTTAAAGAATCAAGGGTATCCAATTGTGTGGCTTCCACCAGAGTACTTGATCAAAGAGCAAAAGAATCTTATTCAGCCAAGGTTGAAGGGTACGGATGAGTATCCTCATGACACGAAGAGCGATGAAAAACTGAAACCTGCTGAAAGGGAGCCTAGTGTCCGGAATGGGTGGTTTCCCTACGACGTCAACAAGTTGACGTCCTTGAATCATGGTGGAGATAGAACTCAAAATCAACCGAATGAGGACATGAATCAATTCCCGTTTCCTATATTTTGGATGCCCTACAAGCCTCAAGAAGAAGAGAAGGGAGACCATAAAGGGGCAAATAGTGGTCAGGTATCTAATGAAAAATCTCTTCCTAGTTTAACTCCTGCTGCTCAATTCTTGGGCAGTGATGACAGCATGAGCCAACCTAGAGCAAGTGAGGAAAAAATTGAAGGTGAGGGTGGGTCTAAGCCGGTGGAGAAAAAACATGCCACTCAGAAAATAATTCCTGTGAAGCAACTGGTAGAGCAGGAGAAGGTGAAGAAAGGAGATGAGGCGAAACCCCAAGTCGTTAATGTGAAGGAGAAAGAGGACAGCGAGGAGAAGAAGCCTTCTGAAAGTGATACTAAAAGACAGTCTTCTTCTCCACCAAAGGCGTCCAAGCTACCTCCTGTTTGTTTGAGAGTTGACCCCTTGCCAAAGAGGAGAAATGGTAGTAATGGCAGTTCAAGGTCTCCTAGTCCTCCTGGTCATAAAGGAAAATCAGAAGATTTAGTTGCCAAGAAAGAGATGAATAAAAAGGAGACAAAGGTGGACGAGTCAGTGGGTGGTAGAACCAGGAAAGTCAGTGGTGAAGATTGCAAATTTCGTAGTCAGCCTCAAGTTCCTGTTAGTCATGCCATTGATTCTCAAAAAGAGATTCTGAAAAGCCAGAGCAAAGAAGAGAGGAAATCTGGGGGAGTAGTCGAACCGAAAACTGAAACGTTGAAAGAACAATTAGGAGAAAATAAGGCGAAAGTAGAGAAGCCTGAGGAAGTAAAGCAAGTGGAAAGGAAGAAGTTGTCAGAGGCAGAAGCAGCTGTGGTTATTCAATCTGCGTATCGTGGATTTCAGGTGAGGAGATGGGAACCGTTGAAGAAAATGAAGAAAATAGCTGAAGTGAGGGAGCAGGCAGCTGAGATCAGAAGCCGCGTTGAAGCTCTGGAGTCTTGCCGTGATATCAGCAGGGACAACAAGCAAAGGGTGGTAATTGGAGAATCCATAATGAGCCTTCTGCTCAAACTTGACACCATTCAGGTATGCAAACGACCTGTATTAGTTTGCATTGATTTCCCATGCTTTGTGTTGCATTGAGTGATGGTGAATTTCTTCTTTTCTTAATTTTCTCATTTTTTCCTCGTTAAACAATCAGAGTTGTTTGTCGAATGTTTAATGGAATTGTAACCTGCATTTCTATTCATCAGGGCCTACTACCATCAGTCCGAGACTGTAGGAAATCTGTGGCGAAGGAGCTTGTAAGCCTGCAGGAGAAGCTTGATTCTCTAACTTCTGAAACATCTGAAGTGCCCACTTCCATTTCCGTGGAAGATCTGCAAATTGACGCTCATCGAGATACTTCCATTCAAGCAGACCAAAAGGAGGTGCAAGTTGGACTTGGAAACATCATTGGCTCCAGTGATCAGGATAACTCTCCCAGATCTTTGGATCCTTGTCAAGTTCAGGTTTCCCCGGTCGAAGAGTCAACTCCTAACTCTGACTCTGTGGAAACCTCAGATCTGAAGTTGGATGAAAAAGAAGTATGCAATGAGCCTCAAGACAACAACATGAGGGCTGAGTCAGTGAATAAACTGGAAGATGGCATGACAACTGAAGTGCTTGATGATGGCCAAGTGACAATGTCGGGAACTCAGATCGAGGATCTAGAGGTCAAGCCTCCTGTTGAACCTCTTCCATCTGTTACCGAAGAGAAAGTTGACTCCACGGATGAGGTGGAAGTGTCCTCCTCTAGTCTTGGTGACCACTCAGCAGAATTACCAGGAATGTCTGACCAGGCTCTACCTATTGAAGAGTTTCAGGAGAATGAGGAGAATCTGACAGAGAAATCTGGGTTTATACAAGGAAGTGAAGCTGAATGTTTTCTGGACGGTGAAATTGGGGATGCAAATCAAGTGCCGCAGTGTGTTCTGGATGGTGAAATGCAGCAGCCACTACTCACGGTAGAGCAAGTTGTTGCAGATGTGGAGGATGTGGGAAATGGGGAAGTTTTTGAAGTCCACAAGGATGTGGAAGTTGATCAAGCGGACCTTGTGGTTCAAAACCAAGGAGAAGAAGATGGTCGCGTCG
Source organism: Vaccinium darrowii (assembly GCA_020921065.1). Classification (NCBI taxonomy): domain Eukaryota; kingdom Viridiplantae; phylum Streptophyta; class Magnoliopsida; order Ericales; family Ericaceae; genus Vaccinium; species Vaccinium darrowii. The sequence goes on along the minus strand of CM037162.1, from coordinate 1,617,983 downwards.
TTGATCGTGTGGAAATGAATAACGGAGAGGATGAGGTCAGTGTAAAGGAGAGTGTACCAATGGAGGATCCGGGGCTTGAAGTTGAGGAGCGCACTGTTCAATCACAGGGAGACGGAACTAATATGGATGGCACTTGGGACATATCTAAAAATGGAGAGGATGAGGTCAAGGAGAATGGACTAGTGGAGGATACGGGGCTTAAAGTTGAGGAGCACACCGTGCAATCACATGGAGATGGAAATAAAATGGATGGCATTTTGGATACATCAGACAAGCAGGAACCTCAAGCAGAGGTTTTACTTGCGCATAAGGAAATGCAAGATGGAGAAGCTGATAAACCAGAGGAAGCCCGTCCAGAGCCCTTGCCTTCACAGAGTGAAATTCAGGGTGGAGAACGTGGGGAAGACATCGGCATGAATAGCGATGGTGAAAATCCTTTGGAAGAGAAACAAGTGCCTCTTGAGGTAACAGAAGATTACGAGCAGGATTCTAAAGTAACCAACAGAGAGCAAAATCAAGAGTTGGTAGATGGTGGACGTGAACCCGAGGGGCTGAAATCAGTCAATGGGAGTGATGAAGTTACTGCCACACAATTTACTCCAGGTGAAGCAGAGGGACATGAAGCCAATGGAGAACGTTTGCCAATGTCACCAACCGCCTTAAGCCAGGTCTCTGCGGTAAGTGAGATGGGGCCACAGAGTGATAGAAAGTTACTCGAAGAGAACGAGAAGTTGAGGGAGATGATGGAGAAGCTGATTGAAGCAGGGAGAGAGCAGATAACTGCCATATCTAACCTATCCAGTAGAGTGAAAGATTTGGAGAAAAAGTTGGCTAGGAAAAAGAAAATGCGGACAAGACGAGTCAGGACTGGATCTTCCTGTGGTAAACTTTCGAATGATGAGCTGAAAGGGAGGGTACACGGAGTTGCAGTATGAGAAAAAGTTGGCTACCGTATTGTAGTATGTATGTAAATCTTGAGTGGGGTTGATTTCCATTGTGTTTGGAGTTGTAAACTGCCTTGTAATTTTCATCCCTTTTGTGACGAGTACTGAATAATAATGCAACTTGTGTTATTTTGGTTATTTTCGTTGACTTGATTGCTTTAGTGTTTTGAGCTTTTTCTGGGCTTGATTTAGCCTACTAAATGTGTTATTTTCTTCGAGATATCGCGTAAAATTGAATCTGGAATGTTTTGCTAAAAGGAAAAATAATCTTGCGAAAATCTGGCTCCTCTTTTTATTAGGTACTCCTGGAGTACCATGTTCAGGAATGGACCCAGATGCGGTCCTGTGCCCCGACTCGATATTTTAAAAGTATGTAAATTAATATTCTTGAATATTTCAATTATACCTCTAACAAATTTATGATAGCGTATCAATAAAATTACTCTAAATTTTCTTTACGAGGCTATCAATCTGATCTATTTCTTAAAGTCCTGAATTTCGCATCATCTTTTTTAGCAAATATACACCCCTTGCAGTTAATTATAAGATGAACTTATACATAGTCACCAATTTATTGTTTTACCACAAAAGAAATGTAATATTTTAAGGAATTATAAACGTAAGTGTCAAGTTCTCCAATTTGTGTGCCCCGACTAATGCAAATTTCTGAATTCGTCTCCAACCATGTAGTACCTGTTACAAATAACAGACCACCACAACATTATGTGGGTCACTCTTTGTATCTCAATTCTCACCCAACGAAAATATTGTGAAAATCTAACTTCTTTTTTTTTTTTACTAACGTGTGCCCAATAGGTATACAATAAGCACACAAACAAAACACACACTTCAATGCACCTTTTACACTTTCAATACACTTTCACATATTCCTATACACTTTTTACACATTTCAATACATTTTTTCAACCTTAACATATACTTGTTGGGCACACTTTAACATTTTCCTTATATTAAATCCTCCTGCCTTTGTTAGGCGGCCTTACAAATAAAATATCACACACACTATGGGAGTCATTATTTGTACCCTAACTGACAAACGTTATTGATAATTGTTCCTACCGAATAATTTTTGTTATGTAAATAATTGAGACTTGGAAATACCACGGAAACCACCACGTAGTACTCCAGAAACGCTAAACGTGATTATCGGTATCCTAGTCCATATGGGATAGGGATTCGCTGAACGCGGTTATCCTAGCCCATATGAGATAGGAAAGCGATTGGCTTAAGCAAATCTCCTAATATGATTGGGAAACTCAAACATCGACTTGAAATTGGAAAACCCATAAGCCACTTCCCACATACTATATATATACAACACCCTACGAGGCACAATCACTCATTAACCGAAATTAAGAGAGAGAGAGAGAGAGAGAGATGAAATCTTATTGCAGTCCAAATTCATCTTCTTCGGGCCGAAGATCAAGACTTTTAGAAGTAAGAATAAAAGATGCAAGAGTGATTAACAAACATGGTGGTAGTGGCCCGTTCTACGTAAAGCTCTGGATCCAATTCGATCAGATGAAAAACTCAAAGCTACAGACGAAGAAGGTAGATTCCAAATCCGATTCCTCCACCGGCTTCGCTTCCTATCCAACCTGGAACCAGAAGTTCGTTTTCGCTATCCCGCACACATTCATAACCAACGACAACAAAATATCCTCTGTTTGGTTCGAGATTTTCCGCGTCCGAAAAGGATTCCCTGACCAATCCTTCGGAAAGGCCGAGGGGAAATTGCATCTGGAAAAGACCACCAACGAAGAAGAAAACACCAATGATCGTAACGACGTTTGTTACGACTCCGAGACCGAGAATGACAACTTTTATAGCGTAGAAGAAGAAGAAGAAGAAAAAGAAAAAGAAAAAGAAGAAGAAGCGTGTGAGTTGAAAGGAACGGGGAGTGTTAAGGTGGAAGGAGGAGAGCTGAAAGTGGAGATGGTTGTGTGGAAGGGTTTTTTATCGCGTGTGGGTGACTGCAAGTGGAGAAGATGGGCTATGGAGTATGATGAGTTTATGGGACTCGATCAAGGTAGTGTTAACAAGAACAAGAAGAAGATATCTGCCCTTTTTACGTGTTTTAGTAAACCCGTAGTAGTTTAAGAACAAAATTCTAGTATATAACAGCGGATACACTTGTGTCTGGAGTCGTTCGAGGATTCATATGCATCGAACCACTCTGTTTAGACTTTAGAGTTATGTTTTTAGCATTTGCTCGTGGGGCAAATCAAGAGTTTATTGGCCTCGTGAGTTCTAATTGGTTTTTATAAAAATCACATGCAAAAAACCATAGATTTTAATCTCAATATTCACCACCCAAAGGGTTTGGTGGTTAATTATTTTACTTCGATGCAAATTCGTTACGAGTTTGATTATGTTTACCTGTTATAATTGGAATGATTATCGTACTGTTGGTGTTAAATAATTTCTCAGTTGCTAACATGTTAAAATTTCGTGAATAGGTAAACTCTTTTTATGATCCGACGGTACTAGTTGCGTTATTGAAAAATAACCGACCCGTTGTGGTACAATTATGTCCAATCGTGTTTTGAACGGCTAAGATGTGTTTTGATTTTTTACTGGTAAAAATGAATTAAAATAAAATTAAAATTGCCGAACGCATCTGAACCATCCAAAACATGATCGGACGGCTGAGGGGTGCAAAGCACCATGGCGCACAACACCTCCCCCTGGTCCGGCTATTAGGGATGTAACTGTTACGGTTCGATTATTTGAAATTTTTACACGGTTTTGCAATTGCACAAACCAACCGACCGATGAAGTTGCCGGAACCGACCGGTTCAGTTATACTTCCCTTCTCTTCCCTTCTACCCTCCAAGTAGCCGATTTGAAGAAGGTTGTTGTATCATAGTATTGGGTGTAAAGTGAAGGAAATAGGGTTAGAAGATTTTCAATGGTAGAGATTTGCTTAAGATATCAACAGTAGAGATTAAATGTGGAAACAAAAATGCTAGAGCCACACTTTCAACCACACACCCTCTCACATGTGGTGGGTCTGTGCGATTGTGTGTGGTTGAAAGTGTGTGGCTCTATCACTATTCACTGAAACTTAGGCTCTATCATTATTTCCACATGGGTTGGTCCACATCCCATGTGGAAAGGATATTGGGCCCTTTAGGCTTTAAGTCAAGTTCGGTTTGGTAAAAACCGAAACTTAATTCCTAAAAACTGAAAATCGAACTAAACGTTATTTTCAAACGCTCAAAAAATCGAACCCAATCGAATGTGTTACATCAACCTAACCGAGCCAAAAATTTTGATCAATTTTTTCGAACGATTCGGTTTGTCGGGTTAAAATTACACTTCTGGTGGCTGCTGTGTCGGTCAAACTGACCTTGTCCAAGGCTAAAAAAAACATGATGTGAACCTTTCCATTGCCAGGTTTTTTGTAACGCCTTGTGTAGTTGTGTGATTTTGATACGGCACGTCGGCCCATAGAAGATCTTTGTCAGGGTGGGCCATTGTCTGGGCTGCCAACGGGCTTGAATTATTTAGATATGTGTAAGTGGTCCAATACGTCTTAGGGTGGCCTACATCCAATAGATGAAGATATATATACTTTCAATAAGGCTGCTTCTATTAAGAGCCCACTACAGTCCAGATAAATTCCACTAACCTCCTTGAGGTTTCTGACAAATGCAGGAATCTCCCCTAAGGTTCTAATACTTACACTGACCTCCCTTTACAAACTGTTACCAGGTTTCCCCAGTTCCGTTAAGTTTACTCTAACGCCGTTAGTTTAGGCCTCCAAATGACTGAAAACCCCTAAATATTTGGGTGGTTCCAACAATTAAGTCTTGTTCTTCTCTTTCTTTTTTTTAATTAGAATTTTAAGCATTAAAACCCAATAATACTTTTGCTTACATATGATTAAATTGGTGTAACTATCTGTATGTTTTATATATTTACTAAATTGTACTCCCTTCGTCTCAAATTTCTTGTCTACTATCACTATTCGCAACACCTCAAAAATTGTTTATATTTTCAAATCATGCGATATGGGTCTTGTTTGATGGTTTTGGATGAGTTCCATTAGACAAAAAAATTTAAATTGTAAAAAACATTATAGATTGAAAGATGTAGGTAATTGAAAAATTGCACAAATGCACATAAATGGACAATAAATTCGGGGCAGAGAGAGTAGTTTCTTCTTTTAAAAATTATATTTGTCACATAATATATCTCGTTCTTTTTTGGCCACCGAGAAGTATTTTTTTCAAATGAAATGTGTAGGTAAATTTCTATCTTATTATATCCCCTTTTAAAAAAAAATAAAGAAGAATAAAAAATGATCATAATTATTTTTTGTAATGGCTTATTTTTACAAGCAAAAACAATATAATTGCAACGCTCTTCTACTAAGAATTTTCATTTTTTCCTTCGGTTCCAAAGTAAATATGTAAAACTTACAAATATCTACAAATTCAATCACATAGAACCAAAATTCTAATTTTGATTTTATTGTTTAAACTGCCAATTGAAAAAAATGAAGAATAAGTCTTAATTTCTTAAATCACCCCAAATATATGGGGGTATTTCAGTCATTTGAATGTCTAAACTAATGACGTTAGATTAAAATTAACGGAATTAGGGAATCTTGATAATAGTTTGTAAAGCAGAGGAGGGTCCATGTAATTATTAGAACCTCAGGGGAGATCAGTGAAATTAACCCTTCTTATTTCAATTCACTTAAAAGTTAAAAGTTGTTGCCGGATACTTTCTACTACTCCCTCCGTTCCAAATTGTTGGGCTTGTGCAGATTTCAATGTAATTTTTAAATTGTTCATTTTTTTTTCTATCTATAATGGATTTTATGCGCAATATGGATCTTATTTGATGAATCTCAATTAGTTATATTTTACAAAAATTTTAAAATCTCTAAAGATATTACATGTTGAAATATATGATCGCTTTGTTCACCCTCGACGAGGGTATACTCATTCTGTATCTTAATTCGATGAACGAAATAATTCATTATGTCCAAATTCACTTGTTAGGAGGCCACGCAAAAATTTAGCCTAATCAGATATATGTAACTATTTCATCTAGAGTTTTATTTATTTTATTTTAAAATTCTCGCTAAAAAAATTATACTTTTACATCAACAACTTATCGATATTGGATTGAACTCAATTTTCTCGTGGGTTTCTAAGAAATGAATCTAGAAAAAATGAAAGGTTTTGATTATTGATATGAGCCATAAAATGAGTACACCCTCGCGAGGGTGAACAAATTTGTTCTCACTAGACTAGTGATCTTTGATGTACCAAAAAATAAAATAGGCAGTGACTAGAATTTATTGTTTCAATTTTTTACTGGAAAAGAACGAGAGAATCAAATACTCCCTCCGTCCGTGTTTGTTTGTCTATTTTAGTATTCTATACACCTTGAAAATTGAACACATTTTTTGTTATGAATGTCTAAAACTATGCAATATGCATCTTATTTGATAAACTCTCAATTAGTTATGTTGTACAAAAATTTTAAAATCATGGAACCCTTTATAAATTGAGGGAAATGTTAATATATAACAACCCATTTTGTTGTGAACAAGAGAGGAAGATGAAAAAAAAAAACATAGTTTATGATGCACCTTTAACACTTTTCAATGTACTTTAACACATCAAAACTCTGCGTTCTTGTTCTCTTCCTCCTTTATTCACAACTCAATGGGTTATTTTTAGCGTTTTTCATTAATCAAAACATATAAACGTTTGAAAACATAACAATTGTGTTTGGTTTGGATTTTGGTAATGATTTGAGGGAGAAATAAGAATAATAATTACAAATATGAGTTAATAATTAGAGAGAGATAAAGAGAAAAATGAGAAAATAATTTTAAAATAGGGATAATGACTGTACAATAATTAAAAAAATCAAATCTTGAAATCCAAATCGAACAAGACCGCAAGTCCCGAAAATGGATCCAAAAAAAGGACAGAATAAATACTGAAAAAAATATCAAAATACATGGGGGTGGTTGCATACTTGCATTGCATGCGTAGCAGGGCAAGGCAGAAGACAAAAGTGATTGATTGAGCGATTTTTTTTTTTTTTTTTTTTGAATTGCAGAAACTTGATTGATTGAGCGATTGATCTGAACTTTAACTCAATGTACTACTATTTAGATATGTACGGAGATCGTGATTAGACAAATAATACTCCTACAAAAAGGACGGCCGACATTAATCGTGGGGATTGACAAAAATCTGATGACAAACAGGGGATTATTAATCGTTGCAGGATTGACATAAATCTGATGCAACAACAGTCCTGGTTTATTGGTAATTTGGTATCCTCATGTCTCTCTTTCTCTCCAATGGTTAAACGAAGGGTACCGATAGCACACAGACGGCGTGCGAGGCTCATTTGAGGGTTTCGTACAAATAATTCGAACTAGTTGATCCGATGTTTATTGAAAGAATCAATTCAATCTTTATCGGTATCTCACTGAGCTGATTTTTCACAAACTTCTAAAAAACATTCAAAATAAATTGAGCAGCTCCAATTTTTCGTGTAGGATTCCGAGAGTATATCACATACAATAGGGTGTGACAGTAGACTCACTGTTCCGAAAATAAATTGGAGCAGTACTTTTTTGTATCCCCATATTTACTCTTGCAGGAGTAATTGGCATGCCATTGGATACCGTTCATTTGTTTATTGACTTGCCTTCGCTTGTGTGTCAATTTCACTTGATATTTGACATCCCTGCAGGCTATACGATGCAGAGGTTATCTACTTTTCTCTACGAATTACTCCCTAGAAAAAAACACAGTCCATTTGTTCATGGTTCATCTCTATTTTACACAAGTACAGAAGCAGAGACTTTACCTACAAGCGCTTGGAGCATGACTCTTTTTTTTCCTTCTTAAATTTGTGCAAATAATTGAGTAAAAGGTTGATTTGGTATGACCCACTCCAATCACAAATCTATTTTTTTTACTCATATTTGCTTTAAAAAAAATCATAAACATTTTCCATCATCTAAACAGCTTTGTCTTCAGCGAGACACTGTCGCCGCCACCACCACCAACGTCGATCAACATCGCCGTCGCCCAAAAACCAGCACCAGCCATCGGAACGCAGGTTTGAAACTCCCATCTCCTCCTCTCTATCATGTGACTCTCTTCCCCCTGATTTCCCGTCAAACTAGGTCCTCTGACCAGGTGACCACGACAAAACTATGGATGACGACATCGACAAACGCTATCCCCCAGCAACCACCACCACCTACCACCACAATATAGCCATTGTAAATTTGGTTGTGGATTTTCGTTCTCCCTTGATTTGGGAAAAAAATTTGAGTAAAACTTAAATTTTATATGAGTTTGAGTAAGGACTGGGGCTTGAATTTTAGGGCTTTTACTCAAATTTCAAATTTGGTCTAGGGTTTGATTCAAAGCTAGAGATGCTCTTAGCCACCCAAATTTGGTTAATACTCTTTCAGTCTCATTTTAACAGTCTCATTGGGATTCTAACTTTTTAAAGAAACATAATAGTTATATCCAAAGGCATTTAACTTTCCAATCATACCCTTAATTTCCAAATTTGATTTATGTAAGTCTTTCAATTTAAATATAAATATAATACTAATGAAAGTTTACCATGTTTCTATTGCTGATTTTGGAATTGGACATGTATTTTGGGATGTCCCAAGATGAATAGTATGAGACTATCAAAACGAGGCTAAGAGAATATAATCTAGAGATTACTCCACCTATCACCTATTATCAATGGTTTTAGGTTGAAGCCCTCTTAAAAATCTAACATTGTATCATAGTTAGGTCTTGGGTGTCCCTCAACTCACGTGGTGGAGTCTCTGCCCGAGTCAATATGCGTTAGAAACATTTGTGAATAATTGAGTCTCGCATTGGATAAACACAAAATGAATTGGATCTTAATATGCAATTGGAGATTTGCTACAGTGCGCACCTTTTAAAAATTACTCAATATCAGATTTTGTGACTCAAAATATGAGATTTTGTGGCTCTAAATATGAGATTTTGTGGCTAGAGATATGAAATGCGTTTGGTATGCACACTCATACGGATGTCTACAAAATCTCATATATGTCCACAAAATCTCATAGTTGGAGCCACACAATCTCATATTTGGACCAATGCGGATTGCTACAGTACTGCTACAATGCCACACGATCTCATATTTGAACCACAAAATCTCATATTTAGAGCCACAAAATCTCATATTTTGAGTCACAAAATCTCATATTTTGAGCCACAAAATCTCATATAGTCAATGGTCAAAGGTGACACATGTCATACGTGGCACAATCTCGGCCGTCCATCCGTATGGGGTGTGTACCGTATGCCATATCATATTTGGAGCCACAAAATCTCATATTTGGTGCCACAAAGTCTCATATAATCTCATAGTTGGTGCCACAAAATCTCGGCGGGGGGGTGTTTACCGTAGCATTTCTGTCACACCCCGCTCTGGCAGGATATAACCTGCACAAAGTGACTGGACACCTGTCACCACCTGTACGCCTTTCCGGCCTCTAAAAAAAAATAATACTCAAAATCAGACTACAGCTCGCAGCAGAACCAATAAAAATAAACAGGTGTTCACACCTCCACATCAATTGTACAGTCAACCCTATTAGACTTGTACTGAACCACACCAACCTCACATTATATAGTCATTCTACAACACCCTCTAACTGACGGAATTATAAAACTCAACCTCTATGAACACCTGATTGGCACCCTGGCACTGTAGTGGACCGACGTCTAGCTCAACTGAGAATCTGCAACCAAAAAGGTTACAGGAGGATGTACGTTAGCAACATAATAAAAAGAAATGTCCAAGCTCCTTGAATGAAACAAAGTTTAAATATCACACCAACACCTTTTTTTTATAAGAACAATAAATCTCCAACAATAGGAGTTTTTCTCAAAAATTCTCAACAAACTTTCTCAGCCTGCACAATTTATCTCAAAACACAGCCATCACATTTATTTCGAAAATATAGCCCACCGGCTTATCCAGAAAAACACGGCCCTCCGGCCCAACTTAAAACATGGCCCACCGGTCCATCTCAAAATACGGCCCATCGGCCCATCTCAAACACACTTTTAGAGGATTTCAAAATTAGCAACATTCTCTCTCACAGCAATAAGTAATAGCAACTAATTTTACCAAATGTGCCAACGAGTCGCCAACCTCACGACCGGGAGTTATGACGGTACCGTTACCTCGCTCACAGGCTCACATATAGTGGCGGTGATGAGGGCCATTCTTTATCACCAATGGTAGGTGCAACCACAAGGTAAGCAAAGCTCACCGGCAAGCAGCAACCAAGCTTGCACAACAACAAATAGACAAGCAGCAACCAAGCTTGTACAGAGTAAAGCAAGCAGCAACCAAGCTTGCACATCATTAAGCAAGCAGCAACCAAGCTTGCACAACATAAAGCAAGCAGCAACCAAGCTTGCACAACATAAAGCAAACAGCAACCAAGCTTGCAAACATTGGCACAAAAGGCATAAAACATTTTCCTTCCACACACCAAAAATCATTTGATCTATCATAAAAATTATTTGATCCATCCAACCAAAAACGTTGCCATCATATTTTAAAAATAATCATCAAAGGAGCTTTCAGAAACAGTAATAATCACACGACAAGTTTGAAAAACAAAACATTTCTTATTTATTATAGAAGCTGTACATCCTCACCTATCACAACAGGACCAACTCTGCCAAACACTCAACCTCTGTGCACCGAAGGCGTAACCACAACCATCCTTATAATAACATCACCTATAATAACAATTATATAACACCCATAAGCTCCCTACCAAAAATTCATGCCCAAATGCAAGTGAAATGCATGAAAATGCATACTACGACCCAACAGTGCTGCACTCTGCGAATTTCCAGAATTAATCTACTAATCCAATTCCCACGAAATTTTTACCACAACCTCCAAACTCATACTTAATCATCATATCAAAAATTCAGAATTTTCTGAGCTCTTTAACTATTTTTAATCAACCTCCAAACAGACCCAAAACTTGCTGAAAATTCCCCAAAACAGATTTTTCCCCAACTTCAAATTAAAAACTGCTATTCTCTGGAAATAATTGAGGCACAAATCATACATCGTTTCGAAGGTATTCGAGTCTAGTTTCATAATCAAAGGACGGTGTACCAATCGGATATCCGAGCTAAAAGTTATAACCGTTTTCCCAGGACATGTCAGTGCTGTCTGCCCAAACACGCACCTGACCACAGATTGATTCACGAATTTTCATATTTTCTGTACTTCTCATAAAATCACGAAAATTTAACACAAGGTCTAGAACTCATATGGGTACCTCCAGTTAAATTCCCATAAATTTACTAGCTCTGGAACTATATCTAAAAATTCGACACAAATCATGGCAGCTTAGTTTTCCATAAAAACAGTCGGTGAAACCCTTCACCTTCCCTCCACGAATTTTGTAAAACCAAAACCCCAAATCACTCTTGTGAGATGCAAAATACCAAATTAACTTGTAAATGAACAGCATACTTAAAAATTTCTGAAATTAATCCTCAATTCATACCTCAATTTTGGATTTTCTCCAATTTTTCCTTCGTTCCTTCCTTCTTCTTCTTCCTTCTTCTTCTTCTATTTCTTCTTCTCTTCTTCCTCTGCCCACTTCTCCCTTTCTTTCCCTCTCTCTCTCTTCTCTGATTACTCCCTCCACCAAATGGAAATGAAAGAAGAAAAAAAAAAAAGGAAAGAAGAAAAGAGAGAAGAGAGGACGACTTTGGGGGTGGGGTGGGACCCACTCCCAAATTAAGAAAATTCCTCATCCAGCAGGCGGCTGGAACCCCCGACCCCGAAAACAAGCCCCGTTCCGTCCGCGCAGTCTAGATACCACCTCAGAAAATTCTAAAAGTTTTACCATGGCTCCAATAAATTACCTGGAGTCTAACCGCGGTCTCGGTTTATCCAATAACATTCTCAAAAAAACAAAATCAACAACCGTATAAATTTTCCAGGCCGCGAAATCAACCCACTAATAATACATCCACTCATGGAAAATTATTGGGTGTAGCCACACCACCACTCTAAATTGCGAATTAAATTCTGAATATCTGGAACGGGTGTTACAATTTCTCTATGTAATTGGGTGGCTCACAACTTTCAAGGTTTCACCTTTTAAGTGGATATAGGTCATTCAATGTATATTGGGTCCAAATGATTTGGTGGATTCCATGAATACTCCCCAATGAATTTTAATGAATTTAATTTAGAAATTGCTCCAACTATTACCAATTGATTTTAGATTGGAAACTCTAATAAATCCAAACTGTCAATGGTTTGAACTCACCTTACAAACCAAAAAGTCGGTTGTAATTCTAAGGCCTTGTTTGGTAACACTTTTGTTTTTAGCTTTTTGTTTTTATTTTCAAAATTTTCATAATTTAAGGAAGAAAGTTTGTTTGGTTCACTACTTTTACTTTCAAATTGCACTTTCTACTTTCACTATTTCTAAAATTAGAGGAAGTAGGAATTCCTCACTTTCACCTTTTGATTTTTTTCCAAAACTGACTGCCAAAAAAGCACTGTAGTGCGCGCTACAGTGCACATCACCTTACACAGCTTCCGCCCGCGATCGAAACTTGGTGAGAGTGTTTTTGAGAGCTTTTTTTTACCATCTCAAAAGAAACGGTCACTGACACAACGAATATATTCGCCTGTGAGGTCTGATGTCCCATTGAATACTCTCAACTACATCCAGATCTGAGAAGTGAGAAGCCATTGAAGAGCTTCAGGTTCTCTCTCTCTCTCTCTCTCTCTCTCTCTCTCTCGTCTCCATAGTCGTCTCCCCCTCTCTCTCCTCGTCCATTTCTTTATTTTTGTTGTTTGATGCAGTGCTCAAGTTTTATAGCAAACCGGACTTGATTGTCGAGAGTGAGCAACGTGAAAGGAGCATCGTGCAGCAAATTAATGTCACCCCTAGTCAATTGCGAGAGATGGCTAGACTTCGTAACTCTATTGCCCGCCAAATCTTTAATAGCCAAAAGCAATAAAGTGTATTTCGTTGTTGGTCATGTAATGCTATCCACACCTCGATTATGTAATTTTGTATGGATTGTTCATGAACTTGAAAGTCCAATTAGGTAATCAAAGACTATTAAACCCCTGGCATGTAAATCGTAAGACAAAATTCATGCCATTTATGTTTTTTCTTTTCTTTTCTTTTCTGTTCTCTTTAGCAATCAAAGGCTTATTTTATTGATAACAATCATGTTTTCAATTTTTTTTTTTTTTTTGGGAAATAGGTTCACACAAACATGTTTTCTGTTTTCACTTCCATTTTAGGAAAAACAGAAATTGCTGTTCAAAAAACAGAAAATAAAAAACAGAAAACTGGAAGTGTTACCAAACATGGCCTAAATGAAGAAATACTTTTGTTTTTTGTTTTTTAACTGCACATGAAGAAATACACCCATCAATTAAAGTTCATGAGTGTGCTTTTTCCATAAGTCTCCCAACGAATTGCAACCAAACAAACCCCACTTGAGAAGTGGTGGGCTATTATTTCTGTGACAGTGGAGCAGCACAACCATAGCTAAATAAAGGAAAAAACAAAATGGTTATGTTGTGGATTTTGATGTAGTGATATCTAGAAGGACCCCACATAGTGCACCCACCAATGGCACGTAGCCATTTGGTTTCTAGCTCTGGCATCCACACGTTCTTTTCTCCTCCTCATTTGTCACAAGACTAAAAGCATTTTTTGTGTACTTTGTTTTCATGTTTCTTCAAAACTTTCATTGTTATTCCCCTGTGTTTGCCAAACTTCTTTGCCGTCCTCAATTTTCCACAAGACTACAAGCATTTGAGTTGCTCTGGTTTTTTGCACATTTTAATTAGCGACTCTCTCATTCATTGGTACCCTCCAATTTGCATGATGAGCGGTTAGAAATAGTTTCCTTTTCGTCCACCACCGTTGTGGGTCCCATTTTCTCTCTGGGTGAGTTTCCGAATAGATTTTATCAAAATCTGATAAAATCAAGCCTTTGATTTTATCCATTCGTGAGGAGAGTTGATAAAATCTTAGATTTTTGCATTCAAAAATCTAAGATTTTATCAACTCTCTGCATGAATGGATAAAATCAAGGCTTGATTTTATCAGATTTTGATAAAATCTAGATAAAATCCATTCGGAAACTCACCCTTATTCATCGGATCGTTTCATTGACAAGAGAAAAGAAAAACAAACTTGTTTTGTTTTTGATCCATAGATTGGCTCCCTCGCCACGCTATTTGTCCCTCTGTCTACTATTGCACCACTACCATTCTATTTGAAATGTCCCCGAGCCAATTTCCAAAATTCTATATAACTCAAAAAATACTCCATGAGTTGGGAGTTGTTGGCTTAAGTCAATTTGTTGGGTTGATGTATTATGAAGGAATGATCTGTCTTATAAAACGCAATAAGTCATTTATGAGAATAAGCCAAGAATTAGAACAACCCCTTAATCTTGATGATGCAACTGCAACAACACAAGAAACGTGTAATTTTAAAAGATAAAAACAAATATGTGAGCTATTGGGATCAAGAGATGGATTAGGCGTTTGAATTTAGGATCTATAGGCCGAAAAATACATTGATGAAAAAGTAGATTACTTGCGAGCTATTGGGATCAAGAGATGGATTAGGCGTTTGAATTTAGGATCTATAGGCCGAAAAATACATTGATGAAAAAGTAGATTACTTGTGAGCTATTGGGATCAAGAGATGGATTAGGCGTTTGAATTTAGGATCTATTGGCCGAAAAATACATTGATGAAAAAGTAGATTACTTGTGAGCTATTGGGACCAAGAGATGGATTAGGTGTTTGAATTTAGGATCTATAGGCGGAAAAATACATTGATGAAAAAGTAGATTACTTGTACCTATTCTTTTTAAGGAATATCTAATTAAAAAATGATAGCTCAGGGTGAATACATGAAACACTTATTGTAACCATTGTGAAGTTTGTTGTAAAGTATATGAATCTCATAATAATGTGGGTACTAGTGTTTGGAGCATACTTAGACCAATAAATAATTTGATCTCGCACCCCTACCAAAAAGGGGAACGAGATGATTAAAAATTTAGGAACTATAGGTCGAAAAATGCATGGATGAAAAAGTAGATTACTTGAACCTATTAAGGGATAACTAATCAAAAATGGTAATTCATGGTGAATATCTGAAACATTTATTGTAATAATTGTGGAGTCTATCATAAAGTATATGAATCCCATAACAATGTGAGCGGGAGTGCTTAGACCAATAAATAATTTAATCTCGCTTACCCCTACCAAAAAGGGGAACAAGAGTCACCTCTAAAATGACCCTTCAATACATCACTATTATTGTTTGGTTAACACACCTCTCTACCCACTTCTTTATGTTTTGAAATGTATTTGGTGGCTCTTCCATGTCCCAAAAACTAAACATACCAAGACAAAAACCTTAACTACAAATATTATAAGTGGCTTGAAGGAAGGTATCAATTAAACTATTGAAAGTGTGACATGACTTAATGTGCACAATATGGCTTGGCTGGAAAGAGGTGGTGTAGACCTGTAGTTGGGTTGCCACTACCCACTCCTTTTTCAGATCTCTTTACTGCATGCAACTTTGATACAAAAATACAAAGGTGAATCCCCCATCTACTTGGATCTAATTAAAATCCTCTGTTTTTTTTAGTCACCAGCTGATGATGCACCACATTGTGTGCATAAGCAAAAAGAAAATTAGATCTCAATGTCTCAATGTCTATTCTATTTGTATTTGGCTTTTGGAAAGGTAAAAACAATGTTGTTTATATACCATTCTGTTTTCTAATGCTTGTTTTTGTCGAGAAGTAGCATCGGATCGCATACGTTATAGGTGTGTTCTGATCATTCTCTTGTTTTTTTCTTGTGGAGGTTTCGTTCCATCTTCATGAACCCTAACAAAAAATCAACGGTAAAAGAAGAAAGCAATTACTTTATGTTGACACAACCTTGCCTACGCTATTAAAATCTCTTATTTTTAATATGGTTGTGTTATGTCATCTACTTAAACAATAAAAAATGCCAACATATGGGGATGCGTGTGAACATTTAAATTCATCGTTGCTACTTACAATATGATAATTGATAAGTGATATAATTGTTTCTAAGTCACATCACACGCTTCTTTAGGTAAATCAGCAACTATTTTGACTAAACTAAAAACAATTCTTCTAACAACAGTCAGTGTTCTAAAAGTCGCTAGGTGCTAGTCGGGTGACCAAACACCACTCTTCTTTAGGTAAATCAACAACTATTTTGACTAAACTAAAAACAATTCTCCTAACAGCAGATGTTCTAAAAGTCGCTAGGTGCTAGTTGGGCCACTGGACACGGCCTAATGTCTTAGCCGATTAATCGGCGCCTTGACGATAAGGCAGATTTCCCCTTTTTTTAAAAAAAATATTTCGCTCTACCTCCCCAAGTTTTGAGAGCAAATACAATATAAGTTGAAAAAAATATTAAATAACATGGAAACTACGTAATAATGTGAAATTCAACGTACAAAATTCAAACATCAGTTAGGTAAAGTAGGTATGTCAGCCTTGCTCCGCCTTATGTCCCATTAATCGTTTTACCACCTTTTCAAATGCCTTGATCTCTAGGCGCGGCAGTGGATCACTGCCTAGCGCCTAGGTGCCAATTAATCGCCGCCACAACCTCCTTTTAGAACACTAACAGCCCATTGAGCTGTGAATAATGCAAGCATAAGGCCAAAAAAGACGGTAATTTACGCACTTTTCACAGATAAGTTCTACTATACATTTTTCACTCGTATCGATGCCCTTTTTTTTTTTTTAATATTAACCATTCCATTGATGGTGGTTAGCATTCTACAATAAAATAATCAGCAACTCAAACCACACTCTAGGTTGATCATAATCTTAAGCTTTCTGAAACAAATACAGTAATTCTCTTGGTTTTCTCAAAATGGTTCTTTACCCTCGAATGTTGAGTTTATATTGACCAAAGGAAAAATAAAATAAAAAAATGATGCAACTCAGCCAAATGATCCACGAGGCAAATGAAAGTGTATCCGACGGATGAGATCCATTGATACATTATTTGAACAGTGTATCGAGTGGATCTCACCCGTCAAATGCACTTTCATGGACCAAACACTTTCCCAATGATCCACAGGCTCGCTACTATTATGTAGGTACATGTGTGACATCCTCATAGGATATGCATATACTATAACCTATGCGTACCTATGCGTTTGCACATTCTGAAACCCTAGGGAGTAGTTAAAAAGTACTACTATTTCTCAGTGCTAAATTTCAAAGTTGGAGAAATTGGAGCATGAGGTACGCGTATTGCGCTGTGCATAAATGTCATTGAGCCTTGTGCATGCATTTCTTGACCTAATTTCTAAGCCAGAGAAGTCCACATACATATGGCAAGTTAAAAATAGTATAACAAAATATACTCACAAATTGCCCCAGCACCACCACTTCCTCAATGTGCTGAAATACTTTTTCCCCAAAGTTCAAGATAAAAAAAATAAAAAAAGAAGAAACAAAGTGCATGATTTTAGAACATACTAAAATTTTGGCGTTCGAATACTAGATTGGAAACGAACCAAAAGCTGTGGAATAGATATCAATCATCCCAAGCTTGCTATTTTCAACTTCTTTGTCAACATTTCGGGAAACCTTGCGGATTTTGTTACTTAAAAAATTAGCAATTTATTTTAGCTAAATACAAACTAGATGTGATAATTTGCCAATTCTACTTGGTATGAATTCCATTCCATATTGGCTTTTGGTTTGCCAACATAGCCTAAGGCTATTTATGGGAAGAAGTGGGCTACACTTTATTATCCAATCTAGCCTTGGGACCAAATATCTTGTGAAGTAAGAAGCATTGGTGGAATTTGAGTTTGAGATGGCATGGAAATTTGGTTACCCAACAAATTAAGAAAATGGAAACATCAGTTAGGTAAAGAAGGTATGTTGGCCTTGGTGCATTTAAACAAGAGGAAATTGGACCCCATGGGTTTTCTTCCACTGTCTAAGCAAAGCAAATGAGAGAAGCAAAGAAGATTGCCCTTTTGTGGCATTGGGGGGCATCCTTAGTTGTGTTGGTAAAGTATATTCCCCCAAAAGATGTGAAGATTAATAAACGAATATAAAGAAAGTGGTTGAAGAAATAACTCAAAAGAAATAAATTACTTATGGCATCTTGTATCAATTCAACACACATATAATGTTTTGGGTCACACGATTGGTATTGTTAAGTGTTAACCACCTTACAAAGTTTGGACGGAGATAACCCACCCTAAACATCATTTTGGTTGATATTTGCAGGTAACTGATATTCGTACACCCAAAATTGATGTCCGCACACCTGATTTGTCTTTTAGTGAAATTTTAACATATAAAAATTTGTGGAAATCACTCGAAAAAAGAAAAAAGTAAAACTTGTAACTTCTTCCTTCTTTTCTTTTTTGGGGTGGGTTTATTCCACAAAAAATTTGATTATGAAGGAGAAAAGCAACCAAGAGACTTTTAAATTTATTTATTGAT
The DNA here is from genome assembly GCA_020921065.1 of Vaccinium darrowii. Lineage (NCBI taxonomy): Eukaryota > Viridiplantae > Streptophyta > Magnoliopsida > Ericales > Ericaceae > Vaccinium > Vaccinium darrowii. Next base: position 1,599,400 of record CM037162.1, on the reverse strand, counting down.
CAGACCATGAGACTTTAATTGCTCCAAGGAAAAGCAATCAGCAACACTACATACACACAATTTTGTACCCATAATTTACCCAAACACACACAAGTGTGTGGGCTCTACACACACTACACACACAATATGTGTGTGTAGAGCCCACACACTTGTGTGTGTTTGGGTAAATTATGGGTACAAAATTGTGTGTACCTATCATTTTTGAAAAGCAATAGTCAAAAAATACTGTAAAATAAAACGTGCGATGAGTAAGACAGCATTATTTTTTCCTTTTGATTGCGGCCCAGGCAAAATCCCAAATGCCTTTTCCTCTGCCATTAAAATCCATCAATTTCTTTGAAAAACATCTTAACCACCCCCCCCTCCCACTCCTCTCTGAGCTCTCTCTCTCTCTCTCTCTTGAAAATCTGCCCTCCCAGTTCATTCCTGCCGTTTTTGTTCGCATCGAAAGAACAGAGAGGAAATAAACAAGGAAGCTCATACCCCCTTCTCTCTCTCTCTCTCTCTCTCTCTCTCTCTCTCTCTCTCTCTCCCTCAAGATTTCATTACCCTTCATTATCTATCGAGGGAAGGTCTCTATGAGCCTGAGTGCCTACCTTTTATATAATGTTAGGGCGATTAATTCTTCACTGTTATCTTCTCCCATTTTCCCCCTTTAAATATTGAGATTTCCGACAAATCTAGCGAGCCCATTTGGTGTGGCTGGAGAAGGGTTTCAGGTATGTGACAGATTTCTGTTAATTTTTTCGGATTTCTTTCTGTTTTCCGATTTTTTTTTTTTTTTTGGGCTTTTGCATGATCTATTTGTGTTTCAATTGATTGGGTTTTTTGTGTGGGTATTATTGCTTTTGCTTTTAGTCAGTTAGTTAGGGATTTGATGTGTGGTGGTAGCTGTATAATTTTCAAAATTCCTTGCCTAAGATTAAGATTTGATTGTTGGTTTTCATCAGATACCCATTTAGGGTTTGCTGGCCAAAACCATGGAGGTGTTTGATTTGGCATTAACAAAGTAACATCATGATAATAAATCTATTGGAAAGAGTTGATTTTTGTTGTTGGTGTACGAGGTTTCATGTCTTGCCTAAAATTTATTTACTGGTTTTCATCACATACCCATATAGTATTTGAGGCCCAAAACTGCAAATATTTGGTTTGAGGTAGGTGAATTAACAACTTGATTATAGATTCTTGAAAAGAGTTCATTTTTATATTGTTTTGCATGATGGGTTTGATTTTCTTTTGTCCTTCTGGAGTTCCATTTAACCACTTCCTGTATTTTTCTTATCCATTATAAGGTATTTGAAATAGCCCTTTTGCGAAATTGGTTGGAGATTTTCTAAATCTATTTGTTCTGGATACTAAACTGTAATAGCTGAATGGTTTTTGGTAGGTGCATTTCATTTTATTTTCCTCGTATGGGGTATTTAAAAACAGTTTGATTTCAGTGTTGCTTCCCTTTTGACCCAGTTTGTGTGATTTTTGGTTTCTTAATAAAATCTCCATCCTATCCTTGTTGACGAAAATGGAAAAATTAACAAAAAAAACTTGCAGCATTAGTTGGGGTCGGCAGCCCTGAAATTTGACAATTTTGTGAAAGTTCGGCTCTTTTGCTTTTAGTTGATTGAGAAGTCAGGAAGCTGTTGCCCATTTCTAGTATATTCTAATATGTAGGCAAGTGCATGTCTCCAGAAGTAGTTTCCTGTTGAATCTGTCGGTAGTTCCTGTGTGAGTGATATGCTCATCGGATTCATTCACGGTGTAGTTCCTAATGTTTACTATCATTTTTGACCTTTCAATGGCGGAGGAGACTGCAGGATAGAGGTTGTCTTAGTAATTATGATGATGTAGTTCTAATACATGATAAGCATGCAACAAGTAAAAGGTCTTTTCTTTGTACAACATCCCCTATTCCTCTTGATGCCGCCTTAATAAAATTTATGACAGGATTTGCAGATTTCTGATCTTCTTGATGTTTTTTTGACTTCCTTGTTTCTTCAATTTTTATATGTTCATGGTGTTTACATCTTCTATGTGTATAAAATAAACTAACGTTCATTTTGTTTTTGTTTGCTTAGTTTTTTTTCACTCCTGTCGATGATGGAGGGAGAAACATCATGGGTTAGCCACTGCCTCGATGACAACGGGAGAGACAATGGGAATTACAATTCATTCTCAGAGCTTAGTGATGAAGACAACAAAGAAAATACAGAAGTTTCCCTTGATTTAATCCTGCCTGATGACTTGTTGGAGCGAATCTTGTCCTATCTCCCTGTGCCAGGCATTTTTAGAGCAGGCTCCGTATGTAAAAGATGGAATGAGATTGTTAATTCAAGAAGGTTTTTATGGAACTTCTCTCGCGTCTTATCACAAAAACCTTGGTATTTCATGTTTACTAGCTCAGATGAACCATTTGGATATGCCTATGATCCCCTCCTTAAAAAGTGGTATGGCATTGAACTCCCCCGTATCGAAACACCCAATTGGTTCATTGCTTCATCTTGTGGGTTGGTTTCCTTCATGGACAATGACAGCCGAAGTGAGCTATATATCTGTAACCCAATTACCAAGCGAGAAAGGAGGCTTCAAGAGCCCCCAGGCTTGAAATTTCCAGACTACAGTGCATTGGCTATCTCAGTGAACAGGACGTCACCCAAATACATTGTATCAGTTGTGAAATCCAAACAAGTCCCTGAGAATTTTTTCCAGTGGGATGTTTCAATTCATGTTTATGACTCTGAGACAAGGATTTGGATGACCCCCCTCACAGAGGTTCTTTCTGGGTGGAGAGGTGGTGATGAGAGTGTGATTTGCGATGGGGTTTTGTACTTCTTGATCTACTCAACTGGAGGTCGGTCCCAAGAGAATCGCCACGGCCTAATCGCTTATAACCTCTCAAGCCGGTCATCCCCAGGTTTATTGCTTGAGAGTTGTATTCCGGTGCCTTGTCCCCTTACATGCGGTCGTCTTATGAACCTCAAAGAGAAACTGGTAATGGTTGGGGGTATTGGAAAACAAGATCGGCCTGATATAATAAAAGGGATTGGCATTTGGATTCTTAATGGGAAAGAGTGGATAGAAATTTCCCGTATGCCCCATAGGCACTTTCAAGGCTTTGGGGAGTTTGATGATGTTTTTGCTAGCAGTGGTACAGATGACCTTGTTTACATTCAGAGCTATGGAGCTCCTGCCCTTCTTGTTTTTGACATGACCCAGAAGCAATGGAAATGGTCCCAGAAATGCCCTGTGACAAAGAGGTTCCCACTTCAGCTCTTTACTGGTTTTGCCTTTGAACCCAGGCTTGAAACTGTTCCATAATCTTATTTCTTATTTTGGTTTTATGTGGTTCTGAAAAAGTTTGGCTTAAACTCCATCTTTTTCTGTTATTCTTTGTTATTTACTTTGGCCTTTCGCGTTATTTTGTCATGACAGAAAATGTATGAGCCTAGACTGTTGCTTCACGAAAATGGAGATAGTATTATTCTTTGCATTCAGAAATACAGTGGGAGTGTATGGAATTTCGAAATTGTTTTAGAATGAGAATTGTTGTCCGCCCTTGTCTTAGCAAGAATTCTACTCATTTTTCACGACTCCTTATGCTTTGCAAGGTTTACAATTTCTTGGGACTTAAGGCTCAGTTTGGGTTGGTTATTTTTGTCATGTGTTAATTATCTGAAAGGGAAAACTATCGTTGTTAGTTGTCAGTACGTATTCTCTATACTAAATTAGAGATTTGCGGTTTGATATTCTTCTCTATGTATTCTTTCATTATCTGTGCTTTTCGCAAGAATCATAGACGTGTTCTAAAAGAAAGTCTAGAAGGCTGAGTACTCGTCACCTTGACGCTAGAAGGCCCCTCGCCGACTAGCCCGCTAGTTGCCCGACTAGACTGACTAGGTGCCTAGAAGGTTGAGTACTCGTTGCCTTGGCGCTAGAAGGCCCCTCGCCGACTAGCCCGCTAGTTGCCCGACTAGACTAACTAGGTGTCTAATACTCGACCCTGGAAGCTAGAAGGTGCCCTGCCGCCCTGACCCTGAGAGTGCCTAGCGAATTTTAGAACCTTGATCATAGACCGGACCTTGACCTCATTCTACACAAAGAATGAACAAGTCCTAACTTTCTGTTTTTTTCGCTTGTATTTCGACTCTATCCTCATTTTAGACATTGGTGTGCTGTATGGGCTTCGGTACTTTTAAGATTTCAGGAAACTTTGGGGAGATGGTGATCTCTCCTGTTCCTTTTCTAAATGTGATTAGATCCTCTCCCGTAACTATCCCAAGAGCTATTTCGCAAGTGTTTTTTTGACCGGTAAGAGTATTGCATTGTGAGTAAATTGTTGGATGGTCCGGAATTGGTACTGAAAAGGATCCGGACCCTTTCTTGATCTGGTAACCCATTTGTCTATAAATATCATATAAGTCTGGAGATGGGCGCTTTCTCTTTCCCTATACCAAGGAGTACTTCCTTTGACAGTTCCAATGTCAAAATCTAGAGATTTCCTCCATACTGGTGACTTTTTTAGGAGTTCCTTTTCTTTTCCACCACCAACTCATCTTCCTTTTTGCCATTTCTCTAATCAAATTGGGTAGCACATGATGGGTTTATTAGTTTTTAAGGTTTGGACCACCGAATTTTTTCAAAATGCCAATGTTTATATAATATGCCACACTACCAGCATGGATTTTCCACATGGGACCGAATCCTTGAACTGTCTCAATGATAAGAATACCAAACGGCATGTGCATTTTTCCTAAGGGAAAATTAGGCAAGGCACGGAGTATTCTCGGCCAATGAGGACACGCAATATGAATGTGTCGTTCTCAGCCAATGACGACACGCAATATGGATTCATTTGTGAAGTTTTAAAGACAAAAGCTGGCGAATGGGTGTTACTTGAAAATTAAGACAACAGATTTCTACAAATATGTTGCTTGTGATTTGAATTATAGGACGCATACCTAGCCACTCTCTAGCTTTAAATCCACTAGTTGTCTGAACCGCTGGACTTTTAGTTGTGTTATTGCAGATTGTACACCTGTGAGTCTTTTTTCTTTGGTTCTTGTTGTATCAGAGACAGGACGACCCACAATAAATTTTGATGGCAAAGATGTGAAGTTGGCAAAATCAATCACTTTCCAGATGGGGTTTGTAGCCTTTTCTTGGGGGTGCCAGAAATTTTAAGGCAAGTTTGCTGCTCCACTTTTTTGCTCGAAGAGGCCGTTTAGATTCCTCCTTTTCCACTTTTCATTTTGCATTATTGGGTCTTGGTTGTTTGGGTGCAAAATGGAAAAGTCATTTTGGCAAAAGGTGTTATCATTTTTTGCATTTTGTGAGCAGAAGTGAAAATAGGATGGGATGAGCTTTTTGACTCCTCATTTTTCGATTTTTCTATTTTGGTTAACAAAAGGAATTGCAAAATGTATTCTGCTAACACTACTCCTGTTGTAAAATACATTATGTAGATTTCTCCCACACACTTTACTATATTCAAATACAATCTTATTATAATCCAAAAGCTAAAAAGTTGAAAATGAGCCTCCAAAACCCCAAAATTGTGAAAGAAAGGAAAGAGTACAAGAAAGAAATCAAATATTTTTTTTTCCCCCAACAATTAAAGGTGTCGGGCCAGTTTACGCACACCTCAACTATTCTTGTTCCTGACCCAGTCAATGACAGACCATTCTCGTCAGAACTAGAGGATTTCACAAAAGATTTATCTCTCACGCCTTGACCCCAAGAGGTTAGTTGTTTTATTCTTTGATTTTAAAGAGAGGACGGAAAAAAAAAAAAAAAGATAAGCTTACAAAGAAAAATAGGAAAATATTTTCCTACTTTGTTTTTCTTCTTCTTCTTTTGAACCAAAGAAAAGGAAAATTCTTCTCTATCTTTCCGGTTCCCCCATACCTCAGTCGATGTGTCGACACAATTAGCAACAAAAGAAACAATAAATCCCACCATGTATTAACGATGAGTCTTTTTTCTATCATTGCCATACTACAAAGACTCTGCACGAAACTTGGCATGGGTGTATGAGTTTACTGCACTTTGATGCGCAAGTGACAAATCTTTTTTGTCTTGTTGAGTGTCCTTGGGATTTGGGAAGTAGAAACATTGGAAATCTTGGGAGAGTTATGTGATCCAAGACTTTGTTTCTTGGGCAAATGTACAGAATTGGGAACTTGCCAAAATACACATCACATGGAGTAAATTCTGGCATGTTGCAGTGACCCCAATGCAGAAATATTGACAAAGAGAGGCCAGGGTGAAATAATTTGAATTTGAAAGGGCCAAATAGTAATATCGAATCAATAATCCTTATTCCTAACCAACAATAGGGGTAAGTGTACAGTACGAACTTGGCTTCTATATAGTTCGGGTTTAGATTGCAAAGAGCAATTTATGCAATCTGCGTAATCTCGGTCTCGGTTGTCCAAGAGTATTTTTAATGATTCAAATTTATTAAAAGTTCTTTATGGTTATGGCAAGAATAGACTCTTATTGGGAAGAATATTTAAAAAATTTGAATCATTAATTGTCGATCGTGGTGATGCGGTCGTTCTACAAAGTAGACATGCTGTCATTACTTTTCTACCTCGAGATTGAATTGATTTAGGGCCTAGCAAATTGGAGATTAGTGCTTATATGTATGCATTTTTGGCTTAGAGTGATCCCTTCCCCTCTCTGTTTAGGGTTCCCCTAGACTCTGAAAAATATTCCGTTCAATTTCAGCTTGTGCAATGAAATTCTCGTTCTTACAAAAATTAATTTGCCAAGATGTGACTGCTTCTTGCAATCCCCATTTTGAATACTCCGACTTCCGACAATGGTCATTTGGGTTAAAAATGACTCTTATATGCCATCATCGCTTTTCTAACTTGAGATTCAATTAATTTGCATTAATTTGCTTTATTTCAGTTCGTTTAGGCCCTAGCAGGTTGGAGATTAGTGCTTATATATATGCATTTTTCGGTGAGAGTTAGGGTTCCCCTAGACTCTGAAAAATATTCCGTTCAAATTCAGCTTTTGCAGCGAAATTCTCGTTCTTAAAAAATTAATCTACCGAGATGTGACTGCTTCTTGCAATTCGCGTTTTGAATACTCCAACTTCCAACATTGGTCATTTGGGTTCAAAATGACTCTTCTAGCCGACAGCGTTCTTGAGCCCTACGGCCCAGCCTTTTTGGTATACCAGCCTCCAAGGGTTGGGCCTAAGCCCCACGATTTGCTGTTTGCTTAAGAAAAAGGCCCGGAGTCCACATCCAGCTCAAGTCCGCACTGGGCTGACAGTCGTGAAATTATTGTTTGTTCCTGAACAATACTCCAAGGACCTCCCACACCCCACATTTGAGTGGAATCTACTCTAAAGTGTGTGAATCCCACTCAAATGCGTGCTGGTATGGCTCTGGAGCATTGCACCAGGAGCACCAAATAACCTCTCCCAACGATTTGAATATCCATGGACCCTTACGCCCTATTTGTTTGAGGGATATTATATGAGAGAGAAAGTTGGATATAATAAGAGGGGGATATAAGGGTGGATATGGTTGGAGGGGTATTATTTTAAAAGGGGAGGTTAAAAATAACTTTGTTTGTTTTGTTGTTGTAGAAGAGGGATATAAGGGGTTGGATAATGTAAAATACCCTTTTTGCCCCAAATAAAAAAAACAAAAAGTGAGAAAAGTGGTGGGCCTTTCTATTCGTTGCATCTCCTGTCTCTCCTGCGTCCTCTCTCTCTCTCTCTCTCTCTCTCTTCTGCTGCCACACTCGTGGTGGGCCACAGCAAAGGGCAGGGTGGAAAATGAAGCCGGATATGGCTTAGACGGGGGGAGGGTCCCTATATTTTATCCTTCCACAGGGTGATATGCATATCCCTAGATTTTATATCCGGGTGGCCAAAAAAGTAACAAACACGGGATAAAAACTACCCGGATATATATATCCGGCTCAAGCTCATATCCCCCTCTTATGTACCGGCAACAAACAAGACGTTAGGGTAGGCTGTCTGGGAGAAATTTATCCTTTCTCTGCAATTATCCTGAATGCTATAATTTCTCCAATGGCGCAGTGGAAATATATACTTCTGCCACTAGATTATGGGCTATTAGATTCCTAGTAGCGAGATTTTCATTATTACTCAAGGTTACGGTCATTCAAATATAACATTAGTATTGTAATGATCCGCCCCAGCTGTCCTGCTAACTTTTAACCTAATTATGTGGCTCAAAAAATAAACATCAAGTTATACAATAACTAGTCGCATTTCGTTATATACTATTTCATATTCTGTTTGCCCACCGATGCGGGACTTACCAAGTGGGTTATCACAAGTATTTGCTCAATTTCAGAAGATTCTTTGCATTGGATTTCGACCTGAAGATTTGTAACCTACCAGCTGGTAGTAGTAGTACATATAATTGAAGAGCATTGAATATTTGAATGCTAGTGTGCATTGGATGCGTAGTTTGGCAAAAATAAATTTCTACCAATACAGCACCATTGCTCTATTTTGATATTTTGGTGCTGTACCAAACAGAAACTGACAAGGTCAGTGTTCAGAAGAAACTTTGATTAAGTCAAAATTGACCTCCCAATCTTATGATGACAAGTGTCGTACCTAATTACGCACCTCACTATGCAGTCCGACAAGAAAAATATGATACTAAGCCATGGGCTATTTAGACATGGAGAAAAGCCCATAGGGTTACAGATTAGCGCGGCCAAGAGATACATAGGCGAGAACGCGATAAGTTAATCAACTAAATGATCACATAGCCTAGGCAACCGTATGCTCCAGTCTAAGACAGGACCCTAGGGCCCCTCTGAGGCTATTGATTAGACATTGGGGTTTGGCTTAATTATTTGTATCGAGTGTGAGATATAAGTTTTGATTCTTATAAACAGGAGGTTGACCCTCGTAGCAATCTACAAATACTAACATAATAACATCCAATCATTTGGGGGGGAAAAAAAAAAAAGGGAGAAAAGAGTTCGTCAATGGAAGGTAGGGGTTATGGTCCTCCATGTGACTCATTTGAGGCCACCATCGAATGGGCTGGCATATGGATGCCCATATTGATGATTAAATTAGACAACACGAGGCCAATGTTTTTTCTACCATTTCCGATGAGTAACATATAAAGCATTTTTGTGGCTTCAAGTTACAGGTTTCAACAATGCATAAAGTATATTAAGCTAGAGTTTTGTGTTTGATTTTTTTTGTTCTCATTTATGATTTGATTTTACAAGCCCGTTTTTTAGGGTGGAAGCTTCCACCTTCGAAATGAGATGGAATCGACACATACTCACGAAAAGAGGTATGCTTCTCGGTTGCCTACAAAGTAGATTTTTATAGAATCCAAACCATGTGTATGCTTCATAATAGCCGGCCTAACTTACCACCATGTCAAGGCACGCTGTCAAAACTCAAAAGAATTACTAAAAACCTGATTGAAATGGTTTTGGGTATTTAGAGTTAACTAACCCAACATAATCATATGTTAGCTAGTAGAAGTGTAGAACTACTACTTGTATCTTGCGATATGTTGCAAAAAGAACGTTTCTAGAGATTATATTCATATCCTACTTGATACACAACCCTAGATCTCGCTTTGTTCAGACTGGGAATTAATGGGCTCCAGCTGGTTTAGGTTGATAAAGATTAGTTTCCTTGTTAATCTTTCATTGAAGGTACTCCTTCCATCTTATAACAATAGATTCCGACAAAAAGATGTATAATTTTCAAAGCAAAAAATAAAGTACTTTAGTAAATAGTATTTCAGGTTACTTCTCACCAAATAAAAAATCCCTACTACAATAGTTCTTTAATTTCTTGCGAAAAATTCTGAAAATTATTTTGCGACGGAGGAGTATGAAGTATGAACGAAGTATTAAGCGCATTATAGGCAGTAGACAAGAAAACACCTCAAAAGAAATGTACATGCATTTTTTTTTATTTTGCAATCTCAACCACTTTGTGAATAATAGGTGAAGTAAATTTAGGGTGAGTTCTTGAATGAATTTTATCAAAATCTAATAAAATCAAACCTTAATTTTATCAAATCTTGATAAAATCCGTTCAAGAACTTACCCTTAGCAAGAGTATCCAAAATGTATTCGTTGGAGAGGGAACACAAATGATGTTAATCATGTTGGAAAAATTATAGTGGCAATCACAGATCCAAAGAACAAATTCTTCTTATAACATTATACATGAACAAAATGTAAACAAATTACATGAACCGAAAATAATAGAATCGAAACAGAGATACAAACAGTAGATTGGAAACTGCCGAGTCGTGTGTAACCACACTCTCCTTAACAAAGATTCGCCGCCTACCGTGGGTGTTGTAGGTTGAACCGACGTCTTCGTCCCAGGATACAACGGCTAGAACCACGAGCCGACGAAACACCACCGTCGACCGCCTTGGCGAACTAACTAACGCCTGTCTCTCTTCCTGACTCAAATGAAATTTGTAGGAATGAATTGGATTGTTTTTCTCTATGCAAAACACAATGAGGAGTGACCTATTTATAGGAGAAACTTCAAGTGTGAAAGAGGGAAAGTTAGGTAGCCCACAATGGTGACTTCTAGTGTGAAATGAGGAAGATTAGGTAGCCTACAATGGGAAGCCACCCATGTGCACAATTCATTCACATTGAAGCCACCCATGTGCACAAATTCATTCACATTGAATTGTCAAAATTCCAACAAATCATACGCTAGTAAGATCAACATCACATGGGAACCTAAATCTGCTAGAAGCTAGACCATGTAGTATGGACCACATACGACACTGAAGAAACACAACTGGTCCTCTACTGACAGTTTGATGGGCCATTCCATGCAAAAGTTTTTGGCTTTCAATTGGAGACTCTTTAATTTCCACAAATCACCAGGTTCGAAGACTATGAAGGTTTTTCCCCCTGTTTTTGGACTGTCATCATGTTATTTTTATTTTTATTTTTATAGGCAGTTATCAAGTTAATTGACGGACACCATAACAAATCCCCCTCTATTTCGATCAAAAACAAGTTATCTATGCCAAGATTAAAGATTCACAATAAATTCATTTATTAAGAACCAACTTAAAAAACCCTTTCAATGAACTGGACTAACCTTTCGGGCCGAAGACTGTGGGCGTCTCCTCAAGAACCAGAGTGGCTTTCCACCGAAAAAAATAGTAAAATAAAAAAATACTACTGTACTACGTACTACTGTGGCTCTGTTTGGATGGAAACAAAAGAGTGAAGAAAGTCCACACTACTAGAACTAGGTCCTACTACATAGGTACTAGCATTGAGCCATTAAGTACCGTTGGTGGGTTACGTGTCACGCCCTCCGACATCTCGCATGATTAATATAAAACCTTAATTACCCTTTTAGTCTTCCCCAAATATACACTGGCCAACACTGCAAATCTCCATCGAATGTTTAATGGGATTTTTTACTACTAGCTTTCTTTCTTTCAGAGAGCATGGCTGCCTAGAGAGACAGAAAAGATAAAGATTCAGCTGCAATGAATTTTTGAAGTCCAATTGGCACACAGAAGGAAGTGTGTGTGTGTGTGTGAGAGAGAGAGAGAGAGTTGTTGAGAGAAGGGAATGAAATTGTGGGTGTGGGTTTGTAATTGTGTTGAGTTTTGAGATAGTGGGTTTGAAAAAAGAACAGAGGGAAATGGCAAACAGAGAAATTAAAGTGGAGACAAGCTAGATGGATAGACAAAGAGGGATGGTAAGAAAAGATTTTATTGCATCGAAAAAAGAAAGTCAAGCAGCACCAAGAATTTGAAATTTTGGAAAAAAAAATTGGAGAGAGAGAGAGAGATGGAGAGAGAGGAAAAAGGTAGAGCGAGAGAGGGGAAAAAGCAGCAGCAGGAGGAATTCATGGGAATAAAGTTGAAACGCGGAATACTGGTTGGTAAAAGAGGGGGAAGCTGTACTACTCCTTCACCCACATGGAGATTTCAACCCTATGAGTGTAGCAGTACTAAGGAGGAACAAGATCTCATTTTTCAAACCACCGCCACCGCCACTATCTCTGCTAGAAAGCTTGGGGCTAATCTGTGGGAGTCACTGCCCCTACTCACGGCGGCGAATATGAGCAAAGTCGGTGGTGCTAGTAGGGTCCCTCCCCGCCGCCGCAGGAATCACAAGGACAAGGGTTTACAGCTTCCCACCCATGTGGATGAAGAAATTCCTGATAACCCACATGAGGAGGTACAAACTGGAGCCCCCTTTACTCTATTTTCTTTAATTTTGTGGGTTTTGCTTTTGTTAATTTTCTTCGTTTAATTTGGTGGGTTTTTGCTTACTCTGTTTAACTAGTGCAAGGCATCCAACATCCTGACTTTTTTTTTCTTTTCTTGTGAGTACTTGTTACCTAGGTTTCCTACTTGTTTTATGTTTCTGCTGGGGCTATGCTTGATTTATTTTTTGAGGATTGTACTTCCTTCTTTGTAGCCTGTGGGGTGCTTGTTTGTCTTATGTCTTTGTTTTTCTTTAATTATTTGTGCATTTTGGGTTCAAAGTAAAAGCATTTATTTCATGTTTTTCCTTTTTGTATCTTCTGCTTTTTGTTTCTCTTTTCCTTTGTCACTGTGGCTTAATTAGTTTTAAATAGTATCTTGTCCATTTTTTGTTCTTTATTTGCAATTGCATAGTATCTTGTCTCTGACATGCTGCCATGTCAAACATATCCAATTCTGAGGGTGTCAACAATCAAGATCTCTTGAATAGGTTTATTCTTTGGATTCATGGGGTCTTAATCTAGTGAGAGCAAAATTACGAAACTTACACTTATCCCGTATTCTTGGATACCACCTTCCATCTTCTTCATTTTTCGCAGGTTGCTATGGCTTCGGATATATGTATTCACGATTTTGTTAGGGTGCTACAGTGTGATGCCTTTGCCTGATTTAAGTTGTTTTGCTCTACTTGTCCACTTCCACTTCTTGCCTTCTTGGTGACATAATGTTGCTTGATAATGAGCGACTTGTTTCATCAAGATGTTACGGGCAAAAATTTAACCCTTTTGTAGTAGCTACGTTTTGACATTAACATGGTCCTAAAGGCGACATAAATTCTTGTGCTCACTCTCAAGCTCATCTGGTAATTGCAATACGTTAATTTGTATTGGCCAAATCATGATGAGGAGCCTGGCACATGTAACTGTTAAGACTCTGAAGTATTAGTAGATGTTTACACAATATTGCGTAACTTTATGAGTTCTTACAAGGATTGGTGGTCAGAAAGATGGAGATAAATGGGAATTAGCTTCATCATTGTGATTCTATTGCTTGGGTCCTGTCTATCTCTCTCAGGCCTCGTTTGATTCGCGGACTAAAATAGGTGGGATTGGTAGTCCTGGGATTAATAGTCCGGGATTATTTGTCCTGGGACTAATTTAGTACTGAATCTCACTCAATCCTTTGTTTGATTCGTGTAGGATTAACATCGGGATATCCCGTGTTTCGGTCAATCCCATGTTTGGTTCCCCAAACTAAACTTTGGGATTAATTTTAGGGCTCTCTTTCAATCCAGAAATCAACCCAGAAATCAGAAAATCAGAAACTCGAAAATCAAACATCTTTGAAAATCGAAAATCAGAAATCGAAATGTTTGGAGTGAGATTTGGAATTGTTGCTTCTCTGAAACTGAAACTAGTAAAGTCAGTTTATAATTTCAGTCAATGATTTGTTGCTAGATGTTCTCTGAAACTGGAAACCCAGAAACTGGAACTGGAATCGAAAATCCACCTCTGTTTGCAGAACTCTTCCTCTTTATCTCCAGTGATTAAAACCCAGTAACGAGCAACAAAAATTCAGCAACGAGTAACAAGGTACTGTGTTGATCTTGAGCAAGTATCAAAACCCAAAATCAAAACCCAGTTTGATTTTCCATCAAAATCAAAACCCAGTTTCAAAACCCAGTTCCATCCAAATCAAAACCCATCAAAATCAAAACTAACCAATAGAGTAAAGATCGATATTGGCGACGATGACGATGATGAAGCCGGACCAGTGTAGATGGCGAGGTGGTAGGCGTCGACGTCGTGGTGGTGGTAGTCATCGGGAAGGAGAGAGAGAGAGAGAGGCGTAGGAGAAGATGATGATGAGGGGAGTGGCAGTTTTGCAATTTGGGGGACTTCCCCTTCCGTGTTTATTATCCTGGACAAAATAATACCACACCCCCCCAGGTATTATATAATACCATACATATAGGTATTGTTTTTATCCCGGGATTGTTAATCCCATGCCATTTTCAGGAACCAAACAAGGGATAACGTGGGATTAGATAAAAATAGTGCTATCCCACCCCCTAATACCCGAATCAAACGAGGCCTCAGTCAATATAGACCCTCTTTTAAGCGAAGAACGATTAGTCTAGTATTTAGAAGTACCTTCGGACAACTTACAAACATAATACAGAAGGAGTAAGGCTTGAGTGTACTTGTGATTAGAGCTGTGATAAAAGGAGTAGAAAGAATATTTACTAATCACGTCGAAGGTGACAGCCCTTGCTGTGTTTTCTTCTTCGTTGCTCTAGTTTACAGGTATTTGGGTCGAATATCTGAATGCAATGAAGAGAAGGCCATCTTTTATAGCGATTTATTTGTTATCTGATATGTTGTTTTGATTTAACTTTCTTGGTAAGAAACGTGATTGTTTTGTACTTGTATTTTCACCTTTTGCTTGATAGCCGACCAATGATTAGCATAAGGATCGCTAGAGAAATGTGCCAGGCGCCAGCTAGCATATCTTGTAAAACACACCCGCATCAGAGAGTTTCCTTACTTGAATTTGGTTTGGGTTGGGGAGGTGGTCCCGAAAGAATGGTGTTTAGGTAATGAGCCTATTTTCCCCTCCAAGAAGTGGTCAATCTAGTGAACAACTGAAATTTTTGAACAGCTTGTTTGTCACGATATTCTTTTGCTGCTCCAGAAATATGAATCCTTGCTTATGTACTATTTTGTTGGCAATAGCACTTATCTTTTAACCCTCATGCATGTTCAGCCAGAAAGTGCTAGTAGTTTGAGAAGACATGTTGCAGCTTCACTGATTCAATACCATCGTTCAGTTGAAAGAAATGGTCATGCCCGACAACCTGTTTCTCCTGCAAGTTATAGTAGCTCAATGGAGGTAATAGACACTCTCCCTTTCCCTCTCCCAACACAGAATCACGCCCATGTGGAGAAAACACGCTGAAATGGCCACGCCCCTGCATTTTGAGTGATTGTAATATAGTCATTTTATTTATCTGTTCCTTTGTGTATTAGTAATTTATACCTGTAGGCTTAATATATGTTGGCGAAAACTCAATCTCACCAGTTTCATCTAAATTCCACACCTTGAATTGACGAATTTCAGAAGTAAAGTTCACTGTAGGTAAATTTTTATAATCTCAAATACTTCAGATCTGTGTGGTACAAAAAGTTTGCAGCATTAGATGTATGTAGGAAAATATTCATGGTAAAGACTAAAAAATAAACCATGAGTCAGACCTTCTCATACAGTTTCTGTTTGACTGTTTCTGAGCCGAAAAAGTTCATTTCGGGGCTAAACTGAATAATCTGGTCATATTCATTTTAATATATTGCATAACTGCGGAATCAAGTAAAATGTCCCATTCTGTAGTTTATACGGTGGTTCATTTATTTCGCGTAAAATATCCCATTCGGTAGTTTATATGGTTGTTCATGTCCTACTAAGTTCATCCCATTTTAAAGTTCATTCTTCTCAAACAGTTGATTTTGGGAAGAAAGACGATTATTAGACTAGAATGGATCATTTTGTCCTGTTGTTTCATTTCCTACCGAGTTAATCCCATTTTTAATTTCATTCTTCTCAAACAGTTGATTTTGGGAAGAAAAACGATTATTAGAATAGAATGAATCATTTTGTCCTGCACAGGTAGCCCATTATAATCCCGCTCTCACCCCATCTAGTTCTGTGGAGTTCAAGGGCCGAATTGGAGAATCAACTTTCAATCTTAAAACATCCACAGAGTTACTCAAAGTACTTAATCGCATCTGGAGTCTTGAAGAACAACACGCATCCAACATGTCATTATTGAATGCAATGAAAAGGGAACTGGAACACTGCCATGCACGAAACAAAGAGTTACTGCGAGAAAAGAAACTGAATCAACAAGAAATGGATGAGTTAATGAAGCAAGTTGCTGCAGATAAATTTGCTAGAAAAAACAAGGAGCAAGATCGAATAAAAGCAGCTGTTAAGTCGGTGAGGGAAGAGTTAGAAGATGAGAGGAAATTGAGAAAGCATTCCGAAAGCCTCCACAGGAAGCTAGGTCGAGAACTTTCTGAATTGAAAAGTTCCTTCTCTATTGCTTTGAAAGACCTAGAAAGGGAGAAGAAAGCGCGAATTTTGCTGGAAGACTTGTGCGACGAATTTGCAAAGGGGATAACAGACTATGAGCAAGAGGTGAGGTTTTTGAAACACAAGCCAGAGAAGGATCGTGCTCATAGGGAAAGCCCTGACCGTTTGATCCTACATCTTTCTGAAGCTTGGTTAGATGAACGGATGCAGATGAAGCTTGCTGAACCTCAGTATGATCTTGCGAAGAAGAACACAATTGTGGATAAGTTGAGCCTTGAAATAGAAACTTTTCTCCGGGCCAGAAATTCTGTGGGTTCTATTAATATGGACTTAAGCTTATCCTCCAAAAAGCCAATTGAAAGTAGCTTACGTTGGCATTCTTCAGAGTCCTTTAACTTGAATGGGGCTGTTAGTGCTCCTCACAATGCCGATGAGGAGGAAGATTCTACCAGTAGTGATTCAAATTGCTTTGAATTAACGAGGGTTTCAAGTGGAAAGCAAAATATAAACGGTAGCTCTAAACAAAATGGGAATGATGTTTCAGAAAGCCATAGTAAGAAAAAAGTCGGATCAAATTCTACAAAGAAGAAGGTCCAGTCACGAGAAATTGGATCAGAAGACCTTGTTGAATTGAGCGATTCCCACAAGTTTGAAATAAGTGAGGGTGCAAAAATTCTGGAGGATGTAAAGAAAAGAAGCGCAGGGAATCCTGGCCTGAACGGTAATCATATGCTCAATAACTTGATAAGAAATCATTCTCTGTCATTGCAAGGTGGGAAGATACACATGGAGAAAAATGGAACAGAAGATTCTCGTGCACTTCCAGGTCATGCTAGTCCGGTGCAACCGTGGGTATCAAGATTCACAACACCAGATATTGAAGTGTCTGAAACTTCTTCTAGATGGCCTCAAAGTTTGAAAGAGAACACTTTAAAGGCTAAGCTTCTTGAAGCAAGATTAGAGGGACAGCGTTCACAGTCAAAACCAACCAAGAGTTCTTCATAGGCTGACTGAACTGTCATTTGCTGGCCAATGTCCTTGGAGTAATTTTAGAATAGGTGCCATGTTTATGTGCAATATTTTGATTACTCTTGTAAATGAAAAGATAATGCCATCCACATGGTTAGATCAGCTAGAAATCGAGTGCTCTCTCAAAGATTTAAAACTCTACTGCGCATTTTTGAAGATCATCCATGGATTTTTCTTAACTTGCTATCATGGACTACATCCCCTTTTCTTGGATCCCTTCATAACTCGCTAGTGTTCAACTATCTTCCCTCTAACTTGGAAGTACCCACAGTTGTTATTTTGAGACGGGCCAATGGCTCCTAGTCAATGTTCTCAGCACCTTGCAAAAGTTTCAGAAACGATAATGGATTGTGGTTATTTTGCTAATGATCAAGCTTGATGATGGTTATTACGACGTCAATGCCATAGATTTGCGTCGATTGTTGTTTGATTTGGCTTTGCTATCGCTGGCTTCGCCCTTATTTCATCAGATTCTCATTCAGGCTCTTGCACCTAGTTTTGCATCGAAAAGCGGCAATCTCATATAGCCATATACATAGTGATGAAGCTGAGATGTATACACTGTTCTTCAAAATGGTTCATTTGGATTGAAAGTTTGCTTCTTTGATGCTTGCTATAGCAGGAGATGACATTGAAATTTGGCTGATGTATGTTTCCTCATTATGATTCATGTGGTCAAATATGTCATACTCTGTGCCACTTGATGATGTCTTTTCCGTTTGTGGCCTTCATTCATGAATTTCTATGCCCGATATGATTTTGCCCCCTTCTTTTCCTCCAATAAGTCAAAACAGGGTGTCCAGTTCAATTTACGTGCACTTTGACTAATTCATTATTTGGTCTAATCAAAGCTAGGTCACCTACGCTGAAACTAGAGGATTCACAAGAAATTAATTTCTTGCAGCCTGACTCCAATAATTTAACCCTAATCAATTGTAAAGGATACAAACTCACCAACCACCCAGAGTAACTAGGGACATAATTAGTCAAACTATTATTCCGCTTGCTTCAAAGTTTTAGAGTGAAAAATCACAAAGCAGATACAAACCGACATGATCATTACCCATGGGAATTGGTATCCAGTGTCGCCTAAAGCTTTTTTTGGGCCTTTATGCTAAGGGTGAAAATATAACCGACAAAACCAAACGTCAAGATTTGGTTCGGTTTGGTTTGGTTCGGTTCGGTTATAATACGGAAGTCTTGGGATTACAAGAATTTTATTCGTTTTGGTTTTCGATTTATATATGTCAAAAACAGATTTGCACCGCACCGAATCTAATAAACTCATAGCATCTTCAATATCTGTCGTTGATATCTAAACCGCCAATCTCCACTGTTGAAAGCGAGTTTTTGTTCTAGAAAATCGTTTTGGAAAAAATTTAAGAAAACTCACCAGTTCTGAAACAAATCTTGAAAATATCCTTGGAAGCGCACACTCCAAGTGTGCTACACCAGTTCTAAGCCTCTTCTCTTTCTCCCACAGTCTCTGCTCTAGAGTCCGATACACACTCTAATTAGGAGCGGTTAGTTAGAATTGGCGGGAAAAGTTGTTAGGTAGTTTTCCATTATAAAGAGAGGAGATGAAAGGAGTGAAGGCATTCTGAAAAGTATAGTTCAATTGTACGCTTTGGACGAGAGCTCCATTGCTAGGTTTTGTAATTCCATTTGGTCCTCATCAATAAAATTCCCATTCTTTCTTCAATTTTCTCCATTTCCACCACAAATCCTATTAGTGGTATCAAAGCAGTCTTTCCTTGACTGTGAAGATCAGTGCGCACCATGGCTTCTCCCCAGGGACGGAGCTAGGATTTTGGCGTATGGGGGACAGATATCAACAATAAAATAAAATAAAATATGACAACGATATAATTTTTTACTAACTTAAAAAAAAAAATAATCCCATACATATGAAACTAAACATGTTTTTAATATCAACTTAGATTGCAGAAGACATTAACGTTTATCTAATCCTATCTAGTATCTATTGAAATCAGGCATCAGACCACATTAAATGAGCCTTAGTTCTTAAAAATGAACGGGCCTTGAGTCCCTAACTTTAAGTGAGTTAGGTTATAAATTTTGGGCATTGTTTTGTTTAAAAGAATTGTAATTAAACTTCATTAAAACCAATTTTAGTACAAAGTTGTTTCATAGCTTGATAAATATTAAAGTTGTTACTATTATTTTTTTAATGAAAAAACGGAGGGGGACGGGACTATATACTTTGATGATAAATTTCTTTTTTTTCAATGTAATAGTACGAATTTTTTAAAACGTAGGGGGGGACGACTGCCCCTACTAGCCCCTCCCTGGCTCCATCCTTGCTTCTCCCCAAGACCAATGGAATTCTCAAAGATCAGTGATTTTGTTGGTCATTTTCTCACAATACACCACATAAAAAACTGTGAAAAGCTAGTTCATTCTAAAAAACACCCTTGGCGGAACACCCCCTGAGGTAGACTTCTACGGTTCTACCAATCAAACCGCTTGGTAAATTCAGAATATCTGAATTTGAAATTTGGCGTACCGAACCGGAAATGGAATTTGCCAAAAGTGCAGACTCCCAAAAATGCAAAAAAAAAAAAAAAAAAATTCTACCAATCAAGCCTCAAAATAACCTCTTTGTAGCTCGGTGGGGAAAATATTCTAGGTACGGAGTATTGTAATGCCTTCATAATTTGACACTCCCTTTGTTCCAAAACTCTCAAGTTATTATGGAAAGATGTGTAATATTTTGGATTTCTTTGCACTAAATTAATAAATGACTCTGAGATTTTTTAACATTGATGTAAAGAAATGGAATAAATTATTCACGGAAATTACCAGTTGATAAAAAACTTACGGTTTTTGTAATGCATTAAAAAATTTATTACTACTGGAGTACCATTTACCACAATCTATGTCAATATGGTTGTGTGTCATTATTATTTTATGCTGCTTAATAGAGATTATTAGAAATTAAAATGGGAAGACAAAAGTATAACTGGCCAAAATATTTGATCTCGGTTGAGACTTTCAAGCCACATGCCGCCAGTGTAGGAGAAAAACTGAGGAGTAAAAAAGGTTCAATAGAAGAGTTAGTGCACGGGGTCAGAGACAAGAATATCCAATAATATGTTGGGGGAATAGCTACAATACACGCCTATTAAAGGTGTATATTATATGCATATATTATCTGGTCTAGATTGTGCTACCTCATAATCAATCGTAACATTTTTTAGTGTTTCGTAACTTTCCAGTAATATAATTCATAACATTTTCTCTAAGCTCGAGCTGAGCAGAGTAATGTTCAAGCTTGTTGATTGTAATTTTTTCACGACTCGAGCTCAATAAAATCTTAACCAACCGATCGAGCTCGAGGAGCCCAAAACGAACCTATTTCTGATTCTAATTTGGATTTGCACAGATGCGAGGCGAGTCTGAATTCCACTGAACCTTCTTCATTAGACTTTATTTGGGCAAGAAGCTTGTGGATGGGTATGTGTTAATTCCCCCATCTTATCTTGTTGGTTTTGGATTGGTTGCCGCACTGATTCAAAAACAATTCATCATTGCTCTATCCCATTGATATTCATTTTTCCAATTGCATAGGCTATTTTGAAAGCTCTAGGACTCAATTGTATGGATATGTAAAAGGTATGCGTAGTTGTGTACCTATATCGCAAATATATTTAGTCAATGCGCTGCTAAGGGAGACCGAGAGTTCATTGTAGATACAACAGAGGTTGGTTTTACTCTAATTTTCTGCATTTGGTTCCCTTTTTCCTTTTATTTTTAGCAGATACAACAGAGGTTAGTTTTTTCGCAGAGAGCTCCGGCTATGGTTAACAAGTGTTTCCAACATGGAGCCACTTGTGAAGACTAACACTTACGAGAGAGGATCTTACATGGGTTTCAATCTAAACGCAGGGGAAACAATCCATAGGGTTTGGATTTATGAACACCTGTTGAATCCATACAACGTTATGTTTCTAATAACTATTTGTTTGAACTTTTTGTCAAAGTCTATCTAACGCTTCTGTTTGGTTTTGAGTCCACAATAAAGGATATGGAGGAGTTTTTTTTTTTTTTTTTTTTTTTCTTTCCTTTGAAGGGCCATTTTGGTTTGTATTTGTGTTAAGACCATGGAGGATTTTGATTTCTTCATTTTGATTGAACAGCGAAAGCAAAAATTTAGTTGAAGTTGGATTCCCTAAATCATAAACTCTTTACTTGTGGTTTGGAATTAGTTTTCTATTTATTCTTTATTGATTTTCTCATTCATTTGCCGCTATTCACACTAATTATTGATTCATCCTCTGCCAATATACTGATTTCAGGTGTGCAATTTGGACATAGAGATGGCAATTATACCCATACCCATGAATACCAGATTCAATCCGGTCATTTGGATGTGGATATTACCCATTTTCTTATCCAATAGGAGTGGGTATGATGATAATTATATAATACCCGGTCGGATATGGGGAGGGTATGATTTTGCTATCCCCATATCCAAATACCCATACCCGCCTTATCATATATATTCCTCATTATATATATATATAGTAAGGACCTCCCGTAAATAAGAAAAAATGTAATTTTTTCACTTAAAAAATTGTTTTTGGGAAATCCGAACCGTCCAATGTGTTTTAAAAGTGTTTTCAAGGGTTCACGCGAGAAATCTTCAAAAAAAAAATACCGGGAAGGGCTTGATCCAAGCATTTTTTTTTCCGCAAAAATTGTATATTTCTAGTTCTGCAAAAAACTGCTTGGATCAAGCCCTTCCCGATATTTTTTTTTAAGATTTCCTGCGTGGACTCTTGAAAACACCTTCTGAACACATTGGACGGTTCAGATCGTCAAAAAAATGCTCGGATCACAGAGGTCTGAAAGTCCGGAGTCCGTATAGGAAGCGCTCCCTACACACACACACACACACACACACACACATCTCTCTTAGACAATTATATTTGTCTTACCTAGTCATTGACGAATAATCCTTTTTTTATTTTGTACTAGCCACTTGATTATTTATATATCATTGTTGCATTCACTTGCATTTATGTTGTGTAAATTACTTTACAATCTTTTTTGTTGTGTATTTTTATTTGGCTGTTGTGTTAATGCATTAGTACGATAGTATTAATATGCATGAAATTTTAGACATAATATTGTCATATATTTGATTATGTATTTACTTGATAACTATTTCATCTCTTAAGATTTTATTTAAAATTTTTAGTGATTTGCCACTTTTTTGAAGTGTAATTGGGTATTGGGCAATACCCGTTTTACCCGTTATCTAAATGGATATGGATTTGGTGACTTTTAATTATCCCAATGGGGTGTGGGTACGGATATGGAGGTGTTGGGGTTGTGTATTTTTTTAAAAGATTTCTTCAAAACCACTTGTCCCACATTGGCTAGCTAGAACACTTTTGTGTTCCTTATATGTGAGGAGGCTCCATGGACTATTGATGAGCTAGGCCCAAGAGAGGCCTCGCGTGCACACGGGTTGGGCCAAGGTCCAAGCCAATTTGTGAAAACCGATCCGGAAACCAGTTAACTGGGTGCTCGTTGCGAACCTTGCGCGCAGGGGTTGCATGGTATAATCTTTCAGAGAAATAATGCAAGAAGAAGAAGCAAAAGCAAACAAGTCCAAAATTCGTCGAAGCAATTACGAACAACTCAAAATTTTTCTTTGGAAATAAGGTTAATTCTCTCTGTGTGCACGCGCGCGCGCGTGGGTGGGGGTGCGCACGCCAAAATTGTAATCCCAATCTCACTTTGGATGGTCATTGGGGGATCTTGCCCATACAAGGGGGTATAATAACTTTGCCTCAGGGTGACTAGTCTTTTTTATTGTAGCCCCCCGGCCCGTGATGAGTGGAAGTTGAGCTCCCTTTGCTGATGTCACGCCAATTGCCCAACGCCGGAAGGGTTTTGAATGAGTCTATTTTGGTCCCTGTAGGTTGGCTGGGTGTCACATAGTCCGGTGGTAGAGAATGTCACTATCACTCAATACTACGACGGTTGGGTGCTAGGGGTGGTTTTGGGCATGCAATGGTAGGGATGGGCATTCTGTCATGTCCAATTCTGTCGTGTCGTGTCATTTCAGGTTTGTGGGTGTATATCTTACATAGGCGTGTGTACCAATATATATACATGTATGTAACAATGTAAAAATCTTACATATCAAAAGAGAAGTGTATTTATCTATGCATATAAACTGTTACTGCATACATATATGATATATTTACATGTATAATTAATTAATTATTTAAATATTTTTGCCGTGTCCCCCGCCGTGTCGTGTCCCGTGTCTGTATCCGTGTCGGTGTCCGTATCCGTGTCCATGCTACATAGGCGTTACGTAACGGGAATCTATTCTAACTGCCGTTTTGCTAGAAGACTTGTGCGACGAATTTGCAAAGGGAATAACAGACTATGAGCAAGAGGTGTGGTTTTTGAAACACGAGCCAGAGAAGGATCGTGCTCATAGGGAAAGCCCTGACCGTTTGATCCTACATCTTTCTGAAGCTTGGTTAGATGAACGGATGCAGATGAAACTTGCTGAACCTCAGTATGATCTTGCGAAGAAGAACACAATTGTGGATAAGTTGAGCCTTGAAATAGAAACTTTTCTTCGGGCCAGAAATTCTGTGGGTTCTATTAATATGAAGGACTTAAGCTTATCCTCCAAAAAGCCAATTGAAAGTAGCTTACGTTGGCATTCTTCAGAGTCCTTTAACTTGAATGGGGCTGTTAGTGCTCCTCACAATGCCGATGAGGAGGACGATTCTACCATTGTTGGGAAAAATATATGAATTAGGAATTTCTATTAGAATAATAATTCTAAATGATATGCATCAAACAAATTAAGGAAATTAGATAAATAGAGAAAGGATTAGAAAAACTTGTGGGGTGGTCGAGGCACGCAAAATTGCGCTCTCCTTAGGAAAGATACACCCCCTTCTGCACGGGGTTGAATGACGCTCCTTCCCCAAGATACAACGACCTTTAAGTTTTCTTCTGTACAGTGAATTAAACTCACGAACCAATAGTTTCCTGACACTCGAAACCATATAAAAATAGTAGCAAATGAACAAAATCACTTGTATATTTGTAAAGAAATAATATTCAATAGACGGCAGTATGGATAAGCCAAATAGTTGTATCTTTTGAAAGCAACAACCAATGAATTTATAACCAACTTAAGGATAAATTAGTTTGTTAAGGGAACTATGATTATGTGAGTAAAAATAGGAACAATTAACCAACGTTATAATCTGTTCCTATTACGTAGGATAAATAGGAGAATGAGTCAAAGTGGTTAAGTGTAAAACCAACTCCCAAGTATCTCTCCAATGTTAATTATTTACTATAAAATATAAATGTAAATTATTTAAAACTACAAAAGTAAAATATTAAATTAGAACAACAATCCCCCACATAATTTAAAATTTTACAAGAGTGCTTTTATTGCGCAATAGGTATAGGTGTCTTCCGGACTTGAACCTACACTTAGTGTTAGCAAGTTTTAGTTTGAAGAACCGTAGTGAACGAATCTTGAACTAGGCCCTTGATTTCAAACTTATGCCTACTACACACACAGTACGGGAAACATCTATGGTTTTGGAACGGTTTTGCACATTAAACAGTCATGCGCACGTATCTCGTTTCTATGAGTGTCTTTAGAGAATAGCCCAATTTCTCACAGCAGCGACCCCACCGCCACACTCATATAGGTGTGTCCTCCAAGGGTTGTTTGTGACCAACACCCCGTAGAAATCCTACCTTGGACACATTCAGAGCTAAGCTCTTCCTATCGTCACATAACATGCACATAGCATGAACACTATCACCATAGGAATAGGACCAGAGATTCCCCTCTTATATTTTAGTGCTCCTCCTAGTCACCGCTCAGCTTCGTTGTTACCTATTGAACCTTATTCATGGGATCTCCAATCACAAAGGTTAGGTGTCCACCGAGGTGACTAACTTATGGGCATCGGTCCTACTCCCCTCGATGATTAAAGAATTAGCCTCCGTACTAATTCGAGAATATGTTTTGTTCTTTTTAAGATACAAACATTTCTCATCGAATTTATTTTTTCACCAACGTCGAAGATAATTCAAGAATTAGCCTGCGCGCTAATCTTTTCTTATGAGAATTCTCTTCAGGCTGATCAGGCCCCCACATTTGTAGAAATTTAAGAGCTTAAGTATTGTATGCTAGCCAACATGTTCCTGCAAAGTTCCAAACTAACATTCTCCAAAACAAGATTAGTGGAGTACTTTAATATCATGTGGCGATTAGCAAATAAAAATAAGACCACACATTTTAATCTCCTGAAAGACTTCACATTATTGAAGTCGTCGTAAATTGGCCAATGTGCTCCTAAAACTTTCAAACGGAACACCAGGATACAAAGTTAATATAGTATCATTAGAATAAATCTTTGAAGGTAATGAAATTACCATCTACCGATGATCATGGTAATGAACCCCCACATTTGTGTATAATTTTCTCTAACTGCAAATAGACATGTTAATCTATGCAAAAAAAAAAAAAAACGATCTCTACAGTTGTTTATGCATATCAGACCCAACAATTAACAACATTCTCTCAAAATAGATTGAGCACCCAAATTGCCAAATCAAAGCAATTCAGGATAATAATGCAACCCATAGTTTTCTCCCTTTTTTTTTTTTCAATTACAAGATGTAGCCTTCCAGAAAACTTCATCAATTCTTACAGTATATTCACACTACTGCAAAGGACTTGAAAATCCAATAAAAATAATGCTTACTAGATGTGGACTCAAAGTTTTTAACCCTTAATGACGAACAAAGCATATCAAGTGCTCAAATATATTCCCCACAAGTCAAACACTAGACCTTGTGCCAGAAAATAAAATAAATCTCTTAAAGATAATGTACACAAAATGTTGCACCTTATATTGTCTTCTTAATTATTGCAATCAGTAGAGGTGAAAAACTAAGAGTTCTTATGAGGTCCACAATAAGCAAAGTCAGTGACTTTTTAATTTACCATGAAATAATTAAACACCCAAAATTGTGAAAGTCACTTGAATCGTACACAATCCATAATAAATTCAGTCATCACAAACATGAATTTAAGAAAGACTACGGTATCAATTTTGCTTGACACATTTAAGAACTGAGAATTTCAAAAAGAAGCTCTTGCCATCTTTTATTGAACATGAGAAGTAAAATTAAGGATACAAAATAGAATTTTGTTAAATCCATAGAATGTATTTCGTTGAAGCATTTCAATACTAGCCATTATATGAATTTTCAATTACAGTCACTTATAAGCCACCACATTCAATAGTTGCACAAATTTAAATAGGATAATTTGGATAACTATTCAATTAATGCGGACAAAGTTCTGCAATGATATAATTTTTTTAGAACACCATTGGAAGTGCTCAGAGTAATTTGGTTTCAATTTCCACCCATTCGGCCGGGCAGCCTCAATCTCACCTATCCTAATGTTTATTTTACACAAACAATGTGACCATGATCAAACATACTTGCATCTGTACAAGTAATTATGCCTGATTCACAAATCAATAAAATTTACTCCTCAGTCACACATATATATTATATATTATCTGTCAAGAATTATAAGCAAGAATTTCATTCATTTCAAATCAAGAGATGTCATATTGCAAAACTTTGTATGCAAGTGTGACAACATTTAACCCATCACAACCCGGAGAATGATTCCCTCAATTTCATTATGCATAGAAAAGTACAAAGCTGAAATATTTAGTAAACTGCATAGTTTACACTCTACAAACAACTAGAATTAACATTATTTATACACCAATTTATAGTTCAAAAAATCTACGTGCACGGACGAATTGTGCACGTACACACACGGGGGCCCCACTCCGGGTCCCAAAAAAATTCTAAAAAAATACCATAAATTTTAAAATATTATTTTAGGGGGCCCCGTAAAAAATCAGCTCAATTGGATGTCGGCAAGTATGTTTTCTAGATTCGCAGGGACGAAGAATCTAGAAAACATACTTGCCGACATCCAATTGAGCTGATTTTTTACGGGGCCCCCTAAAATAATATTTTAAAATTTATGGTATTTTTTTAGAATTTTTTGGGGCCCGCAGTGGGGCCCCCGTGTGGTGTACGTGCATGATCCGTGCACATTTGTGCGTACACGTAGTCGGGTTCTTTATAGTTTATGCATAGAGGCTTAGAGCCATGACCAATCAGTACATGCAAAGTGTTGTGTTGCAATTCATAGTACAAGCAAAGTTCAAATTTGGGCATAGCTATTTTTTCGACCTCTATTGTTAACAACCCAGGTACAATCCTTTTTTAAAAACAAATAATCATAGCTACCACTTAAAGCTCCAAAATATATTCTTATAAAGAAATTCCTAAATTATCTTTCCTAAGATTGTTGGGAAAAATATATGAACTAGGAATTTCTGTTAGAATAATAATTCTAAATGATATGCATCAAACAAATTAAGGAAATTAGATAAATAGAGAAAGGATTAGAAAAGCCAGTGGGGTGGTTGAGGCACGCAAAATTGCGCTGTCCTTAGGAAAGATACACCCCCTTCTGCACGGGGTTGGATGACGCTCCTTCCCCAAGATACAACGACCTTTAAGTTTTCTTTTGTACAGCGAATTAGACTCACGAACCAATAGTTTTCCGACACTCGAAACCGTATAAAAATAGTAGCAAATGAACAAAATCACTTGTATATTTGTAAAGAAATAATATTCAATAGACGGCAGTATGGATAAGCCAAATAGTTGTATCTTTTGAAAGCAACAGCCAATGAATTTATAACCAACTTAAGGATAAGTTAGTTTGTTAAGGGAACTATGATTATGTGAGTAAAAATAGGAACAATTAACCAACGTTATGTTATAATCTGTTCCTATTACGTAGCAGCAATTATAAGAAAAGTGGGAAAGAGGTTTGTTTGTTAGAGAAGAAGATGGTGGTATGATATTTAGGAGGATAAATAGGAGAATGAGTCAAAGTGGTTAAGTGTAAAACCAACTCCCAAGTATCTCTCCAATGTTAATTATTTACTATAAAATATAAATGTAAATTATTTACAACTACAAAAGTAAAATATTAAATTAGAATAACACTACCAGTAGTGATTCAAATTGCTTTGAATTAACGAGGGTTTCAAGTGGAAAGCAAAATATAAACAGTAGCTCCAAACAAAATGGGAATGATGTTTCAGAAAGCCATAGTTAGGAAAAAGTAAGATCAAATTCTACATAGAAGAAGGTCCAGTCACGAGAAATTGGATCAGAAGACCTTGTTGAATTGAGCGATTCCCACAAGTTTGAAATAAGTGAGTGCAAAAGTTCTGGAGGACGTTGAAAAATCTTATTTAGCTAATCATGATTATTAATGCAAACAAAAGAAAATAAACAAATAACTATGAACACGCGATGTACGTGAAAAATCCCGAAAAGGGTAAAAACCACGGGAAAGAATCAAACACTAAAAAATAACATTGTGCGGTTACAAAACGACCTTAACTTACAATTACGACTCCTCACAATTGACCAAAAGACGATTGCCGACTCCTTGTTCACCACACCAAGTGTTTGATTGCCGCGTGCCTTGAATCACTCAAGCCTTCCGAATAATCCCAGAAATCCACTGGAATAGCGACTCAGCAACTTAAATCAAATGTTGAGGACCAGTTTTCTTGGAGTTGTTGATTGTGTGGCTCAATATGTGAAATCTCCAAGACCCATGCCAAAGAATAAAAGAGGAAGTGCTGCTCTATATTTTTTTACGTGAGGCTCCACTCTCCAATGTCCAAAACCAAGCCCACATACATATATCTTCTAACGCATGATATATTGCCATATATTTCCTACTGCCTTTTTCGTTTCGTTTATAAACAATATTGCCGCAAATCTTCCTCGTTGAGAAGCATGGCCAGCCCTTCAAAAAGATTGTCACAAAGCCCTTGCTAAGGAACAATTTCCTAAATAGAAGAAAAAACTTTCCAAACCTTGGTGATACCTTAGGTTGGCAATCAAGTGGGAAATCCACGTGCCTTTTAAATTTCCCTTTTTATGGTCCAATTTGATTAGCTCCAAAACTTTCCAATTTGATTAGGCTCCATGCCATTCCGGTGCAAATCCTTCCAAATATTGGTGCCCATCCAAATTACAGCCATACACTTTGATTGACAACACACTTACAGTCCCTCGTTACAAAACAAATTCAATTAATTCCTTCCACAACCCTAAACAGACGCATCTAAAAAATAATGAAAATAAAAATTACAACTTCAAAATAGGGATACTGTGTATTATGTCATGGAATTGCCAACCAAAAAGGAGTTCGGCCTATGGAGCTTACAAATGTAAAGAAAAGAAGCGCAGGGAATCCTGGCCTGAACGGTAATCATATGCTCAATAACTTGATAAGAAATCATTCTTTGTCGTTGCAAGGTGGGAAGATACACATGGAGAAAAATGGAACAGAAGATTCTCGTGCACTTCCAGGTCATGCTAGTCCGGTGCAACGGTGGGTTTCAAGATTCACAACACCAGATATTGAAGTATAACCTTCTTCTAGAGGGCCTCAAAGTTTGAAAAAGAACATTTTAAAGGCTAATCTTCTTGAAGCAAGATTAGAGGGGCAGCGTTCACAGTCAAAACCAACCAAAAGTTCTTCATAGGCTGACTGAACTGTTATTTGCTGGCCAATGTCCTTGGAGTAATTTTAGAATAGTGTTGACACGGAATTCTCTAGGGACACAGGAGAATTGTTAATGCCAACACCGAGTGGTGTTGTGAGAGTGCGGGCGTGCCAAGAGATACGTATCTCCAACTGTAAAGATGATAAATGCGCCTGATCTGAAAACCTCCTTCAAGCGTTGTGATACTTTATAAAGAGGAACTAAAGTAATATGGTTCGATTGCCTTGAACAAGGACTTCAACAACAAAAAGAAAACAAGATTACATGGAAGAAGAAGAAGAAGAAGAAGAAGAAGAAGAAGAAAAGAGATGAGAAATAAGAGACATGATTGAGAAGGAAACAATCGACTAATTAACTCGATAGTTAGAAAATAAAACTACATGCTGCTATGAGCTTTTGGTGCGTGGACCCTTGTAATGTTGCACAATGACTTATATTTATAGGCATCATTTGTCTATGAATGGTTCAGGAGATTTTCGGACCCACTAAGCACATCTTCTGCCCACTTTCTTCAAAAATCTTCTCCAAAGCTGCCAAGTGTCCCTTTGACTCAGTCATCCCCTTTTATTTGGTGCTGAAATTAACTCCTAAGTTGTCAAGTGTCCCACTACTTCTATAACTAACCACTTTCCACAAAAAGTGGTAACTAACTCCTTGGAGGTTTTCATCCCACGTGGCAATAACTACCCACTTTCCTTGATTTAAGCTTCATGCATTTGAAAGAATGTCTGATACTCTCACATATCGCCACGTGTCAGGAGATATCCATACCAGGAGATATCGTCGCCACGTGGCAGAAGATATCTGTACCAGGAGATATCATGCTGACAAATGGCCCATATGGCCGAAATTAACTATTTGTGATTTTATCTAATTATCACATGTTAATTTTGGCCTCTTGGAAAAAATCATGGGATAAACTTTGCTTCCTACAATTTAGGTAACCACCTTATCACTTTCAAAAGATGCATTATCTCCTAAATTGTAGGGAATTCGGCTTAGGGATAAATCCGAATTCAAATTAAAGTCTTTTTTAGCCAATATTATTGCCACGTGTTAAAAATTACTCCCTCCGTTCCTAAATATGATCCCCACTTTCTCTCTCTTGCCTTTTTTTCAAATAAAAAAATGAAGTATTTTCGTGTATCATTTTTCGAATTTTTTTGCATTGAATTAAAGTACTCGTCAAGTACTTTAATTTGGTGCGAAAAAATTCGAAAAATGATTTACGGAAGTAGTTCATTTTTTGATTTGAAAAATGGCACGACTTTTCGTAGTGGAACATTAATTTGGAACGGAGGGAGTAAAAATTATGGTACAAACATTGCCCCCCATAAACTCTATTTTTGAAATAAAATGGAGTTTAAAATATGTTATATAAATAATAATGGGGAAAAAGAGTCCATAGATACTAGGAAATAATGGCTATAAGAATACAAAGAGAAGGGGACTCTTTTTACCGTTATCTTCTAACACGTGGCATCGTTCAACATTTTGGCCTTGCCCCCCTTGACCTCTTTGCCCCCCATTATGTAAAGTTTATACTTGAAGAACTTTGGGCTTAAGGAGGTCTTTCCATGATACCTTAAGGGGTAAAGATTCAGATTTCTTCTAGACATACCAGTACTTCAGCCTTGATTTCTCCTTAAGCAAGTGAGGAAGTTTTCTGAGTTTCCTTGACTCTATCTCTCCTTAGCCAATTTCATTCCTTGTCTAGTCCCTTGAAGCTTCCTTTTCTAGGGATTTGACAAAGCATTCTTTGGCTATAGGAGTTTTGAATGCTTGACTTTGAATTATTGGCAAGAAGTAGGAGGTGTTTCGATCGTCAGGTTCTCCAATTTTCTCTACACTTCGGCCATGGCAAGCCAAACGTGTGTAAATACTAAAGACCTCTTTCTCCTGCCATGTGTGTTGGTTGGAGAAAATCTTCTCTTTGTTTCTTGACCACAATTCTTTAAGTTTAGCATTCTTCTTGGGTATTCATTGCCCAAGTTCGATGTAACATTGAGTCTTCTTATAAGGGAAACTTCTCCTGATGTAAATAGCTTCCAGATCTCACCAAACCTCCTATCTCCTAAGGAGATGGTGTCAGAATCGTCCCAAAAGAGGTAAATATGTAGGATAAACGAATTACCCTAGCCCCCTTGCTCAACAGAAGGTGAAGCAAATAAAGGGCTCTGTTATCTCTTGAACCCTTAATCATGGTCGTTACAAGATCTCCTGCCATTTTTTGTTGGCTTTGACCTCATTCGGCCTAAAGTGAAGAGGAATTTTGATCTGCACATTCCCATGCCTCCTATAGTTGTGTTGTAGACAAGAGAAACTTGAAAACTCCTTTGGAAGGCTTAGAATGGTGTTGCAAACCGTCCCTTCTAATTTTCCTCTAATAGTGAGCCAATATCTCTAGGAAGTAGAATTGGCTTAAAGCTCAATGGTTTTCGCATTCGAAGAAACTCATTCAGCTCCTTTTTGTCCTCTTGAGAATCAGGTTATACAAATCTTTGATATTTCCTGATCCCCTTGTTGAGAAGAAGACTTGGTGGCTGTTGCCGAAATTTTTTGCCCATAGGTTGTTTGAGCGACAACATTGGGACAAAAAATCTCCTTTATGCCCCCTGTTTCTCCTTAAGGATAATTGAAAAGGGAGTTTGGTATTTCTCCAGATTCGTAAATGGGCTTCGGTTTATCTTCTGAGCCCAAATTTACTCCCTCCAAAGGATCTTGAACATCTTTTGTCAGATCATATTACTTTGCTGGTGGAGCTTCCAAATCTTCTAACTGGATGACATCATCAGGAGGTGTATTGCCCCCCTCGGCCACAAAGGCCAAATTATCTTCTGCATCCATGGTAGGAGACCTTGGCTGATGAGTTGATATCTTCTGCGACACCAGCAAATGTAGAGGTCACTTTATCACTGAAGAAGACCCTCATCTCCTTGACGGCCTTTGCCAAACTATTTGTTGACTCTTATCTCCTTTAGGAGATTGTTAAAAGGAAGATCCGAATTGCTCTATGCTCCATGAGGTTGACTGTTGCGAGGAAGAGGTCTTTGGTCGGGACCAGCGCCTTCTTTCACCTCTTTTGGCTTATTCCAAAGCAAAAACACCTGTCGGCTTAGGTTGTTGCTCCTTAGGAGATATTCTTGAGTCAAGAAGTAGTTGAAATCTCCTAAGATCTGAACCTGAGCAGCTCAACAATAGAACCCACACCTCACAAAGGTCCAAGAGATGTTGTCTAATCATGGCCAGCATCTCCTTGATGGCCTTTGTGAGACTCTCCTGAGAGTCTTTGACCTCCTGCGGAAGGTATTGTTGAAAAGCAAATTGGATCTCTTTATGCTCCTGGAAAATGATAGTTGTGAGGGATAGGAGAACTTTGGTCAGGACCATTTTTCTCCTTTGTCTCGTTCGGCCTAATCCGGAGTAAAATTCCTGCCGACTTAAGTTGCGGCCCCTAAGAAGATTTTCGTGAAAATCTCCTGAGAGCTGAACTAGGAACAGCTGGCATGTTTGACGAATCGGCGGTTGAACCTCATGAAGGGCCAGGAGATGTCATGTTCTCTCCGATAAGGGCCATCATCTCTTTGATGGCCTTCGTCAAACTTTGTCGGGAAGTCTATGTGATCTCTTGATGCGGGCCAACAATGGAATTAGTCGGCCCTAATGACAAATTGGCGATGGATTTGACGATGATATTCCTCATTCCAACAGCCACCACCTGGAGATCTTCTTGAGAGGCTGGAGCAATTTGATCTATGCAACGCTTCCTCCTCCAAGAGAAGTCTTCTTTAGGCGAAGGCTCATCCGTTACCGTATTCTTAGTTCCTCTTTTGTTTCCACCTTTTCCAGCCATCTTGAATCTTCAATTGTCTTAAATGTGTCCCACCGGGCGTGCCAAAAATGTTGACATGAAATTCTCCAGGGACAGGAGAAATTACAGAGCCAACACCAATTGGTGTTGTGAGAAAGCGGGCGTGCCAGGAGATACGTATCTCCAACTGTAAAGATGATAAATGCGCCTGATCTGAAAACCTCCTTCAAGCGTTGTGATACTTTATAAAGAGGAACTAAAGTAATATGGTTCGATTGCCTTGAACAAGACTTCAACAACAAAAAGAAAACAAGATTACATGGAAGAAGGAGAAGAAGAAGAAAGGAAATGAGAAGGGATAGACATGGTTGGGAGAGAAAGAAAGGGAAATCGACTAACTGGATAGTTAGGAAATAAAACTACATGCTGTTGTGAGCTTCTGGTGCGTGGAAGTTTGTAATGTTGCACAATGACTTATATTTATAGGCATCATTTGTCTAAGAATAGTTCAGGAGATTTTCAGACCCACTAAGCATATCTTCTGCTCACTTTCTTCAGAAATCTTCTCCAAAACTGCCAAGTGTCCCTTTGACTCAGTCATCCCCTTTTATTTGGTGCTGAAATTAACTCCTAGGCCGCCACCACTACTTCTATAACTAGCCACTTTCCACAAAAAGTGGTAACTAACTCCTTGGAGGCTTTCATCCCACGTGGCAATAACTATCCATTTTCCTTGATTTAAGCTTCATGCATTTGAAAGAATGTCTGATACTCTCACATATCACCACGTGTCAGGAGATATCCGTACCAGGAGATATCGTCGCCACGTGGCAGAAGATATCCGTACCAGGAGATATCGTGCTGACAAATGTCCCATATGGCCGAAATTAACTATTTGTGATTTTATCTAATTATCACATGTTAATTTTGACCTTTTGGAAAAAATCATGGGTTAAACTTTGCTTCCTACAATTTAGGTAACCACCTTATCAATTTCAAAAGATGCATTATCTCCTAAATTGTAGGGAATTCGGCTTAGGGATAAATCCGAATTCAAATTAAAGTCTTATTTAGCCAATATTATTGCCACGTGTTAAAAATTAAAAATTTTGGTACAAACAAATAGGTGCCATGTTTACGTGCAATATTTTGATTACTCTTGAAAATGAAAAGATAATGTCATCCACATGGTTAGATCAGCTAGAATCGAGTGCTCTAGCAAAGATTTAAAACTCTACTGCGCATTTTTGAAGTTCATCATCCATGGATTTTTCTTAACTTGCTGTCATGGACTACATCCCCTTTTCTTGGATCCTTTCATAACTTGCAAGTGTTCAACTATCTTCCCTCTAACTTGGAAGTACCTCCAGTTGTTATTTTGAGACGTGTGAATGGCTCCTAGTCAATGTTCTCAGCGCCTTGCAAAAGTTTCAGAAACGAGAATGGATTGTGGCTATTTTGCTAATGATCAAGCTTGATGATGGTTATTACGACGTCAATGCCATAGATTTGCGTCAATTGTTGTTTGATTTGGCTTTGCTATCGCTGGCTTCGCCCTTATTTCATTAGATTCTCATTCAGGCTCTTGCACCTAGTTTTGCATAGAAGCGACAATCTCATATAGCCATATACATAGTGATGAAGCTGAGATGTATATACTGTTCTTCTTCAAAATGGTTCATTTGGATTGAAAGTTTGCTTCTTTGATCCTTGTTAAGCTAAAAAGTAAAAACTGTGGGTTAGTAGGGTCCCTCACCACCGCCACAGGAATCACAAGGACAAGAGGTTTACAGCTTCCCACCCATGTGGATGAAGAAATTCCTGATAACCCACATGAGGAGGTACAAACTGGAGCCCCCTTTACTCTATTTTCTTTAATTTTGTGGGTTTTGCTTTTGTTAATTTTCTTCATTTAATTTGGTGGGTTTTTGCTTAATCTGTTTAACTAGTGCAAGGCATCCAACTTCCTAACTTTTTTTTTTCCTTGTGAGTACTTGTTACCTAGGTTTCCTACTTGTTTTATGTTTCTGCTGGGGCAATGCTTGATTTATTTTTTTGAGGATTGCACTTCCTTCTTTGTAGCCTGTGGGTTGCTTGTTTGTCTTATGTTTTTGTTTTTCTTTAATTATTTGTGCATTTGGGGTTCAAGATAAAAGCATTTATTTCATGTTTTTCCTTTTTGTATCTTCTGCTTTTTGTTTCTCTTTTCCTTTGTCACTGTGGCTTAATTAGTTTATAATAGTATCTTGTCCATTTTTTGTTCTTTATTTGCAATTGCATAGTATCTTGTCTCTGACATGCTGCCATGTCAAACATATCCAATTCTGAGGGTGTCAACAATCAAGATCTCTTGAATAGGTTTCTTCTTTGGATTCATGGGGTCTTAATCCAGTAAGAGCAAAATTACGAAACTTACACTTATCCCGTATTCTTGGATACCATCTTCCATCTTCTTCATTTTTCGCAGGTTGCTATGGCTTCTGATATATGTATTCACGATTTTGTTAGGGTGCTACAGTGTGATGCCTTTGCCTGATTTGAGTTGTTTTGCTCTACTTGTCCACTTCCACTTCTTGCCTTCTTGGTGACATAATGTTGCTTGATAATGAGCGACTTGCTTCATCAAGATGCTACGGGCAAAAATTTAGCCCTTTTGTAGTCGCTACGTTTTGACATTAACATGGCCCTAAAGGCGACAGAAATTCTCGTGCTCACTCTCAAGCTCATCTGGTAATTGCATTATGTTAATTTGTATTGGCCTAATCATGATGAGGAGCCTGGTACTGTGGTACATGTAACTGTTGAGACTCTGAAGTATTAGTAGATGTTTACACAGTATTTTGTAACTTTGTGGGTTCTTACAAGGATTGGTGGTCAGAAAGATAAGAGTAGAGATAAATGGGGATTAGCTTCATCATTGTGATCCTATTGCTTGGGTCCTGTCTATCTCTCTCTGTCAATATAGACCCTCTTTGAAGCGAAGAACAATTAGTCTAGTATTTAGAAGTACCTTCGGACAACTTACTAACATAATACAGAAGGAGTAAGGCTTGAGTGTACTTGTGATTAGAGCTGTGATAAAAAGAGTAGAAAGAATATTTACTAATCACGTCGAAGCCCTTGCTGTGTTTTCTTCTTCGTTGCTCCAGTTTACAGGTATTTGGGTCGAATATCTGAATGCAATGAAGAGAAGGCCATCTTTTATAGCGATTTATTTGTTATCTGATATGTTGTTTTCATTTAACTTTCTTGATAAGAAACGTGATTGTTGTGTACTTGTATTTTCACCTTTTGCTTGATAGCCGACCAATGATTAGCATAAGGATCGCTAGAGAAATGTGCCAGTCTGCCAGCTAGCATATCTTGTAAAACACACCCGCATCAGAGAGTTTCCTTACTTGACTTTGGTTTGGGCTGGGAAGGTGGTCCCGAAAGAATGGTGTTTAGGTAATGAGCCTATTTTCCCCTCCAAGAAGTGGTCAATCTAGTGAGCAACTGAAAATTTTGAACAGCTTGTTTATCTGTTCCTTTGTGTAATAGTAATTTATACCTGTAGGCTTAATGTATGTTGGCGAAAACTCAATCTCACCAGTTTCATCTAAATTCCACACCTTGAATTGACGAATTTCAGAAGCAAAGTTCACTGGAGGTAAATTTTTACAATCTCAAATACTTCAGATCCGCGTGGCACAAAAAGTTTGCAGCATTAGATGTATGTAGGAAAATATTCATGGTAAAGACTAAAAAATAAACCATGAGTCAGACCTTCTCATACAGTTTTTGTTTGACTGTTTCTGAGCCGAAAAAGTTCATTTCGGGGCTAAACTGTATAATCTGGTCATATTCATTTTAATATATTGCATTACTGCAGAATCAAGTAAAATATCCCATTCTGTAGTTTATATGGTGGTTCATTTGTTTCGCATAAAATATCCCATTCTGTAGTTTATATGGTTGTTCCGTTCTATTTTGTGAGAACATATAGTGAGATGAAGTTTCCAGATGTTCATTGAGGTACAACATTTTTGACATCTCGGTAGTTTGGTCCCAGCCCCAGGTGAAGTCTGCTTTGATGGTACATGGTGCTTAGTGTATCAAAGACTTGATGGACTGTAGTGCATGTTACAACACCTAACCCCAATAACATTTGTTATTTAACGAGCTCTCATTAGAGACTTCTTACAACATTAATGAAGGTGAAAACCTTGGTCCTTGAAAATTAAAGCCTAAAAACTAGAAGGGAGAGCAAAAGAGTAGGAATGAAAGGGAGAGTGAAAATAGTAGATAACCTAAAAATCTGAGTTTGGATGGCTTTTATAGCCCCCAAAAACGTGAACAAAAAGTTCAAAATGCCCCCAGGTCTTTGCTTTGTCGGGTTCAAAATTGACAGAGAACTACAGGTCCTTTCGATAGGAAAGCTCCTTGGCGCACAAGTGGCCGATCTGATCTGAGTTATATCGATATGTACAATTCTCGTATCGATAGGAGCTGGTTGTTTGCAAAAAAATGGCCACTCTGATCCCAGTCCTATCAATAGGGCCAATCCTCATATCGATAGGATTTGGCTCAAAACAGGGTTCTTCACCCCTTTGTCCTCATCTTGACTTGGGCCTTGGCTTGGGCGTGCTTGGCCTTCTTGCATGTATTCCTCGGCCATGGTGGCGGTGTGGCACATGGCCTCGGGCCTTGGGTCACAGATTTTCTCGTGATCGAGCCATGGCATCAAAAAGCGCCTTATTCTCACAAATAACCAGTAAACGACAATACCAATCAGATAAAACATTTTATGTGCGTAAAGAGGTAAATAACCCCCTTTATTTACACTATTGAGGGCTTATCATTCATATGCATTAGTAACCTTTGCCATCCATGTTCTGCACCCACCCTACGAAGAAGCAAAGTAGACAACTGGTATTTCTTTTGTTTGGTGTAATCGCAAAGCCAATAGGTGCGCACATTGGGTTGAGAGTAAAGCCTGAGTTGGTTCCTTCCCTCGCCCCCCTTGGCCGCTTTACCCTCTGATTTTTGTAACTTGATCCTTCAGGGCTCTTCTGGTTGCAAAATGATATTATCCCCCTTTCAAATAAAAAAATATGGAAGTTAAAGCAGTTACTCTCACTTAATGACAAAACCGTATGCCTTGAGCCTAATTGCACTACAAAATTATCTTTGTAAATCTTATTAGCAACAACTTATCTTTTAACCCATCTTGCAAAGCCATGACTACAGTCTGTGTTCCAAAGCATTAAGTTCCCTTTAATGCATTAGTAACCTTTGCCATCCATGTTCTGCACCCACCCTACGAAGAAGCAAAGTAGACAACTGGTATTTCTTTTGTTTGGTGTAATCGCAAAGCCAATAGGTGCGCACATTGGGTTGAGAGTAAAGCCTGAGTTGGTTCCTTCCCTCGCCCCCCTTGGCCGCTTTACCCTCTGATTTTTGTAACTTGGTCCTTCAGGGCTCTTCTGGTTGCAAAATGATATTATCCCCCTTTCAAATAAAAAAATATGGAAGTTAAAGCAGTTACTCTCACTTAATGACAAAACCGTATGCCTTGAGCCTAATTGCACTACAAAATTATCTTTGTAAATCTTATTAGCAACAACTTATCTTTTAACCCATCTTGCAAAGCCATGACTACAGTCTGTGTTCCAAAGCATTAAGTTCCCTTTAATGCAAAATATGCCTATCCAATCAACACTATGCGGAAAAAAAAAAAAAAGAAATCTGGATCAAAGGGGGAGACAAATGAAAAAGTCTCCTGATATACAAAGCCCATGATAAATAATCAGAACTTTGATTTCATAAGCTCAGTCCATTGTCAACAAACAGAGCCCATGAAATATAAGTGTACACTGCAAACATTAGAGCCCATCAAAAGAAACCTAATACCTGCATTCACATTTTTATCCAAATTCACTTCGAGCTTTTATAGCACATACCAAAATATTAATATCAGTCCGATCTTCTTGAAAACATCCTCTTTAGAACGTTTTGGCTTTTCGATCTTCTTGAAAACATCCTCTTTAGAATGTTTTTGCTTTTCTTCTTGGGTGATTCTTGCAAAGCGGCACCCACCTCTGCCGCCTTCCTCCACTGATCCATCCGCACTTCCAACCTACTCTTCGCTACTTCCAACTCCGAATTTTCCTCCTGTAAAGCGAGCATCGCATCATTCTTTTGCTCCCTTTCCCGATTCATGATCTTCATTTCGAACTTCATTAGCTCATTTTCCTCTTTTATTCTTTGTATTTCAGCCTCTTTTTGAATAGACTCCTCCTGATGGCCATTAAAATTGTAGCATATATATGAATATATGTACTTGACATGTATGTACTTATTTATGCATTAAAAAAACATCAAATTATAATGCAATTGCATGTTTAGAAATATAAGAACATCAATTTTTAGAGAAACTAACTTACTTTGCAGTTACACTGGTTCGATTGAAAAGGTCGAGTTAGCAAATGAGCGAGACCCACAGCCTGCAATGAGCTAGCATTAGAACTTGAAAAACCACTTGCTTCACGTAGAGAACTCAACATTGGAGCCCAAAACCTTTGTCATCATACAGTTTGTCTCCACAACAAAAATTTGAAAAGTAAAAGATTTGATATAAAAAACCCACAAAAAATTCACTCCAGACAAAAAAATAAGCCAAAGATATATTTTTGACTTATTTAAGTATTTTTGTCAGTGTCATACTTTTTCATGAGTTTGATCAACAAAAAAAGGGACATTTTAAGAATTGGATTCATTATCTTTTACTTTTCTAATTCCTCTCATTGTGCAAGGGTAATGAAATTACTGATTTATCTTGACCAAAAACTAAAGTAGGGGATCACTTAAAAGTTTCACATTTCATCCTTCCTTTTCCCTTTTTGGGAAGTCATTACAAAAAAGTTAGTCCAAAATTCAATTGGGTCCATGTAACATAGAATGACGTTGTCAACAGCGGGAAATCCTTCCATAGGTTATCACCACTACCTTCAAAATCAAGTGTCCCTAGTGGTTCATTACTAACCTGACTAGAAGAACAACTCCTCCTTGCTGGAATTGGAGATTGGACTGTGCCCAAATCAGATGCCAATCCCTTTGCCTTCAGCTGTGGAGCAGATCCAGAAGTCCCAGGACGCATCTCCATAGAATCAGTTCTGCTTCCAAAAGTAAGGAAAATATGCATAAAAAGTTGGAATCCAAGTCAAGTACTCATGGAAGTAACAAGAGTAGCGAAACGAGACAACAAAAAGACAAATTTAGCAAAGTATTTGGATTGGATTGATAACTTGTTGGCCCAAGTAAGTTGTAGATCAAAGTTGATAATTTTTGCCACAAGAATATGGTCTATACATGCTTACTAGACAACTGAATTGCATCCCATTCTAGAAATCTCTGTGAAAAATGCCAAATTTCAAATTTGGGATAAAGAAATTTCAAAAAAAAAAAAAAAGAGGTTACATTAAACCTTAGTAAAAGGACACAGCACAAGAAAGTTGAGATTTCACTCTGAACAAGAAACATGAGATTCTCTTGTTAGGTTAATAAGAATAAAATGTGCTTGCCAATTTATCCACGGTGAACAAGCAGCCAAAAATAATTTTATTGTTAAGAGTTCGAACCACAAAATTCCAAATTTCACAAGCCCTACAATTTTTCACATTTTTGGTTTCCCAACTACAAAAGTCTAGTCAATACTCATGGTACACAGAAATGCCAAACTTTATGGACCAAAACAGAGGAAAAGAAAACGTAGGAAAACTCTGATATCAAACAACATACCAGGGAAACAGTTAAAACAGATGGGTGCAACCTAAGTTTACATAATTTAGCCCCAACCCTAATTTTACCAAGAACTACCCCTAACCCTAGACTCACACAGAGAGAGAGAGAGAGAGAGAGAGAGAGAGACCTGCGGGAGTAAGATGGTGGGGGTGCTGGTTCGATCGGAGCTGCTGGTGGGTCGGTGGTAGTGGAGGGATTGTGTTTTGAGAGAAGAGAGGACAGAGGAGATAGAGAGCAAACGTATGGGTACAGAGATTCTGGTGGGTCGGTGGTGAGAGGAGAGAGAGAGCGAGAGAGAGATTCTGTTGGCGTACATCACCGGAATCGAAACTTTCATTTTTTCTGTCTTGACTCATATAAAGTGAAGCAGAAATAAACAAAACAAAGTAGACTATGATAGAGAAATTTTTGAGTTGTGCACCAGATTTCCTCTCCTTTGCGGACCGGTAAACATATGGGTACAGGACTGTCTAGAAAATGTACTGATCGTGTTTGGAGATTCACTTTTGAGTTTTGCACGAGTGATTCATACCTTTCATTATTTTTAAAACATTTTGCCGAGGTGCCCCACAAAATTTTAGCTCAATCAGACGGTTAGAAGTGCTGGAACCAAAGTCCCTCCGTTTCAATAAAAAAAATTGTGATTGAAACGGTGGGACTTTGGTTCGAGCACTTCTAACCGTCCGATTGAGCTGAAATTTTGTGGAACCCCTCGGAAAAATATTTTAATAATAATGAACGGTTCGAATCACTCGTGTGGAACTAAAAAGTGGCTCTCCGAACACGATTGATACATTTTCTGGACACTCCCGTCTGTACATGTAGTCGGGTCCAAATGTGCCCTAACTTTTTCTAACTTGTCGATCTAAACTGACGACCATGTAAACATGAACAGGTAACTCAATTTCCACCATAAATTCAAAAAAAGTATCGAAATCTGATCAAACAATTGTCGAGCCGCTCACAAGCAGCTCATAGTCAACTTGTTTTGAGCTCGTTCAAGCTCAGCTCACTACTTAGATGAACAAGCTCGAGCCATAATGTAAGGCTTGTTTCTTAATCAAGCCAAGCCAGAACTCTGAAATGCTCGACTCAAGTTGGGTCGCGCGCTACTTAAATATTAAATAAATTATTCTTAATACACCCATACACACTTAGACAATGGTAGCACAAGAGGTGGGCACGTTTGCTGCACTGACTTGGTTTAATTTATAGAGGCGAGGGAATGCTTCTTGCTCCAATTTTTTTCGACGTGGGACTCAGGACCCGGGGTTGTTGCGCACAATCATAGCCGTCCACAAGTGTTTTTAACAGTTCGGATTGAAAACAAATTGTTCGCGCGAACAATTCTTCTCTTTTGTTTGAAATCTAGACTGTTCATCCAAACAACGGACAGCTGTGATTGTGCGCAGCAGCTTCTGTGCAAAAGTTGCACAGCAGCAACCCCATGTCTGTGGGACTCTAGCCTCACACTTGAAGAGTGAAAAGTTCAAGAATTTTAAAAAACGCCATTTGCTTCCTTAATCCTCTTAGTCCCACGTTGGGCATTCCGGAAGACAAGAGGCCATTTACGCGTTATAAGTAAGGACCCGGCCTCCATTCACTCAATGCCATTTCCTCAATTGTTTCCATGAGATTGGGCCTTTTTATATTTTTTTTGGCCAAAAATTTATTATAAAAATATATGGGCGCAGAAAAATATGGAAGTGTCTCAA
The DNA here is from genome assembly GCA_020921065.1 of Vaccinium darrowii. Taxonomy (NCBI): domain Eukaryota; kingdom Viridiplantae; phylum Streptophyta; class Magnoliopsida; order Ericales; family Ericaceae; genus Vaccinium; species Vaccinium darrowii. Next base: position 1,556,004 of record CM037162.1, on the reverse strand, counting down.
AAAATGAGGCTTTTTGGAGTGCCCTAGGCCTAGACCTCTCGGGCCTAGAACCTGGGCCGACCCTATTTGTAGGTCTTGGACTTCATCGTACTAATGCTGAATTGCTGATTATCCCGATTCCCATGATCCCCTCCCTGCCGTGGGAAAAAGCACTTTATGTATAATGCAAGCACAGAAAAATATTTCTACTTGAATTGTGAATTGAACTAATGATGAATTACAGATAAACCTTGATTCGCCTTGATTCGTATCATTTTTACTTAAATTGTGAATCGAACCACGAATCGAATCGTGAATTATGCGGTTCTGACAACTATGTCACACTCCGCCAAGAAATCATGTTGCTGGTCAGTACCATTTGTAACTCTCCCTTCGCAACCTCTGGTAATGAAGGTTTCTGGACCAAGTACAAACACTAACACTGGCGTATTATTCAAGAATATTTGCCAGATTTTTCTGCTTCTACATGGTGATAGGTACCAATTTGACGAAGAATGGTAGAGTAGGGAAATGTCACGATTTTTTCACCAAGGATTTTGTCATTTATTGCAATGAACTAACCTTGCTTCCCTTCCCCCATCTCAAATATTCCTCCCAATCTGTGTTACTTGTAGTATTTTTGTATGACCTTGAGGCCTCAATTGGATTGAGAATTATTTTCAGGAGGATAAGTTATGGATGGAGAATAAGGTAAGAGGGGGTATTATTTTTAGAGGGTTAACCCACATTGATGTGATATTTATGGAAAGGGGGATAAAAAAGTAGTTCGTTTGGATGAGAGATTAAACAGGGGGATAACTTTTTACTTGATTTGGATGTCTTATAAATAAGAGGGGGTGAAAGATGGAAAAAGTTGTCAAATGACTATTTTGCCCTTGTGCAGTGTTAAACTTGATTATGTATTAAATTAACTATATAATTGCAAAACGTAATCTAATTAATTAATTTGGGACAATTTAAAGCTATATTAATTTATTTCATTGAAATTTTTTTTTTGTAATAAATTTATTTTAAAAAACGTTTTTTTTAATATGTCAATTTTAATGGTTGGTTGTCATCCCCAAATTTTTTTTTAAATTGTGTTATATTTCTTTTTACTTGTTGGCCTATCTATTGTTTTTTTTATTATTACCCCAACACAATGAATAATAAATGAACAAATTGACAAATGTAACAAGTGCTCTCTCATACAAGAAAGAAATTTTATTTAACTCTCAAATAATTATACAAATTTATTTGTGATACAATTACAATGGCTTAAAAAAAACGATTTATTAAAGTCTGAAATAAATATTATTTTATTTGAGATTCATTACGAGGATTTAGCAGAGTGCACAACTACAAATTTATTTAATAAACTTCCACCAAATTTCGATGTACTGATGTTCAAAACAAAAGCTCCATCCGTCGAACAAGGGAAATAGTTTGTCCTTGATGTTCCTAGCCTATGAATGAACCTACATAAATTGGAAAAAAAATTACAAGAAATAGTACAAAAAGTTGGGAAAAATTAAAACCAACGATGTTATAACTTACTTGGATGTAGTTAGTCTACACTTCATTTTCCGCTATTACCTTTTTTTCATTTGCATCCCAAGAAAATCCTTCATGCATAAGGATTTGATGAACAATGGTGTAATAAGTAGACTTCCATATCTTAACCCTGAGGCCTGATCTGAACATGTACAGTCCCAAAACAAACCCAAGATTACAAAATGGTACTAACTACAACATTTATATATATGAACCCTAAAATCTCAGAGAGAGACAAGTAGACTATACACTACCTAGATCGATTTTTGAGTTTGTATCAATATATATCAACAGCAAATCTACAAACCCTAGATCGAAAAATCGAAATATGAAGATCAGAAATATCAACACAAAGATTAAGTCGAAATCATTCATACCTTCTCTGTTAAAAAGGGAAATCGCCAACAAATCGCAACCAAATCGCAACAGTTGCAACCCACAAGCTTCTTTGTTCGAATCTTAGGTGTTGCAACAGAAATGGTGTCTAGCGGCTTCGTAAAAGGGGATTACGATGGCTGAAATGGTCAAAACACCACGCCTTCTACTCCTGGATAACTTTTGGGTAGGGTAAGAAGAGCCCAAAATTTATCAGGGACAAGCACCTCGCGAGGGGATTTCGTAGAGGGGGTAAACGATTATTAGGGAAGCAAATTGAAGTTGCCAAAAGGGGGATATAGGTGGGACCCATCAAACAAGAGGGGTTCATAAGTTATCCGGGGATGGATATAGAATAAAGTTTTTGTTATTTAACTATTGCCCTCATAATCTTCTGCTTCATAACTACAAAGTCCATTGCTTTGTCATTTGCAGCCATTGGTGGTGTGACAGGAGAGCTTCTTGAGCAAAATGCCCATGCCTTGGATCAAATGTCTGCAAAATTTGCAGCTTTCTTAAGGTAACATAGGCAGTCTTCTTGTGAATGGAAATTATTAATAAGCATACCGACAAATGAACAATGCTACTCCATGGTTAGATTCCTTGTGATTGGCAATTTATTATGTTAAAAATAAAACATACGATCTGCAACAACAGCAAATGTCATTCAAAATAGAAGTCGTTTAATCTTTGTTAGGAATGAAGAATGGGCACTCATTTTCTTGATTGCCACAGAAATATGTTCCTATGGACACTACATTTTCTTGTTATTGCACATCGATAATTAGCAATATTTCAGTTGTAGAATACTGAGACTGAAATGAGAATTTTTTTGAAAAGGAGGAGAAGAAGACAAGAAAGAGACGGCTTAAGAAACTGAAATTTTTATCACATCATGTTCCTTAGCATGTTTTAATTTGATTCTGATGCAAGGCTACAAGAATCCTATCAACATATAACACCTCTCTTAACGCTGGAACATCAGTGATGCTTATCACAGCAAGTTAGTGGCAATAGGATGCAGGGCCAGCCCAAGGTATTTGGGTGCCCTAGGCCTAATTAAAAAAATTGTGCCCTAAAAATTTTCGTGTTCCTCAACCAAACTTTCTACGTATTTGTTACTACAATATCCCCGTCGAAAGAGTATTAATACAAGCTAAATTTAACAACGATGTAGAGCATCTAGAGATCTTGTGCCTTTTTTGAAATAAAATTTGGGTCAAAACTCCTTTGCTATGCAAATGTTGAACCCTAGTTTTACCCAAGTCTTTGTTCTTCAAGTTTCCTCTAAAAAAATTTGGGTCATAATGGCTCATTTAACTACTATAACAAGTAAGAAATTTGATATGCTAGAATTAATATTATGACTTTATTTGTTGGGAAAACAATGAAATTTGATCAACTTTTTGGTTACTTGGGAAAACTCAAGAACTTGTGTCAATTTAGAAATCCCAAATACAAACCCACTCGAAACTCTAACAAGAAGATTAGAAAATTACTACCTAATTACTTCGACTTTAAGCAAATAATAAACTAAACTTAATCATTTCGTTTAGAGCTGCCTTGATTTTTTACAAAACCAAAAATAAAAACTGTAACAAGCAACAAGTAGAAAATGATTTTCTTTTAAATTAGTTTTAGCTTTGGGCCTTTTTTTAAATTTTGGGCCACAATAGTTTTTGGGCTTTTTTTAATTAAATATTGGGCCACAATGGTTGGGCTCTTTTGTATCTTGTAATGAATTTTTTTCTTTATTTTGGTCCTACAAAGTGTTCTAGTCAAGCCCATTAGTATAAAATGGTCGAGTGCCCCAAAAAGTGACCATTTTTGGAGTGCCCTAGGCCCAAACCTTGTGGGCCTGGGGCCTGGGCCGGCCCTGATAGGATGGTTAATTTTTTGTGGGGATTGAGGTCTCCAGCCATGGAGTGGGGTAACTAATAGATGGTTTGGTTGATTGAGAGACTAATATGAAGAGAATAGAGTTAAGCATCGAGGCAAAGTACAAGGAGTATAATCCATAGTGTGTCTCACAAGTCACGACCACAACGAGGACATTATAGTTTCAGAAACCCGGGAACAAGGTTCTTGTTTTTACCAGAAACATCAGGCAGCAGGCCAGTTTGGATAGTTTTCATCTGAAGTTTACATGGAATTGCTTCTACTAACCTTACGAATTATGGAGTGTAGGGGATCTCTGTAAGAGCAAGAGCCTTCCATACAACAGTTTTCTGCATGTTTTACATACCTCAAGTTTCATAAGGCCCAGCACTATGTAAGAACCATGTGCAACATAGCGTTATTAGTTATGTGGTTTGTCGGATTAAAGATGCACGACACTGTTCAACAAGTAAAACTCCTTGTCTTCAAAAAGAACTACTTTTCCATATCAAAAAGAAAAAGAAAGAATTATTCTTTCCATTGACTTGTTTATCTACCTTCCCATTTTTATCCTTCTTGACTATATAACTCAACTTGTCACCTGTGGGAGGATCCTGCGCTTCATTTTCTGTGGAGTGGGAGTTGTTCTTCTGTCTTTCTTGTGCTCACTTTTATGGATCAAGATGATGCATGGCACAGTTTTTGACACCTAGGAGGCATGCTGAATCCTCCACACCAGAAATAAAGTGATTATCATGTTTGATCGATTGTGGTCTCTTTACCCTGTCTAGTTGCTAGATTTAAGTATTGGAGGTCAAGATAATGTTTATCACTCCAAATGCACCTATGGTCAATATCCAAACCAAACATCACATTTGACTCGATCGATGAACATTTATCAGACAAGTAGAAATGAAATTTGTGGTATTTTTATGTTCAAATGAAATTGATTAGATGATTATTGCTGTTATTTTAGGCACTTTGAAAAAAATGGAATACTCAATTGTACTGTATTATTATTACATGAGAAGTCTTCTAATGTGGGTCCTATTAGCAATAGATTTGACCCACCATCTGGTCTTTGAAGTATTGCGTTGTTTGTGAAATCATTCAAAAGGATTTATTAATAATCCTAACATTCTAATTAATTAATAGTTTCTTACTGTGAGATACACAAGAAACCTTATACTGTGAGCAGATTGATGATGCACATGTTGTCTTGCTTCTTTCCTTGGATATGCATGAAAACAGCAATCTCTTCTGTCAAGCTTGAAATAATGTCCTCACAATCTTGACGAGTATGTTGGATGCTTCGATGTGCGCTGTAGCTTTTTTTTTTTTTATAATTTTTTTTGTTGTTGTTGCTTTTTCCCATTTTCAGCTTGCTCTTTTATGACATCATCTCACACATTTCAATTATATTGCCTGCCTATATGCTTTGCATGTTTGGATCTTTTTTCAGCACTTTACATGACTGTAATGTTTCGAGACGTTTATTTGCCGTCAATATCATCATTTTTGTCATGTCTTGCATTATTTAGTCGTGCTTACCTTTCCAATTTTCATGGACATTTTTCTTCCTTTTTTCCCTTACGTTTGAGGACCTATTCAAAAAGGTCTGAGAAGAGTGTTTGGCATTGGCCCAAACATTATTGGAACTTGTGTGGGATATCTGTGGGACCAAAGAAGTATGAACTCTCTATCTGTTTCCACTTCCATGAGCTAAACTTTTAGATAATTCTTGAGGTGATCATTTTCAACATTGTTTTGAGATTTGAAGGGTTTGTTTTGCAGCCCAAGGAAGACTGCGATATTGAGCAGCTTCAAGTACTGACATTGGATCATCTTAAATTGAACTTCATAGTAGTTAATTGCAGTAAAAATCCACTCTGTTTACCTATGAAAATGCTTTAGTTGGAATGAAACTGGTCTTCTCAAAGCATGTCAAGTTGTAGAAGTTGATGTAAGAGAAAGTAAGTTGAAATTATGAGGCTACGTACACATTTATCAAAATGGAGGTAGAGAGAGCGAGAGAGAGTAAAAATGGAGATACCCTATTTTTTTTTATGTTTGGGGGCTTTTATAGTCCCCACGGTTGTTTTTTTTTTTTTTTAAAAAAGTCCAAAAGGGGTACAAAAAGTGGCAGAAAAACCCAGGTCCTATTGATTGGAGAATTCATTCGCGCACAATTGGCCAATCTGACCTCTCTCATATCGATAGGACCAATTATCCCATCGATAGGAACTCGTTGCTTAAAAAAATGGCCAAACTGATCGTGGTCCTATCGATAGAGACACATATCCTATTGATAGGAGTTGGTTACGTGCAATTGACGGCCAATCTGATCCATTCCTATCGATAGGGACAATTCTCCTATCGATAGGAAATGCTCAAAACATGTTCTAACATATTCTTCACCCTTTCGTTCTCATCTTGACTTGGGCCTTTGCTCGGGCATGCTTGGCCTTCTTACATGACTTTCTTCATGAATTCCTCGGCACCGTGGCGGTGTGCCACGTGGCCTCTGTCCTTGGGTCACGGATTGACTCGTGTTCGAGCCATGTCATCAAAAAAAAGCTTTATTCTCTCGAAAAACATGTGAACGACAAAAATACAACCTACGCACAATATCAATCAAATAAAACATGTTATGTGCGTGTGACAAAAACGAAATAGATAAACCCCTTTATTTACACTATCGGGGCTTATCACACATCCCAACTTGGACTTTGCTCGTCCCGAGTAAACTAGATATAATCAACTATACATGATACCATCTATGCAAGCTTCCCGAATTAAAAGATACGAAACCTATGCTCAATTGACAAAAACCAAGAAACAATCAAAAGCACACTGGTAGATCTAATCAACGACCAATGTTCTTGATGTGCTTTAAGGGCGTGTTTGGCCACCTACCTTTTGCATTTTGGTTTTCACAATTTCTACTTTTCAATGAAAACACATTCTGCGAAAATGAGTTTTTGGTTTTTGAGTTCAGAGAAGAGAAGTTAAAAATAGGTTGCGAGGAGCTTTTTGAGTTCTCATTTTTCACTTTTCCCATTTTGATTAACAAAAACACCTTCAGAATGTATTCTACACATATCTTCCAAACACTATGTTTCAAAATGCATTCTGCACATTTTTTTCAAGAACTCCTACCAAATTCAAAATACATTTTGACCATAATTCAAAAAGCTAAAAAGCCAAGAAGATAAAAATGAAAAGTTAAAATTAAGGCTCCCAAACACACTCTAAATGGTGAATGGTGCCTATCATTTGTTTTGGGCCAAAAAAGGCCCACAATTGACTGAGACACAGGACGGGACTAGACGTAAGCCTTATCCCGGCTCTGTAGTGAGGTCATCCGATCGTTCACCTTGATAATGAACGTTCGAATTTTAATTCAAGCAATGAATAGGTCGGATCATTGGAAATTTCAATTAAATCAAAGTCGTTGGTGTCGAGATGAACGGCCGGATTGGCTTCATTACAAACTTACATGCTGGGAAATCCCCGGGGAACCAATGAGAAAGAACCGATCATGTACCGATCGGCCTCGGGAACCCACTTTTGGGTCCCACATAGAAGATCTGAGCCGTTCATTCATCTCAGAATCAAATTCCGAGGGGCTCCTGCCGAGATCAAGTCGATCGGACGTCCCTAAGTGCTCGATCCCAAATCATCTCATTTCGTTCAAAGCCGTTCATTCATAATTTGAACGAAATGAGATGATTTTGGATCGAGCACTTAGGGACGTCCGATCGACTTGATCTCCCCTTGGTCCCCTCGGAATTTGATTCTGAGATGAATGGACGGCTCGGATCTTCCGTGTGGGACCCAAAAGTGGGTCCCCAAAGCCAATCGGTACATAATCGGTTCATTCTCATCTGTACGAATAGCAACGCTCCTACCTGCTACAGCCCCCAAATCCACGTTTTAGGTCTCTCTGTTCTTATATCGTGTGCAGATAAGAAATCTAGGGTTTCTCTTCGATCTCCCTATCCTCCGTCGATCTCTCTCTTCTCAGACCGGGTTCCTACTCTCTGACTCTGTCTCTCTCAATCGTTGTTGCCTTCGCAGCCATGTCCGACTCCTCGACCATTGACGAATGTCAGGATGCCCTGCTCTCTCTCTCTCTCGGGGAAAGCTCGCGTTCAGGTATAAAACTTGCCTCTCTGAGTGTGTGTGTGTGTGTGTGTATATATATATGATGTTTGTTTCTCTCGGATTTATAACGTGTCTGTATATGAATGTCTCTCTCAATCTAAAATCTGCAAAAAATCTCGGCATATCTAGCTTTATTCTCGCTACATCAAGTTCGTTTTGTAATCTGCGATTTCTGTGTCTAAATAATCTAGGGTTTGTAGAATTTGGTCTCTCCTGTTTTAGTATTTTAGTATCGTGTGTACCGATATCCCCATATCCGCCCCGTTTCCATTCCTAGAGAAAAACATAGCGTGAAGGATGGCGGAAGGGGATGAGGAGGACGATAATTGATTTTTTTCCCTTCTCTCATAGTTTGTGTGTTCTGTGATATCTCCCTCCCAGAGAGAGAAGTGAGAAATTTGTAAGTTTGTAACCTGAGTTTGCAAATAATTGTGTGAGCTTGCTTTCATGCACAAGTGGTTTGACCTTGTTTCCATTCATTAATATGCAATTCCAGTGAACAAAAGTTCAAAGTTCGAACAAAAGTTTGTTCCAGTGAACAAAAATTGCTGCGAAGTCCGTATTTATACATGTTCTAATCATCAATATGAGCTACCCTTTCTTGGGTTTCATCTCCGTTTTCTCTCTGCTCACTCCTCCCTCCTGCTTTGGTTTCTTCTCCCGTAGTTTAGATATTCCTCTCCCCCTCTTTCATCCCCGACTCGGTTTCTATCTGCTTTTGCAACATGTGTTAAGAACGGGATGTTTAGGTTCTCCTTCATGTTTTCGTTGCTCCGCTAAGTGTCGTTGGGCAATTCTTGAATGATAAAAAACAGTTGTTATCAATATGAGCTTCATGGGGACATGCTCTTAGAAGGTGGTAAGGTTTTTCTTGTGGTGGCAAGTAATTTCTAAAAATCTAGAGATGGATTTGTAAGGGTTTTTTTTTTTTTTTTTTTTTTTCAATAGAAAAAAATGTGCAGTGCAGGTAGCAATTGTTTGGCAATGACACGGTCACTTTCAATTAACTTGCAGGACGGATACCCCGTGATTCCATTGTCGTTCACCAAACCCAACCCCAACCCCAAACCCAAACCCAAACCCAAGCCGACATCGACCGCATCAACTATTATTTTGGCACTGGCCCTGGCACTTTCGCCGGCGGTGAGAGCTACATAGATGCTGCATTTCGTTCCTCTGAGGGTAAAGCCTATATATTCATGAGGAACGAATATGTGTTGTTAGACTATTCTAAAGGCGTCGCACTCGCCACAGTGGAGGAGGGACCCCTACCCATCTGCAAAAGATTTTCATTCCTCAAGAACACACCCTTTATAGAATATGGATTAGATGCTGCTTTTGGGTGTGGTGAGAATAAAGCAATCATCTTTTGTAGAAATCAATGTGCAAGGATTGACTATGGTTCAAACCCGAGTCATGACATAAAACTATTTAGTGAGATGTTCCCTTCCTTGAGACGGACTCGGTTCCAAAGTGGCGTAGACGCTGCCTTTGAATCATGCAGAAGTAATGAAGCTTTCCTCTTCAAAGACGACAAGTGTGCTACTATAAACTATAGTACTAAAAAATGCAGCCTTGTCGGCCACATCTGTACCATCAGTGAAGCCTTTCCTTTTTTGAAAGGTACCCCTTTTACCTGTGACATTGAGGCAGCGTTTGCTGGTAGGAGAACTGATGATAGCTATGAGGTGTTCTTGTTCAAAGAACGTAACTGGGCATGGGTCAATTTTGGTTGCTCCTTCATATCCTCGGATCCTGATGTCTTTTGTGGGAAAGAAGTTTTTCCCCCTTTAAAGAACCTCTTGCCTCGCCAAAACTTTGGTTTGGATCGTCATGATATCAATCATTGCGGCTGTGAGAGTGACACAGAATCTGATGACATACCTGGAAGTTCAAGACACATTTTCACCCACGAGGAAGCGCAATGGGTCGGGGTACTATGCTCTCTCTCTCTCTCTCTCTCTCTCTCTCTCTCTCTCCTCTCTTAATGCCAAAATGTTCACTTGTCAAGAAATTAGGGCATGAAAACTATCCAAAGAAGATAATTGAACTACTGCTTTTCAACTTTCACTTAAATTTCTTGTATCAAATGAGAACGCAAAGGAAAATACTTTTCAGTTTCCTTCCCTTTACTTGCATGACATGTTTAAACTAATCATAGTGGGAAGGTCAGAGACATGGGCCCCACAACATGCTTCATGTAATTTCCTTTCCTTTCCTTTCCTTGCGATTGAATAAGGCCAAAAGGTATCGTATTTTTGCATTCATTCCTTTTCCCCTGAACAGTGATACTGGTTGATGAAAAGAGAAAGTGCTACTTAATGTTTTGAGTTTTTGACAGACTAGGTCTTGTTGAACGTTAATAAGTTCCAAGGACCGCCATATACTAAATCAACTGATGTTTCTAGAGAATTATAGGTATCAATTCGAGACAAAGAGGATTTTTTCAAGCCTTAAGTTCATTTAATTTCTGTTGGTGGTGAATGTTATTTTAGGAGGCTTGGTTAAAAGCGATACGCAGCGGGAGGCGCGTAACTACTGTAGATATCTATAGGTAAATTATTTTTCTCTATCTTTTAGATGCTTGTATTATATTCTGCGAAATGGGTCTCTCTGATTTCGTATATAAGCATATTCATAGAAGTTGCATGGTATAATCTTTCAGAGAAATAATGCAAGAAAAAGAAGCGGAAGCAAACAAGTCCATTATTGGGAGCTGAAATTCGTCGAAGCAATTACGAACAACTCAAAATTTTTCTTTGGAAATAAGGTTAATTCTCTCTCTCTCTCTCTCTCTCTCTCTCTCTGTGTGTGTGTGTGTGCGCGCACGTAACAGGAATCTGTTCTAACGGCTGTTACAGCACCGTTACATGCCGACTGACACAGAAATCACAAGAAAAGTGAAGAAAGGAGAAAAGAAACTTAAGATTTCGAAACCTGAACCAAATAAATCTGATTTAGGCAAAAACTTCAGAGAACCAAATAAATCTATTCTTTGGCGTATTTTGCATGTTTATGCTGCGATTTAGTGTTTTCACCATCGATTAGGTTTTTTTTTTTTCAGGATTGTTGAAGATCTGATAAGTTTGCAGAATTAATTGAGATATTTAGTCTAAGACAGATAAATTTTGACGGTTATGTATGAAAGTACATTATTTCAAATATAGAAATTATACGTGCTTTCGAAGTCCGAGTAACTTTGGGGAATGATTTGGAGGCAGAGGTTTGGGATAGAAGGGACAGTTTGCTGCTGGCCAATAGCAAACATCTTGTACCCCTTCGGGTGGAAATGGATGCTCTCGCAGCTATCCATCATATTTCGGATACAAATCAATCACGGCATTACCTTAGTAATATTATTCATGATTGCAGATATTTGATGAGGCAGCTGGGAGCGGTGAAGATTGACCATGGTCTACCGTGAAAGGAACAAATGCGCGGATTTGCTACCAAATATGTTGTTTAGTGATGCTTTGGATTTCGTATTTTCGATGTTTGCTCTGGTTTGTATTAATTCGCAACTTTGTGATGACCCAACTGGGGTTGAGTACCCTAGACTCGTTTGCTTCCTTGTTTCTATTTATAATAGGTTCTTGGTTTACCCAAAAAAAAAAACTCTGGGGAATGGTGGAGTATGTTGGATCTCTAATGCCGTACCCAAATTTGATACTTTATATGTTCTCCAACAATTTGTTCCAAAGAATACTGAACTGTTTTCAATGTCTTGATCAATAAAATGATTTGTCGTCCATTTTTTGGATGGACGGATTGGATTTGATCCGAACGATGAGCGGCTCTCTGAGCCTTCCATGCATCCGAACAATGGACGGTGGGATTTATGCAATACAAGTTTGTTGTGCGGGGGTGCACTACAGCACCCCCAATTCTGGGCCTATTGAAATTTGAAGTTGAATTCTGTGACAGAAAATGCTACAACATGCAAAAATAGTTATTCTCTACCCTTTTAAGCTCATTCAATCAAATTGAAAAAATCTTGCCTAATCATCCATATGGGCTGCCCAGAATTGTGCAGTAGCACGACCATAGGCATCGGAACTCAGAAGGTAACTCAAAAGGTCCTGTCTTCCATCTCTCATCCATGTATAGGACATTGATACAGGACTCAAATAGGTTTGTCATTGTGAATAAAAACCGGTGTTTTCTTGTGAATTGGGTTCGATTTCCCCACCATTGCAAGGTTGGTTTTCTTTTCAGTCCAATTTGTTGTCCTTGATTACAGTTGAATGCTTGTTCCTCATAGTTGGATAATCTCTCACAGACCTTCCCAGGCAATAGGCCTCCTCTCAGTCTTATGTTTCCTGCATTCAGTGCTTTCAATATTGGGCACGTTTGGGGTTACTTTTTTAATCATTTCGTGAAGCATTTTGTTCGTATTGCAATCATCAAAGGTTTTCAGGGAGTTCAAATTTGTCTAATCCGTTCTATTTTGTGAGAACATATAGTGAGATGAAGTTTCTGGACGTTCATTGAGGTACAACATTTTTTACATCTCGACAGTTTGGTCCCAGCCCCAGGTGAAGTCTGCTTTGATGGTACATGGTGCTTGGTGTATCAAAGACTTGATGGACTGTAGTGCATGTACAACACCTAAGCCCAATAACATTTGTTATTTAACGAGCTCACATTAGAGACTTCTTACAACATTAATGAAGGTGAAAACCTTGGTTCTTGAAAATTAAAGCCTAAAAACTAGAAGGGAGAGCAAAAGAGTAGGAAAGAAGGGAGGAAGGGAGAGTGAAAATAGTAGATAACCTAAAAATCTGAGTTTGGATGGCTTTTATAGCCCCCCAAAAACGTGAACAAAAAGTCCAAAATGCCCCTAGGTCTTTGCTTTGTCGGGTACAAAATTGACAGAGAACTCCAGGTCCTATCGATAGGACTTACTTGGTCCTATCAATAGGAAAGCTCCTTGGCGCACAAGTGGCCGATCTAATCTGAGTTATATCGATAGGTACAATTCTTCTATTGATAGGAGCTGGCTGTTTGCAAAAAAATGGTCACTCTGATCCCAGTCCTATCAATAGGGCCAATCCTCATATCAATAGTATTTGGCTCAAAACAGGATTCTTTCACTCCTTTGTCCTCGTCTTGACTTGGGCCTTTGGCTCGGGCGTGCTTGGCCTTCTTGCATGAATTCCTCGGCCATGGTGGCGGTGTGGCACATTGCCTCGAGCCTTGGGCCACAAATTGTCTCGTGATCGAGTCATGGCGTCAAAAAGCGTCTTATTCTCACAAATAACCAGTAAACGACAATACCAATCAAATAAAACATCTTATATGCGTAAAGAGGTAGATAACCCCATTTATTTACACCGTAATCTAATTGCCGGGCCAAGAAAAACCTTAAATGTCCAACCGCTTGCACTGCAAACGAAGATTGGTTATCCATCTTATACCAAGAAAGCTTAAATGCATTTTTCTACAAGAAATATTTGGCCACCAATACCTCTCTAACGATGGATATTCTTCACTCTTATCAGTGGTCAACAAAATGGTTGCCTCTAATTAACGCTTTTCTAGTTGGGCCACCAAAACCCCACTGTACTTTAAAGGAAGAAATAGCTAGCACAAATTGTTGGTTAAAAATTCCTATCAGTGGTGGATTCAAAGAACAAAAATGATATGGGTACACCTAACTTGCACCCCACATACACACCAAGGTGATGTGGCAGACAAGGAGAAGCCTAATGTGTGGCCCACTTGAAATGATAGATTTCTCCTTGTTTGCCACATCACGTTGGTGTGCATGTGGGATGCAAGTTAGATGTACCCAATACCCATAGCATTGTTGCTCAAAGAAAATAATTCCATTAATACAAATTGACTTACAAATTACAAAGCCGTATATTGTGTATTTATGACTAATTATTCCTTAAGAAAAAATTATAAAATACAAAAATTCATGCTAAGAGAATACAAAGATATATGTAAAAAGATATGATTGTAGAAGTTTAATTTACAGAAAATAAGAAAGTTTGTTTTATATTTTAGCGATGATTTGTGTGAAAAAATAATAAACCATGTCAGCTTGCTCATTTTTTTAAATTTTCCAACATTGGTGTGTTTTTTTTTTTTTTACTCCAACGTAAGAAAATATATCACTAAAACATTATTGTTGTGTTTATTTATTAAATAGAAAATTTTTAACAAAGAAATTGAGTAATGTGATTTTCATAAAATTGTGGATTGGGATGGAAAAGAAAAGAGCCATAAACAACAAAAATAATAGAGAAAAAAGGGAAAGAAAGACTTAAAAGAGGCAAAAAAAAAAAAAATTGGAATCGTTGCAGTTGATTGCTCTCACCTGTTGTGTGCTTGGAAAAGGAAATGATGAAAGGAAAGAAGAAAAACCTTTCAGTGATCTAGCGGAGACGGTATCTTGCTTTGGATGCTGAAGCCCAGCATGTTTCTCTAACTTGGATTATGTTTTACTGATGAAGTTCTCCAAGGTAGCTGGTGTTATCGGGTATTACCAGGCTCGGCCCAAGGGTCAGCAATGGAGGCACATGCATAGGCTTCCAATTTTTGGGCCCAGAGAACAGAGTCTCGTCTCAGGGCAAGTAATTTTCTAATTTTTTTATACTCCCTCCAACCCAATTTGCTTGACTCTTTTGGGGGAATCCAACTTATTAAGAGGTGTGAAAATTTTATATTTCTTTTTTTGTTTTGCTCCTAAGTCCTGTCGACAATAATGAGGCCAATTTAATGGGGCTAATTTTTTTTTATATGAAACTCAAAATATATGTAACATGGATCTTATTTGACAAATATTAATTAGTTTTATTATACAAAGCTTAAAATCATAAAAACCGTTGTAAAATAAAAGATAATGGACAACCAATTGAGATGGAAAATGTACTTTTTAAGGTAAAACTAGAAAGCGACCCTGTTTTGATGAATGTTTTTATAAATTGGACATATATTTTGGGATATCCTAAAAGGAAAAGCTGGCCTAGCAAGGATTGTTGGTACATTTTGGGGATTTGTGCTAGATTTAAATTTCTTATATCTTTTAATTTATAATATTTTTTATAATTTTAAAAATTATAATTAATTGAGATCTATCAAACAAGATCTATATTACACATCTTTTGAGATTCGTATTGAAATATATAAATAATTAAAAAGTGGCACATAATCTCAAAACGGGCAGATAAACACGAACATAAATAGTATTATATGGGAATTTTTAGAGCTCGGCTCCGCAAATTAGGTTTGGTTAGACAAAAGTAATAAAGAAATGCTAAGTACTCAATGAGTACTTTAATTTGGCTTAAAAAAATGAAAAAATAAACACGGAAAAAAATAATAGTATTAGATGGGAATTTTTAGAGCCCAGCTCCGTCGTAAATTAGGTTTGGTTATACATAACTATTAATGAAATGCTAAGTACTCACTGAGTACTTTAATTTGGTGTAAATTTTTTTTACAAATAAACATGGACAAAAATAGTATTAGATGGGAATTTTAGAGCCGGGCACCGTAAATTAGGTTTGGTTAGACAGAACTAATAATGAAATGCTAAGTATTCATATTCACTGAGTACTTTAATTTGGTGTAAAAAAATTTAAAAAATAATAAGTCAAAATCATTTTTTCTTTTTTTAATTAAATGCATGAAAAATCGTAAGGGACATTTAAATTGGGACAGAAGGAGTAACTGCTTCAGTAGAACTTGCCTCAGTTTTCTAGCATTTTACCACAAACTTGGTTTTTGTTATATATATATAATCAGGTGTTCAAGCAAGTTTTCGTGCATTTTGACTAACTATGGGGACCATAAACTCACCATCCACCAGTGATGGTCCCATTTGAAAGCCATAGCAGAATGCTCCATTTGGACGGGCTCCAAATGACTTAATAGCATGAGAGGTTTCAAACCTAAAATCATAGGAGATAGCAAAACCTTAAGTCCTAGCCTTTTAGGCCTTAAATCACTAGGCTACCCCATTTGGCCCTTCTATATTTTTATCATCCATTTAGTATATATATATATATATATATATACAATCTAGTTCCCATCCGGACACCCTGATATAAGTTATATCCGGACTTTTAATTTCAGCTGTTGGATCTCATCCAATGGCTCTGATAAAAGAGGGGGATCTCGCGGGTCAAATGCTACCGGGTCCGGGTAATTTTATCTTGCAGGTCGTCTAAACACACCAAACGGGTCATTCTTTCCCCGTCCCTTTCAAATGACTAGAGAGAGAGAGAGAGAGAGAGAGATCGCAAAGAAGAAGAAGAAATCGAGGTAGAAGAAGAAGAAATTGACATTCCTAGGTTCGAATCTGTCTCTCTGTCTCGTTTTCTGGTTCGAACAAATCTAGGGTTTCGACTTATGTAGACGAACTAGGTTTTTTCTTTCGATTTGCAATTTTGTTTGAAAGTTATCTGTGTGTGTGTTGATTTTGTGGAAGTGGGTCCCTCTCTCTATTCGAAACAAAGGATTTTGGTTCGAATGACCCGGATCAGTTCCAAATCAAGGGTTTATGTTAAAAAATCAAGGGTTTTTTGTTCGAACAGGCACAATTTAGAGTTTTATTCGATTTGCTATTCGGTTCGAACATGGGAATCTAGTTATCATCAGCGGCTGCACTGCTGCTCATTGTCTTCTTACTAGTGATTCAGTCACTTGTTATCAAACAATATAGACTTAATACAACCAAACAAGCATTTATATATCAGTCACTTGTTATGTACTAATTGAAGTTACTTTTTTAGGTTTTCAGATTTTCAAAACAAGCTTTGAACTATTTAGTGTTAGGCTTGTTTACCATTCTTACCAAGAGCCATACTAAGGCAAGACAAAAGTTTTTATCTTCAGGTGACTGTGTTAACCCCAGGGCCTTGATAAAAGCTTTATCTTCAGGTGACTGTGTTAAAGGAGCGAAGGATAGTTAATGTTTTAGCCTAAAAAGTTAATTGGCTTATTTTTTTTCGTTTTTATTTGATTATTTTTTCCCATTTTTCGTTTTGCATCAACTTTTTGTTTATTATTGGTTCGTCTCGGCAAGGGGAATCAAAAAAGTAAAAAATTATTATCGAAACTTAATTTTTTGTGAATAAAGACAAAAATAAGTCAAAATGACATTTTTATACTTTTTTCAATCTTATTCAAAAAAATTGAGAGTTCTAATCATAATCTTTTACCTTTTTGGATTGCTCATGCCGAACCAATAATACACAAAAATCGATGCAAAACTAACAAACGCAATAATAATAATAAAAATAATAATGATAATAATAATAATAATAAATCCAATTAAAGGGAAAAAAAAAAAAGTAGTATAAGTTAAATTGGACAAAACACTAGCAACTTCAATAGCTGTCAGCAGCATTTGTGCACTGACCTAGCTAGAGCGCGTATGTTACAACGACACGCCCCACCAGACGTTGTGAGCAAGGCCCATCACACGCACATGGGGGCGAGTATGCAATGTTATCACACGAGCGCGACTTAAAAAATCTATAAAACGTTTTTGCTTGGACACGAGTATGCGCAATGTTACTCCTATGGGCCTGCTTGGATGGAGCTAAAACTCCCTCCAAAAATTATCACCCCTGATAAGGGGTAGGTCCCACCGTATGCCTTGGTTCGGCAACCAGAAAACCTCCCCGGATAATCGTTTACCCCCGCTTAGCTTTCACTGATTAGGAGCTTCCTCCCTGATAATTTTTGGGCACCCCATGGCCTGCCCAAAAATTATCCGGGAGGAGAGGGTGTGTTTTTTGACCATTAAACCCCTCCTTATCCCTCTCCTCCATCAGCCAACACAAACCAAATAATAAAAATCACAGATTAATTTGGTTTCAGATTCACAAGGGAAAAAAAAAAAACCCAAAATTTGTATTTTTTTTGACATTCCTAGAAATCAAGAGTGAATTGCAAAAAAAGAACCAAACTAGATCGTACTTTGCTCATCCGATTACCGGTCGCCGGACTTCGAAGCAATGATTGGCACTCCTGAAACTCGTCGGAGACGCAGGTGATGACGCAGAGATCAGGTGAGCCAGAACGTGGGGTTTCAGTTGGGCAGAAATCACAGGGTGGGTTTGATCTGATAGGTTCAACTAGAGAGAGAGAGAGAGAGGGGATGGATGTTAGATTTGGGTCGGCAGACCCTAATTTCACAGAAGCAGAGAGAGAGAGAGATAAGAGAGAGAGGGAGAGAAGAAGAGTAAATGAAGGAGTAAAAGATTCCTTTAAACAATTTATGAGTACGGTGGCCCAACAACACAATTTTATTACTCCGTATTATTATTATTTTTTTGTTTTGAGAAATCAAGTCACGAATTGGAGTATTATGCTCGGGAAAGTTTTATTCGTTGCCGGCTTGTATTTTCTTGTTAGCATTTTAGACATATATTAAATAATAAAACAATTAAATTTTCAATGAAATAAATTAATATAGTTTCAAATTGTCCAAAATTTATTAAATAGATTAAGTTTTGTAATTATATAATTAATTTAATGCATAATCAAGTTTGGTACACCACAAGGGCAAAAGAGTCATTTGACAGCTTTTTCTATCATTTACCCCCTTTTATTTATAAAACATCCAAACCAAGTTAAAAGTTATCCCTCTGTTTTATCCCTCATCCAAACTATCTATTTTTTTATCCCCCTCCATGAACATCACATCACATCAATGTGGGCCAACCCTCTAAAAATAATACCCCCTCTTATCTTATCCCCCCTCTATAACTTATCCCCCTTGAATTTTAGCACCATCCAATTGGGGCCTATGTGTTTTGAAATGATCAAAGGGGCTCAGAGTTGTTTTTCGAGGAGAGCAATTCTTGGAAACTATTCTACATTTATCATCATTCATCATCAAAGCCTCTGTTGGTAAAGTTTATGTTTTAATCTCTGATTTTTATTTGGTTTCTGTTGGTTGATGGAGGAGGGGGGATAAAGAGGGTTGTTTTGGTAAAAAATCCAACCCTCTACTCCCGGATAATCTTTGGGGAGAGCCGGATAATCTTTGGAGAGGGTAGAGGCAGTCCAAAAATTATCCGGCATTAGCACCTTCACACGTAAAAGAGAAGAGGGGTGAAAAGAAATGGGGGAGAGCAAATGTAGTTGCCAACAAGGGTATAAGGACTGCCCCCCCCCCCCCCCCCCCCCCCCCCCTTTAAGAGAGGGTGGAAAGTTATATGGGTGGGATATCCCCCATCCACACGAGGCCTTAGCATTGAACTGAAGTACTAAAATACGCCAACAAGGGTATAAGGACTCCCCCCCCTCTTTTAAGAGAGGGTGAAAAGTTATATGGGTGGGATATCCCCCATCCACACGAGGCCTTAGCATTGAACTGAAGTACTAAAATACAAGAGAACCCAGTTGCAGCCAGCATGCAACTTATTCACTCTCTCTCTCTCTCTCTCTCTCTCTCAATTATCTGGGGAAGGAAGAGGTGGGGTTTGCATTCACATTTGGTTGGTGAACATATACCAAAATATAAAGTTAAAGGAAATGGCTACAATACACACTCCTTATTTGGGTGTACCATATGCACCTATTGTATGGTCCAGATTGTGTCATCTCATCGACAATCGTAACATTTTTTAGTTTTTCGTAACTTTTCAGCAATATGATTCGTAACATTTTCTATGATTCGTAATATTTTGGTGTATCTCGTAACTTTTACAAAAAAAATTCGTAACCTTTACAAAAAATTTGTAACTTTTCACAAAAAATCGTAACTTTTACATGAGTGTGCATCATACACACCCAAATAAGGGGTGTGTATTGTAGCATTTTCCAAAGTTAAATACGCAAACCCAACATGAATGAGAACAAAAAGTACACCTTAAATCCAGGTTTCCGACCTAACCGTGAAAAATAATTAATGTTTTTTAGATAAATAATTTGGAGGCATTTGATAAAATACGGGGACACATTCTCTCAGTTCTAAGACGTTAGGCGTATGCAACCATATTTTAAATATCGAAGTTGTTAAGATAGGCAAACCTAAGGGCGGTCGTTGATGTTTTCGGGCCCTTCCAGGATCCGTTTTGATAATTGGGACCGTTGATATTTTAAATCTCGTCAAGAACATCAGGCATGCCAAAATTTGTGTTAATTGAATATAGTTTAATCTGTTTTTTTAACATATTTGTCTCTAGAAAATTGTTTTTTTATCCGGTGTTGTAATATTTTTAAATCCATTTTTCTGAGATAAATGTGTTTTGAAAACACAACAAACAATTGTAGACACCCCAATTTGATTATCCGTGAATCCTAAGCAAGAGTCCGGGTGTATCCCCAATGATGAAAAATTACTGACGATGTCGCGAAATTTATTTTATTTAAATCAATGCTTCGACGAACTTGGATTTACCATCCGCCAAGAAAAAGACCAACAAACCCACCCAAATCAATCCATTTGGCCCATTATAAAAGCCCAACAAAAAAGTCCAATCCAAAGCCCATTATAAGGCCCAAAAGAAGCCCAAACACAAGCCCAAGTTTCAGCCCAAATAAAACTGTCGGTGCCAGCAAAAAAGATGTCGGCCGCCATGTTTGACTTTTTAAAAAGTAGCGGCCGCCATATTTTTTTATAGCGGCCGCCATGTTTGAAAGTAGCGGCCGCCATATTTTTTATAGCGGCCGCCATGTTTGAAAGTAGCGGCCGCCATATTTTTTGCACGGAAATTAGACAAATTCTGCAAATGTAGTATGGGTTTCCATGTTGAATTTACTTGCCTCCCATCCGATTTTGGTTGGGAAATTAGTGCAAGAAGCTTCCATGGTGCCTATAAAAAGGACCTTAAGCTTCTCATTTGGAGACACCACAAAAATTTCCAAGAAATCCTTGCTAGAAAAACCCTTGTTTTCCATTGTCTTGCTCTTGCAAAACCCTTTCCTAAATCCAAAATTCCTTTCCAAATATTAGCCACAAAAATCCCAAAAATATTAGTCCTAAGCCTACATTCCGAAATTACCTAAAATCTAGCCTTTAATCCAAGTTTTTCGAAGCATTAGTTAAATAACGTGCTTTTCGCGGCGAATGGAGTTATACTCGCCGAATTCGTGATTTTGAGGGGAGCATCCGGACGTTGATCAAAAGAAGTTCAGTCTTCGCCTATTTTATCTTTTTCGGTAATATTTCTTTCTATAAATCTAGCCTCATGCATCGTTAATTTTATTTATTTCTGCCTTGTTCCCTTTCCCCGTATTTGTTTAAATCACTCTAAATCTTCTTTTAAAATTCCATAATTATGAGTAGAGACTAATCATTTTGATTAGGCGGGATGGGTGCATTTTTCAAATAAAACCTTCCCATCCCGTAACTTAGCTCCCGAACCAAGATCACTCTGGTTATGACGGACCGGTTGTCTCGAGTTTTGTACGTTGAATTCGGTTGCTTGGTTAACCTTAAAATCAAGTGACGACTCTAACGAATGCGTGTTCTAGTATTTTCAAGGTTTCTCGCGGAGGTCACGGGAGCCCACAACAATATACGATCAACATGAATTTTGGCGTGCCCAATGTTATCAACGAGTTCTTCATTATTAACAATTTCGATCATCAAAACCAACCCTAAAAGGGCCCAAAGACTGCTCTGACAGGATCCCATTAATATGATATTATCTTTTCCAGCACAGTTGGGGGCTCCATACCCTTGTCATGGCCAACAACCTAGTACACAATCAACCTCTCTTTTTCTCTTTTCTTTATCAAGATTCAGGTGCCTTTAACTTTCTTTCTTTTTTGTTTTTCACATAGGCTAGCTGGTGCTTTCCATTTTACTATAGGGTAGTTAATTAGAATACAAGCAGCATTGAATCTTTAATGGAAGCTGGTAATCTTACTTAAGATTTTGAAAAATAGTACGTAGTAGGGTTTTAGCTACAACAAAGAGACAGGGATGGAACCGGGGGTGGCAGTAGGGGCGGTCGCCCCAGCAAGAAAAAAAAGAACCGCTAGTTTTATTTAGAAAAAAAAAATCAAAAATTTTCCTAAGAATTATATAGGTTCACCCCTGCGTAGTGAAATTCCTAGCTCCGTCCCTGCAAAGAGTTGGGTCAAAAAGATAAATCAACATTATCCATAAATGACTTGTGAGAGTAGGGATATAACTTATAAGAGATGGCATGAAATTAATTGCATTTCTACATTTAAGTTGCAAAAAAAAAAAAATTCAATATAACTGCGTTTTCGGAATTCTCGAAAAATTGTAAAAATTTAATTAGAAAATTAGCATGAAGTATATATATGATTAACTTCACGTCATTGGTCTAATGATTCTTGATACATATAGCTAACAAAGTATAAAGATATATGAAAACTAACAAATATGCCTTCCATCACTTCAACTTTTTTGTTTTTGTTTTCTTCTCTTCCTCCGATCGTTCAACATCGGTAGCAAGCAAAAAATAGTGAGATGGGTCAGTCATCAGTACACCTGCTTATGTTAATCGCCATGATTACTTCACGTGATCTTGTCGATTCTTTGTCTGCTGTTGTCTTATCTAGTGCCTAGTGAAGATTATTTGTTACTCGTATTATGTATGCCGCAACCCGAGTAGATACTGATTTCTCGTTTTGACAATCGTTTACTATCTGTCAAGATATGACCAAAGCAGGTATTAGGTACGATTCCAATTTAATCCTTTGAGAATATTGATTTTAAAAAAAGCATAGTATATCCTTGGAAAGCTTTGCTAGGGTTAATTAAAATTAAAACGTACAATCCTTCTTCGATAATGAGAAACTAACACAAAATTCAATATCATAGTTCTGGGGTTGCCTGTGTTGGGATTATGGTTATTAGAGCTGTTTTGCATCAAACCTTGGGCTGTTTAACATTAATTATTACACTTAATCTGTACTATATCAGTATCTGTTGCAAACTAAATGGAAAGGAAACCCAGAAAACAACCCATAAAGTGTATCCGACGGGTGAGATTCACCTAATCTGTACTAGATGAATCTCACCCGTCGGATGCACTTTATGGGTTGTTTTATGGGTTTCCTTTCCTATTTCCAACTATTTCTCGGATGGCTATAGTCTCAGAATCCTAAATTCTATGGGTACTCACCGATTGCCCACTTGGGGGATCCGCACAAATGGTTCGAGCTGTTCACAAATTTTAAAATAATTTTTCCAGTGGTGTCACCAAAAATCGTCCCAATCAATAAGTGTAATGGCTTGATCCAATTTTGCAATTTTTTATTCAGAATTTAGAATCATGAGAAAAGTTAGACAATCCAATCAAATACATATAATTATTTACTTGAACTGATTTTTTACAAGGTCACTCGAAAAACTATTTTGAAATTAACGAACGGCTTCAATAATTTATGCAAGACTTCTAAGCTGACCACACACCAATATGTGCACAGTTGGTCGGTAGACATAGTTGAACTGAGTTAGGCATAGTTTTCCAAAAGATTTTAGTAATTTAGTATAATGATTTTAGCAAATGAGTTCAGAAGGTGTTAAAATCATAGTATTTCAAATAAAAAAATGAAGTGTTTTCGTGTATTATTTTTTGAATTTTTCACACCGAATTAAAGTACACGAGGAGTACTTTAATTTGATGCAAAAAAAATCGAAAAACGATATACGGAACCACTTCATTTTTTTATTTCAAAAAATTGATTTTAGCACCTGCTGAACTTATTTGCTAAAATCGACCATGATTTTAGCAACTGGGTTACTAAAATCTTTTGAAAAACTATGCCTTAGAATAATTAGAAGGAATGTACTTTTCCCCCCTGGCTTGTTCGAGAGAGAGATGGGCCCGTGGGCTGGAGATATGGGGTTAGACCCAAAAAATATGTTGCAGATGAACTCCAGCCCAAGCCCAATTTGAGGGGTTTTCTTTGTGGACTGTAATTGGTTTAAAATCGAGAATCGAAGGAAAGCCTAAAGTGGTTAAAAAGCCCAACATGTCCTCCATTTGCTCAATGGAAGACTATTGGCAATCAGTTTAGAGAATTCCAAACCCGGCCCCAAATTCATCCAGAAAAGAATATTCTTGTTGAGGTAAGTATAAGTTGGCCCAGACACTTGGCTGACTTGGTTGTTTGTTTGGGATCAGAATTTTTTTATTGTTAGAAATCGAGGTATCATAAATTATGTCAAAGTTTACGTTGATCGAATATCAATCAACGTCGCTTGAAATTTATCTTTCGTGTTATTGAATTTGATCCAATATGAAAAAGATAATTTCTCAGATAAATGTGTTATGTTATCACATTAATTAATTTCTCAGATAAATGGGTTATGCTATCACATTAATTGGTATTATACCAATCCGAAGGGGTAGCTGAGTTGGTTAAGGACCTCTCCTAGTTGTTTTTTTGATTAAGCTCTTCTTAACTTTTTGGGGCTATTTGCACAAGATCTTATGAGGTATTGGCAAGTCTATGTATGGCCGGGCGTACATAAACCGTAGGATTAGTCGATTTGCTTGCAAGCTGGCTTGGACCACCCAGTTATAAAAAAAAGAAGGCATTATACCATAATTTTTTTGACATACTTACCATAATTTTTTTGACATACTTTATGATCTCGACGAGATTAAATCATAAATGATTTTGATCATATCCAACAAGGTCCGGAAAGAATTAAAAATAGACAAAATTTTGTGGATGTATATGTTAATATAATAATAGTAGATACCCTAAATAAACTTTTTCCCGATAGCCAATTAATTTCTTAATCTAATATTGCTCCATTCTACCATCTAATCTTTCTCTTCCAAGATTAGTTCCCTGAACTTCTATTTATGAGCCTTATTCGTATAATGTCAATATACGAAATATACACGATTTGGGCTTAGTTAATTGACTTCATAATCTTTTTGCTTGATAACTAATTTCTCAATCTAATACTCTATTCAGTAGCGTTCTACTATTTCTTTAGTTAGTTGATGTTATTGACTTTTTGTAATTTTAATATAAGTTGTAGTTTAATTTATCTATGCAATTTTAAATACTTACAGAGATGATATTTCAATTTCAAGTGAATTGTGGTTTAAAACCAAAACCGCGCCGTATTTTGGTGATTTGGATTGATTTAGTTCTATGAATTTTATGAGTTGATTTGGTTCTCGATGTAGCAGTTGATTACCTGAACCATACCAAATCAACCAGTATTTTTTTGCAATGGTTTTGGTTTTTAATTTAGAAAAACTGGCCAGTTCGGTTTTGGTTTCATATGATAAACGCACCAAAGACCGAATTGAACCAAAGCTGAAACTGCAAGATAATCACGTAAATACTCTTATATATGTATACACACCTTAATTAGGATTTCTCAACTGCCACACCTCTTCCACTCTCATTCTTTTCCAAACTCCCCCCCGCCCGATCTGACTCTGTATATCTTTTGTTGGCTTTTTTTGTGTGGATATTTTGTCGTTAGATATTGAGTGTATGTTGACAAGTATGAGAAGTTGTATTGATGTAAGCCTAACGACACTTACAACACAGAAGTCATTACAAATATCTTGGACAAAGTCAAACTAATCGTTTAACTTATATAAAACGAGATAAGTACAAGGCGATTGATATCTTTTAACCCAGTCCAGGCATGGCATGACGCACATTTTCAGTAGTCTAAAAAAGATTGTAAAATAATAGCCAAGAAAAAAGACAACAAATACTCAGACGATCAGACGAGCTCTAACCATGTATGAACGTGCTAATGAACTCCCAAATCTATAAGTTTGACAAGCCATCATGAGTTGTTCCAACAAAGACATCATACTGGGGTAATAGAGCACTATTGACATGGATACTGTCGTGAAGTAACATCATCTGAAAGAACCCGATCTGTATACATAATATTCTCCCAAAAACGAAACTAAAAACTCTCACAAAAAGGAGAGACAAAACTCTAGTAGAAAGGAGAAGCAAAACTCTCACAGATCAGAGTCGTTGATCTGAAGAGACACAAGAAAAATAAACTAAGGACTAAACAACAGAGTGAGAAATTGAGAACTAGTATTATGACATTCCCCTCTCGCCACTTTATTAGGGTTGTGAAACCTTAGGAGGAGTGGAAGAGAGAAGAAAGATAGATGTGGCGGCTAGGGTTGTCCAGCGGATCAGCCGATCTGCCAACCCGACCAATCTGAACCAATCCGAATCATCCGTTGATCCATTCGAGGTTTGTACGGATGGGTTGCGGATCGTAAAACACTAAAGTTATCGATTCCGGATCTGATCCGGATAAATCCGATCCGTCCGTTAAAATAAAAAAAAAAAAAAAAAAAACGCACAGCAGTAGTGTAGTACAACACTGACCACCCCACTACGCAAGCTATTTTGGCCAAAAACAATAAAAGTAATATGCGTAGCTATACGGTTACACCACACCCTACCAAAGTAGTACGAATTTCTTTTCTTTCTTAGTTTCTTTTCTACTTTCTAACCCTAATCTTCAGACTCTCCTCATTCTCTCCGCCTCTCAGCCTCCACACCCAGCAAGCATCCCATTGTAAAATCCTAATTGATCTCTCACTACCTCCCTCTCCTCCTCTGACGCCTCTTAACCTTCACACCCACAATTTGGTACGACTCTCTCTCTCTCTCTTAGATCGTGGCCACATCGCGGCTGCCGTAGACTCCCCTAATGGTGGCCTTCTCCTTAGCTGGCGAGCACCGTTGCAGTTGGCTGGGGCGGCGACGCCTTCTCTAATCGCGATATGACTCGGTTTTTGTATTCATTCTGTTTGTTGTGTTGTTTCGATCGTGAAGAAATAGTTGGGTTTTCTCCGAATCCTAGTTGTTCTGGTTTAATCTAGATTTTCATGTTGATTAATGATAACTAACTTTTGTTTTCAGAATCAAAATTGAGTTGAAAATTGATTGGGCTGGACAAAATTGGGTTGAAAATGATTGGGCTAGAAAATGGGCCGAAAAAATGGTTGGAATTTTTTTCTAAATTGGCCCAAGCAAATTGGCCCATTTTAAAGCCCAAACCGCCAAATTGATCTGGAACCGATCCGTGAAATCCGTATGTCATCTACTGATGGTTCCCGGATCTTAAAAACCCAAATCCGCTCTGACCGGATCGGATCAGATCCGTATCCAATCTGTGGACACCCCTAGTGGTGGCTGTCGGCTAGGGTTTAGATTTTGAATATACTTAGGGGGTGTTTGGGAGCCTTATTTTTAGTTTTTCATTTTTAACTTTTTGACTTTTTGGATTATGGTATGAATGTTTGAGAGAAATGTGTAGAATGCATTTTAAAAAAGTAGTGTTTGGGAGATATGTGTAGAATACATTTTGTAGGTCTTTTTGTTTATCAAAATGGAAAAAGTGAAAAATGAAAAAGTCAAAAAGCTCCTCTCAATTTATTTTTCACTTCTGCTCTAGGTTGTACATTTTGCAGAACTCATTCTGAGACCTTTCTCCCAAATAGCCAAAAAAAAAAAAAAAAGAGAGAATGGAAAAATAGGGACAAGTGGCTCCCAAACAAGCTCTTAACTTAATTAAAAATGCCTATCACCTTGCTTTCATGAAAAATCAAACCGAATTGAATTTAGCGGTTTTGATTTTAGGTATATGATTCAGATTTGGTTTAACTAATAAAACGGAACCGAACTCTATGTAGCCGCCAACTTGGGTACAAATATACGAAGCTGATTCTTTTCTGGAAGCAGCCATTCCTGATTTCCTGCTATGGAGACAGCAATTCTCTTTTGACGTCTGGACACGTGGCTAACTACCTTATGCTCACCGGCACCAAATTCTCTCTCTCCCTCCTTCCTCCTCTCGGACCTCCCCTGCGTGCGTACCCAACAAAATTCGAGACCCTCTATCTTCTCTCTCCTCTTCTGTGTGCAAAACCCTAAATCTCAGAAACATATACCTATTATACCGACTCTGCATCCTAGACGGTCTTACAAAGATGGGCTGCTTCTCCTCTGTTCCAAGTAATTCCTCCATTCGATCGCTTTCTAGGGGTTTTTTTTTACTCATTTGAACAGTTGAATTGGCAAATCGATCCCGATCTTCGTTTAATTACCAATTTCTTATATTATCTCCCTAACTAATCTGAAATTTCTGTATTTTGCTGAAATTTCTATTGAATTTGACTGGTTAGTGTTTCGGATATGCAGGCAAGTCTTATGGGCTGCAGGGTGGACTTAATTCTGACAATGGTGGAATGGTCGATGCCAAAAATCTAAGAGTGAAGGTAAAAAATGATTGATTGGTTGAATAAATAAACTATTGATTAGGGGAATACTAATATTTGTAATAAGAAGTTTGGGAATTTAGGATTAGCTCAAGCTTAGCTAAATGAAGGGAATATAATTACTTCTGTGTTCGTTCAGTGGCGGACCCAGAAAACTAACGTAGCGGGGCACAAAATGGCACTCACCATTGTCCCATTTCAAGCCTTTCATGACCTTAAAAAATTTCGTAAGCAAGCTCAATTAAGTATAGGAAATTATACTTAAAATTCATCACTAAGTAAAATATTTTATAAGTATAAAGTTACTAATTAAGCATAAGCACATCAATTTAGGTGTTTATCCTTCCATGTATTGTTGACCCGACGAGTTTTTATGTCTGAAACTTTTACAAACTATACATTCTTGAAGTCTAAACTGTTGTGGATGCTGACAACCTTCAGCAAAATTCCATCCCGGGGGTATTTTGTGTTTCAAGCAGGGGCAATTTTGGCCATTGGGCCTTTCCTATTTATATTGCAGTTGCATTGTAATTAGAGTTACAGTGTTTCAGTGTAAACATGAGAGAAGGCGAGAGATAAATTTTCTAAGAGAGAAGAGAGAAGACTTGTACTTCATTGATTCTTCGATTATAGTGGACTAGTGTGCCTGCCTTGGTTTTTCCTCACGTTTTGAGGTTTTCCACATAAACCGCGTCTTTCCTGTTTCTGTTTTTACAAACTGTTTTTGTTTGCTGTGACTCTAATTTCCAAGATCCTTGGGGGCCTTGTGGGTTGAACGTGGGGTTCGATTCCTAACATAATCGTCAACAACTAATTATGTCTGTAATTTTATCTTACCTCACTATACGGATTGCGCCAAAACCCTCTACTTACTGTTAACAAAATAGCATTGCCAGTGATCTGCTCTTATAGGATAACAAGTATTAACAACCATCAGTAGGATAATTGCAAAGGAAAAATTAGTCTGAGTACGAGTTGGGACATGTGTGTTTGAGTCCACCTCTGCATGTTCTGGTGTTGCATGCGATGAGTATTATCAACTTTTGAAGGAGATGGAGACTCTAGACTTGCTTATGGTTACCAGTTTGCTTAGCTGGGTTGTCCTCGTAATTAAATGTTGTTAAAAGGCTGGATGCAAGTGTTTTCCAACTTTTTTTATCATGTGTCATTAATAAGTCAAAATTGGTAATGTGCTCTTTACCTCTATTCATGCTTTGTATGTGGGCTAGGAGGCCATTGAGCTTAAGTTTGCCTTGCCCTTGTGTCAACAATGATATACAGAAAAAAAGTGTAGAATCAGCCGTCAGGTTGCTACAATTTTTGCTATATCTTAAGCTGGTTCAAAATTGTAAAATTTTGTTCATTATGTATACCTTTGACTCTTTACATCATCTTTACTTCAACTAATCTTTTCATCAAGGTGCCCGCATCCATTTTTCACACAATTTCACAACGTTTAAGTCCCGCATATTCCTATATTTGCTGGACTAGGAGGGCTACAGTTCGACATGTTCTACGCTTAACATGCATGCTTGAGTCTTTTTTCTGCTAAGACTCTACGACTAGTAATATGCTACAACATTGTATGACAACGACATTAAATAAACAAGTGCAGAGAAAGATTGTGGCTGGCATGTGGAATTTGAAATGGCTATGGGGACAGAGAAGGAAGGATAACAATGGGGATGACTCTTACCAAAAAAAAAAAAAAAAAACAATGGGGATGACCACACTTTGGGGTAATGGAAATAGCCCTAGTTGAAGGGGGACAAACATAATATGGTTTAGCCATGTTGACCCAAAAGTAAAACAACATAATAAGGAAAAGTTGTATGACTGTTATTTCAGGAAATTTTGGGGAATCACAGGACATATAGACTGAGGTAACAATGAAAAGCTACATACTTCGACAAGCTGGAATGTTAAATCCTGATTCAAATAGAAGACCTCAAACTTTTGGGAGAAGTCTTGGTTGAATTGAATTTCCTTTTGTTTACCATTCTTTTCATGTAAATGCACACTTTCTTGATAGTTGTTTAAATGTCTTTTGAAGTTTCTATTACTTTCTTCACCACTTTACTTAAGCAATGGGTTTGTCAAACCTCTGAGAGTGATCATAGTTTTTATGGGGCGACTTTTGGAATTTAGTTTAGTTGTGTTTTGAGTTTAACTGTAAGACTTTGTTTAAATTACACTATGTTGGGGAGGATTTTGCTTCTTTCTAATCTACACCTAGATAGTGCAGAATATTTTACTGAGGATAGGCTCTGGTATAGGTTTGACGTGTCTAATGTAGCAGAAAATGTTAAATGTCATACCCCCTTGCTGTAGTACGGAATTAATCTTATTATTTTGTGAATGTCTCTTAGAGCCTAAGATTGTCATTTAGCAAGCAAAGGCCCTACTTTTCCCATCAAAGAGGATTTCTTACATTTATGTTTTTCTTGTAGTTTATAGGTGCCCATGGTGTGGGGGTGTTCTAAGGTGAGGATATTTCAAGTCTTTTCTGATTTAGCTATTCGTGTCAATCACTTTCATATGCACAAGTTGGTTTACAATTGTAGCTTCCACAAGTGTAGCAGATATCAAGCAATCAGGTGTAAACCATTCACCATATCGCACCAATTCAAGACATCGCAATCGAGTGAATCATGAATGTGAAGTAATGACGATGGTTTTTCATTGGGTACAATCCAAAGTCAGCAACCGCTGAAACACAAGCTAGCCTAGCTCTCATGAGATTCCCTAACAACCCTCTGCAGTAGACACATTTGGAAGTGTATGAAGGCAACTAGTGAGCACTAAGTATGACACTACGACGTACATGGTTACATTTGGATGAAGACTAGGGCGCCAATTTCACGGAGATGGGGCCACGCCTTTCATTCAGAGGTCGCACTAGCCTAGTTTCATCCTCGCACTGTGACAAACTCTCTTGGATGAGTAAATAAAGAGAAAGGGAAATAAGTATCTCAACAGAGCTCACCATACTCACCAACCTTATCCTTTATAAGGCCTTTGGTTATTTTTACAGCCCAAGCCTAAAGATATTGTGAGGGCTTTAAAATTGAACTTTTGACCATGTTAGTTGACCAAATAGACATCTTGGTCACCAACGCATCGTGTTTATTGACCAAACCTCCAAGTTGGTGACCAAACAAGCTTTTCAGTCAACCGGGACTAAAGATCAGACAGAATGTTTGTCAACCGAGTTTTGGTCTGGTGGAGCACCACTGATCAAGATTGACCAAGATTTCGGTTGACTGAACATTGTGGAAGTTTAGCAAGTACACAGATGACACCCTTTCCACTTCAAATTGTCGATAGCCTGCTTTCAAGTTCTATGTGGACGTCCAATTCTCTTTGCTACAAATGAAGCTTCCACTAAGCATCCATGTTGGTGAAGAGACTTCTAAGCATTGCAAGCTTCATCACCATCGTTCCGGATGCGGATGACCTCCTCCGAGTAGTTTTTCCTTGCAGAATTACATCAAGTCATGAAAGTGCTAGTCCATTTTTTATTGTTGAGAGTGTGGGTCATGGGACATAAAGCATACTCGATTTAGCGTGGGTGATTATATTTTTGCATATTCTTTTTGGACCAGACAGTGGCTAATCTTTTGTTTCATCATTATCTACGGCTGGTGCTATTAGGAGATTCTGGTGTAGGGGAAAGTTGCATTGTTCTTCGCTTTGTTTGTGGTCAGTTCGATCCGACATCCAAGTTAAGGACATACTAAAATCTTGCTCTATGCTGGTTGTGTAACCATTTTCCCAATAGTTTGCTACGTGAGTGTTTATCACCCATACCACGTATCCTAGAAGGCAAGTTCATGATAGATTTACTTGCCCTTATCACTTATATTGGGATTGTATCTTCATCATTTCAGGTAACAGTAGGAGCTTCTTGTCACAAACAGTTGCATTGCAAGATTCTACCATAGTTAAGTTTGAAATATGGAATAGCGCTGGCCAAGAAAGGAATGGACCACTAAAATTAGTTGTGTATTTATTTCTTCTTTTCCTCATTGCGAACTTTATTATTATCGACTCCTGGGATTACATGACTAGGTGCCTTCTTCCTCATCCCACCTCTATTGGGTAGAACTTATTTAATGAGACCATCTCAACTTCTAAACTTTGTCTTTGTCAGGTATGCAGCATTGGCCCCGCTTTACTATCGAGGTGTTGCAGTTGCAGTTGTTGTTTATGATATAACAAGCCCTGAGTCATTCACCAAGGCACAGTATTGGGTTAAGGTATGATTTTTGTATATTAGAGAAACTGCCTACCTGGAAAAGTCAGATCAGTACAAGAGAATAGAGGCACTGTCCCTTTTTGTTCTGCCTTATTAATACTTAACAGTAAAGTTCATAAGAGATGATGCCCCTTCTTTGAATTAAGCAAGTTACTCCAGCATTTTGATTAAGATATTGATTGGGGGCAGAGAATAGGAGGATCCGGTAAGCCTCCCGAGAGGCAACTTGGCCTTCTCTGCATGGGCAAACTAGTATCTCATTTTTTTATTTCGCCATATTGCTTTGGATATTGTAATGTGGATGCCCTTTTAATGGTCCTAAACTTGGGATTTAGGGGGAAATGGTCTGTTTGAGAGAATGACAATGCGTAGCGTTCTGGAAGCCCACAGTGGAAACTCAAATTTAGACATAAGAGATGCAGTGTAATATTAGTTATGGTTTCATCAAAATGAAAAAAACTTCAAATTAGAGAGGTGGTGTATAGAAGTTCAAACTCATTCAAAATTTGAGTTGTTGAAAGTTGAAACTATTTGGAAGTTTTTCTTATCAAATAAATGCGGATAACATCCAATGGAGAGGATTAAAGGCCAGTGCTTTTAGATTAATGGCACTGCCCTGCTGCACATTCTGGGATCTTTCAATTATTTTTGTAACTATCTTTCATTA
Source organism: Vaccinium darrowii (assembly GCA_020921065.1). Classification (NCBI taxonomy): domain Eukaryota; kingdom Viridiplantae; phylum Streptophyta; class Magnoliopsida; order Ericales; family Ericaceae; genus Vaccinium; species Vaccinium darrowii. The sequence goes on along the minus strand of CM037162.1, from coordinate 1,522,940 downwards.
GAGATGTGGGATTTGAAAGTTCAAAACTCATTCAAAATTTGAGTTGTTGAAAGTCAATTATCCGAGAGTTGTTTCCAAAAAAATGTGGATAACTCTGTTCGGGAAATTGGTTGTGGTCGGCCCCTTATGTATATAACTCTTTCAATTGTCTTTGTAATTAGCTGTTACAGTAAAATTCTTGCCGTAATAAATTTCCAGGGAAAATTATAGTGCCAAAGGTAATTCTTATATAGTGTTATTAAGTCATCACATTGCAGGTTTGGGCATAACACTTTTTAAATATTTCTTCCGTTCTGTTTCAAAGTAACACATCTCTCCAAATTGGCGATACACTATTGTATTGACTGAAGTAGTTGTGGCTTTCTTCAGGAACTACAAAAGCATGGGAGCCCAGATATTGTCATGGCTTTAGTTGGTAACAAAGCTGATCTTCAAGAGAAACGGGTACCTCAGGTGAGTGATAGTCAGACCGGATTTTAATATCTCAGTTTAATATTCACGTATGGTTTTAGTTAGTTTACAGATTTGACAAAGATAATACTCCCTCCGTCCCAATTTAAATGCTCCCTACGGGGAACCGTAATTTTTAAGGAGTCAAAGTCAGTACACTTAAAAGAAAACAAAGTTCCAGAATTACCCTTGACTATTTAAAGTGATGCACAACTTTTTTTTTCTGAAAATAGTACACAAATTGCTATTGGAATTTTACTCCTTGTATCAATTGATTGTCCACTGAGTAAGAAGGCTCCAAATGAGTTTTCTTTTCGTTTTGGTTAGAAGTACATTAACCAATTGGCGGGAGTTTCTCCTGGACCAAAATTTACTCCTAAAAAATTGGCTCCAATTGAAAATTTTTCATAAATTTCTCTCTCAAAAATTTTGGCTCTTTCAAAAATTTAGTCACAGGAATTTCGGAGGAAAAATTGGCTCCAAGATTCCCACTTTTAATTTCAGCTAATTATCAGGAGTAATAGAATTGGAGGGAAAACAATCTTTTACCAGCCTATAAAAGGAATCTCCATATCAATTCCCAGCTTTTCTTCTTCATTCACGTTCTTTCCCTCCCCACAAATTCTGTAACTCCAACAAATCTTTTCCTATTTTATCTCCTACCAATCACATTAATTTCTGCTTACCCTTTACAAGTTTCTCTGTTCTTTACTTCTTTCCACTTTGTTGTTCCCATGGAAAACTCTTCTATCCACATCGATGTTCCCATGGAAAACTCTTCTATCCACTTCAAATCCAAAAAAAACTTAACAGATCAACAACGGAGTGTAATTTTCCAACATCTTTTGGTCAATAGTTCCAATGGAAAATTAAAAAGGGGTTCCTTGCTTGAGATTGCTAAGTTATTCTCTGTTCATGTCAAAACAATTTCCAAAATATGGCGGCGAGGGAAGGCTGCTATTATCAATGGAGACGTGGTCGATGTATCTTCCATAAGACCAACAAGAGTTGGTCGCAAAAGAGTTCAAATCGACAAGAACGAAGTCATGAAAGTGCCTCGTCATCGCAGAACAAATATTCGCTCCTTATCAGTTGAGTTGAAACTTCCTAAATCTACTGTTCATAGGCGAATCAAAGAAGGTATGATGAGGTCTCATTCAAATGCAATAAAACCTTTTTTATCGGATGAAGCAAAGAAAGCAAGGCTTCGATTTTGTTTATCAATGCTTGAGCCAAGTAGTGTTGGAATTGATCCACTTTTTAAAAGTATGTACAACTATGTACATATTGATGAAAAGTGGTTCTACATGACGAAAGAGTCAGAAAAATTCTACCTATTGCCGGAAGAAGATGAACCATTGCGCACTTGCAAAAGCAAGCGGTTCATTACAAAAGTAATGTTTCTAGCCGCCGTGGCTCGACCACGGTTTGATACTAACCAAAATGAAGTATTTTCTGGCAAGATTGGGATTTTCCCGTTCACAATCAAAGAACCTGCCAAACGAAGCAGTAAAAACCGTTGTGCTGGTACACTTGAGACGAAAGCAATAACACAGGTGACAAAACAAATTATTCGCTCATGCATGATTGAGAAGGTATTGCCAGCAATTCGAAGCAAGTGGCCACGATCTTCCGGAACGGAAATTGTCTACATTCAACAAGACAATGCAAGACCCCACATTCTACCATCGGATGTTGAATTTGTAGAAGCTTCGAGGGAAGACGGGTTTGATATTCGTTTGTCTTGCCAACCTCCGAGTAGCCCGGATATGAATGTTCTCGATCTCGGTTTTTTTAGAGCTATTCAATCTCTACAACATCAAGAGGCGCCCAAAAACATTGATGAGCTTGTTGCCGCCGTAGAGAAATCATTCAATGAACTAACGACACAAAATCTAGACCGGGTCTTTCTATCTTTGCAATCTTGCATGATTGAGGTGTTGAAGGATTATGGGGGAAATAACTACAAATTGCCGCACTTGGGAAAAGGCCAATTAGCGAGGCATGGTAATCTTCCTTCTCAAATTCATTGTGAGCAACTCATTGTTGAAAATGCCATTGCCCATCTACAAAACTGAGTTGGTTGCCGCAAGTTAGTGGTTGTTTTTCAACTAATCACATTGTGAGTCAATTTTTTTCCTTTTGTGTTTACAGTTTGAAAATCTATTTCAATCCCCTAATTTTATTTTATTTTATTTGCAGGTCCATGTTCACCAGATTGGATGAATGTTTTTTGAAAGCTCTCTATTTCTTTTGGACTTCTTTGATGGTGAACGTGATTGGCATGTTTTTTTTGTTCATCCGAAAGGGACAGTTAGGAAAAATTGCTACTGTGGTGTGTAATTCTGATGCTTTTTGTACATTATGTGTAATATTTTGGCTACCCAATCAATGCCTACTAGTCCTTTTTTCAGAATTCAGTGCAACAATGGAGTTTTTGTTCGGTTTTGTGTTTTACTTGGAGTAATTAATGCCATTTCACAATCAAGGGGTAAAATTGGAAAGATCTCCTGCTTTGGTGGCTAATTATAGAAAGGGAGCATTTATTTTGGGACATCCCAAAATGGAAAGGGGAGCATTTAAATTGGGACGGAGGGAGTAGTTTATATTTTGTTTCCTGAAGGATGGTATCGACTATGCTGAGAAGAACGGGATGTTTTTCATCGAGACATCTGCAAAGACAGCAGATAATGTAAATCAGCTGTTTGAGGTATATTCACAGCCCTTAATATTTAAGCTGTAGTTAATTTCAGTAGCTTAAAGAGAGAGGAAACTCTGTTTCGTGTTCAAGCAGGTCGCTGTTAAACTTTCGGATCCAAACGAATTCCCTCCAGTGGTGGTCCATTACCCCTTTCTTATTGGAGAGGTTCATCATTAACCATTTACAAAACTAATCAGTGAGATTACTAGAACGCGTTCTATAGACGACATGGTAGAGGTGGCATTTTGTGTAGTCACCATTTATGGTTACAGAACTAATCAGTGGATACATGCCCCAGGCCTGTACGTCAACATTTCTCCTTCTCTTATCATTTTTTCATTCAATCTTTTGCCTTTTGTTTTAACATCATCTCTCATCATTTTTTCATTCAATCTTTTGCTCTCTCTCTCTCTCTCTCTCTCTCCTTTTACAGGAAATTGCTAAACGATTGCCCCGCTCATCCCCCTCATGATTATAGCTCTCTGAAAAAAAAAAAAAAAACCTTGGTTATCGAGCATAGCCGCACAGGAATTGTATCGAGTATCTGTGTATTATTGTGTGTATATTATATTGTATCATTTTATTTTGGTAAGTATATTTTACTGTATCTTATCTTACTATCGTGCTCTCAGTTTGATTTATAATTTTATCTAAGCTCTGAGAGCATGATTTGCGCTTGCTACATGGTGTTGACTATGGGATCAGGCTAAAAATTCTTGTGTGATCGGGCTAAAAACTCCCCTCTTTTGTTGATGGGGTTTAAGGGGGGTGCTTGGAAATCAACTCTTTGCATTTCCATTTTCCCATTTTTTTCATATTGGGTGTTTGGCTTCCCCCTCCCAAAATGAATTTCAACAAAATGCATTTTTGTTTTTGATGAAGGAAAGCAAAAAATAAAGCTTTTTGACTTCTCATTTTTCACTTTTTCTATTTTGATTAATAAAAAAACCCCTACAAAATGTATAGAAGTTAAATCCTAGACCCAATTTTATGTCCATAGAAGTTAAATTCTGGACCTCATGCTCAAAAGAATGTTAAACAACCATTTAGCCAAACCCTAAAAATTATTAATTTTGTTGAGTCCTATGGTTAATTAATTTTATGCACATCCAAAATATGACATTATGTTAAAGATAGCAAATTCCTTATCTCCCCCACGCTTTCTCATGAAGGTTTAATGCCATGTTCTCTTTCCTTTTTTTTTCCCATTTAAAAAAATTCTTTTAAAAAGAATTTTTAAAAGAAAGCAGAGGATCATGTTGGGAACAAATGGAACCGCCTTGTAGCGCCCTAAAACGCTGGTTATAGCATGTATCACAACAGTCCAATTTGGTAATCAACGGCTTGATTCGCTGATACTTTTTTTACTGGGAAAAAAACTTTGTTACCGGTCAAAAAGCATATGCAAATCCAAACCATTAAGTACACTTTTGGACGGTTGTGATTGAAAACTATAACCCTGTAGCATTTTGGGGCGGTGCAAGCTCCCGGATCCTACTTGAAGGCAGTTTTTATATATCGGATATGACAACAAAAGCAAAATACTCATAGCAGCTAAAGGCAGTTTTTTATTCCAAAGTATTTAGCATATTTTTCCCAGCGGCAAAGGATTTACCTAGCTTGAACAGGTAACAAGTCATTTTGGTAAGGTTAATTTTGGAAATGAAAATTTAATAGACAAAATTAAGAGACACCAAAGCCAGTGCTCTCCTTTTATATATCGGATAGAATAGGTTAGAATAGATATAAAAAAACTAATACGATTTTGTGTTTTTCTTTCCATATAATGCTGTCTCCCTTTCAATTCCTGTCCAATTCAAATAAGGAAGTTTTCATACAGTCTGAATTCCCAAATCCAAATCCCCCTCTAACAAGGACAAGCTCCCCCCATATATATATATATAAACACCATGTCTACGGAGAAGAAACTAACCTTGCAAAGCTCCGACGGTTGGGTATTCGTGATCAAAGAGTCCGTCGCAGCGAGATCCGCCAAACTAAAAAAACATGATCAAAGAAGACTGCGCGTCCAACACCATTCCCTTGCCCAATGGGAACGGGAAAATTCTCGCGATGGTGATCGAATACTGCCACAAGCGCGCGGACCTAGAATCTGAAGAAGCAACCGATGGTCTATCAAGTCATACGACTCTGAGTTCGTGGACAAAGATCAGACGGCTCTGTTTGATCTGATCAGGGCTGCAAATTATCTTGAAGTGAAGGGATTGCTGGGTTTGCTTTGTCAGAAAGTCGCCGACATGATTAAGGACATGACGTCGGAGGAGGTCAGGAGGATGTTCAACATCGTGAATGATTTTACTCCCGAGGAGGAAGAGAATGTTCGCAAGGAGAATGCATGGGCATTCGAGTGATTACAAATTTGTATTTGCTTCTTGTTGATTTTATTTGGTTTTTCTACCTGTCGTAGTAAGTAATTTTTTTAGGGTATTTTTAGAAATAAGTCTTACTCCAAGATTTGGTACTTTTGTTCGGGAAAGTGCTATAGTATGCCCACTTGAAAATTATTTTAGTACTTGTTACGTATGATTTTGGTAAAGTTTTGATTCGTTATGAATTTAAAAAAAATTCACTGTTAACTCACTATTCATGGTAACCTTTTTATGTCTGATTTTGCTACTTGTTTTTCTTGAATAGCAAGGGAGCCAAATATGAAATCAGTACAATATGAAAAGAAATTTTTGGTAATTGTTACGCACCGTTATGAATTTTAAAAATAGGAAAAGAAAACTTTGGTACTTGTTACGCCCTGTTATGAAATTTAAAAAGATTACTATTCACAACTTATTTACGATAGTTGTGAAATTTTGCACCTCTATTTTCGGACTTGACACCAATTTCCCGTTAATATTACAAAAATGATAGGTTCAACCACTCCTGTAAATATTACAAAAACTAGTAATGATAAACTTATTTACAATACTAGTATTAATTTGCTGTAAAAATTTGAAAATTCACCGTACTTACGATCCAAAATTTAATTCAATTTCTACAAAAATCAAATTGTAGATGGTTTTCAGCTTCGATCTAATAATCCCCTTAATTTCAGATCTTATTCATTATAAACGTTAACGAAAATAGATAACTATTTTTCAAAGCTTAAATCAATTTACTCTTAGCTTTTTTTTATAAGCATGAACAAATTAAACAAATCGAATCATTAAAACGGCATCCACGGTGGTTCATGGACTCAACAGATGGTTATTAATACTCCCCGTCCTAAATGATAGTCTACTATGAAAATAAATTGTTTTCGTGCATGTTTTTAAAATTTCTAGACATCAAATTAAATATCTCAATTAGTTTTTTAATTTTATTGTCAATTAATTTTGAAAAATTATACAACAAATACTTTATTTTTTAATCCGAAAGTTACCCATGTTCTCATAGTGCACAAATATTTAGGAACGAAGTAGCTAGTAACCAAAGTCACTACACCCTGTAGTGACTTCAATAGTGGGCCTTCTATAGTATGTTTTTGGGATCAGAACCGTTCAATTTGTCAAGAATGTTGAGTAGATTGTTCATGTAAAAAATTAAATTAATTAGATATCAGTGGTCATATGGTCGGATACTATTTAGTTTACGAAAATAGATGGCCGATATCATTTACATAATGAACTCTAAGAAAATTTGTCTTAATTGTATATTTACCAATCTCCGATGATCATAATTTTTATACACACAATATGCTCGACATTCCTGAAAAATGAAGATTTCAAAGGGTCTACAATAAAAAACACTAAGAGAGTGCAATGACTTAAATGACTTAGTTTAAGTTTTCCGTTTGATTTTAGCAACTGAGTTGCTACAATCATTTGAAAAACTCACCATTAGACCACTACGGAGACCTGCTCTCGTTAGTCCGAAGTGGAAAGTACCACTCCGATCCCAAACCGACCCAAATAAGTTTCCAAACCGATTCTGAATTCCTATTCCAAATCCAGCTCTAACAAGGACAACTTCACCACATCACATGTTATATACATACAACCCCTCCCTTCTGTTTCCATTACTCCCTCCAAATTAACATTTCAACTCTATTTTCGCTCTACATATCTTAGCTTACATTTCACTCACGCAAACCAGCCAAAAAAAAAACCAATGTCTTCCGAAAAAAGCTCCGACGACAAGGAATTCGAGGTACAACACTCGGTCGCGATGATGTCCACGACGCTCAAGAACATGATCGAGGACGACTGCATGGCGGACATCGTTCCCGTGGCTAACATTAACGGGAAAACCCTCGCGGTGCTAATTGAGTACTGCAAGAAGTACACTACGCAGAAGCCGCAGGAGCAGACGCCAAGTATCTCGAGTCATTCGACTCTGAGTTTCTGGACGTAGACCAGGAAGTTTTGTACCATCTGATCTTGGCCGCCAACTACCTTGACGTCGCGAAATTGCTGGGTGCTTGTTGTCAGAAAGTCGCCGACATGTGTAAGGGAAAGACGCCGGAGGAGATCAGGAAGACGTTCAAAACCGCGAACGATTTTACTCCCGAGGAGGAAGAGGAAGTTCGCAACGAGAATCCGTGGGCTTTTGAGTGATATCCTAATTCGTTTTCTGGTTCTGTTGAAGTTATTACTAGTAAATGGTTACTAGTAAATGGTTACACCACCCCCCCCAAAAAAAAAGTTATTACTAGTAATTTTTGTTATGTGGTTGGTAATTTGATGTTTTAGGGTATTTTTTGCAGTATGTTTTTGGAGTTTGAACTGGGATTTTACTTGGGAGGAATTTAGGTTCGGATTTCTGCTCAATTGTTTCATGTCGGTTTATTTACTTTTTTGGTCCCCAAAGTATGACTGAGTGGCCAATTTCGTCCCCAACATAAACATTCGACCAATTTAATCCCCAATGTATCAATTTTGTGTCGATTTAGTCCTCCCATCTAACTCCGTCTCCCTCTTCCGTAAAAAATGAGGGCAGTCTGGGTATTTTACCGTCCACCAACTCCACCACGTATTTTGGAGGGAAATCGTCTCTCTCATTATCTCTCCCTTATATATACCACTGTAATCTTCCCCCCCCCCCCCCCCAAAAAAAAAAAAAAAAAAAAAAACAGAAAACAGAGCACAACCCTAGAGAGAGAAAGACAGAGAAGAAGATGGACTCACCACGTATCTGCTACTGCAACAAGGTGGGGAAGGTCAATACATCTTGGACTACTAGCAACCCAGGAAGGAGGTTTATTGGTTGCGAACGATATGGGGTAAAATGAAGTTCCAGAAAAATTCTCTTTCTTCTTGAATCTCCTTCAATCTTCACCATATTATGTCTGTTCTTCCATCTTTTTCGATCTTCACCCTCTATGTATTTACATTTTCCAGCTACCACATGCGTGTGGGTATTTCATATGGATTGATCCCCCAATGTGCGAGAGATCTAAAGTGGTTATTCCTGGGTTGCCGCATTTGACGGGGAGGCACGAGGCAGAGAAACAAAATGTTGAGGAAGAAGGTCATTTGGCTGGAAGTTGCCCTTGCCCTGTCTTGGTGTATGCTTGGTGCTGTCGTGCTCTTCGTTTGGCTCTACAAGTGAATGGGCTTTGGAGGATGAAATGGGGTCTACTAAGTGGAGGGTTTGGGCATGAAGGTAGTAATGGGCAATTGGGTTTTGTTTTGTGGTGTTGCCCAGACTAAATGTATATACAATAGACTTGACTAAGTGGATATGGAGGTTAAGATGGGTTTTAATGTATTTTTGTGTTTGTGATCAAATGCTCTTGGGCTGTGATGTATGCAACTTCTTCCAACAATGGAACCCCATGTATGTAATGAAAAGCCTTAGTGGCCCCATTTCCTCCTACGCTATCTTGCAAAATTGGATATAGCAACATCATATTGAACTTCAATGCATAACATAGTCACACAAACAACTTCAGTGCAGTAGGTAAAAGAAGACATAATACTTAAACAGTCCAACTGGAATCCAGAATACAATATCCCAACACATGTAGTACTAACAAACTATAGTAGGATTCCCATATTTGTTCACATCATAAGTTTGAAATGACTGTTAGGTGACATAGTTGGATTACTATAATAGGCTGCCTTAATTCCAGAGCTACCACAAGTAGGTGGAATTTTTTGGTCTATGTCATGGGCCTTAATGGATGAACTATCAACTCCACCTACCTGCTCTAAATACATCACAACAGTCCTCTTTTGGTCCATATATTTCAGCATAGCCAAAACCCCATTGTCATTATTAATGGGTAAAAGTCCAACATCCAAATTATAACCAGAAATGTTGTAATAAAAGGTCACAGAAGAATCATACCCAAGTTGCTGGGCCATAGCCTCCAACTGCAGTAGGGAAATGTATTCAGTGCTCAGCCCATGGACTGTTTGAACTTTGCCCCCAATGTAAACCTTTGTGGGCCGTAGAGCAAAGGAACCCCCATGGTGGACTTCAATTGAAAAATAAGGAGCATTCCTACATGGCCCTGCAAAGAAAGCCCAACATACATTCACCAATCAAACCAAAGAAAACCCAAAAAGATAACAAAATGGTGGTCCAAGTTCCCATAATTTATGTAAGTTAAAAAGCCATTACAATGTGGAAAGCTTCATTCCTTGACCAAAACAAAACAATTTTGCACAGACCCACATGTTTCGATACACTACACATAACCTACGTGTATATATATATACAAGAAGTTTCCTGTGAGGGTTCCCTCACAAAGAAAAGTGCAGGAAAATAGTTGTGGGCCATTGGATCGCGATAAGGGCGTAGGATCCAACCGCTCACAACTGTTTTCTCGCACTTTTTTTTTTGTGAGGGAGCCCTCATAGGAAACTTCTATATATATAGAAGTTTCCTATGAGGGCTCCCTCACAAAGAAAAGTGTAGGAAAATAGTTGTGGGCCATTGGATCGCGAGAAGGGCGTAGGATCCAACCGCTCACAACTGTTTTCCCGCACTTTTTTTGTGAGGGAGCCCTCATAGGAAACTTATATATATATATATATATATATATATATAGAGGAACTCTCTAGTCCGGGACCCTTGGGTCCGGATCTCATAGTTCCGGATCAAATTTTCATGATCCGAACCGTCCAATGTGTTCAAAAGGTATTTTCCAAGGTCCACGCGGGAAATCTTCAAAAAAAAAATACCGGGAAGGGCTTGATCCACGCAATTTTGTAAATATGCAGTTTTTGTGAAAAATTGCGTGGATCAAGCCCTTCCCGGTATTTTTTTTTGAAGATTTCCCGCGTGGGCCTTGGAAAACACCTTTTGAACACATTGGACGGCTCGGATCGTCAAAAAAATATCGGGAAGGGCTTCAAAACGCTTCAATCCGGGATTTCCGGATTGAAGGGACAATTGTAGTTTTACCACATTTGCTCTTAAAAGGGACAAGAATCTAAGAAATACCCTGAGTACAGACGTATACAAGGAAATACACTCAGAATTTTTTCATAGAAAGGTAAAGTACACAGAGTTCAGTCGATTTCACGCTGTAAATGCATACCTCTACATTCCTCGTTCCATTCTCCTTCACATTGATCATGCTCCGTTATTAGTCCACTCTCGATTCACTTTCTTCAGATTTCCAGATTTGCTCAAATAAGGGTTTTCGTTTCTCTCTTGCTTATGTTCTCAGAAATACGATATGTATTTCAATGGGTATAACAAAATGAGTGGTGGAGGTTGGTGGAGGGTAAAATACCCCCAGACTGCCCTCATTTTTTATGGAAGAGGGAGACAGAGTTAGATGGGGGGACTAAATCGACACAAATTTGATACATTGGGGATTAAATTGGTCGAATGTTTATGTTGGGGACGAAATTGGCCACTTGATCATGCTTTGGGAACCAAAAAAGTAAATTAGCCGTTTCATGTCTTTTTCAAGCTTATTGGTTTGTTAAAAGTTTAAGTGCAAGGATTTTATCTTATGGTCTAGTTAGGCTATGGTTGATTCGCCAAGCATTTTATTTATTTTTTTGACATCATAAAAGAACGATGAAATTATTACCAAAAACAAGATCGAAGACGAGGATTTTATCATAAAAGAACGATGAAAAAGAATGATCTTTCTTTTCAAGAACTGATAAAAGAAACTTTCGATTGATAAAAAGAGAAAATGAAACTTTGATTCAAATTAATCATAAAAGAACGATGAAAAGGAAAGATCTTTCTTTTCAAGAACTGATGAAAGAAAAAAAAAATGAAACTTTGATTCAAATCATGAAAGAACGATGAAAAAGAATGATTTTTATTTTCTTTTTTTTGGTAAATCGGAAATGGATTAAAGATTAAAGGACCAAGTCAAACAACATCAAGGTTCAGCTAAAAAACAGAAAGACGAAAGCTAGATGGAACTAGACAAGCAAGATAAGTAACGACTAATCCAGGAACTGGCGTAAATTCAGCCTGTCCCTTGTCGTGAATTCACAAATGATTTTTATTTTCAAGAACTGATAAAAGAAACTTTCGATTGATCAAAAAGAGAAAAAATGAAACTTCGATCCAAAATTCCAAATCACGATAGCATTAGGACGGGTAAACTATAAGGATAGGGATGAAACAAGCCATGTAACACCTATTTTTTGGTGAAAGAGTTAGAATTTTATGGATTAAATAACAGTTCACAGGGGGCAAAAGAAGGATTAAATAGAACACCTATTATATAGTTTGTTCGCTTGCAGGAAAAAAGACCACCATGTTTAAAAAAAAAAAACAATACGTGCTTGATTATAAAATAAAACTAAATAAGATACATATTGGAAACTAAAACTACAAAGGCCAGGGTGATTGCGGCAGAATATAAATCATCTTTACCCATTTATAGTAAATGGTGATAAACTAATTAATTTACTATAACTGTTAAATTTTGATCAAGGTGCATCAAAAGATGGCAACGTTCTCTTTAAAATTTTAAAATTCAACTTTAAATCACTTTTAAAATCAGGTTTGAAAAGCATCCAAAACTCGTTTTCTATAGAATTAGATTTTTATATCATTCAATAATTTTAATTAGTTCTTAAAATTCTAAAATATGTCACTAAATTGTTTTGACAAGTACAAATAATTTTAAATTCGAATTATTATGGGCCATGGCCTCACTATATTTCTATTTAGACTATTACCAGTACTATTTTCGAAAGTATCTTATACTAAATTTATTTTAACGTCTTGACTCTGGAGGGGCTTAAGTTTTCAACCTTTATTTTGATTGCTATCTCATCAGCGAAATTATTTTACACGTCAACGTCTCATAGTTATATCTTTACTGTAGAAATGGAAGTAGCATAAAGCTAACCAATTGTCCATGTATCTATGGCTAAATTTTTTGACAAGGATGATTGCGTTCGGAATAAAATAAAGCTAAAATCCGAAATGCACCTATTGTATGGTCTAGATTGTGCCACCTCATCGGCAATCATAATTTTTTTTAGTTTTTCGTAAGTTTTCAGCAATATGATTTGTAATATTTTCTGAACTATAATTCGTAACATTTTGGTCTATCTTGTACTAACTTTTATAAAACAATCGTAACTTTTACACACAAAAATTCGTAACATTTATAAAAAAAATTGTAATTTTAATAGGAGTGTGTATCATATAAAGGGTGTGTATTGTAGCATTTTCCAACTTGGTAAAGACATGCAAATACATCAATCATAAAACCCAGGACTTGGTAACTGGTAAGAAATTCCCTTTCGTTCATTTACAAGCTCTGAACGCTGCAGCCTGCAAGCAAGAGCCACAACCTACTTCACTTGGCACTTGGCAGTACTAGATGTAGAATTCATCACCCCAAAGGCAATAAAGTGGTCTTTCATACTGCGAATACCTGAATAAAAGTTAATGAAGATACTGATGGATCGATATTCAGATGTCCTCAAAGAAGAATCCACCAAACGTGTAGCTGTTTCCTATTAAATATGAGCAGCCCCTGTTTTCCGTTTTGGTGTTTGTCTTTGCTTTTGCAGGTATGAGCAGCCCATGTTTTCCGTTTTGGTGTCTGTCTTTGCTTTTGCAGGTATGAGCATTGGATGGGATAGGGAGTAAGATTATTGGTGGTTGTATCCTGTTGTGGGATTGTAGCAGTGTTGTTACTTTTAGTTATTTTTGTTCAAATCACCATATCATACTGTATATATTGAAGTCCTACTATTTTGTACTACATGATATCAAGACCAAATATGTAATCCCACAACAGGATACAACCACCAATAATCTTACTCCCTATCCCATCAGCTGTTCATACCTGCAAAAGCAAAAACAAACACCAAAACGGAAAACAGGGGCAGGGGTACGGGCGCGGAGGCTTTGATGATGAATGACGATGAATGTGGAATAGTTTCCAAGAACTGCTCTCCTAGAAAAACGACTCTGAGCCCCTTTGACCATTACAAAACATACTCAAGACTCCCACAAAAACACCTGCATGTCATGAAGATTTCCGTAAAGTGACCTGTGTTGAGACTTCGCCTAGAACCCCTACAGGTAGGCCGGCCCTGGTTAATCCGTAAAGTGACTGGTATCCTGCATACATGTATGTCATGAAGATTTCTACCTAACGACTTAAACACTAAGCCGAATATTTTTCCTCTCCGACAGGAGATCTCTCTCTCTCTCTCCAAAGAAGACTCATTATCCCTCACTATACAAAATCTCGGCGGCAGCAACAGAACTTCTTGAGAGAGAAGTTTAAGACTCCCACAAAAACACCCGACAGAGACTGAGACTAAGGATGGATCCCTCTCTCGGTAGCAGCTCTTCGGCGGCCGAAGGCAAAGGTATGTCGTTAAAATCCTTTGTTGATTAGTTTAGCCTAAATCCTTTGTTGATTAGTGGAGAAATTAGGGCCAAAACAAGTAAAACAATTGCTGTGATTATTTCATGGGAGTACACGCAAGAAACGGGAGTAACAGGGGAAGCACCGACTGATTTTTTGATTCACTGTTCAAAATGTGCAGAGAATTCTTTACATGTTTTTATACTTGCACTATTGGACCTTGGGCTAAATATTATAGGGAACAATTACCATTAAGGTAAGCTTTACATATTTTCATAGAGTTTTGGGAGTTTAGACGGGTTTTAGGATTTTAGAGTTTACGCATTTCCATAGAGTTTTAGAAGTTTAGGATTTTGGGGTTTTAGACACTTTTCATATAGTTTTCATATAGTTTTTGGAGTTTAGGCACTTCTCATATATTTTTGGGGTTTAAAATAATAAAAAAAGGGGAGAGAGAGAGAGAGAGAGAGAGAGAGAGAGAGAGAGAGAGAGATGGGTTGCCTAAAAAAAGTTGAGAAACATTAGAAATTCACAAAGTTTGTGACTGTGCCCGTGTAAATGGGTTGCCTAAATATCGAAGTCGGCTTTTTGAAATGTTATTACTTGCTGGCTGTCATGTTTTCAAACCTTGAGAAGAAGTAAAATAGGATGTAAATTCTAGTGTATAAACCAGAACTTTAAGCCTTTCAGGAGGCTGCCATGACAAACCCCAAAGTTTGAACTTCAATATACAGTCATCGAAATGACCAGTTGCCATCCAGAGTATTCATTTTCTTGAATTTCAAGCTTTGAGAGGCCGTAAAGGCAAATTTTAAGGCCTCGAGGGGCGTCACAATTAGAAGGCCGCATAGGACAAATTTTGTGTCCATATGGCCACATGGGGGGTGTAAGGAACGGACTTTTAATGCCACAACATACTCGTTCATCCTATGGCCACATGGTGGCCTAATGAACAGGTTCTTAAAGCTACAAGCAGTTTAGTTTCCTTTGTGCTATTGTGCAGTTTTAGGCTCTTGCTATGAGGAATATAGACCGGTCTAAAATGTGACCTTTCACGCTTAAAAAATGACAAACGGGTACAAATTGCTCATTTTTAGGCAAATTAACCTTTTTAAGAGCATGTGAAAGACTAGGAATATGCGATTTCTTGCAATGTGGTCTACCACTCCGCTGATGGTGGTATTTTTAACCGCTGCACTTTGCGTGTTTGCCTTCGGATATTTGGCTTTATGCGAGCTAGCATCTTCGACATTATTTTCTTTGATGGGAAGCTTAGCTTTTTTTTTGCCACTGGAAGAATGGGAGCAATGCTATTTAGCTTAACAAATATAATTTTTCCTCTGCCTCTGACGACAAAGCATTTTCTACATAACCAAGCCCACTTCTATCCAATGCCACCTTTTGAGATAACAAAACTTCATCTAAAACTCGTGAATCTGCATTGACAAACCTTGAAGATGTAAAATAGGTTGTAAATTCTCTTGTATAACCCAAAATTTTAAACCTTTTAGGAGGCTGCCATGACAAACCCCAAAGTAATTTGGACTTCAATATACCGTCATCTATGTTACAGAGACTCGGTACGAGTATCGGGTGCGGGTACATGTCCAAACGTCGGACCTTTCTAAACTTAAATATTGGATACTGCTTTACTGAGAGATGTGTCTCACAATGGGGTATAGGTACAGGGACACATCATGAACACCTGTTTGTAGTATATATTGCATGACTAGAGCGCAGGTTATATATTGTTTATTAGTAAGGTATTTGAAGGAGAAGGGTTAAGAAAAATGTGTTTTTTCTATTTCATGTCCATATGAAAGTCTAGAAATATTGCCTTTCTAGCTAATTTGGTATTCTTTTTCTATAAATATCATGCAAGATCCGAGTGTCCACAATAGATACATGTGTCGGACACAAGACACGGATACTTCTGCCAAAATCAAGGCCAGCCTTGGGCACAAGCCCACCAAGCCGCCGCTTAGGGCCCCCCGTTTTTTTCCCCAATAACAGGGCCCCCAAATCGTAGAATATATTATATATTTAGATGTCAATTGTTTAGCGCATAAGGTTGTTGTGGCGTAGCGGTTAGTGTGAAGTATTATCCGCGAGGTCCTTAGTTTGACTCCTCGTGCCTCCGTTTTTTTGACACTAGTATAACTTTTTTTTTTGATCCGAACACTAGTATAACTGAGTATATGTTGAAAATGTGGAAAAAAACCACTGCAAATGCTGGCACCAAGACTGGAACCCACTCATAAGGTTGCTGTAGTACATTCTATTTCATGCATAGAACCACTGCTACGCGTCGCATTTCTTAGCCATGTTTGGAACAAATAATATATATACAATTGCTAAAGAGGCCCCATTATTAAACCACGCTTAGGGCCTCGAAAATCTCAGGGCCGGGCCTGGCCAAAATGAAGGATCCATGTAAGTGTAACATAGACAGTCATCTTTTGCCCATAAAAAAAAAAAAAAAACATAGACATTCATCAAAATGACCAGTTGCCATTTATGGCATTCATTTTCTTGAATTTCAAGCTTTGAGGGGCCATAAAGGCAAATTTTGAGGCCACGTGGGGCGTCACAATTAGAAGGCTGCAAAGGAAAATTTTTGAAGCCGCAAATCACCATCTCCATTATATGGTCACATGGGGTGTAATAAACGGGTTTTTAAGGCCACATTATACCGTTCATCATATGGCCACATGGGGGCGTAATGAACGAGTATTTTTGTGGGTCAAACTAGTGGTAGCTGGGGCTGCCTTTTTTTTGTCTTAAGACGCAAAATACGATATATAATATCACCATGTGGGACGTAATGAAACTATGAAAGGGTATTTCACAACTCAATCAAGTCTGGGATAGGAGATGAAGGCTCAATTTTTCGGAACCCACACATATGTAACGGGTTTGAAAGTTGATTTTGGTGGAAGAGAACAAAATTTGAGGAGAGAGAGAGATAGAAATAGAGATAGAGATAGAGATAGAGAAGGGTTAGGAGCCCACACTTGGAGCTTGAACAAAAGAGTCTCCGTTTATGCCTTTTGATGCTTCTCTCCTGTTTTGCTTCGATAATATCTTCTCAATATTGGCCTCAAAATATGCTCTTTGTATTTCTTTATGTTTCTCTCCTCCCTAATTTGCACCGCCCCCATTTATGCACTGTGCTCGCATTTATGCAGACAAACATGAAGTGCTTTTCATGTTCTACACAATCCCTTATTTGCTTATTTAATTTCTTTTGTTTGTTACTCAAGTGAGCCCTTATAAGAACTTACGTGGGCAGCAAATTAAACCCAATTAGTCATTTGGGTTATCCATTTGGCCCTAGGTTTTTTTTTTTTTTTTTTTTTTTCCACAGATATTTGGCCCTAGTTTGGAACCTCAATTCATTTTAACAATCAATAAGGTTAAGTTTCACACCTACTCAAATTATTGTTTAAATTTGTATTCCAACAATATAGCTGCCTATGATTTAGTTTATTGTCACACTATATAAACAGTAAATGTTGTGCATTGAGGTATTTTATGTTTATTGCAAATTTACAGGCTAATCTCTCTCTCTCTCTCTCTCTCTCTCTCTCTCTCTCTCCCGCCTGCCCTCCCTCTCTCAAATACTCCACACAACACAATAAAATAATAGTGTCGGCTTTCTTTCACTTTCAATTTGTTCGATTCGTCACAAGTGATTTTAGCTTGCTATACATCGGTGTGACATTCCAGTGAACAAGAGTTTGTTCTTGTGCTCACGTTTCTGAGATTCTGGTGTTAGTTATACATGTTCTAATTATGACTATGAGCTCTGTGGGGACATGCTCTTAGCTGGTATTTAGGTTTTCCTTCTACTGGCAAGTTAATTTTTAAAAACCCAGAGATGCAGTTGCAATTTTGTTCATTTTGCTTTCGTTTTATTTTGAGAAATATGAATGAATAATTCCAATAGTAAAAAGTTGTAGGAGCAATTGTAAGCAATGACATGATCGCTTTTAAATTAATTTTGCAGATGAGATTCCCATTAAATTTATATGGAGGGGATGCGCTTCAAAGTCCTCTAACGTACCCCTAACCAAAAAAGACAAAAAGGATGCTCAGTTAGCGTTGGGTACTGTTTATTACATTAATTGTTGTCCCCAATTGTCTTCTACCCGTTTGGACGATATACAATTTAGGAATGGGAACTCCGATATCCAAAACAGGGTGTTCCGATGGGATCCTACTGACCTTGTACGGATCTTTGGGAATGGATTCCGTGCAAGAGCTCGAGGGAGAACTTCCATTAGAAATTATTATTCTTTATTCGACAACGCCCCACATGATGGTATGCCGGAACGGGTCACCGGCTTTATTGCAACCACTCTATCTAACAAATGGGTACCTCACCCCCCCTGTGCCAATGATAACATCATATACCGGTACGAGATTTTTGCTCCAGGTGGCATTAAGTATGCTGCTTCTTATTTTGGAGACCGACATTCCCTCAATCCTAAAGAAGTCGTCTTTGTAGATCGCATTGCCCCGCGGTACATCCGGTCTGCTCAACAATTCAAGCTTAAAAATGGGTAACCCTACAGACACCTTTAGAAATTTAATATTTTTTCGTTTCTATTTTAATATTTCGTTACACATTATTTTAAATAATATGAGTTATATATTAGTGAGACAAGATTTTATATATTGTAATCTGAAAATTGAGGTGCATGCAGGAAATGGGAGCCTGTTGATGATATTCTATTTTGTAATACGGGCTTTGATCCAAAAAGCAAAAAGATCAGGACAAAGGACGTGCTAACTCATTACAAATCTCTAGATGGTAAACTTAAACTACTAGAAAAAAGGTCGGTGACTGGAGTGGAAGAGGAAGAGGAAGAGGAAGAGGAAGAGGAAGTGCAAGTGCAAGTGCAAGTGCAAGAGGAAGAGGAAGAGGAAGAGGAAGAGGAAGAGGAAGAGGAAGAGGAAGAGGAAGAGCAAGCTGAAGCATCTACTCGCTAGCACTTATCATCATGGGATGCTATTTTTGTTTCTCATTTTTTTTTTTGAACCGAATTTTTGTTTCTCACTATGTGAAAATTTTGAATTAGTTTAAATCCTTGTGAATTCTGGAGTCGAGGCTTGATTGGGTGCATGTGAGCTTGACCAATTAATGGCATAGGTTGCCCCCAGTTCATGGCATGTTTGTAACTTGATTGCATGTGACTAGACTTGAAGGGGGTGTGAAGAACCCTCTTGCATACCGTTTTGTCATTGAGCATATCTGTTGTATCGTTCTTTGGAAAGATTGCATAGCATAGTTATAGTTGTTTTTTGTATAGGTTAATTGGGGCAAGCAACGTTCAAGTTGGGGGGTGTGATAAGCCCCTGATAGTGTAAATGAGGCTTATCTCTCTTCATTTTGTCAAACACAATGGATATCATATTTTAAATTGATTGATTTTGCGCATAGTGTTTTTTTTTTTTTTTTTTTTTTTTTTATCCTTTATAGGTTATTCGCGAGAAAAAAGCTTTATCCTTTATAGGTTATTCGCGAGAAAAAAGTTCTTTTTGATGTCATGGCTCGATCATGAGGCCCACATGGCACACTGCCATCGTGTTCAAGGAATTCATGAAGGTCATGCCCGAAGCCCAAGCATGCCCAAGCTAAGGCCCAAGTCAAGACAAGGACAAAGGGTGAAGAACCCTGTTTTTTTAGTCATGTCTATCAATAGATGATGAGGCCCTATCAATAAGAGGAGGATTAGCCTGACCATCTTTGCAAACGACCAACTCCTATTGATAGAGGGTACAAAGCCTTATCAATATCAATAGGAGAAGGATCAGCCTCGCCATCTTTTGAAGCAGTGAAGTCCCATTGATAGGTGTATGATGCTCTATCAATAGATAGCTTGCTTGATGGCGTATTGCTAGATCGATGACGAAACAAACCTCTTTGAAATCAGCAGGTGAAGAGGAAGGCAAATCAAGGATCCAATCCATTGACTTTCGATGGAAATTTTGCAACCTTCCCCGCGACGTGTTGTTCGCCATCCTCTTAAGACTTCCCGTCAAACCCCTCATCCGATTCTCTCTCTCATCCAAACAATTTCTCTCTCTCATCCAAAACCCTCACTTCATCAATCTCCACTTGACTCGCTCGAAATCCAACCCTTCCCAGATGTCAAATTTCTCTTCCTTTACTACGAATCCATAGACTACAAGAAACAGTACTTCTCCATGGTGGGTAAAACCCTAATTGAGGCCATCCGTAGTGGTGGAGTTAAATTTGTGTTGTTATATGACACAAAAGTGTAAAAAGTGGGTCCTATTTATGTGTTGTTATGACAAAATGTGTTGTTAAGTTAAAAAGTGTTGTAGTGGTGTTGTTAAAATGTTGTTAAAGTGTAAAAAATACTACCTTTTTCTCTTTCCCTTTTCCCCCGTGTCAGCCCACCCACTCCCTTCTCTCTCTCTCCCTCTTCCTGCGCTGAGGTGTCAACCCACCCACTCCCTTCTTTCTCTCTTTCTCTTTTCTTGCGCTGACTCACCCTCCGAAAGTTTCACACTTTTTCAACAGGGCCCCACTTGACTCACACTACTGCTGGTGTGACAGTTAATACCTGGTGTAACTATTGTTAACCTCTTACACAAGTTAACTACACCTTAGCTACACCACTATGTACCGAAAATAAAAAATTTTGTTGCTAACTGTTAGTTTCTTATACTAATCTGCCCTTTAACTCCACCACTACGGATGGCCTGAGCGCAAGAAATTTGAGTTTCCATTCAAAAGCCAACATGGGTATGTCAGAATCGTGGGTTCCAGTTATGGTTTAGTCTGTTTTTTTTATACTAATTTCTATTCATATATGGGTGGTTTAATTTTGTGGAACATGATCATCGGGAAATTCAAGAAATTACCCTGCTCCTACTTGACACATATATATGGCAATTGTTTCTCTCATATGGTTGTTGGGTTTGGGTTGTTCTGGAGACAAATGATTTCACAGTTTTACAGATTTTGTATGATTGTGGAAGTGATGATATTCCTGATGTATTGGTTTACTCTACGGAGTTAAATTCTTGGAGGAAAATTAAAGCTATCGTTGGTCTAGTAATGTGTATGTGAACGGAGCAGTTCATTGGATGGCGTTTTAGAAGCCTAGGGTTGGTCACTTGTGCAATTCAATTATGTCATTTGACATGAGTGGTGAGGTTTTTAAAGAGATGGCATTGCCCAATGATCGCCCGAATGGTTATGATCAATTGCACTTGTCTGTTTCGGCTTCCGGTGAGACACTGTCTCTGTTTTTTCATTTCAACGACTGTTGGGAAGTATGGTTGATGCAGGATTATGGGGTCGAGGATTCTTGGATGAGACAATTTTCCATTGCAGGGGAACAGATGTCATTGCCGCTGAACCTTATCGATAATAGGGATGTTTTGATTGAAATGGGTAGTGGAAATCTGTTTTCGTTCAACGCTGCGAGCCAACAGATGAAGGATCTTGGAATTTGTGGCCTTCGGAGTTCATTCCGAATAGTTACTTGAACAAGCAGCCTAATTTTTGCTTGATAGAGGAGAAAAGGTATTGGACTATGGGGAAATAAGTTTGAGGTGTAGTTAATGGAGAAAGAATGGTTCCACCTAATTTTGCTTGAATCCTGCATCGACCATTTTTTTTTTTTTGTGCTTGCATATGTCAAAAGATGGTGACTTAGAATTGTACTAACCTTTTAGATTCTCAGATCACCATGAGCATTGTAACAGGTAATTCATGATTATCTTGCTGTAACAGTAATTATGGTTCCTTCATGTTTGCATTATTCACGATGTATGATTATTGCCTTTGAGAATGAAAGTTTAAACTAAGGAAACCTCCTGCTTTTAGCTGGAGTGGCATCTCTTTCCTATCTGAGTTCTTGTAGAGATAGGTGGTTGTCTTGGTGGGAAAAAATAAAATGTGGATAAATTGGGGAACAAATACTCTCTACAGAGAAGTGTGCCTTTTTAAGTTGAACAGATACAACGTAGGGTCCAGCTACGGTACACACCCCTTTTTTAGGACGTATAATATGCACCCCTCTTATTGACTGTTGGATGCTAATGATTATATCTCAACCTCCAAAATTTTGAGAGATAATACTGGCAACCCGTTGAACCAGTCATCCAAAAACCTCTCACCCCCCTCCATTCTCTCCACGATCTGTGTATCCGTTGTTTCTTCCTCTCTCTCATGCAATACCATTTCTGCTCTGTAAGTCTCTCTCTCTCTCTCTCTCTCTCTCTCTCTCTCTCTCTCTCTCTCTCTCTCTCTCTCTGTGACGATTTTGTTTTCCTTTTCCTCTGATTGAATCTTTTTCTCGGCATTCAAACGGAGTTACAACTTCAGTTAAATTTTTTGGTCTAATGGACACCGCTCAGTAACTGTTTGATAGAATGCCTGAAAGAAATTTTATTCGAAACGTGCTGGAAGGGGACGATCAGGTTATGGTGACCGGATTTATGGTGACAGTTGACTATAAATTCTCCTTATGACTCCAGAAAATGTTCTTCATATGAGGGTTGATTTGATACCGCATTTGAAAAACTAACTTAACTTTCTTATTGCATTCAATGTCTTTGTAAAATTCATCATAGTGATAGTATGCTAAGTCTCTATTTTTATTTGTTACTGTAGCCATTGGATTTGACGGGCAAAGTGAAAGTCGGCTTCAGTTAATGAAGATTGAATAAAAAACTTAGCACAACTGCAATCCGCTTCTCACCGAACCATCATTACCAGTAAGAATCTTCATTTTACGTGTTCTTAATTATGAATATATTATATTTTCATTTCCTTTACGTTTTACTAATTCCCTGTTCTTTTCAATTCGAAAAACAAAAATTGGTTCCAAACATAGCATTCCAAGCTTGGAATTTGCAAGAACATTTAGAACCCAGCCACAATACCTTCCCAACGTCGCACCGGTTTTCGTTGCAAAATTCGGTGAGTATTTTAGCTTTACACAACTCGCTTCAATTTCTAGATTGAAATAGAAATTGAGTATGACTTAGCTACTTCCCTATAACCATAATATTTTCAGATTTGTATGAACTTTTGCTCACTACAACATATATGGCTTTTAATGGCATCATCTGATAGCTTTCTTTTAGGAATTTTATGATAGAAAAGCAAACATAGCGTTTTGTGGTAAGAATGGGAGGAAACTCCCGCACTTAAAAAATTATAGCGTTCAAAGTCTTCAATAGCATTCCACCAAAATTATAGGCATCTTACATTCTTACCCTTCGCGCCCTCCCTTTGTTGAAAATTCCAATCCGTTCCGCCAAAGTTATGGGCGCGTTAAAATTTCTCAATCATTAACGAGGTCCAATAAGTGTGCTTAATCTTCTTTTGTTTTATTGATCCACAGCCACTACAAACAATTTAACTTGTGAAATTTTCGTTTTCAGTGCAGTTTTTGAAGAACACTGTATTTGGAGGGAATTAAGGTATATGTCTCAGCATATTCGATTGAGTTTTACATATATGATCAGTGATCACTAGCTTCCTCTCAATATCTGTATCATCTTACTTTTCTCTTCAAATTTGGTGGTTCTATCTTGGATGTTTGGTGACTATTCATACTTCACTTTTTTCATAGCAATTTTATTACGATAATATACTCTTGAAGCATAGTGAAAGGACTTTTGCCTTTGTGATTTAGATTGAATATGATAGAGATGGGACTGGTATGCTATTGAAATAGCAAGAGGAGGGGGGCTGTTACATCCCTCAACTCTGTGATGATGTTTTGTACTTGGAACAAGTAAATGTTACTGACTTGTCTTGGCTAACAATGAACAAGACAGGAGGATAACCTGAATAAGTGAGCATTGTGGCTGACTTTTGCTCTGTCTTGTAGTTTAAATTCATTGAGCGCTGAAAACACATAAAAAGAATTGCTTGAGCAAGTGATGCTGTAGTGCATTAAAAAAACATGAGTATTTAATCACCTAATTTCTGTTTTTAGTCAAACTTCAACTTAGAGTAGAATTTCTACTATGATTTATGGCCTTTAGTTGCTGTGATAAAAAGCTAATTTCTATCACTTTTATTTGCTCTACATTGCATCATCCCCCTTAAAGAAGACCACCTAACAAATGATTGGTTTTGGTTTTGTATGGATTTTAGCTGTAACCAGGCTTTCTAGTTGTGTTAAATTGACAAATGAAACTGCTAGGTTACCCGTGGGATGTGGTGCAACTCTTTATTTTTTTAATGTTGAAACTATGAGTTTTAGTATTGGCACGATGAGTTTTTTCTGCTAAAATTCTGAGTTAGTTACAGGATTTGGATGAAGAATGTTCGCCTCGACTTCAAGGGCTAAATATAAGTAACTTAGTTGTCTTGTTCTTAAGCTGACTTTGGTTTCTCCTTTTTTTGTCCTTTTAAATCGATTCTAGTTTTATCTTATTGCTGACCTATTCTTGCTTTTCTAATGTTCTCATGATAAGATTACTGGCCCACTTTGCTCTATAAGTTGATCCTTATCTCAAGGTTTCTTTGGATTTCTGCGTGAACATGCAGATCTATAGAAGGTACCTTGATTTATTTTGTATCCATGTTAGAACCCTATCTATGACTATGATCTTTTGATTTTAGTATAGTTGTTTTGATCTCTATTGTTATTAATAATAGTTCTCGCCTTCTCTCGATTCGAACAAGTTTGTGTATTCTGCAGTCATTTGTGTATTTTTCGTGGACTATCAATGTGTTTTTTTATCTGAATGGATGCTCTCTCTCTCTCTCTCTCTCTCTCTCTCTCTCTCTCTCTCTCTCTCTCTCTCTCTCTCTCTCTCTCTCTCTCTCTCTCTCTCTCTCTCTCTCGTTACAAAATGCTTAACAAATGTACATTTGAGGCTAAATGTGCATGTTATGACACTTATCAAAAATAAAAAATTCATTAGGTTAACCAAATTCATTTTTGTTTGTGTTAAATTCTGAGGTACTAGAACAAATTTGCAAATGATATGGGCCATAACCAAGCTGCTATTTCATTTAGTCAATTTTGTAGAAGAGAAGCAGTTTCTATTGATTTTGCAGTTATCTTTCCAGGTACAAAAATCGGTTCCAGAACTTCATTAGGTATCTATGAGAAATGGGAGATGAGGTACATTCCTTTCTTTTTTGGTTTATAAAATTCAATTTTAGTGGTGATTTCTATGAGAAGAGCTTTTAGTTCTTCACCATGTTTGCTGCGTTCTAAGCCTTTTGGTTCTTCCACCCCGGTGAGATGAGTTGGACATTTCAACTCAGTCATCGTACAAGCTTTACTGGCCTGCGTGATAAAATTGGCTACTTGTCTAATGACATGTTTAGTTAAAGAAGTTAAAAGCCATTCAATCATTTTAATTCCTGGGTTCCTGTGATGTACTGCTGCAATAGAGAGGCGTGTCTTTTTTTATATCTTCTGGCAGTGAATTACCTTGTTCTTGCCAAATAGAGTACTTTAAGTAAGAAAAAAGCTTGTGTTAGTTATCCATCCTGCTTGGAGGAATATATTTAATATCAAGGTCAGTTTGATGGTGTTTTTGTGCTCACACCTGAGCTTTCCACCATTAGTTTCTGTTTTATCCTTTTTCCAAACTATCCTTACTAAAGGGAATTACCAAATTGGTTTGTGGTTTGATATTTCTACTTACATATGGCAGCACCCTGAGGGACTTGCAAACCTTTACGAACCCAATCCTGCATTAGTGGGTTTGGCTTTGTTTTTCAGTTGAATCCAACCCTTTTGCCACACTCTAAGGTTCTAGCAGCCCTTTTTGAGAAGTATCATCCACTGTTGTTCCTCTCGGAAGTTACGGTTTATTGTCATCCTTGTCATCATGCTTAACTGCTCCAATTCGACCAACTGACCTATCTGTCCTCTTGCGAGTCCGACCCAATTTGACTTATTTCCTCCCATAGTCCTGTACTGTGCTTCAATCGATTGTTGTGGGCATGTGGCCGGTTTTTCAATCTCTAAGTTGTTTTAATCTATTTCAGAGTTCAATATTTAAGTGTTGGGCCTCTCAATTTGGATCTACTTTTATGTGTCAGATGAATTCTCTTAGCTCGCTCCTGAAAGTGTGTCACCAATAGTCGATTTCATGGTGCAATAGATGGAAAGTTCGTGCTCAGAAACCTCAATGAAAGCTGCAGCTGGTGATTGTGTTGTTAATAAGATAACAATAAGATTTTCAAGCTTTGAGAGGTTTAGAAGCTCTATTTGTCTTATGGTCTGGTGTTTCCTGTCTGTGCATAATATGAGATCAGGAACAGTGTTTCATCCTTTTTTTTTTTATTGCTCTATACTTCCTTTGAGTGAAACCTAATGTAGTTCATTTATTCTTTTCTCATGCAGCTTGGAGACGACATTGAGGAACTTTTCTTGCTTAACCACAGGAGATAGTATTATGGTGGCATACAATAACCAAAAGTATTATATAGACATCATTGAAACAAAGCCTTCTAATGCGATAAGTATAATTGAGACTGACTGTGAGGTGGACTTTGCACCTCCCCTTTATTACAAGGAACCTGAAAAACCTGTGGCAAAAGTTCCTTCAGGCAAAGCACTGACAGCAGGTATGAATTTGTATTGACATGGTTTTATTGTTTTTCTTATGGTGTATACTTGAAACAAGTTTGTGACAAGTTCACTGCTCTATACTGCCACTCTCTCTCTCTCTCTCTCTCTCTCTTGCGCGCGCGCGCGCGGGTGCGTTTGCCAACGGACCAAGCAGGACACCGGTAGCCTGTACTTCTGATGTACCTACATAAGCTTTGTATTGGCTAAGTCTCCGACACCATCCAGTACTTGAGTGACAGCATCAACGCGTGCATTATGCCAAATTATAAAAGTATCATATGTTGGATATGTAAGGAAATAAAAAAATATATAGAATCTTTTCTAATCTTTTTTCTTGATTGAAACTGACGAGTTTGGTTATTTTTAATGGCTTTTATTAGTTTCTTTAAATCGATCATTACTCAGGTCCATATTATTCTGCTGATTGGTTTTCTAATGGTTATCAAATTAGAAAGTAGGCTCGTCACTCGTCATTACCTCCAGATTTTGTGGATATTGTTAATTTCAAGGCTGTAACCCTCTATTGACCTATTTGATAGTTTGGAACTTGAGAATCAGTCTCTCAAGGGGAGCTGAAAGACTTTCTATTTCTGGGACATTTGTTTTGATTTTTAGAGAAAATAAATTGTGAAGCCTATGTCAAATTCACTGGAGTTTTTGGCAATAATATCTCATGCTATCAGAAAGAACTGAAAATATATATGATATAGCCAATTGGATATAGTCTGATTTCCTTTTCTTGTACTATGTTGCATGAGTCTTTCAAAATAAACTAAGTTCCTATGTCGGATAATTTGATACTTGCATGAGGGTGTGATCCTTTAACTAAAGTACCATGTGCATTACAGGTGTTAACATTGTTTGCTGGGGCTCTGCTGGAGAAGCAAATTGTGGTTGTTTCTTCTAATCTGGTACGTGCGGTTAACTTCCATCAAGTTGCATGGTTTTACGTAGATGGATCGTGTGTCAGTTGTTGTAACCAAGAAATCTGAGGATTGTTGGTTTCTGTGCTCCATTCGCATGGCCTCTACTTTGATGAACACCAAGACTGTGTTTAAACCTTGGGATTGACCATCAGTATTGACTGTTAATGGCCACACGAAAAATAAAAATCTAGCACCAATTTGATTTGTTGATATCTGACTGCTGGAGGCTGGTGCATGGATTGACGAGTCATATGGTTCACAAATCGACACAGTTTGGGTTTGTCTTGTTATGGAGCTTCATAAGAAGACAAAAGGAGTTGAAGTAATTCTATCGTAAAATACTTTCAAAGGTTTGCAAATTGTGGGCAGCACTTTTGGATTTATCATTTTATTTACCTTGAATTTTCTGTCTTCGGGGCAGAGAAAACAATGACGATAAAAGTAAAACCTTGATGTCTTATTTTGCTGAATGTAAGAATGTAATTTGTGATTCACAGGGTATATTGTCTGCTTTGGTCCTGTCCGTAATCCCACTGATTCGTCCTTACCAGTGGCAGAGCTTATTAATGCCGGTAATGCTTGTGTTGCCAGACTTTTGCTTCAATATTATATATGTGATTATCTTTTCTAGGCTATTTGATAATATGTGTTGGGCTATTCCAGTGTGCTCTCAAAGACCCCCGGTGTCAATGAATCTTGGCCAGCTTGTAGCGAATAAGTCATTGGATTCTCTCATGCCAGAGCTTGGGTGAAGTACAAAATGCGGTCAACAAAAGCAAAGCAAGGATAATTGGGCAACATTGCTGAAATTTGCTGAATAAAGTTGTAGTGGAATAAAAAATGAAGTTGGACTTAAGTCCATTTTGTAAATGCGATGATGTCTTCACTTGAGTCCATTTTGTAAAACAATTTGTATTCATGCCTATCAATATAATGAATGACATGCCTTTTGTTGTGAGGTTTGAATATGCTATTTTTGTTGCTATTTGATGTTGTTGTGACTGTATTTTGAAACGCTATGACGTCGGGTTAGAGCAAAAAACAAAGGGACCCTGCCAAAATTTTTCTAGAAAATACACAGGATATATGGTGAACGGATGTTCGGACCAGGCACTCGATCTTTCGATAGCCGGGTTCGACGGCCACCGTCATTAATGCATGACACTACTTCACACGGATTGTTCTTGTATGGTCTTCCTCGACGAGCAGTGTTCTTTGGCAACTAAGCGCTTTTTTTCTGTGACAGTTTGGATTCTTCTTGCGTGTCGGACGATAAAACTATCACATCAACCTTTTCAATGGCTGCAGGGGAGGAGGCAACAGTTTCGGCGTTGGAAGTCGCATGTTTCTCAAACTCCATGCTAATGTCACGAGGCACCTTTGCCAACCTTTGTGCCGTAGATTTTTTCTCTCTCTCTGAGACAAGACACTTAATATCAATCAATAAATTATTATTGTCAACTAATAAATTCTTTATTTCACCCCAGATACGTGGCTACTCTTTTCATCGATGTGTCATCATTCGATGCCATCCCCTTACATTCTTCGACGGTATTAAACTTTAAATCCGCCTGTTAAAAACCATTTTGAAAATTTGTCAGTTTCGTCGGTCTAGCTAAATGAGAAACATTGGAAAAAAATGACATAAAAAAAGCTAGAAAAATTATACCTCTTAGTTTTCATAACCTCCAGAAGCTTCGAAGAGTTTCAATGTTTGCTTGATTTTTGCATCTCCCCAGTACACCAAGCAAGGAGTAGAACGATGACGAACATCGTGACTACCGACTGGGGTGACACGGTCCAAGTAAAATAACTACATCACAACATGATAAAATTAAGTATCAAACTTTATTTTTAAAAAAAATGAAGACGAATGGGAAGTGAATGTAGGTATAATTTTATACTGTAACGCCAAAAGAAACAAGCATCCATTTGCCTTCAAATGACCTTTTGTTTTGCAGTTGTGAATGCCTTCAACTAGGCAATTGAGAGTTAGCTTTGCCCAATTGTAATCCTTCATGCCCTCGACATCCCTTACCATGTGGACCCATGACTGCCCAATAGCAGGCATTGTGGTTGGAAATGCTTTTATATCTCAGGAATAAAAGAAAGCACAGATACAAAAAGAACACACGTAAGGCATTGGCTTTGAATTTCCTATCCATATTTTGTGACAAGGAAGGAAGTTTTTGAGTCCGTACATAAATGCAAGGGTCCACAACTATTATGCTTAAAAAATAGTTCAGCAACTCCCCTTCCACTCCTCTCAATCTCTCTCCCCACACTTCTCCCTCTCCCTCCCTGCGCTTCTAATGGTTTTAGATTTTTCCCCCTTCTCAATGAATGATAGAGTGGAAGGGATATATATCTAAGCTTTTGCTTTCACATTTTTTGGTAAAAGAAGGCTGCAGCAGCAAACTCTGAAATATGGCAGTTGAACGTATCATGTCGTGTCCGTATTGTGCCTTGAAATATGTATCATGTTTTCAGGAAAATTCGACAGAGTTTCCTTTGTTTTCTGTCTAACCCGACGCCACGACGTCCCAATCAGCAGCAGTCACAACATTAAAAAAGAACAAAACAGCTGTTCAATATGTAATTTAGACTCATGCCGAGTTGCACATTGCAATTGAAACGAAATTTTTAACATAATGTTTACAAACCAAAACAAGCAGAACAAGAAATATGGCATCTGCTAGTTTGGCAGAGATGAATGCATAATATTTTACAAAATAGGTATGAACCGAACATAATCATCACCATCTACCCTAAGTTCTATGTACAAACAAAATGGGGGAAAAAAAAAAACCCTAAGTGTTAGTAGCATCTCTTTCTGCCTTTCTTGATGCTCCATAGTCGTATCCTCCATCACCTCTGCCTCTTCCTCCCAAGTGTATTTTGTTGCCTTCATTATGTTTGTGTTGTCCTCAAAAAATACCTAGACTCTTGGAAATGAAGGGGTTCATTCCCCATGATGTCCACCCAGCTAACATTTCTTTGGCAAGTTAGATGGGCAGCCTTGGATCCTGGCACATAAGTAACAACTGAATCTAAAAACACAAAATAAAATGTATTTGCAATAAGTAGCAACTCTGAAACTGAAAAACAAAGAGCAAACGGTAGAGGATTGGGGCAAAATCACAAGTAGTGGTTTAGTCCAAGTGTAATTGCATGCTTATATTTATATGTTTTGGTCATAACAACATCCTCTTTTCCAATTACCCAAAAAAGAAACATCCTCTTTTCCTTGTTTTAACTATCTGAGAACTAAAGGTTTGGTTTTCACATTTGACCTCTTTCCGAGGAGTCAAGGAACTATATAAAAGACAGGCTAAAGTAATAGAGGACTAACAGTTGATAAAAATTCAGGATTACTGAATTTAAAGAATGAAGATTTTGTATCCCTAATGAAGTAATTGTATCCCTAATAAAGTAAGGTTCGTGTCCGGGTTTTTAAAGAGGACACTTTGACTTAAGATACAAAATCCATGCGTACAGTGAGCAGTAGGTATTATTCCAAAAACACGATAAATATAGTGGTAATCAAAAGACTCCCGGAATTGGCATAAAATAGCACGTGAGAGTTTGTCTACTATAGGCCATCATCGATATAGGCGCAGGAGAAAAAAGCCCAAAGATAGTTTAACCGTCTCAGTTCAATTGATGGAGTGAACCTTCATAATGAAATTCTAGATGTCTATAACAAATATTAATCCAACCTCACGGCTGATCAAGAAGAATTTTGCTTGCTTACATACAGTTTTATACTTCCTTGTCTCTTCATGATACTCATCCTCACCAAAATCTTGTGGGATGAGATGCATCAGCGTACCATGTTCATTGGATGGAAGTGATGTTGAGGTTAAGACTCATCAAGTTCTGTCCTCTATTGAAGGGCCTCGACTTCGCTCCAATTCGAATGAACTGATTGATTGAAAATTTAACCACAATCTTTGAACTACATGTCCCAAAGCTGATCAACTTTTGTCCAGCAAACATGACTCACCCTTCCGTTTCCATGTTCCAAGGAACATGCTCCTCTAAAGAAACAGTCATTAATACAGTGAACATGTTAGAAGTCAAATTAACAAAAGCAAGATAATTCAAACTTTGAACATAAGGAAGTAAAAAAAATTAGTCCAGATGCAGGAAAAAGAAAAAACACAGCGACGATATAGCAATTTGCATAACCATCTTCGGATCCGGTAAATTCCAGCCTACACTTATTTATGCTTCCATGTTTGAGCTTGAAGAACATCTAAAAAATTTAGCCGTTCCATAGTGTTGTTACAAAAGATAACTATATGCTCCCCATGTTTGTCTCACAATGTTCTTGAAACATGTAGGAGTTACATTTTAAATTTGTATAACTTAAGAGGTTGTATAACATTTGAAATCCATAGCCTACAACAAATTACATCTCAAAAGAAAAAGGGCTTTTATGGTTCCAGCTACTCTTACGAATTATTTATCAGTTCCAACAGTCCAGCTACACTTACCTAAGAAATAATGCACACAGATTCTTCATGGGAAAAGATCCCATGAATGTTCGCCCCCAAAAATGTCTTTGTCCACATAGAGGTTTTGTGCCCCTAAGGTTTTCGTGCGCTTGTGTCAAAACAAAAAAAAAGGACAAAAGGGATTCCCCCATGGTTTGATACCAGTAGAGAGTCCTCATATTTTTATTCTCTTTCAGATCAAACCCAACATCTTTATGGTAATAAATTCAGGAAAACGGAAAGAATACTCATGCTGCCCAAACCACACTTATAGTCATGGTCCTCATGGGTATTAGAAAAAGCACTCCTAACTCTGGATACTTGCACCAAGTCATGTCCCCATTGTATCCCGAGAAATCAAGCATACCAGTTTCTATAATTTCAATTCTACAGAAAGGGCAACCCACGTATAAGTTACACCAAGTGATATGACTCCTATAAGTACCCCGATAAATCAAGCACACCAATTTCCAAAAATTTGATCTTTCTAGGCCAAGGTTCTGCCCAAAAATGCATAACACGTAATGGATATTAAAATGTTGTACAGAGAGGGCTACCCATCTACCTAGATATCAATTGTCAAACAAATTGAACAATTTTCTTAAACAAATTGAACAATCTATCTAATATATAAAGGGAGACCTAAGGCATGGAAATACAGATACACTGCAACATTGAAAAAGATGATCTATTGAAGCATTCAAGTGGTATATCACATTTACAACACATTGGCAATCCATTGGATTGAAACTACAGATAGATGCAATTATATCATCACTTGTGTTGTGGTAGGCCTTTGAAGGTAAACGACTGTTGCTTCTCACATTAATTCGTGGACCAGTTCATTGCACCGAGGCTGTGGACTCTGAGCCATAGGGTTTTTGTGCCCATTAAGAGGTGTCGTCCCGAGTCTACGCATCCAAATTGATTATTATTGTTTTTATAACCGGATGCCCGGGCCAACTAATTGATCAATTGTAATCAAAGAAACTTGATGTTCGATACTCAGGCTATGTGTGTGTGGGTGAGTCATTTCGTCGAACATTTGGAGTGATGTTCGATTGTTTTCTTGATTGAAACAGCCACTGCGGGTTTGGGAATTCTGTGCTTATTGAAAGCAACCAAAAAAGAAACCAGCTTGGCCAAAGAAGAGAAAAGGAGAAAAGAACAACAGAAAATCAAATGTACTAAGAAGACTGTTTATGCACTAAGAAGAATGAAAATATACACACTTTTAAAGCAAGCTGTTTATGCCAATCTGTAGAGGGAGGGAAGAAATGTACCTTTGGGGTACTTGTGCCTTCAATTTTCCACTCCAGGATTGCGTCTTTCTGCATGGAGGTTTTGATTGCTTCATGAGAGGCCGGAGAAGAGAGAGAGAGAGGGAGGGAGGGAAGGAGTAGAGCAGTGTGCAGTTGTGGAGTCGTGCGTTTGCAATTTTGGGAGCAACTGCCATTTGCGCGGCAACTCTCTAGCAATTTTGACCACTGATTTTTGTGCGACTGGATCGGATCCCCTAATTCTTTGGTTAAAACTAATCCCAGCCGTTTATTTAGGGAAAGTGAAGTCTGGGCCTTTGGATTTATGTTGGATTCAAACACTGAGCTCCTTTATCATATAGATGTACAGCTACGGAAACAAACCGCAATGAGAGAGAGAGAGAGAGAGAGAGTTAGGATCTAATTTTGCGGGGAGAGAGTTAGGGATTTGGGGGGAATTTCTGGTGGGAGAAAAAATTCATCCCATTTTGGACCGAAAAATAGAGTATGTGATTGTGTGTGTGCAGTGCATTGCACTAACATTTATGGAAAATCCTCGTAAAGTTACGATACATCACTCGATGGCCTTTCAAGTTTTTTTTAGAAAAATCAGAACCGTCTATCTTTTTTCTAGGAGGGATATTATCTCATTCGTGTCAAAAATTAAGTAAATTAATTATCTCTACATGCTCGATTGGAGTTAACAAATTTTTTTTTACTAATGATTCCCACGCCCTGAATCTCTCGATGAAGGAGCTTTTAAAATCATATTGACCCAAAATTTCTTGAGACGTATTAAAACACCGACTGAAACAAAATGATAGGTGTGGATCGTCATAATTGTGCTGCGATCGTGTGGCTAACGTACATTAAACTATAGCACAAGACTTACTTCTTAACCAACTATATTCAATGTATAGATTTCAAAGGTCGTTACCGAGTTAGAATTTATAATGGTCAATCTGAACTGTTAGGATTTCACGCCTCGCTGATTCCATCATTGACACCAATTTTGGAGATCATCGGATATCAATAGCCATGATATCAGATCATGTTTAATGCTTCCCTTGGCCTGAAAGTCTTATTCTAAACCATAACAGCCCCACCAAAGTTTTTTTCTCTGATCGGAACCATCTATCTTTCATATATTACAGAGTACATCATTTGTACAAAAAGTTAAGTTCATCGTGTTTCAACTTACATTTAATCGGACAATAACTTTCTTGTAAAATTCATCTAAATAACACATTCATACCCCAATCAATGGGTTTTCTAAATCTGATCGATATGTAACTTTCCATGATTGATTTAATCAACAAAAACTATTATATTAACGCTCTCGATTGTTCATCTGAATATATTTGTGTAGAACCTTGTCGTAACTTTTTTTAACCCATTTTTTAAAAAAAAACAATTTGTACTTTTTTTAAAAAAAAATTTCCAACTATCTCTCTCTCTCTCTCTCTAAAAAAAATTATAACTTTTTTATTATTTATTTTTTTTTGTTCATGACTTCATGTTTTTTTTTTTACCTTGATATAATTCAATAATTCACTAACACAAAAAAAAAAAAAAAAACACCCAAAGAAATTGATATATTTTTTTTCAAAATCTTTATTAGATAAAAGGCAATGTATATGTGTGGTATACATTTTTTTTCATGAATGAATTTTTATTCAAAATTTATTAACCATTCAAAATATTTTAAAAGCTTATTTTATTTTTTAAAAATCTTGTTTTCTTTGTGACTTATGAATCGCTATGTACGAGGATTTGTGGTTCGTTTGCTTTTTCTTATGAATATTTGTGGTTTTGTTTATGAACGTTGTGGCATTCTTACGAATGGGTTATGACAATATAAGTTTTCGTTCACAATCTTAGATAGAATTTGACTCACCATCAGTAGGATTGTAGTACAATGTTTTAGTAGGTTTGTCTTGACTACAGGGAACGGTTCTAGTTCCAACTCATTGTGCTAGTACATTTTTGTGTGTATTGAACAAGACCACTTTAAGGTAATTGTCTTAGTACTGACATTTTAAGACATTTAGAACTTTATAGTTATTAAGAATACTTATGCTCTTAATCTGGATATAATTAATACATATATACATTTAATGTTGTTGACTTTGATTCATTATAAAGTGAGATCTTTTTTCACGGTCAATAGTCTTGGTGAGTTGGGTCACAACATTATATGCATGAAATATATGGATATTAATTATTGATAGAATCCACGTCTCGTTAGAGATTGATGATACCCCCTTGAGTAAACTTATAAGTTTCGGTTATGTCAAACCCTGCAGGTGGATATTTGTATCCGACATATCGAATAAGTTAAGTGGTTAGTCTCAAGGTGTTTTATAAGATGTTGGTTAGTGGGAGATTGTTAGTAATCGACATTTAATCAACGGGTATCTGTAATCTTAACGTGGGGAGATTAATAAGTATTTAATAACATGGAGCTCGAAATATAATCGAGATAAAGATGGGAGTGCAATTATAATTCTTTAGTGGTGTGAATTATAATTTGTGAAATAAGAATAGAATCCGGGTGGGATTAGGTTTTCTTATTTACACAAGGAGCCCAGATTTATTTCTCTTCAGGTTCCTGCTCTAGCCCTATAAATATATCGTTATGTTCTCTAGGTCATAGAACAGTCATTCAGAAAATTAGAATAGAGGCTGGATGAGAAAGAACAAAGAGATCATGTAGAAGTCCACACTTGACTACATGATTGAGATGTAAGGGAATATGGCAGAAGATCATGAGGTACTGTCGAGCAATGTTTGTTGCATACAGTAATTAGGTCTGTCAAGTTCTAAAATAAACAAGTCAACCAGCGTTCGTGTCTACGGATGAGAGGTAAACCCTAATTCCGCCTTGTAGGGTTTGTGTTTATTTTTGTTGTTTAATCTGTACGCGTAATTACTGGGTTCTGGGATTCGTTTCCCAACAATTTGCACTTCTCAAGTTGTGTTATTTTGTAATTGCATATTCACAGGCTATAAGGAATAGAGGAGAAGGCTTTTCCATTGTTGTTTGATTGTTTTATCGACTCCAAAGGACACATTGGCATTGTGCTCTCTGCGTAATCCGTTGGAGGTCAACAAATTCTTATTACGTTTCGTCGGGTGGAAGAAAAAATCTTCTTTGGACAAGAGCGCTAAATGTAAAGGGGAAAACAAAAGTTGTAGAATGGGGCAATGTCTGAATTTAGAGGATGGAACTAGGGGTGCACACCGACCCGGTAGTCCGCCCAACCCAGTCCGATTTTTTTAGGGCTTGAGATAAATATTCAGGCCCATAGGGCCGGGCTGGGCTGAGATTTTAAGCCTGTTTACTAAATGGACTGGGTTTGAAAAATTCCTTTGAAGCCCAGCCCAAGCCTGCTTGGCCCGATATAAATAATATTTTATTTTAATACTATGCATAGAGATTGATAGATGTTGGAGAGTTCCATCTTTTTGAGTATTTTAATTGCACTTTAATTTATAGGTCTAGTTTTAATATTTTTTGTAAGAACTTAAAACTATAAATATATTATTACGGCTATGAATTGTAATTGCGATCGTTATGGTTGATTAATTTATGTTTGTGATACTATACTTTAGAAAAACAAATGGGCTTCTTGGACGGGTTTGGGAAACTAAAATTTTATTTGGGTTGGGCTTGAGCAAATTAAATGAAGCCCGACTGTAAATGGGCCGGGCTTGGTAATGCACAAATCTCGTTGTAATCTAGTATAAGCCCGGCCCGAACCCGGTCCAGCCCGGTGTAGGTGCACCCCTAGATGGAACCCAAATGATGGATTGGAAAGACGCCCATAAACCTATCCTACTCTAATCTAATGTGTAGAAAGGGAAATACTTGTTTCTTTTTTCGGGCGAAGTTTTTTTTTTTGTTTTTTTGCCATTAGAAAATAGAATAAACCCTCCATCCTTTCGTATCCAATCACGATATGACTAGTGAGATGTGTGAGGAGAAATTTTCAAGTTTTTCATGGTTGGGCTGTCTAATTATGGAAAGGCTGATTTTTTTCAATCCAATGTAAGTTTTTGTAAGTGCTATACCGGGTTCCATTTCATCAAGTGTATTTGAAGAATGTTTGTTACCTCCTGGAAAAAGGACACTTGTTTCTTTGGTACGTCATGCATGTTGATCAGTTGATCTAATGAAAACTTGCTGTTTCTTTATGCTTAATTACTCGGATGCATATTTTTGGTTTAGCTAATGTTTCAACTCTAATGCTTCCAATGATTGGCAGTTTTGCTTTGGGTGCAAGCGGAACGGGGCTCCTTCACGCCCCTCAATAATCTCAATATTTATTTATTATTTTTTAGGTTTTGTTCATAAATTTCTTTAAGAAAAGTCTTCTTAAAATTGTATTATTAGTATATAATGATGATATTTTATTGCTAATTTACGAATGCATGTGATTTGGTCCTCCACACGTGATTTGGTCCTCCGCGTTAAATATCATGCATACACCATTGGTTCTGCAACAACCACTATTTCAATTTTTTTCCTCTTTCAGAAAATTTATCTCCAATTTTTTTTAAAGGGTTCGTCATTAGTGTTTTTCGTCTGTAGTGATCATTAGTAAATTATTTATTACTATTTTTTTATATTTTTATATGGTATAACTCTATTTAACAACGGGTAAATTTCACTGACCTTCCCTGAGGTTTCTGACAAATACACTGGCCTCCCCTCTTCTTTTTAAAATTCCACTGCCCTCCCTTGCTTTTGAAAATAATTGTCACTTACCTCCCCTATCATTACTTTTCGCCTAACGGTATTAATTTTGTTGGTGAAATGACGTTAATGCCTTTAAATTTGAACTTGGCTTTTTTTTTTCCCCTTATTTGAGATTATATTGCATAAAAATTTCGAAAGCCATGAAAACTTACTTAATTATTTACTTTTTTCTTAGAACTTTATTTTCTTTGACACAAAATTATTATTATTATATTTTACTTCCCATTAGATATATTTTCACATTTTGACAATAAAAAGAAGAGTATCAATAATCATCTACGCCCATTGCTTGCATGGATGGTTTTATTTATTTTTATTTTTTTAGATTTCTTTATCTTTCTCTAAATCTAAAGCTCTAACTAGACTCAATTTTTTTTTCATATTTTACCTAGCCACACTCTTTTTTCTTTTTTCTTTTTTCTTTTTTCTTTTTTCTTTTTTTGCATTAGAGGTAATAATGGTCTAAAATAATGTTTACCTGCTTAAGTAGGGGTGTTATAGCATAATTTTATTGCTTTTGGCAAAGTTATCCTCCCTCCGTCCCAAATATGCACAGCCTTTTAGGAAAACTAAGCATTTTGCACCAAAAAATAAACTATTAGTATGAATTTTTTTTGGCACCAATTCAAAGATCCCATGGAGAAAAAAATTACAGAAAAAATACTGTATTTAAAAAAAAAAACTCATAAGTACATTATTTTTGCGTGCATAAATCAAGGTACTCAAAAGAATAAATAATTGTCCCATAATAATAGTTTTTTTTTTCAAAATTGGATCCTTGAATTGGCATAAAAAAATTATCCAAAAAAATTCATGCTAATATTTTTACTTTTTTTTTGGTGTGAAATGCTTGTTTCTCCTTAAAGGAAAAGAAGCGTAAAAAAGTAAAAATAAATAAAACCATCAATGCAAGCAATGGGTTTAGGTTATTATTGATATTCTTTTTTTAATATGAAAATGTGAAAATATACCTAATGGGAAGTAAAATAATAATAATTTTGTGTCAAAGAAAATAAAGTTCGAAGAAAAAGTTTATAATTAAGATACTTTTTTTATGCCTATCAAAATTTTTATGCAATATAATCTCAAATAAGAAAAATAAATAAAGTCAAGTCCAAATTTAAGGGCATTAATGTCATTTCACCAACAAAATTAACACCGCTAGGAAAAAAGTAACGGCAAAAGAGGTAAGTGACAATTATTTTCAAAAGCAAGGGAGGGCAATGAAATTTCAAAAAAAAGAGGGGAGATCAGTGTATTTGTTAGAAACCTCAGGGGAGGTCAGTGAAATTTACCTTTTAACAAATAAGAATATTTATTTTAATGTTTAAAAAATTAATTAAAGACGAAAAAACATGCAACCCTTTAGAATCTTTTTATCCACAAACAAATAAGGCAAATAGTCTTTCGTTAATCTACAAGCATACAAAACACAACGAGTAATTCATTCTCAACGCTTTGCCATCCTTCTTAAAACACACACAAATAAGTTAATTTTCAAAGAAAAGATTCAAAGCCTTAAATTATGGTAATTTGTAACTAATTTTGATATCCCAATTAACAATTGTTTCATGTTTCATAAAGGGCGACATTTATTCAACTTCGAACTTTGTATTTAACTCCTTATCAAAAGTTCATTTCAAATGATTTGAGATAATGACAAATCATGTTTGGAATACTGTTTTTTTTTTTTTTAACATCTCAAGCTACTCTAAATTAGCTCAATTACAACTCGTGTAAATAGTTTTAATATTTGATTATTTTTCAAATTAAACTTGATCCCTCGTTAAGCTGGTTTATCGGGAGCTGGGGGCGCTTAAACCCTAAACCCCTCTCTCTCTCTCATCGCTGCAACTAGGCCATGTTCCACTAACAAAAAACTAGTTTTGTTTTAAATAAAAAACTACTTCATTCCACTAAAAAAACCCCACAAAAAACCAACAAAAAAACCACTTC
The DNA here is from genome assembly GCA_020921065.1 of Vaccinium darrowii. Taxonomy (NCBI): domain Eukaryota; kingdom Viridiplantae; phylum Streptophyta; class Magnoliopsida; order Ericales; family Ericaceae; genus Vaccinium; species Vaccinium darrowii. The sequence goes on along the minus strand of CM037162.1, from coordinate 1,483,017 downwards.
ATTCTACTAACCTAAAAAAAACCAAATCATTGCACAATCAAGTACATGTACTTTAATCATGTAAAATTACGAATCTGCCCTCCCTTCAAAAAAAAAAGAGCAATAGTTGTTTGGGTAGAAGGGTAGATTTGTAATTTCATAACACAACTAAAAAAACCAAAAAACCAAAAACTTGTTAGTAGAACTAGTTGGTTTTTTTTTGAAAAACTAAAGATAAAAAAAAAACCAAAAAACTAAAAAACCAATCAGTGGAACACCCCCTAAGTCTAACTAAACTCCTCTAAAAGAAACTCCCCCCATAACACTCCTCATTAGGGATGGCAACGGGGCGGGTTGGGGCGGGTTTTGATGATCCCTGCCCCGACCCTAAAATTCCCTAACCTGCCCCTAACCCGCCCCTAACCCGACCGGGTAATTTGTGGGTACCCCCGCCCCCGCCCCTATCGGGTATCGGGTTTACCCGCCCCGGCCCTATTTTTTTCACATATTAGTTAAGTATATTTTAAACTCCAATTAGTGAGTACAAATGATAAAAGTTCACAAAATAACTTTTACAACTTAACCAAAATCTACTATCTAATGTTGTATTTTAGTTGTAAAAGTAAAATTATAAGAATATAAATAAAATTTAATGCATATAAGTGAGAAAATATAATTTGATATATACATATAAGAGTATATAAATATAGTTATACATATATATGTATGTCGGGGCGGGTAATATCGGGGCGGGGTGACCATACCCCTACCCCTACCCTAACCCTAGCGGGTTTTTCAAAATCACCCCCTGCCCCTACCCGTTACCCAAAAAAATCGTAAAAAACCCTACCCTATCGGGGCGGGGCAAGGCGGGTTCGGAGTGGAGCGAGTTAAATTGCCATCCCTAACTCCTCATTGCCCATTCCACCACCGTCAACCTGAAAATCCAGGGTTCAACAGTCCACCGTAGCATGCCCGTCAAGCTGCTCTCACATCTCCGTTTCCTCAACCAGTCTCTTCCGTTAACCCGTTTCTCCACCATGAAGCCCACCAACCCATCCGTCAAACACTACTCTTCTCATGTCATCCCCATTTTCTCTAGGATATTCCCTCACAAGCTCAAGTACCAATCTCTCACAAAATTAGGGCTTCCAAATGAATATCTCGGCTTCCGTCGGTTTTCCAGCCGTAGTCGGTCTGGTCAGGAGGCCGAGGTCAGGGCTTCAAAGAGCCTTATTGATGATGAGGCCGAACTTAGTGATTGGGTCAGTGGGTTGAGATCAAACTCATTTCAAACTCATGACGATGATAGTGGCAGTGGTTCGGGTAGGGGTAGCAGTAACGGTAGAGGCAGAGGTAGTGATAGGGGTAGGATAGGGGTAGGGATGAGAGAAGTGGGAGGGATGGGGTTAGGTTTTCGTCGTTTAAGAGGCCAAGGGATGGTGATTCAGATGATTATTCGATGGGTAAGGATTCATTTTCGAGGGAGAAAACGCAGTTTGGTGGAAAATTTGAGGGGAAGGATGAGGGATTTGTGTCACGGAGAGGGGATAATAATTCGACGATGTCGAAGAGAGGTGGACGAGGTTCGGAATTTGGATATGGACGGGGAGGAGGAGGTAGGGGTAATGGTAGAGGTGGTGGAGGATTGAACAGAGGTGAAAAAAGTATCCGAAGAGGGGGGTTTGTGACCTCAGACGAGGACATTGGCAATGATAGCGAGGGGGAAGGGAGGTTGGCTAAGAGAGGTCGGAGGGGTTCTGATTTCAGCTATGGACCGGGGGGGGGGGGGGGTTGGGCGGGGGTTGGGGAGGGTAGGAGTAATGGTAGCGGTGGATTGCATGGAAGTGGGAAAAGTTTGAGAAAAGGCGGTTTTGTGACCTCAAACGATGAAATTGATGATGATGATGATGAGGAGGAGGAGGAGGAGGAGGAAGGCAGATTAACTAAGAGAGGTGGGAGGGGTTCAGATTCTGGGTTTGGGCGGGACAGAGGGGGTAGGAGTAATGGTAGTGGTGGATTGAAGGGAAGCGGGAAAAGTTTGAGAAAAGGCTGTTTGGTGACATCCGACGAAGAAATTGGCGATGATGACGTGGGAGGGGGAGAGGGAGGGGGGTTAATGAACAGCTTTAGTGATTTGATAAGTGAGGAAGAAGATGGTGGTGATGATGATGATGATATGCTCAAGAATGTGGGTTCTCTCTTTGCAGGAAAGAAAGGAGCTACTCCACAGGCTGTGCCTAGTTTGCCCGGAAGAAGTGATTTGTACTTGAGTGAGACCAGGTTTGGTTTGGAACTATTCTAACTGTGTAGTTTTTTTTTGGTATATGAATCTCCTGCATTTCAATTATTGCTGGTTTGGTTTTCTGTGTAGAGGACTGTAGATTGGATAATCAGGGCTGCGTAAATGTAAAGAGGAGTAGATAAAAGGAAACTTTATGCTAAGAATTGGAGGAATCTATAAAAGGGAGGTGCTTAGGTGTTCCCTAAGGTGTAAGTAGACAATTGATTAATTGAAAAAGGATGTTGCTATTTAGTATATTTATCCAAAATGGAACTTGATTGCTGTACATTGCTTTGAAGGCTGGCAATGGATTGAGGTCCGTACAATGATCAGTAAAGGTAGAATCAAGATTTAGGATTATAGTGAATTCAACGCTCAATAATACTTGAAATTTTTCCATGGGGGTACGTGTAAAAGGAAGATTGAAAACAAGGTTGAAGAGGATAGAGTTGAGTGTTTTGTTGTAGTTCTGGTTTGCATTTCAAGTGAAAGGAGAGGTTTTAGGACAGATACAAAGAGCCATGTTGTATGATACAAAATAATGGCCAAGTAGAAGCATGTGGTCATGAATTCAACTAAGTTGACGATAATGGTTGGCAGACAGGAAGGGCGATACCAAAAAGCTACTTATATGTATAAGCATGTAATTATATATGTATGTGCAACAATAATATTATGCTGTTACATTTCTGAGATGCCATGGTGGATGTATTGAACTAAAAATCATCTATGGTAATTTATCTAGGGACCAACGACCTTTGGCTGCTCCATTTGGTAGAGGTTATTGTGAATGCAAGATTGTCTGGGAATCAGAGAGGATGGCATTTGGATAACTAAATGACAAGGAGTTTAGCTTTGGAATAGTTTAGATGTGAGGCCCTTTTTAGTTTTGTATTGAACTATTGATATTCTGCCTATTCTTTTGCTCTTGTTTTATTGACGATTGAATGTTTTTATGTCATCAGGTTTAATCAATTTTCAGTTTCTTCCTCTTCATTGAAAGGAATTAAGGATGCTGGATACGAGAAGATGACTGTGGTGCAAGAGGAAACACTTCCTATCATTCTTAAAGGTTTAGTTTTCCTAGCCAGTCTAATTATTTTGATAAAGGCTTGTAACTAAAGCTATAACTATTTTCTCTGTTCCATTCTTGCTTCTTTTTTTTTTATGTTAATATTAAGTTTGATTCAGGAGACTGATTTTACATTTTTCATAGTGTTTTTTATATGTCCAACCAATTGTACATACTGCTTTTTCTGTGTTGCACCAATTTACAACTTAGATAGAGATGAAAGATTCAATGGAACTTGGCCTTTTGAAATTTATTTGTTAGACAGGGAGCTCCGATCTGTTCTCTAAAATAGTTTAAGGTGTGTCATATCCGATCCCAAAATCAAAAACCAAAGGAGAAACAAGAAGAAGGGAAGGGAAAGTCTATTGAGGATTGCTAGTTGTAGTAGTAGTTTCAAGATGTGGATGGCTTCACTGGTATGGTTAGTTTTACAGCCAGTGAGTTCCATTCTTATTTTTGGCAGCTTTCATGTTGTACTAAACAAAAAGTGATTTTGAACCTAACATGAGTGGATGCAAAGAACTTGTATCCTATGAAATTATTGTAACTCATGATTCATTCTTCTGGATACATGAGACCTGTTTTAATCAATGATGTTTTGTAGGTAAGGATGTTCTCGCCAAGGCAAAAACTGGCACTGGAAAAACTGTAGCATTTTTGGTAAAAGTGCTTTATCTTTTGGTTGTACATAGAAGTTAATTGTCAACAATTGCCTTGTATAGAACTGAGGGGATCGTATTCTGTTAATGTTGACTATTTTGGTGAATCCTAGTCCCATACAACGTGTGTTAGGTAATTTTTTTCACCTAGCTCCTTTATTGTTTTGTGCATTTCAGCTGCCATCTATTGAAGTGGTTGTCAAAACACCCTCCGCTGATCGTGATCAAAGGAGACCCCCAATTATTGTGCTTGTAATATGCCCAACTCGAGAGCTCGCTAGTCAAGCTGCTACAGAGGCTAACACCTTGTTGAAGTACCATCCTTCAATTGATGTCCAAGTTGTTATAGCCGACTTATAGGAGGTACAAGACTTGCTCTAGAGCAGAAACGTATTCAAGCCAATCCATGCCAAGTGAGTTTCTTATCATAACTAATTTCTAAGAGATGATGAAAATTGTTTCAAATTTTGCATGCTGATTTTTATTGCACCATGCTAGGAGATCCATCAGGCCATTCATGAAATATGATTTATGATTCTCATTTCAATTTAATCAGTAAAAATCCAGCAAAATTGGCAAAATTACCCACAGAAAAAACAACTAAAAGTTTACTGTTGATTTACTCAATTATTTCCACTGGAAAAGGATCCTTTTACAACCAATAAAAAACTTTACTGTTCGCTTATTTGCATATATATTCTGTATCATGGAGTCGAAAAGGATCCTTCATACAACCAATAAAAAAACTTTACTGTTCGCTTATTTGCATATATATACTATATCATGCAACTTTGTAAACACCGCCCACTCATTAACTTTGTCTTTGTATAGTGTGTTCTATATTGGCTGATATTTTTGACGTACTCAGATTCTTGTAGCTACACCTGGAAGACTCAAAGATCACATTGAGAATACTGCAGGATTTGCAACTCGACTCATGGGTTTGAAAGTCCTTGTGCTTGATGAAGCTGATCATTTACTAGACATGGGTTTCCGCAAAGATATTGAGAGGATAATAGCTTCTGTTCCAAAACAGCGTCAAACGCTTCTGTTTTTTGCTACAGTTCCAAAAGAGGTTTTACTACTTTTTAGTTTATTTTTTTTATTTTAGTGTGATAACAAGTTCAGTTTCTCTCTTCTTATGGAGAGAAATGTCGGATGTGCTTTTGCACCGATAAAAAAAATATAAGTTGAATGTGCTTTCTGGTATGTAGGTCCGGCAAATCTGCCATATTGCGCTGAAAAGAGATAATGAGTTTATTGATACAGTTGGGGAGGGTACTCAAGAGACACACACACAGATAAGCTGAAGGCCATCTGTAATTGTTTGAATAGCAATTTTTTGAATAATGTGTTTGTAATGTAATCTTGAATCCCAAAATTTTTGAATTACAGGTCAGACAGATGCATCTAGTTGCTCCTTTGGACAAGCATTTTCCTCTACTGTATGTTCTACTGAAAGAGCACATTGCAGATGATGTAGATTACAAGGTACAGTGCAGTCCAAAAGCGTCTGTCACTGAGATATCTTGGCCAATCTATTCTCAAATAGATTTTTTTGAATTGGTTCATTTGCTTGTGAGAAGTATTGGAGTATGCTATATCACTCAAACAGTTAAAACATTTTTCTAAGTTGATTGTTGATTTGAGTGTACTATTTTTCAGTGAGATTGCGGTCTTGTGATGTCCATGATTTTGTTTTTGTTTTTGTTTTTGTTTTTGCCTTTTTTGCAGGTTCTTGTGTTCTGCACAACTGCAATGGTCACACGGCTAGTTGCTGACCTCCTTGGTGAGCTCAGTCTCAATGTTCGAGAGATTCATTCTAGGAAGCCACAGAGTTATAGAGCAAGGATCTCAGATGAATTCCGGAAGTCGAAGGGGCTTATTCTCGTGACTTCTGATGTTTCTGCACGTGGGGTTGATTATCCTGATGTTACTCTTGTCATACAGGTATCATGTCGATTTTCTAGCATCTAAGAATTTGAATCAGGTGGTCATGTAACTTATGGTCGGGATTCAGTTAATGCCATCTCTTTATTGAATATTATTTTCCTTCATAAATGAAGTTAGATATATGACTAATGCAGTCATATTTTTACAAAAGCGTATTACTGGGGGTGTCAGATTTCCTTATGTATAGTGGTATCTTGTGGTACATGATACATCATCCTTAGCCTGCTGATTGAGTTGGGCATTTATGAAGCTATACTGAACTGAGAGAATCTGCAGTCGAAGTTTGTTGCTGATATCTTTTGTACATAATTAAGGATACCATTCTAATTTATCGGGCCCACTAGTTGAAAATATATCATATTTGCGATTGCAGGTTGGCTTGCCAGCCGACAGAGAGCAGTACGTACATCGACTTGGTAGAACTGGTCGTAAAGGTAAAGAAGGGCAGGGCATATTGTTATTGGCACCTTGGGAGGAATCCTTTTTGTCTTCTGTTAAGGATTTGCCAATTGCAAAAGCCCCAATACCTTCGATTGATCCAGAGACAAAGAAAAAGGTAGAGTACAAGCAGAACTTATAGTCCTTCCTCGTCCTAGATTCCTAATCTTCAATTCTGCTTTTGGCTTTTCTTCCTCCCCACCCATAAGCCAAATAGTAGCAAGTTTATCTCTTCTATGTAGATAATTACATGCCTTGTTTTATGTGAAAATTTTGTGTGCATAGTCGGCTCACATCTTTTATGTGAAGAAAGAAGTGACGAGTTTTAGGCTTATGCCTTCCATGCGGAAAAAGGAATGCCATCTTGAATATGCAAATTCTGGTTCCATTCCCTTTTTGTTTTATCCTTTTATTGACAATAAGAAAGAAAGGTAGAGGATTGTATTTATATTTTTTGAGTGACAAAACTCATTGTGACATAATTTTCCTCACTATATTAACAGAGTGTGTCTCCCTTTTTACTATTTGCCATATCTTTTTAGTGTTATTCATGGTAACTGTTAGGAAACATTTTAAGTGCTACTGAGGAGTGACAAATAGCCGAACAGGTGGAACGAGCATTGTCTCATGTAGAGATGAAAAACAAAGAAGCAGCATACCAGGCATGGCTCGGTTACTACAAATCTAACAAGATTGTGGGTAGGGACTAGTACAGACTTGTGGAGCTTGCTAATGAGTTCAGCCGATGCATGGGGCTTGACAATCCTCCGGCAATTCCTAAGCTTGTCCTTGGTAAAATGGGGCTGAAAAACATTCCTGGTTTGCGTTCTAAATAGATTTGCTGCCTGTGGGTTGATTTTATGCATCTCATTAATGTCGATTCAAGACTGCCAGAAAGATATTTCCTGCAAATCTCTTGTCCCATTGTTTTTGTCATGTGACCCGAAAGAAAATGGTTGCATGAGTAACCTTGCTCTAACCGTAGGCCTCGCTGCAATAATGTAATGTATACAAGGATTGGGGTATGTTAATTCCAGATAACATTCAGAGAAAGATACAGTTTGTCATTGTTTACTTCGCTATGCTACAAGTGAGAATCTTGCAATGAATTGGTTGACCTATTTATTCAAAGAACTTAAAATTGTGATCATGTCTTTCCTGGTTCTAGTCATAATTATTGTATGCAAAAATGACTAAACCTTGTTAATTGCATTATGGCAAACAAAACCAAAAAACACTACTGCTAACAATTCATCATTAAAGGGATGCAGTTTGGCATCCCTTTCTTTGTTGCACCTACATGATGGCGAAGGGCAAATTGGAGTCTGAATGAGTGTTCCGGTTCAGATGCTCAATGATGAATGAACTGCTTGTGGCTATTTGCTGGGTTTATGTAGTTTTTTCGAATTTCTTATCTAATGTTATGACTGTTGTTTTTGGTTTTGGGGCATATGTACTACTTATTTTTTTATTTTTCTACTTTTTGAACTGGGGGCATATGTACTTGAACTGTTGTATATTTATAACTTTATTTATGAGATACTGATTTTGTCCATAAAGGAAAAAACAAAATTTGGGAGACAAAAACCTGTCCTAGAAATCATGGGTAGTAGTAAAGGATAGCATTCACCTTCAAAAGTATTTATGATCAAATAAATAGACCTTCAGAACTCATTGGCTCAAAATCAGTCATAATAATAATAATGATACGAGAGTTTTTTTTTCCCCTCATTAAACAGCAGCACATGTAAGAGCAATTAAAAACATCTTGTATGCAACAAAACTCAATGTGTATCATGTGATGCGATTGCTTACGAAAACCAAACGGAAGGAGTAACCCAGCATTAAGCATTAAAGTCGAAATCAATGCGAAAAGTTGTTGCTAATCACATTGCACGCTACAATTAAGAATGTCTACAGAAATACAAGACGCATTGAAGCTTGATGAAAAAAATATGGAACTCTGATATCTAATTTCAACATATTTGATGTTACACTGTTAACATCCTGAACAGGAGCTGAAGGTGGCTAGTGCACACTGAATTTGGTCAATCAAAACCCCTAATAAGACAGTGTGAAGGTATATGCTGACAATAATAGCTTTAGAACAAAACAAATCACTAGTGTCTAAACCACAGGCGAGAGTTATCAATGGGAATTACAATCTGTCAAATCGTATAAGAAAAATGGAAGGGGAAAAAAAACAATTCTAAACGGGTCCTGCTTCCCCCTTTCCACCACGCTTCCATATCCTTGCTTGGGAAAGGCTGTGGGTTAGATATGACTAGTTTACATACACACATGAATGAAGTCTATTAAGACACTACCTGTTAAGAAGTGACCAAAATAGGATATAGGTTGAGGCTGAAATTGGTTAATTAAGGACATGGCTTTGCGTGGAGCTAATTGGAGAAGAGCAACCCTTTTGACTTAATTCCAACTAATGGTGATCGACACAAACCCTTTCCTACAAGCATCATGTTTTTTAAGATCCATCCTTGAAAAAGTCCATTTGCCATTTCATTCAGTTTATTAGCCTATTACCCGTAACTGAAGAACCTTAAGTAATTAACTAGAAAAAGAATTTTGGGATCCATTTAGATAAATAAACTCACTGCTTCGTAACAACCGTGTACAGACTTTTGGAAGTATGAAGTGTTATCAAGTGACAGCGTGAAAATGAGTCCATATTTACTATATGGCACAAATAGTAGTCAAAACAACTTGATATGAGCTTTAAAAAATTAAAAGGAGCAATTACCTAGGGAAATGGGGAGAAGATGGCTGATCTGGTGATGACAGCTGCACAGAAGCCCTGTGAAACCGTTGTTCCTTGGCTTGACTTCCCTTGCTAAGCTGTCGTTCATTAGTACCAGTGAAACCCACTGGCCCGAGAGACCCGAACTCAAGCTGCCCAGCATGTGAACTATAACTTGTGTTATGGTCAAAGGGATACAACATGACAACAGATGGAAGAGTGTGTCCATTTGACGAAATTCCGCCAGGGTTCATGACTGGTAACTGATACATGCTATATGCCATGTTGGGAGGAGCAGACTGACTGGAATCAGAGTGCAATGGACCATTTTGGGGATGTGATTGCAACCGTGAGCTTGACTTCTCAGTTTGGTTGCGACTGTGATGGCGCCCAGCAGTTCTTGATTTTGAGTCGTTATTCCATTTCCCCTCTCTATCACCATGGTTGTCAATTCTATCATTGTGGCAATTTCCCCTTCTGGCACCTGAAGAACTTCGGTCCCTAACGGAAACATTCTGAAAAAGGGGGAAAAAAAAAAAAAAGAAGTTAAAAATAAGCGACACAGTGCGAAGCTAATTGTGTCAATGTTGCTATAACTGAATTCAAACTAAAAATAACCAGCATGCCAAAAAACCAAAACAGGAAGAGGTGGTCATTTTTAAGAAGATCAGACACTCGAAGTTTTTTCTTCTTTAACAAACCATGGCTATGGCGCCATCACGCGTTGATGCAATGCTGTCGCTAGGGGTGCAAAACTTGCTGGCAAACAGCTATCCCTAATGTACTATTGTCATTTTCTAAATTACAGTTAAAACAAGCAAATAAACGATGAACCCAGTGCACAATGTACAGCAACCACTTCATTCACAGCATTGATGGAATTTGGACACGATAACATTGCAACATCTAACGAACATCAATTTACAGTCCCACGCCCCCATTATTTCAAGCAACGCAAGTGAATAACAAAATAAATAGACTTGCATCAGAGAGTTGGTACTTTTTGTAAGCCTAGTCCATCCAGTAAACTACAGTAAGCACAGCTTAAGATTGGTAGTCAAATAGCATGTGAGAAACATAAGCATCAAATATGTATAGCACAATTTGTCCAGCAGTACGGTACATGGATTTCTATTTGGTATGAAGAGCAGTAAACAGACTAGTAGTAGAAAAATAGTAGTATTAACCACAATGGCCAATAGACAACATGAAGAAACATCTTACAGGATTCGGCAGATAGGTTCCAGTCCCACTACGATATCTTGGGATCTCATCAACATGCCGTTGATAGACATTGGGAGGTCTGTTGGGAACAGGTTGGAGTGGAGCAACAGGAATAAGGCAGTGGCCATAACCCATTATCTGAGTAAGTCCGTTGGTGTTGGCTGAAACCGGTCTTCCGGGACCATCCCAAGGTAACGTCCTTGTAGGTACATAGGTGGCACAACAACTGGTGAATGATAGTACAAAGGCCCATGGAAACGTGGGTTTTGGCGAAACCGGCCAAACTGCAAATTTTGCCAATGGCTAGTAAAGTCGCTGTTAAGAATATCGGATTTATGTTCACCACCAGTCTCAACAAAAGCAGCCCTCGTTGAAGAACTAGTAGCACTTAATTGCTCAGAATGATCAATCTCCTCCAATGAAATCAAATTATCTTCACCACTAAATGGCTTGTCGACGAATCAGAAGTTCTCATTTGAGGTGGAACATTATAGAAAGGAACCAGTGTAATAAATGGAACAGGTGGTCCCGTAGGATAAAATGCGAAAGGAACCCCCCCCAGGATTATTCATCGAGCTTTCATGAGAACCAGGACCTAAGAGCACAGGAGCGATGGGTATCATGGAGTCTGACCCACTTGTCTGAGCTACTTCATAGCCAGATAAGTGCTGCCTGCCTGCCTCAGACCACGTAAAGAACCAAAGGGCTGAGGTCCTGAGTTTCTTTCTTCCATTTCACCGCTCATGGTCGACAGGGAATTCCAGTCCTTCTCATTCTCCTCGACTTGATTAGTATTTTCGGAAGCATTTCTATTTTTATCATACATAGAGGAAAGCTCAGCAACAACTGTTTTCTTTCCCCTTTTTCCCTTCTAGACTTTGAGACCAGCTGATGATCCATCCCAAGAACTCTCTGAAGAAGTTTTGCTTCTCAGAGAACTACGGTGGGCAGTGGATGAGTACCTTGGACTTGTAGTTCTGTCATCAAAGGAAATGCCCTTTCCTCTGTTATCTTGATATGGGAAACCATATTCATGATCTTCCTGCATTGACCCTCGGGTTTCTTTGGTGGACATCTGCTTAGCTCTCATTGAGCTACCTGAACTTAAGCGAGATGAGGGAACAAAATTAACACTTGACTCTGGCTTCTCATCCGACTGAAGAATTTCATGACATCCACTATCACACTCAAAGCCTTCCGAGGAACCCACATCCTTCCAGAAATCATGATTAGCCTCTCCTGGGTTCATCTCCATTGTTACTCATAAATCCTTCCACGAGTATCACACCCCAAATGACACTCTTTCCAATTCTCCTTTGTCCTTTTGGCAACTCCTACCGACCCACTCACAGCAAAGATTAAGGATTTAGCTAACTGCCGTCTAAAGGTCATGGTTAAGGTAGAGATAATGCCCAAACACTTAGAATCTTCAGATAATTCAAGACACCACGTTTGTCTATATACTTTTTTCCCGTTGTTTTATACACTTCATTACATAAACCATCGATAACCGCCAAAAATTGACTAATTATTAGCATTTCCCAAAGAACAAAGCCACCTAAGAAAATAGGAACCAAATATCTGTATCTGCTGCTTAGGAGTTTCTTGAAGTAATGCGATAAGAAACCACCACATAACAAAGGAAATATTTCGAACTAAAGCGACATGGGAAGCACTTCATAATGAGCCGTTGCACATAATCGGCAACAGCTTTTCGGCGTCCTTCCGATGGTGGGTTGGGCTGAATGCAGGCAATGAGCTCTGCTGTCCTCTCCTCGGCTTTTAACCATCTCTCCGGGTCAAGGAATCGAATCAGCGGACCTGCATTGGGCAATAGGCCATTTGGCAGCAGCCCACTTGGCTCTGCCCAGCCCTCACCCTCGCCCATGCACTTGGCTGTGCTAATTTGCACCCACAACAACAGAAACCCCCGCAAAAGAACAAAACTTGATGTTTCCTATTGTAAACAGAGATGAAAACAGGCTTCACTTTGACCAATATTCACCATATTGATAATAGCTTCAACTTTAATTAATGAAAAACCTTCCAAAAGCAAAGAACAGAGTACCTAACACTCTCAGAATGTACTCTTATCCTGAATAAGTGTTAAAACTGGATTTTTTAGTCGACGACGGAAGGAAATTAATTAGAAATAAATGTTAATTTGGAGGAAACAATAGAGACAGAATACAGAATACCTCTGGATCACCTAATCGGGAAGATTGAACAACAAACCCTAAGCGGAAATGATTGTAATTATTAAGGGGACAAACGAATTGGTTGGAAATTAGGAATAATGCAATGATGCAAAAACATGAATTAATATTGATGCTATTGGGGATCGTCGAATCATTGAAAGATAGATAAAAAAAAAATAGGGTATTTATTGGGTGTGGGGGTGTAAATCAGATTTCTTCAGGAGAGAGAGAGAGAGAGAGAGAGAGAGAGAGAGAAGGGGGTTGACGTTTGGGGATTTCTTGCGGTTCCTGCAAATAGAAAGAGTATGGGGTTTTCAAATTTTACGGCAACCTTTATCATGCCAAACATGGATGAAATCTGAATAGTACTACTACTAGATTAGTTGGAAGGATGAAATGTGAAAAAATAAGCAGTAAATATACAGTGACAGAGTTATGCAGATTAGTTAATGGTGAACTGAAATCCGCAGTTCAAAAAAACAATGGTTATATATATATATAATTAGCAGGGAAAATGCAACTTATGTTGATATAAATCAAGTACAAGTTACACGGCCCAAAGGGAGAAGAGAGTACAACAACAAAAACAAAACATTACAAACAAAAGCCGCAAAATTGTACAACAGTGACGATGGAACCACCAATCCGCTCGGATGTGGCTGGAGGAAGACGACGGAATGATGTCAGCGTCCAGAGCCCCACATCGCTTCGTCCCACCGCAATCGCAGCTGCCAGGCGCCACCACCTCCGCTACCAGAAAAACCCCAAATCCGGCACCTAGGCTCGGATCGGAGCCTCCCAAAGTCCTAAACCATGGAGTAGAAAGAGACACAAGAGGAGAGGAGAGGAGAGGAGAGGAGAGGAGAGGAGAGAGCTGGATCGGGTGGGGGACGGAGAGGTAAAGAAGAAGAAAGAGATTTGAGAGGGGAATCAAGAGGCGGGGAAGAAAGGAAGGGGGGGGGGGGGGGGGGGGGGGGGGGATCTATGTTACAACGAAGAACGATTTTTGTCTTAGTCTAAAAAATTAATTTTATTACCTCGCCTTTGTTTACTATGAGAGAATTTTTAAGAAGATTGTGTTAAATTGTTGTCCCATATTCTAATTCCTGCACCACTATCCCAGGTGCGAAGTTATGGGGTCACTCACCTGCTGATTGGCTTCTATGACTTTTGTTCTATGCCATTTTTTGGCTGACAGAAATGGACTAAGTTCTAAGTTGCCAGCATAAAAGCAATGGGGCAGAGGTGGTTGTACCAAAAAAAAATTTGACACTGGATCATGCATCAGCTCATGGATAATCTGAAGAGGCCTGATTCCTCTCCGTATTGTTCCAATTTTATCGTAGATTAGCATGGACACAAGCATGGTCCTGTGTCCAAAGTAATTTACTGCAAAAAATAAATAAATTATCAAGTGTCTTAGATTACTCCACATGATGTTCTACGGTTCTTCCTCACCGTACCAGTTTCGTAGGATAGGCGAATGAAAGTTGTATAGATGTTTAGCTCAACAGTATGATTATGAAAGCATGAATTCGTATGTGATATATTGTGCTTGGTTTTGGCTTTAGGGTTTGTGGCCCAGTGAGTCATCTGTAGTATGGGCTGAGGTTAGCCAAAACATCCTAACAAATACTGAGAGGCAGTGAGGGAAGGAAAGACAACAGTCGGAGAACGAGGAAATTTTGCTAGAGACAAAGGCAAAAGGAGAAACTTGGATTCCTAAAGCATTTCACAGTACCTCAGAGCAAGGAATGCGGTTAGAATTGCTAACCAAACTAGTGGTTGGTCCCACCAGCTCCAATAGTGTTCCCTTTTTAAGTTATTTTAATTCATTTCCTTCTTGGTGCAGTTTACTTCAGAATTGAGATACATTCAGTTTAGGCACTGATTTTCTTAAGTTCTGACCACAATTTTTTTTTTTACTCCCTATGTATCAGAAAACAAGACTAATATAGAACTGATTAGAACACCTTAGCTAAAGAAAAATTCCCTCTGGAATTGACTTCCCCATGTATTATTCCCTTACATTGCATTACATTGTCGATGTACATCATGACAATTAATAATTTCATAGATCGCAAAAGACACAATTTCACTGTAAATTTTATACCAACAAGTGTCACCGGACGTGCGAAGCACATAGGGGCCCCACCTAGTGCTTCATACATGCATGTGATGAAGATTTCTTCCTAACGAATTAAACACATTTCGAAAAATAAAGAATTAAGCCGAACACTTTTCCTTTTATTAAGATGGAATTTAGAAAGGAAGTTAATCGGAAACATTGAATCAACTTGGTCGATTAAGAATGAAAATATATACACAACATTTAACCACAACCCCAAAACCAACCACAACCCTCTAACGTGCAGCATTGATGGAAGACCAACCTAGCATGGCATTAGGGAACTATGTTGCGACTTCGCCTAGAACCTCCAAATGTTTTTGAATGAATGGAGTGATTTTGGATCGAGCTCTTAGGGCCGTCCGATTGCATCAATTCCTGCGTTGGGTCTTTCAGAATTCGATTTTGAGATGAATCAATAGTTCGGATTGACCGCTAGGGAAGTACAATGGAGTCCTCGGCGCCGTCTGTGCGTGGTTAGTACAGCCGAACTACTCCCAGTAACCTTAATTTGGCTATGTTGATGAAGGCAAGGATTGTGGCAGAAAATAGGCTCTTTGCTGGTGAGGGTCTTCTTAAAGGTGGGGCTGTTTGTTGCTTGGAATTGGGTCAAGCAAGTGACCAAATCGTAAAGTTGGTGGTAGATGGCGCCTGGAGTCTGGAGAAGAGAAACTCTGGATGGAGATGCGGCTTGGTGTACGGAAGACTTGACGAGGATGCGGGTAATGCGTGGCTACACAAGGGTTCATGCTCTCTCTTCGACTGGTGTGGAAGCTTTGGCCATTTTGTAGGCTTTGAGATGGGCTAAAGCTGCCGGAATGAGGAGTTTGCAAGTTTTAACGGATATCCTTGAGGTGGTTTATGCTTTATGTAGCATTACGAAAGCTCCTATTGTAATTCGGAATGTAGTAATTGATATTCTTGATATTATAAAATCGTTTGACTATGTAAAAATTATCAAAACCTCCCGGCAAGAGGTGAGAAATGCTCATAATCTTGCCCGGAGCCGTCTTTATAATTCATATTCTAGTTAATGGTATTTATGTTCTCGGTTCAAAAAAAAAAAAATATTCAACTTGTATGTTTCTCCAGCAAAAAAAATACTCCCTCTGTCCCAATTTTGTTGTCCATTTATAGGCATGCGTGCCATTTTTCAATTGCTTATATTTTTCAATCTATAATGTTTTTTACAATTTTGAAAACTTTGTTTTATAGAAGTCATTGAGAGCTATCAAACAAGAGTCATATTGAATATGTATAACATTATATATTTGAAAATATAAATAATTTTTTGAGGTGTTGTAAATAATACAACTGGACAAGAAATTTGAGATGAAGGGAGTAATAGAGGAGTCGGCTTCTGCAGTTCTGTCATATGTGCTGTCAGAGGGTTGGACAGCTCGGGTTGCAGTCCGGCCAGCTCCTACCCCATTCCGCGGCAATTTCAATGATCGCATTCGTTGACGTATCAGAGCTTGTTTATTTCTAAAGTTAAGTTAATAATCAAGTCAACAGGATAACAGATACCATCCGATCAAGCACATTTATATGAAAATAGAACGACTTTGTCACACTAAATTATAACTCCGGCAACTATAATGCTCAACGAATTCTACATCATAAACAAATCTGATCATTAAAAATTGCATGGGTGTAGACCCCTCGCAATAAACACCACAATTCCCATATGCTTGTAAGGAAAATGAAAATCCAACTTTCTAGTAGTAATAATTAGCCAAACGATTTTGATACTCCCAAAATTGTCCTTAGGGTTCGTTTGCTTTTTTAGATAAAAAGATGGGATAAAGAATCTTTAGGATATGGGTGCCATATAAACTCCCTCGAGATATAGTTAAAGAGAGGAAAAAATCCATTGTTTGGGTTAGGGATGTCAATGGTTGGTTCGGTTCGGGTATTGTCATATCCGAACCCATTACCTAAAATCGGAAGGGTATCCAGAACCGAACCGATATCTGAACGGGTAGAGAAAATTGAAATCATAACTAAACCAATCGGGGATCGGGTAATCCCCGAACCGATTGGGTAACCGAATGAATTGCAAACAGAACTTGAAACTTCACCAAATTGACCCAAATACGAAATTGTATCTATTAAAAACTCTGTTTATACAGCATGTATTGTCGAAAGGAAAACCTGAAACTTCAGCAGAACAGTAAATATTCAAATGGCAACAAAAAGAACCACCCTGAACCAAGATAACCATGACTATGGGTGAAAGGGCAGACCGGATAAACCGGACCAAACCGGCCTTATTCAGTCCCCCCTTTTTACACCTGGTTCGGTCCCGGTTTGGGAAATTTGCAAACCGAGAAACCGGTCTGGTTTGCGGTTTAAGGGCTCCCATAACCGGACCGTTTTTTAATACTTAGAAAAAATGTTGGGAGTGGGAGTCGAACGCAAACATAACCTGTGGATGTAGAACTCTTTACCACTAAGCTGGCTGTACCATTTGTTTGAAATGTGAGGAAATATTATATTTAATATCTGATAATGAGTTACTACTTAAATATATATGATCATTTCCAGACGCTAGATCTGATTATAACCTTACATTTCTTCTCTCTCTCTCACCTCTCCGTCTCTATCTCCTAGACTCCCAACTCCACGCCGCCGCACGCCGCAAGTCGCGACCACTTCCCTTTCTCCCCTCGAGATCAATGGCGGCAAACCCCCTCTCTCTCTGCCCAAAGATCGATTCCACGAAGAAGACAACACTCAACAGGCAATAGCCATGGGATGTTTGGATCTGAAAAAACTTGATCTAGTTTGTAACGTTTGTTTACAAAATCTTTGTATACCAGTGTAGAATACTAGGAATACATACCTTTTTTTTCGCTCTTTCTTTATTTCTAAGGTTAATTTTTTTATTTGGTTCGATCTGGTACTACGTTGTTTCGATCGGCATCTCTCTCTTTCTCTCGTCTGACCAAACTGGGAAACCGGTAGAACCGAACTGAAACCGGATGAAACCGACAGGAACCGAACCGGCCTTATTTGGTCCGGTCCCAGTTTCAAAAATCTCCAAACCGAATGACCGGTTCGGTCCAAAAAATACCCCGAAACCGGATCGGACCAGACCATTTTCACCCCTAACCATGACACAAAAAAGGACTCGTATCCAAGACTCCAATGATCGACTGACAAATCCACACCGGGTGGGTGAGAGATGTGCTTCGACTATGCATGTCGCAGAGAGAGAGAGAGAGAGAGAGAGAGAGACCACAATCGTTGGCTGAGATCTCGTAGATTGGAAATGCTGAGATTGTCTGAAATCGAAACAAACGAGAAATATTAGCTCGGAGATGCGCGAGATCTCTCACACGCACAGGGAGGGATATATATATATATATATATATATATATATATATATATATATATATATATATATATATATATAGAGAGAGAGAGAGAGAGAGAGAGAGAGAGAGAGAGAGAGAGAGAGAGAGAGAGAGAGAGAGAGAAGCATTTGGGTCAGGTGACAGGCATTTCCTATTTATCCTCGTGCGAACCACATGAGGACAAAATGACGAGGGCAAAATAGTCACATTATCTCTTGGTAGAGGGGATATAAAATCTCACTCCTCCATGAGATATGATATCCCAGGATATAGGCACTATCAAGATATGAAATCCAGTCTGTAATGCGAAAACACTATGCTTTGACACCTACAACATATCCAACCCCACATTCAAATACCTCCAAACAACTAAGCCTTTAAAGCTCAAGCTATGTGTACTTTTTTTTTTGTTGCCAGATGATATACATTAGCGGGAGAGGAGAGTTAGTAGTGTTAGTAAGACAACCGCGCCCCTCGTGGGGCTCGAACATACGCCTCCACTGAGGAGGCAAATGAACTTGCCAATTGTGCTAGCCTGGCAGTTCATGCTATGTGTATTTGGAACACTAGAAAATAAAAATTAGAGTATGGTTAAAAAAAAGTGGAGTGTCAAAATTAGTTACCAATAATTAAGTATAGAGTGAAGACAAAAGCCACAAACCACCTACTAGGTGGTCCGCAGTGTACGTACGTGCGCGTTGTATAGTACTCCTTAAGAGGTTGCTGACAACTTTATGGTACCATTGGTACAGAGGCCATAGATACCCGGATTCCATTTTTTTTTTTAATAAAACAGGGTGATTTTGGATCCAGCTCATACAGCTGTCCGATTGCATCGATTCTCGAGTGGAACCACTCTGAATTCAATTTTGAGATGGATGAATGGTTCGGATTGATCATTTGGGACCCACAATGGGGTCCCCAATGCCAGTCGGTACGGCCGATTGGTACCTGTAGAACGGTTGCACTATAAAACCAGAGGAAAAGGCGGACGGAGGCTGCGGTTCTGTTTTGGCAGTCGCCATGTCCGACTAAACTCTCCTCTTGGGGGCAGATGAAACCCTGTTCCAAGTAACAATGTATTCTGCATGAATTAGGGTTTTTATTCGGATCGGATTATATGATTAGAACTTGTTTTAATTGTTTTTATTCTTTCAATCAGTTGCGTATTTGTATACTAGTTTCAAATACCTGTTCATATAATTGTGTTCAATGTTGTGCTTGGAGTTCTGAGATAAACTATGCTTGTGACACGAATCGTGCAGTTGGGCGGAGTGACACTGTGCTAGTGAGACGGTCCCTTGCCGTAGGATAGTCTATGCCTTTTAATAATCACAAATATCCTCTTGCCAACCATTGATCGGGATTGCAAGCCCTGCTAATAGTTTTTTATCGATTTGAATAGGAATCCAATTTATGCCATAGTTACACGGAAGGGGTGGATTCGAAACCCTAGATCTTTTTCTTCATAGTCTTCTCCAATTTAATTACTGCTTTGCTTAGTTTAATCGTTTGCAAAATTAATTCCAATCAATCAATCTTTTCTGAATTAAACTAGAAATTAATTGAATATATTGTAACTCAGCCAAACTGTCCCCGTGGATCGACACTTTGACTTAACCACTATTCTTTAAATTAGTAGTTAATTCTTAGGTTTTATAAATATATTTTTTACTCGGCACGACACGGTCACTTGGGTACCTACTTTTGGGTCCCATACGAGTGATCCGAGCCGTTTATTATTTTTAGAACATTTTTTTAAGGGGCCCCACAAAAATTCATCTCAATCGGACGGTTAGAAGTGGTTGAACCAAAGTCCCACCGTTTCAATTACTTCTAACTGTCCGAGTCAGATGAATTTTTGTGGGGCCCCTCGAAAAAATGTTCTAAGGATAAACGTTTTGGATCACTTGTGTGAGACCCAAAAGTAGGTACCCAAGCATGCTCTATACCTTTTTTGTGCCTATGGGTCGACACCCATAGGTTTTTTCCTGGGCAAATTACACTGACCTCCCCT
Organism: Vaccinium darrowii; assembly: GCA_020921065.1. NCBI lineage: Eukaryota > Viridiplantae > Streptophyta > Magnoliopsida > Ericales > Ericaceae > Vaccinium > Vaccinium darrowii. The sequence continues at coordinate 1,462,948 of CM037162.1, read as the reverse complement.
GACGTTTCTGACAAATATATTGACCCCCCTCAGGTTCTGAAAATTACAGCTACCTCCCTTGCTTTACAAACTAATAAATAATTACACCCTTACCATTAAAATTACACTAACGGCGTTAACTTTGAGAACCAAAAGACCCTTATACCCTCCTCACAAGTAATTTAAAGTGCAACTAACGCTATTACTTTAAATTAACACATGTTTTTTTTATAGTATTAAAATATGAAAAGTAAAAAAAAAAAATTTATTTTTCTAACACAAAATAAAATAGCTAATAGAAAATTTTAAATGTTTTGGACTTTTTTTTTTCAATAACTAATGCATCTTTTATATATAGTCAAAATATTTACTTTTGAATGTCTCTCGTCTATACAAATCTAAAAATAATAAAATTTACAGGAAGATCAAAAAAGAATAAGTGACAATCAAATCAAAATCCTTAGTTTTTCTTTTTAATTTTTTGGTAGTTTGTTTTATCAAAACTATCCAAAAATTAAAAAGAAAACAAAGAATCTTGATTTTTCTATCTTTGGACAAAGTTTAATGTTTATTTGTTTTCCCCAAAAAAGAGTAATCATAAAATTAGATTAAAAATAAATTAATTTTGGTAAAGATAATGCATTTTGGAATTTCGACAAATTTTATTACTTTTTGATTTGTATAAACAATATAAATATTTGATTTTTAGAGGGAATATTTGATATGTATATAAAGCAAGGGAGGTGACTGTAATTTTCAGAACCGGAGGGGTTCAGTGTATTTGGTCAGATATTTTAGTGGAGCTCAGACTTCAGCGTAATTTGCCCTTTTTCCTTCATCGTACACTACTATCTTATTGATGATGTATTTGGTCAGATATTTTAGTGGAGCTCAGACTTCAGCGTAATTTGCCCTTTTTCCTTCATCGTACACTACTATCTTATTGATGATTTTTAGAGGGAAGCATTCTGTTGTGCTTGATCTTGACCCAGTTGTGATCAGGAGCGCCGGAGGATGGGTAAGAGACGAGTCGCCGCCGGTTCGGATCGCCGTCGGGACCGAGTCGAACTGTCAACTCTAAAAGACCTGACCCCAGAATCGGCGGCTTCTAAATCCAATCAGGATCGCAAGCTCCTCACTATCTTCGTCGTCATCTTCTTCATGGTCTCGCCTGTCATTTCCCTAATTGTGTTGTAGTTGTCGTTGAGATAGAACTTTGTGGTACTTCACCTATTTCTTGTTTAGAAATTCAGGAAAATTCGAAGGTCTCGGAGAATACATCTCACCGGCATTTTACAAATGCTGTACTGGCCTACATTACTCCATGGTATGTCCATCTTATGCCATTAATTTGCTTATTTCAGAAGTGCAAATTTTGTCGGGTTCATTTTGAAGCAAGTCATCCAATTTTATAACTGCTAGAGGTTGCCTGTGCAAGAAGGGGCGGAGCCAGGGGGGTCAAGTGGGGTCACTTGACCCCATTGAGGTGTCAAATTTTTATAGGATAGGTATAATATTTTTAGAATTTTGTATTTTTGCCTCTTGTATATGATAATTTTTTCCCCAACTACTTGCCCTCCTCCTTATCACCGCCCACACCAAATAATTTTTCTTGTAACTCTCTAATTCTCTTTACCACTACTTACCCTCCTTACCACACCCACTTGCGTTGAGTTGTTGTATACTGTCATAGATATGCAACTCCAAGAGCTAAATAATCGCTTTAATGAGATAAACACCGAGTTACTTCTTTGTATTGCATGTCTAAGTCTATCCAACTCATTCTCAAGTTTTGACAACCAAAAGTTGAATTGCATGGCCGAATTTTATCCTAAAGACTTTTTCGGTACTGAGCTTTTGACACTTTTAGATAAACTTGAGAATTTTATCATTGATGTGCGGTCTAGTGTTGAGTTTTCAAACTTGAAAGGAATTGGTGATGTTTCTTGAAACATGGTTGAGACCTGAAAAGATTTTTGACTTTGGCTCTAGTTTTATCTGTTGTGACAGCTACAGTAGAAAGAGCATTTTCTACCATGAGATATTGTGAAAAATCGACTTCGTAACTGAATGGATGATCAATGGTTGCATGATAGCTTGATTGTGTATATTGAGAGGGAGATTTTTAATAGTATCACAAATGAGGCTTATTATGCTACGATTTCAAAATATGAAAAATCGTTGGGGTCACTTGTAAACATTGTTATAGGTTTTAAATCGATACCTACTTTTTGTTGGCATTCAAGTGTAGTTTTTTGTGGTCGGTTGTGGACGTGGTTATAGGTTGTATATCTAAGCTAATTTTTGTTTGGCATTTCAGTGTATCTTTTGGAAGATGAATTGTAAATGAAATTATATGTTATTAATAGACATCTACTTTAACTCCTTTCTATTTCGCATTTTGGTGTTTTTTTTTGTTCTATTATTCTGCTTTAAGAGTTTGACCCCACTAACATTTAGTTCTGGCTCCGCCCCTGTGTGCAAGACGAATTTTGGTAAAATATAACTATCTATTAGGAATTTAGAACTAACAGGACTTTGACATGGACTGGATGGTGAGGAGAACCAACCGTTGATGAATTTGTGGAACTAACCATGCAAGCTCGAAACCCACTTGTGGTTGGAGATGTCCACCTCACTTTACACCGTTATGCACAAAAAATATGTTTTGATTTGTCCCGGAGAAAGAGGATGAGTTTGTGTACTGGAAGAAGATAGTGGGGTAGGAAACTGGTATTGGGTAGTTATTTGGTGTTGAATTGTCAATTATGTCGTTACAATTATTTTTTTGACCATTCAATAGTAGGTAATTTTGTTTCTTTATTTGTACAAATTTGAAAACGAAAAAGATTGACAGGGCTTCAAAAAAGGGAGACACCATTTGAATAGATGTTTAGTTGGCATGCAAGTGGTGAATTGACGTTTCCTGCCCTTGACTTAAAATTTTAAGTAAAGCACTAAAGCTTCATTTGGGCCAAGATTTGAGTAAAGGATGGAGATTCTCTTGTTTGAATGAGATTAAAGTCACTCTAGAAATGTGTAATTTGGGGTATAAAAGCTCTGTAGGTGTTCCTAGACTTGCCTTTTATTGGGTTCCATTTTTAAGGTAGGCGGACAAAAAGAGCACTGGGGTATTTATATTGTGGTCCTCTTCGTGTTTCGATAGATTGTAATACATCCCTGAGGAATATTGGATTATATGACCTGTAGTTTTAGTCTTCGATCAGCTTACCATTCAGCGAGCTGAACTCGATTTGGAGCTGAAATTTGCATTCTCAATCACACTAATTTTGCTCATCAAGATGTACATTTGCCATAAATGAAAGGCTTATGGGAGAAATTTGGATATTTATTTGGTGGTATAGGTATATTTTGCTGGCGAAGCTATTATTTGGATTTTCATGGTGATTTGGGAAGCTCTTGGCTGTCCTATATATTTTTCCATCTATCTTGTTCACTTTAGTTTTTGGGTCAATTTTAAGCATCAATTATCTAGGGTTGGCATTTGTTTGATAACTACGGGTCTCCGTATTTTCCAATTCAAGCCTTAAGCATATACAAATTCATGGAAGACCTTCTAAATGGTGCAGGAACTCGAGGTTATGAAATTGCGAAGAGTTTCAACTCCAAGTTTACGCATTTGTCGCCTGTGTGGTATGACCTGAAGAGGTGTGTCTGAATTCTGATTATCAACTTTAGTAAGTCCCGTATCTTAGAGGTACTAGTGGGGACTGGGGAGGCTGAAGTTTATCCTAGGGGTTCTTTAGGATATCTTGACCCCTTTGGTTTTGGTTGTCAACTGAAGGATTTAAACTTTCGATTGTGCATTAAACTTATTTTTTGAGATATCAAGCTTTTCTCGCCGCCGTTCACTTTAACTATCTTATAGAAGTACTATTATGGCCACAATTAAGTTTCACGGGTGGATTAAACTTGTTACTCCCTCCGTCCCATTTTAAATGCTCCCTACAGGAGACCATGGAACTTTGACCTCAAAAAATAAAATACTTTCAGAATTAATTTTTAATTTTTTTTGCATCGTTCAAAAGATCTCACTGAGTACTTTCAAGCGGTTTAAAAGTCAAAATGGCACGACTTTTCGTAGGGAGCATTTAAAATAGGACTGAGGGAGTATAAGATTTCAATCATTTCCCATCAATGTTTGTTTTAGCTGTTTTACAAGTACTATTGTGGTCGTAAATCCTGTTGATCCGTAGTCATAAACTATTTCACAGCTACAAATCCTCAACATAGCTAGTTTGTCTTTTTTGTTTTTTGGTTTCTTTTCTTATTGGCAAATGGGATTCCAAGATTCCAGTGTTTGGATGTTTGTGCTAAAATGATGGTATGAGAAGTTGAACTGTTGATACTGGGGCTGCCTTTATTCTCAAGTATCATATATTTTCTTCCATCTGTTTCCAGCCAAAGGCCAAATTTAATTCTCCAGGGAAGACATAATGTTGATAAAGGATGGATTTCAGATCTTAGAATGAAAGGAAATGCTCAGGTACAATTAATAAATGTCGTCACAGGTGGAACTAGCCAGATCTACTTCTTTCCTACTTTGTGGGATTACCGTTACTTGTTAATAGAAGATGACTACTAATACAATGTTTATGGACATCTCATTTGATTGTGAAACTTTTGGGGCTTGTTGAATGAGTTGAGAGAGGAACCGAAATGTCATGCACTCTATCCACTCAAAGATGCTCATGAAAATGAATAAACATTTAGAGAATTTGAAACAGAATTGCTCATGTTCTTGGTTTCTTGTTTAGTGTTATTCTGAACTATTATTGTACTTGACAAGATGGCGGTACCACTCATTTACAGGGAAGATATCTTCCCTCAGAGCCCACTATGATTATTTGGTTTCTTCTGCCTGGATTGATCCATTCTGTTTCTTGGAAAGACTCTTGTACTCTTAAGTACTAATACTTCTAGTAGTCGTTGAAATAAAACAAGAAGAAAAATTTATGGTTATACTCGGTCTATTAATTGGTTTTGTCCAGCATTGTCAGTGCTGGCCCCGAAGTTTGGGTTGCCCAAGCCCGACTCTTAGCTTGGTTGCCCACTTAATATTAAGTCATAAAAAAATCAAAAACTATACAAGTAAAAAAATTACAAAATTCGTAAGTCATTTTAGAGGCCCCAAGCAAACTTCTAATATTGGATACATCTTTTAAGAGTTTTTTTTTATAAAAAAAAATTACTACAAAATTACAAAAAAAATTATATTAAAAGAATATGAAAGATAAGCGGGGAAAGATATATTTGTAAGAGTTTTTGTTTTTGTTTTTGTTTTTTTTAAAGGAACAATCCTCGTATTTTAACTATGATTAGTGTGAAAAACTTACAAATTGTGTTACATCGCTCGATTTTGTTTTCAATTTTCCACCATTGGGATTATTATCTTTATTCAAATGTAAGAGCATATCACTTGTACAATATTGTTGTGTTTATTAAATATTAAATTTCTTGCAAAATAATAAACTAATGTAATTTTTTTAAATATTGATTGGCAGCAAAAAAACAAAAAGTTTAGAGTCACATTTAAAATGTACACTCATTTACACAAACACATATATAAATATGTGTGGCACGTACATACTAACCTATTTGTATGGTCTCATAAATTTATGGGAGTATTTGTATATTTGAGTGTGGTTTTAGACTTGTAGGGAAAACAATGGAATAGAGAAAGTTGATATTTTTTTTTTTGAACCATAAACATATACAATAAATGATACTACCCTGCATTCTAGAGGGAGATGGGGGAGGGGCTCGGTTTTGAACCCGGGTGAGCATGGGGCAAGCACAACACTCTTATCAACTGAGATAGGCCACCAGCTCGAAAGTTGATAAATTAAAATAAAATAAAATAAGGGAAAGATATCAAAGAGAAGCCAAAATTTAGTGCAAGAAAGAAACCCAAAATTTAGTGTAAAAAAGTAACCGCAAAGATTTGAACCCAGCTCACACAGGAGACTAACACTATCGGTGGACCATCTAGACCAGTGAACCTTTTGTTACATCTAGAAACCTTTTTAATATTTATTATTAAGTTACGAATTTTTTTAATTTTTTTGGTTGCCCCGGCCTGGGGGGTTGCCGAAGCCCGGTGGCTTGCGGGGCTTACCCCAGGGCCGGCCCTGAGCATTGTGCAGAGCAGTTCAATATCAGATTGTTTCACTGCTCTCTCGCTCTCTCCCTCTCTCCCTCTCAAAATAGGTTTTGCCAAGAGTTGTTCTTTAAGCATTTCCCAGTGAGCTGCTGACAAAGAAGAAGCAGAGGAATAAAGCAATTGATCTTATAGTGACAGAATGCAAGTAAGCCCTTTATGCCGCATCAGGTCTTTTTAATAAGTTTTTTAACCTATTTATACGAGGATAACACGATTTTCACATGCAAGGCACCTTCCTACTTTTGGGGATTAATACTTCTCGTGGGTCTTCTTTAAATTACAGGGAAATGGAATATGATGGTATTGTCCTTGAATCCTGGTCAAGGTGGGCAGGTTATGGAGTCTTGCAAGATCCGGCCATTCGCAATATGGTACATGAATATTCTCAGTTGTGTTTCTGTGTCTTTTGAACAATATTTTGCAGTCCTACTTCAATAACTTTGTACGCACCATCTTCTTCCATGTCTAATCAGCTAGAGCACAGGGGCTAGAAAATATCTCATTATTTTTTAATCCAGCAAACCTTAAGATTCCATTGTGTACAGACGATTTGGTAATCTCTAGTTACAAGAAACTCATTGGGTTGTTTTTCTCTTTTATGCACATGGCAATTAACCATGTCGTTTTGTTTCATGGTTTACTATCCCTTTCCTAGGCTGTCTCCTTGCTTTGCTTTTCTTGAGTTTTCAAATGCAGTATACTGCTAAATTTAGCAAAGTCCAGAAGAAAACTTGCTGTTGTAATACCTGAGTTTTGTGTTAATTGTCATAGCTCAGAGATTCTCATCATAATACGTTCCTCTATACATAATATTAAACCTTGTGAGCGCACTGCACTCTTAAGTGATAAGGCTTTGCCTTAATCAGTTTCTTGCTTTTTAGCATTTTAACCTTTATGTATTTTCCATCGTATGAAACCATTTTATATCTTCTGACATCTGAAGATATGTGTGTTCCGGAATCTTTATTTCTTTGCAAGCCAGGCACTTCAGTTCATAAAGCAACTTGGGCAAGCACTACATGCTGTGAGCTTAGAGAGGAGCAGTGAGCAGCAACATTTACAACTAGTGTACATTATAGGTCCACCATATTCAGAGAAGCTTCAAGAGTATGATTTTGGGCCAGAAGATCTTAAAAGCTTGAGTGATGCCGTAGATGGTTTCTCACTCATGACCTATGACTTCTCAGGTCCTCAGCGTCCGGGTCCCAATGCACCTCTGAAATGGATCCGTTCTACAATGCAGCTACTGCTTGGTACAACCAGTAATGGTGCTCGAAGCCTGGCTCATAAGATATTTGTTGGTCTTAATTTCTATGGGAACGACTTCGCCCTCTCAGAAGGTATACATCTCTTTGTTTAATCTCTCAACTATTATTTTACGCTTGGTGTTAACAAATTTGTATTATACCCAATGATCTTGACTGATTAATGAGAGCATATGAAGTAAGATATCATTAATCAACCTAGGCACCGTACTGAGGAAGCTTTCTTTGTTTTGTTTCAGTATTATTGGATATCCGAAAGCTGTCAATTCATTTGAAATGAACCCATCTTGGACCTTGTCAGCACTTTTGGTCTGCATATGCTATATGCATTGAACAATTCATCATATTATCTGGATTGCAGAGAGGAATAGTTAATTTCGGCGGAAACAAGCCCAAGTCGAGAATGCTTGAGATAATAAACTCCAATAACTATCTAATCATGAATTCAATAAACCTTTTTAATGATCCATAATCTCTTGCATTTCGTATCTGGAGTCCTTATCCTGGCCAAGGGAATACTTTTGATTCATGATGGTGGTATTTGATTGGCTGTTTAGTAGTCCTTATCCTGGCCAAGAGAATGCTTGAGATAATAAACTCCAATAAATATCTAATCATGAATTCAATAAACCTTACTTTCAGAATGAACACTCATGATGATATGATTATCTATGATATCAGACGATTGATCCTGTTTTGGAATATCCTTACTTTACAGGTTTAGGTGGTGGAGCTATCACCGGAAGGGATTACCTGTCTTTGTTGGAGCAGCACAGGCCTTTGTTGCAGTGGGATGAGAACAGTGCAGAGCATTTCTTCATGTACTCTGACGATAAGCACATCAGGCACGCAGTATTCTACCCATCACTGTCGTCCATATCAATGCGTCTGGAGGAAGCTCTTTCATGGGGTGCTGGCATCTCAATTTGGGAAATTGGACAAGGTTTGGATTACTTTTATGATTTTCTGTAATGTGATATATCAATCTTATCCTTCGTTCCTGGATACTTGTGACGCTATTTTTTGTTGTTTGCTCTCCGTTGATATCTAACCAGATATATTTTGGCCGAGTTTATTAATCATCTGAAGTTCTTCTAAATGGAAATTACAAAATAGATGATCTGCTAATGGAAAAGCCATGGCTTCTAGCTTGCTTTATGCACTGTAAACCAACAATTCATTGGAATTGAAAATGATGCGAGGATGAGCAAATGCAGGTCTCTGATATTTCTCTTCAGGATGCAATTACCGATAGTATCTTAGGTGCATAAATCTGTTATTGCTACTGTTGGAGCCTTGAGGACTGTTACAGACTGACAGTACACTTGAAATGGACAGTTCCCCAAAACCGAACTTTCCACTGTAAGGCGTGGGGAGATGTTTTAGCTGGTAAAGTCTTTTCTTCTTCCTCTGTGCTCGGCGCCTCTATTTGCCTAATGAAATATATGTCATGGCATTGATATCGCTGCTTTTTTCAACTTTAGGGTTGCGATTGGCAAAACATGGAAAAGTTTAGAAAATTGGCAGGTATCCGATTGTGATTGTGGTCCATTTAAGCAGTTCCAAGCAAATAATGGCATTGTTGAATGCACCGAGCTCCATGTCGTTGTCCGAATAAAATGAATGAGAATCATGTAAAATTGGAGAGGATGTGCCAAAAATGTTTTAAGTGCTTGAACCAAACCTCTACCGTTTCTTTGATTGGAAACGGTGGAGGTTTGGTTCAAGCACTTCTAACTGTCCGATTGAGCTGATTTTTTGTGAGCCCCCTCGGAAAAATGTTTTAAGAATATTGAACGGTTCGGATCACTCGTGTGGGACCCAAAAGTGGGTCCCCGAACGCGCTCTGTACCATTTCGGTACCTCCCCGTCGGTACCCCTAGCAGCGTCCTGCCAAAAAAGAGTCGGCTTTGACTTTCCCTTTTCACATCATTTGGGGATGAAACTAAAAATTTTCCAATGTTGCTTTTAACCTCTCAAGTTTCACCAAATTGCAGATCAATTTCGCATCATCTCCTTATTTTTGGATGAATTCGATGTTGAATTATTAAAGTCACTTATTTTTGGATGAATTCGATGTTGAATTATTAAAGTCAAATCTTAAAAAGTGCTTTTGCTCAAATTACTGTATTAACTAAGAACAAATTGCCAAGGGTGTTTTTCCAAATTGTTTTTTTTTTTTTTTTTTTATTGTCTAAAGACAGAATAGTTTTCGAAATAAATCCAAAATTATTCACCATCGGTAAATAGGGATGGCAACGGTGCGGCTTGGTTTGGTTCGGTTATTAGTAAAACCAAAACTGAAACATAGACCTAAAATTAAAACTATAACCAAAACCACCAATTTTCAGGTTATGATTTCGGTCTGGTTTTTTACCAAATCCGTGGTCAATATTTTTAAATAGAGTTAAAACATGGAATATTTTAAAAACAAAATACTCCATCCAACAACACAATTTACCCCAAAAAAAAGAAAAACCCCAACAAACTAGTATGCCATATTGTGTAAAGATACTAAAATGCAATAACAAAATAACAAAAATCAATGATAGCAAAATCCAACAAATAACTAATGCCATAGGTGTATGTATAAGTATATATTTATACAAAATGGTATTTGCGGTTCGATTATAATTAAGTTCAATTTTTAATGTGATTATCATATAAAACCGAAACAATCTCTGGAAGCAAACCGGACGGTTTTACTAAATCAAAACCAAAATTACAGGTAAAAAATTGATTAAAAATCGCACCAATCGGTTTTGTACAATTCGGGTAACCAATGGTAGGGGCGAGATAACGCTGCACTTTCTCATATTGTTACCGTTGCCAAACTCAAAAGAAATCAAGCGGGAAGCAATCCATCAGTACATATATCTCGTTACTGTTGCAGTAGTTACTTCTGCATTTCTGATTTCAACTATCTATCGGACGACTTTCTGAATTAAAATCATCAGGAGAGAGCGAGAGAAGAAGTTGTAATACTAGTGGTGGACTCAGCAGCATTCACCAGAACATTTTTCATCAAAGTGGCATTTTGTCGAACACATGGCGAGGACCAAACACCCGCCGCCCGGAAGCCAAGTCGCCGTCGACCCTCCGGTACAGATCCCTCTCCCTCCTCTCTCCTCTTTCCACTTTCTCATTTTTCAAAACCCTAATTCCCTAACTCTCGTCTTTCTCTCTCTCAAATCAAAGCTACTGAAGCAACCTCACCAGCTTCCCCTAAACCGACTTCGGTACTCTCTCTCTCCCCTATATGTATTTTTTGCTTGTATGCTCCTCTTTTTTATCTGATTTTTGCTGTATGTACATACAAGATCTTTTCCGAATTTGCTTCATATTTTAACTTTTTAATACAGCTTAAAATCCATTTATCTGTCATGTTTGCTTAAATAGTACGTTCTGTTATGCTACATTTATCTGTCATGTTTACCAGACACCTACAAGAAGATCTACGAGGAATCCTCCTTCGAGCGAGTTACTTTATCTATATGCTACATTGTCTTTGTCATATTTTTTTTCCCTGTATTTGTTTGATTAGACGCGATATGTGTTTAGATTGGTGTGAGGTATGTTTGATTTGGGAACGAGTTGAACATTAAACATTCAGGTTCAAGAGAGCAGCCAAGGCAGAGAAAGCCCTTCCGCCATAGGCCAGGTACCGTGGCTCTTCGCGAGATTCGGCATTTCCAGAAGACCTGGAAACTTCTCATTCCAGCTGCTCCTTTAATTCGTACAGTGAGCTTTCTCTCTCTTTGTAAAACACGGACACGTCTACCAGCCTCAAAGGCAGTGGCCTACATGTTAGATACCTACAGCTTGAACATGTGTGCGAGTTTTATTTCAATTATTATTTGGCCGGACCTGCTGGGACATGGTGGGACACATTGGGGACTAGGGAACCAAGATGCTCGCGAACAACTCGAGGCTCGGCTGGCTAAGGGCTCCACTCATTAATTAAAAGCCAAGCTCAAGTTTTAGGGTCGTGTAGTAAATGAGAAAAGCTCGACACTCTAAAGCTCGGCTAAAAAATGCTCATCTTTTTTATAGAGGCTCGTTTAGTAAATGAGTCGTTGAGCCCAAGCTTGAGTTTTAGGCTCGTTTAGTAAATGAGCAGAGCTCAAACACCACAAATTTCGGCTCGACTCAGCTCTTTTGCATTTGGCTGGTGCACTTTCCAATTTCATTATGTTATGCTCATCATTGGATTATGGTGGATCTGGGTGAGGGGAGAGAGATGGAAACAGGGGCTTTTAAGTATTCATCAAAGTCTGCATATTTCTTGTACCATTCTTAATGGTGTACTCCATTGTCCTGCAACTTGCATTAGACTTGAGTAAAGAATCAGGCTCTAGGACCAAGGATTCAGCAGATTTCTTACACTACCAACTGACTGCTTCACTAACCAATATGATCTCCCGTAAAGCCATATCTGGCAGAAAATCTTTTAAGATCCTTGCAAGTTTATGTCAAATCATCATGATGCCATCAAGAATGAAGATTAGGAGTTTAGGATTTTCTGTCGATCTTATTTTGTTGGTTAATTTGGATCTGCTATTGAAAACGTATCTTGAAATCCTCATCATCTGTGGTAGGTGAGAGAGATTAGCAATTCTTTTGCGCCGCAAATCACACGGTGGGAAGCTGAAGCTTTATTGGCAATTCAGGAGGTACTATGTAGACTGTTCAGAATAATATGCATGTAGATAGGCAGTGATGAAGTGCACTACTGTATTTTTAGTCTTGGGTGTGCATTTGCCTTATTATCTTATGAGTATATTTCCAAAACTTATCCGAGTAGTTTCTAATTTCCCCCCTTGAATTATATAACCACCAAGCAGATTTTGTTCTAGGTTAACTGTAAATAATCTGCTCAACTTCAAGTATGCAAATGTGCTTGTAGTTTGAGCATGGTACATATGTTGTTTTAGTCTAGCAAGAAGCAATATAAGAGTAAGACTTAATATGTCTAACAAACATCAAAGCATATAAATAAAAGGTTTAGAGGGTATTTCAGGGAAGGGGTTTGTCATTGTAAAAGAAACACATTAAATTATCCATTCTAGTAGGGATGGAAAGGAGGCAGCAATGATAGCATTGATAACTTTGTAAAAGAAACTATTTGGTGTCAGCAAATAGTAAACAAGTTACTTGAATACTCTCTCTTTCTTCCTTCCAGTTTTCTAGATGATATGGTTAGTTAATGGTTTCGTTTGTTCTCAAGGTTTTTTTAAGAGAAGGATTGTTGGATTTTTCTATTAACTTTTCAAAGAACTCATTGTCTCTAACAGTTCTACAGTATTTTGCTATGTTTACCCCAAGAAGCTGGAGCTTTGTTTTCCGTCTATGTTTTGTATAAGATGGGGGAAAATAACATTTAGTTTCTTGATCATAACTACTCGAGATCACTTGCAGCTATTTTATTCTGCCAGGTTTCTGTTGTTCAACCAGATTCTTGGCTGTTGTGTCTTCCAAAATGCTCATCTATTTACAAATGTTCTTTTGTGCATAAACCAAATAAACTTATTTGATTTCCCATCTTTTGCTGTAATCATTTACATCCCCTTGGTTTTCATTAGGCACTTCACTTCTGCTAGTCTATTTATTGTGAAAAGTGCCATGCTTTCTTTTTATTAAACAGTTTGTCTGTAATTCTTAAATGATCTATGGTGTTGTATTCCCTTGTTTTTTATTAAACCACTTTCCCTATTTTTAGTAGGTAAACAAATATTTACACAGACGGATCCAGGTGTAAATCCTGAAAATGATTTTCTGCATCTGCCTATTACGCTATCCTGGAGAATTTCATTCCATGGTCTTCATTTGTGAATGGCAATTATGGAACTGGAAGTTCTAACTAATAAATACATGCTTGGCTTTGATTAGGTAGGGAACATGCCTCTGTTAGTCATTTCATTCAGTAAAAGATATCGTTTTTGTAGGCAGCGGAGGATTATTTGGTGCATTTGTTTGAAGACGCAAATCTATGTGCAATCCATGCAAAGCGTGTTACACTTAGTAAGTGAGGGTGATTGTTAAACATTCCTATAGTTTCGGTTCCTATTTCGTAAGCTTGTTTGTGCTACCAATTAGGAATGAAAACTAAAGAATATACTGAAATCATGGCAAAAGGGAAAAAGAACTTTATGTCATTTCTTCTGTCTCTCTGCTCAATCTGTGAGTGCATAAATGCACCATGATGCGTGTACTTTTGGAAAAGCAAAATCTCTGTGGGTATGCTTGTACAGTATATTACACATGTTTATAGCCAACCCTAATTAGTTCGGATACAAGGCTCGGTTTGGTTTATAAGGTACGAAACGATTAATTTGGTTCCAAATATATATATTTTTTTAAAAGAATAGATAGGGACCCGTGTTTCGAGTATGCCTAAAGGCCTCCAAAAGGTAAAAGGGTCGCCCTGGCATGAAGAACAAGGGAAGGGTCTTGATCACTCGGTTAACATAAATTTAAACTCACCCATTATGTATAAAGATAAAGATGAAACGACAAAGGTGGTATCTGCAGTTCAGTCCCAATCAGATTTCTACTCATTTGGCTATCTAAAATGCAAATAATTGGAATGACAAGTTGGTTAGGCCGAATGACAAAAATGTCATCTCTCAAAATTAAAGAAAGGGGGAAAGAATCATAAAAGAAATGAAGACAAACACGTGGCAAAATTACTGTAAATATCTCACCACATGAATTAAATTTCCTCTCAACAGATTCAGTTATGACGAGTTTGCATTGTAAAAATCGCAGATTCAGCTTTTACACAAGGAAGTGCGAGACAGAATTAACATTCCACTGTGTGAGGAGAAACCATGGTTGTAGTACAGATTTCGCTTCGTCAAGTTCATTAGTGGTAGTACAGAATTTCGCTTGGCCACGTTTGTCAGCATTTGTTTAAAAAAGAAAAAACTCTTAGTTATAAATGAAGGCGGGAATTCTGGTTAGAGAATAAACATTTTTGGAAAAAAATAGTCTCAGTAGTACAGATTTCGCTTGCTCAAGTGCACTGGAAACGACCAATCACCTTCTTACTGAGTGAGTCATGTGTCCTAGAGTATAAACAGAGTAGGGATTTCCACTTGAACACATTGGGCTTGTGGTCCGTATATATGGTACAGTTTGACAAAACTAGGAATTGCAGTTGACTTACTCTATCAGCTCAGAAGTGAAACCCTTGGCCGTCAATGAAGGCCTGTGATCTTCTCCCATTAGTTTGGCAGCTTCATAAGGCTCATATTGTGACAGTGGTGGGTCGCCTTCAAGCATCTGCACCAGTTAAACATCACCAACTTTTTCTTGGTTTAACCAGTTTACACCTTGTTTGCGATTCTAAGGGAAAGCAAAATTACCTCGAAGAGTATCATTGCAAAAGAAAAAACATCAACCTTATTGTCATACTTCATCTGCTTGAAAACTTTAGGAGCCATACACTGATCTATTGTTTTATCTGATGAACAGCAAGAAAAATAGTCTTGAAACATTCTATACCACTGAAAACAAAGACAGTTTCGCATCTGTACATATGAATATATATTTGGATATAAATTTCAATTTTGGTTCATTTCGTTCACATCTTGAGATTTTTGCACCCTGATGAGCTCGCGTTGTCCAAATTCCCCAACTTTTAAATGGCCGGCATTTTTGTTGACGACGAGAACATTCCTGAAATAATTTCCTCATTTGGCCGTCACGTACTAAATCAAAAACCCAAAACCGAGAGAAAAATGATATTCTTTTCATCTGCAACTAAGAAATATTTATTGATAGGTTGAAAAGAGTGGTCAAAGACTCAAAGGCATAAAAGTAGATTTTCAGTATGAAAATGTGATTGTATTGCAACAGATCTGGAAATTGGATATACTCACCTTGGCTTTAGGTCTCCATGAATTATGACATTTGGCTCATTATGAAGATATGTCATGCCACTAGCCCATAAATTAAAAAGTTTCCATTAGTATGGGATACCAATGCAATAAAAACCTCGCTACAAAGTTGATCAGAATTGTAAGGCTGCTTGGCATATGCTAATGCCTAATGGAAGTTGATGCCAGAAAATTCTGTTAAGTACCTGACAATGTCTAATGCGAAGTAGACAGCGGTTGTTAGGACAAAATTTTGGCAGAAAACTCCAGGTCCTATCGATAGAACTTACTTGGTCCTATCGATAGGAGGTCTTATTTTGCACACAAATGGCCAATCTGATTGGTTTTATATCGATAGAGAATCGTATGCCTATCGATAGGACTTCACTGCTTTAAATGATAGCCAGGCTGATCCTCCTCTTATTGATAAGGCTTCATACCCCTATCAATAGGAGTTGGCCGTTTGCAAACATGGCCAGGCTGACCCTCCTCCTATTGATAGGGCTTCATCACCTATTGATAGACATGGGCTCAAAATAGGGTATTTCACCCTTTGCCCTTGTCTTGACTTGGGCCTTGGCTCGGGCATGCTTGGGCTTCAGGCATGACCTTCTTCATGAATTCTTTGAGCACGGTGGCAGTGTGTCATGTGCCCTCGGGCCACAGATTGACTCGTGATCAAACTGTGGCGTCAAAAAACACCTTATTCTCACGAATAACCTATAAAGGATAAAAAAAAAACAAAAAACAACACTACGCACAAAATCAATCGATTAAAGATATGATATGCATCGTGTGTGACAAAAATGAGAGAGATAAGCTCCTTTATTTACACTATTGAGGGTTTATCACATCCCCCAACTTGAACCTTGTTCGCCCCCGATTAACCTATACCGAAGACAACTATAACTATGCTATGCAATCATCCCAAAGAACGATGCGACAAATATGCTCAATGACAAAACGGTAGGCAAGAGGGTTCTTCACACCCCTTCAAGTCTAGTCACATGCAATCCAATTGCAAACATGCCATGAACTGGGGGCAACCTATGCCATTAATCAGTCAAGCACACATGCACCTAATCAAGCCTCGACTCCAGAATTCAGAAGGATTTAAACTAATCCAAAATTTTCACATAGTGAGAAACAAAAATAGCATCCCAAGATGATAAACGCTAGCGAGTAAATGCTTCAACTTGCTCTTGCTCTTCCTCTTGCTCTTCCTCTTCCTCTTCCTCTTCCTCTTCCTCTTCCTCTTCAGACACCAAAAATTCTTCTAGCTTTTTTTGTTCACCATTTGGATTTTGGTAACCAGTTATTACGTCTGGTTTGCCGATTTTCTCTTTGATTTTTGGATTGAAGTACTTATTACAGAATATCATATTTTCAACAGGCTCCCATTTCCTGCATGCACCTCAATTTTCAGATCGCAATAGATAAAAATCTTGTCTCACTAATGTATAACTCCTATTATTCAAAATAGTTTCTAAAGGTGTCTATAGGGTTACCTCTTGCCATTTCCATTAGTAAGAAGATTGAATTCTTGAGCACACCGGATGTACCGACGGGCAATGCGATCTACAAAGACGACCTCTTTTTGCTCGGCGTAACGGTCGTCAGCTCCAAGAGTAGCAGAAACTAAAATGCCGCCGGGAACAAATATCTCATACCGGTATAAGATGTTTTCCTTTTCATCGTCGAGTGGGTCCGGTATCCAACGGTTACATAGAGAGGTTGCAATGAAGCCATGGGTGGTGTTCCGTTCCGTGGCGGTAGGCTTACCGCCGTGGATGACATGATCAAATACAGAGTAGTAACTTTTAATGGGAGTTTTTCCTTGAGCTCTTGCACGAAATCCCTTCCTAAAGATCCGAGACACGTCAAACCTATCCCACCGGAACAACCTTGTTTGGATGTCGGTGGTCTGATCCCTAAAAGCTAAATCTTTCAAACGTCTAGCAACAACTTTTGAACAGTTGATGTAATAAACAGTAACCAACGCTAACCGAGCATCCTCTTCGTCTTTTTTGGTGAGAGGGACGTTAGAGGACTTTGAAGCACATCCCCTCCACATGAAATCAATGGGAATCATATCTGCAAAATTAATTTAAAAGCGATCATGTTATTGCAAACAATTGCTCCTACAACTCTTTTACCATTGGAATTATTCATTCATATTTCTAAAAATAACACGAAAGCAAAAAAACAAAATTTCAAATGCATCTCTAGATTTTTAAAAATTAACTTGCCAGCAGAAGGAAAACCTAAATACCAGCTAAGAGCATGTCCCCACAGAGAGCTCATAGTCATAATTAGAACATGTATAACTAACACCAGAATCTCATAAACGTGAGCACAAGAACAAACTCTTGTTCACTGGAATGTCACACCGATGTATAGCAAGCTAAAATCACTTGTGACGAATCGAACATATTGAAAGTGAAAGAAAGCCGACACTATTATTTTATTGTGTTGTGTGGAGTATTTGAGAGAGGGAGGGAGGGAGGGCGGGCGAGAGAGAGAGAGAGAGAGAGAGAGAGATTAGCCTGTAAATTTGCAATAAACATAAAATACCTCAATGCACAACATTTACTGTTTATATAGAGTGACAATACACTAAATCATAGGCAGCTATATTGTTGGAATACAAATTTAAACAATAATTTGAGTAGGTGTGAAACTTAACCTTATTGATTGTTAAAATGAATTGAGGTTCCAAACTAGGGCCAAATATCTGTGGAAAAAAAAAAAAAAAAACTAGGGCCAAATGGATAACCCAAATGACTAATTGGGTTTAATTTGCTGCCCACGTAAGTTCTTATAAGGGCTCACTTGAGTAACAAACAAAAGAAAATAAATAAGCAAATAAGGGATTGTGCAGAACATGAAAAGCACTTCATGTTTGTCTGTATAAATGCGAGCACAGTGCATAAATGGGGGCAGAGCAAATTAGGGAGGAGAGAAACATAAAGAAATACAAAGAGCATATTTTGAGGCCAATATTGAGAAGATATTATCGAAGCAAAACAGGAGAGAAGCATCAAAAGGCATAAACGGAGACTCTTTTGTTCAAGCTCCAAGTGTGGGCTCCAAACCCTTCTCTATCTCTATCTCTATCTCTATCTCTATCTCTCCTCAAATTTTGTTCTCTTCCACCAAAATCAACTTTCAAACCCGTTACATATGTGTGGGTTCCGAAAAATTGAGCCTTCATCTCCTATCCCAGACTTGATTGAGTTGTGAAATACCCTTTCATAGTTTCATTACGTCCCAAATGCTGATATTATATACCGTATTTTGCGTCTTAAGACAAAAAAAAAGGCAGCCCCAGCTACCACTAGTTTGACCCACAAAAATACTCGTTCATTACGTCCCCATGTGGCCATATGATGAACGGTGTATTGTGGCCTTAAAAAACCCGTTTATTACACCCCCATGTGGCCATATAATGGAGACGGTGATTTGCGGCTTCAAAATTTTTCCTTTGCAGCCTGCTAATTGTGACGCCCCACGTGGCCTCAAAATTTGCCTTTATGGCCCCTCAAAGCTTGAAATTCAAGAAAATGAATGCCATAGATGGCAACTGGACATTTTGATGACTGTCTATGTTTTTTTTTTTTTTTTTTTTTTAATGGGCACTGTCTATGTTACACCTACACGGATCCTTCATTTTGGCAGAAGTATCCGTGTCCTGTGTCCAACAAATGTATCTATTGTGGACACTTGGATCTTGCATGATATTTATAGAAAAAGAATACCAAATTAGCTAGAAAGGCGATATTTCTAGACTTTCATATGGACATGAAATAGAAAAAACACATTTTTCTTAACTCTTCTTCTTTAAATACCTTACTAATAAACAATATATAACCTGCTCTAGTCATGCAATATATACTACAAACAGGTGTTCATGATGTGTCCCTGTACCTATACCCCGTTGTGAGACACATATCCCAGTATGGCAGTATCCAATATTTAAGTCTAGAAAGGTCCGACGTTTAGACATGTACCCGCACCCGATACTCGTACCGAGTCCTTGTAACATAGATGACTGTATATTGAAGTCCAAATTACTTTGGGGTTTGTCATGGCAGCCTCCTAAAAGGTTTAAAATTTTGGGTTATACAACAGAACTTACAACTATTTTACATCTTCAAGGTTTGAAAACATGACAACCAGCAAGTCATAAAATTTTCCAAAGCCGACTTTGAAATTTTGCTTCGGATCAAAATTGATTAGCCATATTCAAATGGCTGCAATATGGGTGTTGAGACACACGTGTATTCGTATTCTCATTTGTGTGGATACGTAGGCAACCCATTCAAATGAGTGTAGTCACCAAAAGTTAAATAAATTTCGGATTGGCATGTGATTGGTAAATGAGGGAGCGCCAACCTAGTTTGAATGTGTTCTGTAAAGACTCGTAATTTCTTGATTTTGTTAATTTATGATTTATGACATGTTTTGAGGTGTGATGTGGGTAAAATGTGGAAAGTCAACGTTGTGACTTAGCTGCCAAAAGAGTTGTTTGACTTTAAATGTGCTTTGTTTATGCCAATGAAAAGGACAAACATAGCAACAAAGGTAAAAAGGCAAGAAAACGACTGTCTCTAAAAGAAAGGATGGACACCAAGTATAGTTTCCATGATGATGATGTGGAAGCTATCTTCGAAGAGCTAATGAAAGAGAATGCTTAACTTTGCCTGAACCAAAAAAACCCTATGAGGTTAACAAGACTAATTATCTGAACTTCCGAAGAATTGTAGGTACCATAAGCTCCAAAAAGTCAAACTCCTTTATGTTGGTAAATTGCAAAACACACACTTAATTGTATCCCGTTTATCCAATTGTAGTATATTATACTTATCTGTTTAGAGATTCTGTTTAGGTATTACGTGGAAAACAATCATTTCAAACATGTATTGAGTTTTTCGGTGCGATAGTAGTGTTTCATCGAGGTCCAGGGCATCAAGAAGTATCAGGCCAATATCATTTTGATTTTCCAGAAAATGGTTCGAGCCACTGTCAAGCCCGTGTCCAGTGCACAAATCTGTTTTGAAGTAGCTCAACGACTGGCTCGATCCTGTTCTGTGCATTTTCAACAACTATAAATATATCTTCAATTAGGGTTTGGATGCGACCCTGCATATTAGAGCCACCCTAGTATTTTGTGAGAGAAACATCTTAGAGGGTTCTTTGCTTCGATCTTGGAGTACCTACACGGTCCATAAATCATTGAGCGACAAACACAACTCCAAGAAGTTTTCTGCAACTTTGGCTCAACTAACTTGAGTTGACCTTCGGTGGATTTCTGAAGGATAGTGAAAGGCTTGTGGATTCAAAGCAGCGGCGGTCAAGCACTGGGTGTGGTGAAGGTGGATTCGGCAAATACTCGATTCTTAAGGCGATATGTGAGGATTTAGAATCATAAGGTAATATTACTTATAACCACATAATGGTTTATAGTGTCTCATTCTTTCCCAGTAGAGTTTTCCACGTAAATCTTGGCTTTCATTATTTGTTTGCTTTTGGTGTGTGCGATTAATTTATATTATATTTTGATTGGTGGTTTGATTATTGAAACTTAAAAGAGTACAAATTTTAGTAAATTTATAAACCTTAACAAACTAGGGTGTTGCAATGTGTATCAGAGCGACTGGGTCCTTATTTTTTATTTGCTACTATGGTTTCACCGAGAGAAGGGGATTTTGTAATCAAACCTCCGGTTTCTCTAAGGTAGCATGTGCTAAATCTATATCTTTTTTATAAGAATTGCATTAAATACGATATTGTGAGAATAAACATAGGGAGTCAAATGATTTGGATAGTGAGGATAAATATGATGCGGAAATTACGGCTTTGTATACAAAAAAAACTTAAATGTTCTTTTAAGAAAAAGCTTAATTTAGGATTAGCCACCAAGTTAATACTGTGAGAGAGAGAACCGATGCCTTGAATGAACTTGATGTGCTTAAACACAAACACATGAATATGAAAAATGATATGCATAGCCTTATTGGGACTAACAAGCTTCTCGAATCTGAAGTAGCAGAATTGTTAGTTGAATTTGATAAGGCCAATACTACTCTTAAGAAATTGAATGCAGATTCACGAGTTTTAGATGAAGTTTTGTCATCTCGAAAGGTGGCATTGGATAGAAGTGGGCTTGGTTATATAGAAATTAATGTTTCGTCATCAAAGGCAGAGGAAAAATGATATTTGTTAAGCTACATAGTATTGCTCCCATTCTTCCTATGGCAAAAAAAAGCAAAGCTTCCCATCAAAGAAACAAATGTCGAAGATGCTCGCATAAAGCCAAATACTCTCCGAACGCAAACACGGAAAGTGCAACGGTTAAAAATACCACCACCAAGTGCAGTGAGGTAAATTCTCTCAAGTTTAAGCCTACTTGTCATACCAGTGGAGTGGTTGACCACATTGCAAGACATCGCAACTCCTTGTCTTTTACATGCTCTTAAAAAGGTTAATTTGCGTAAAAATGCACATTTTGTACCCGTTTGTTATTTTTGTAGTGTGAAAGGTCACGTACGGCAACTCCATGGGCTTCCTAATGCTCCACCTCAATTTTATGCCCATAGCCATGGGAGTAAAACCTAAATGCCTAGACGTAAGGTGACACCACAACCTAAGCATAAGAATGTGATTTCTAAATGTACGCCTAAATTTGTTAGAAGAGTTAAGGAGGTCAAGAGTACTAGACTTTTTTGGGTAAAGAGGTCGAACTTGATACCATGTGCGGATTCAATTACTACCTCTAGCTCTAGATGACAATGATCATCTAGAGGAGTCGGCCTTGCCTCTTTAAAAGCATGGTGTTGCATCCATAGTCTAGGTTGTTCATGTTGCTAATCTTGTACTTAGAGCTATGGTTTTGTTGTTTTATTTATGTTACATAGTTCCTTAGGCATGGTTTTTCAAAAGATTAAATGAGGTGGAGATGATTTTTTTGGGTAAAAATGTCTAGATTCATTGAAGATAAAATCACTTCTCCACCTCATTTGATAAAATGAACCTCATTTTATCACCTCCACCTCATTTAATCTTTTGAAAAACCATGCCTTAGCATGTTTTATTTAGCTTATTAAAAAAATTTAGAAGATCTTGTCTGGTTTTTTCTTTTCTTTTTTTTTTAATTTTTATCAAAAGTAAAAAAATATTGTCTTTTGTATTTATTTGATTGAATTTTTTTTATAAAAAATATTTGCCCAAAAATATTGGTTGATGTCTTTGGTCACCTCGTGCGTCACAACAAGACAAAATTCAAATACCCTTACTCCTCATAACCTTCTGTAAAACAGCCATCTAAAGAGCCGTTTAAATATGAATCTACTTGTACGGCAAGAGAATGACAAAGTCAATCTCACAAAATTTGGTTATCACAAACCACATTCAAAGATGATGGGAGTCATAAAGACATGTCTTCTTTCAAAGAAATCCGCGTCCGCCAACCACCATCTTTGGTTGGTCCATCAAACTTAAAAGGTTTGAAACGAAGAACGCCATTCTTCGCAAAGTAAACAGCAAGCTCAAAACTGCATGTTTGAAGCCCATTGTTTCAACAGTCCAAGAAAGTGCAATGCTTGCAGATAAGGAATACCAAAATAGACCTCGAGTCTCAGTCTTTGAGAGGCTCCAAGTGTCTCCAAATCCTAAGTCTTCAAAGTTCAAGAAGAACAAGAAATGGACAAGGAAAGAGCAAATGCATGCAAATGTCAAAGTCAATATTGACAAAGACTATGAAGTTGATCAAATAATGGAGGAACTTTGTCCGAGATCTACTGGAAGATTCCACGCATAAAACACAAGTAGCTCCTATTCACCAGAGCTGAAACTATAGGAAAGGCTGTCTCATTGTCACACGAGTTTAAACTACATGATAGTAAAAAAAAAAAATGCCTGTTGCTGGCAAAGGGAAAAAATATATATTCCTCATAGCAAGAGCCTAAACTGCACAATAACACAAAAGAAGCTAAACTGCATGGTCCCGGGGGGGGGGGGGGGGGGGCGGGGTTGGGGGGGCGAGGTGGGGGCGGCACAGAAGAAAGCCATGCTCCTTATTGCACAAGCCAAAAGCTGCACTATAAAGCTACGCTCCTGTCGTAAGCGCTAAAACTGCGTGATGGCACTCCTCATCGCAAGAGCTAAAACTGCAGGATATTCCTAATCTGTCACAATATAAGACTGAACGAAAAATTCCTCCCAATCTTGTGGGCTGTGGATGCGGGGGCGCTGTTTGACTAGGGGATTGGGTGGCAACTTAGTTGGGATGCTCTCCTTTTAATAGTAACGCTGTTCACCGTTCACATATAAATGAACTACGAAAGGTTTGATCCCGTTAAGGGTACGTAGGCTGCGAGTCTTGTTCATTACGCCAGCACGTGGCCGTATGATGAACGGTATGTTATGGCTTTAAGGCCATAGGATGAACGAGTATGTTGTCCTATGCGGCCTTCTAATTGTGACGCCCCTCGAGGCCTCAAAATTTGCCTTTACGGCCTCTCAAGGCTTGAAATTCAAGAAAATGGATACTCCGGATGGCAACTGGTCATTTTGACGACTGTATATTGAAGTTCAAACTTTGGGGTTTGTCATGGCAGCCTCCTGAAAGGCTTAAAGTTCTGGTTTATACACTAGAATTTACGTCCTATTTTACTTCTTCAAGGTTTGAAAACATGACAGCCAGCAAGAAATAACATTTCAAAAAGCCGACTTCGATATTTAGGCAACCCATATACACGGGCACAGTCACAAACTTTGTGAATTTCTAATGTTCATCAACAAAAATCAAATTCCTAATTCCGAACTACGTTGACTTGATTCCAAATTAAACTCGGATACATAGGCAACCCATTCACACGGACACAATCACAAACTTTGTCTAATTTCAAGAGTTCACAAACAAAAATCAAATTCCTAAATTGGAACTACGTCGACTTGATTCCGAGTCGAACTTAGATACATAAGGTAAGGCAACGCACTCAAATGGGCACAATCACAATTTTTGTGAACTTTACATGTTCACCAACAAGATAAAAATGTTCTCAAATCTGAACTACTGTTCGACTTGATTCCGAGTCAATTTTGGATGCGTAGGTACAAAATTAATTAAGTACTAGGTTCCTAACTAGGGCGACGTTGTTGAAGTTAATGTCTTGTTTTTATTTTACATTTTGGGCTAAAAATATTATGTATGGAGTTGGGCTAGAGTAGATGTCATGTAATTGGGCCTTTTTATTATTTTTGTGTTGTTTATGTAATCAGGGAAAAGTACAGGTCAGTCCACATTTTAGACCCAGTTTATGTCAAGCTCCGCCTGGTTTTTGGAAAAGCACCACTAAGTCCAGCCGGTTTTATTTTAAATTTTTAAATGTTCATAAACTACCCACTCATCAACATCTTCACCTCTCTCTGTCTCTCTCTCCTTTTTTATTTTTATTTTAAACCCAACAAATATATCAAAAGTGCCTAAACTCCAAAAACTATATGAAAATTGTCTAAACCCCCAAAATCCTAAACTTCTAAAACTCTATGGAAATGCGTAAACTCTAAATCCTAAACCCCGTCTAAACTCCCAAAACTCTAGGAAAATATGTAAAGCTTACCTTAATAGTAATTGTTCCCTATAATATTTAGGCCCAAGGTCCAATAGTGCAAGTATAAAAACATGTAAAGAAGTCTCTGCACATTTTGAAGAGTGAATCAAAAAAATCAGTCGGTGCTTCCCCTGTAACTCCCCGTTCCTTGCGTGTACTCCCGTGAAATAATCACAGCAATTGGTTTACTTGTTTTGGTCCTAATTTCTCCACTAATCGACAAAGGGTTTAGGCTAAACTAATCAACAAAGGGTTTTAACATACCTTTGCCTTCGGCAGCCGAGGAGCTGCTAGCTTGGTTAGCTGAAGAGCTGCTGCCGAGAGAGGGATCCATCCTGTCTTAGTCTGGGTGCTTTTGTGGGAGTCTTAGTCTTCTCTCTCTGCTGCTGCTTGCTGCCGAGATTTTGTATAGCGAGGGATAATGAGTCTTCTTTGGAGAGAGAGAGAGAGAGAGAGAGAGAGATCACCTGTCGGAGAGGAAAAATATTCGGCTTAGTGTTTAAGTCGTTAGGTAGAAATCGTCATGACATAAATGTTTGCCGGCCTACCTGTGGGGGTTCTAGGCGAAGTCTCAAGACTCTCAACACAGGTGTCACTTTACGGAAATGTCCATGACATACAGGTGTTTTTGTGGGAGGAATTAATTCTTACATCCAAAGAGTAGGACTTCAATACAGTATGATATGGTGATTTGATGGAGATATTATTTTCATTCGTAGCATTTGGCAATTTCCTACAAGTGAATTTATGAAACAAAATTACAATTGCAAATTCCAGTTCCCCTGACTTCTTTTTCTTTCTTTCTTTCTTTTTTTTTAAACTGGAAGACAATTTTATAACTTAACCAACATCAAAGGATGCATCGCTATTACAGATACTAGAAAGCAAAGGAGAGTTGTAAGAAACCCAATTAGAGGAAAGGGTTCCCTTATGACAATTGGAGGCAACCCAATGAGCAACTCTATTACAAGATCTAGGATTCCAAATAAAACCATAGTTAATCGAATGGGCTAGAGTCCTAATGTCTTCAACAATGGCTGCACATACCCATGGCGGCACATCCTTGGTGGAGCATAGCTTAATTACCCTTTGGTTATCGCTCTCAATAATTGTCCAGTTGTAGAAGGAAGGTGTTGGGTCTGCCCGACAGGTCAGCCCGACATAATGACGGAGCTCATCCTCAGCGCCGTCATTATGTCATTATCGCTGATCTCGTCCTCAGCTCGGACCGACAGGTCAGCCCGACATAATGACGGAGCTCGGCCATGGGGTGACCGAGCTGTTCAATTGAAAACCGTGAGTTTCCTCATACCTAATCTGGGAAGGTCTCACGATCAGATAAGATAACTTCGAAGGGTCTAAAGGATTTATCCGAGTACAAAGGGACAAGTCTCATCCCTAATGGGAGCCTTGACGCAACACAAACTCTAAGGGATAAACCCTATCCAACGGGAGTCAAGACTCCATGTCCTACTGGGACTCTACTACTCTGATTGCCTATAAAAGCGACTAACGGGATCTCAGCAAGGTACGTAACACAGTCCATCCAGTATTCTTTACCCTATTCTACAATCAACAAAACGGCCGACTTAGGCATCGGAGGTCATTCGGCCGGTACCACACCGGTGCCCAAGTTCTTATTCTGTTTTGCAGGTCATTGATCGAGGAGTGACGGAAATTGCTTCATCAGTTGGCGCCGTCTGTGGGAATCATCTTTTCCAAACAGTGAACTTTTTCTGTGTATGGTAACTACTCGACCAATGGCTTCTCAGAGAAGCCAGAGAGTGGAGGATCCACCGGCGGTGACAGCGGAGATGTAATAATCCGAAATTTTTAATAAAATTTAGGATTATTTTATTTCATTTTAATTACTTTAATTTCGTTATTTAATTTCTAATTTCATTTAAGGCCCTTAATTTGCAATTACTACGGTTTATACCCTAAAATTTCCAAATTGCTACAAATTCGACCCTAAAGCACGTTTACATTTTAATCGCGAGCATTACATTTTTATAAATTCATTTCATATGTAATTAGGGCTGTAAACGAGCCGAATCGAGCCGAACCTTATGAGGTTCGGGATCAGTTCGTTAAGGCATGAGTTCGGCTCGGGTTCGATTCGAGCCTAGACAAGTGGGCTCGAGTTCGGCTCGTGAAAAAATTACAAAGCTCGGGTTCGGCTGGTAGGGCTCGTTAAACTCAAACGAGCCGAACCGAGCCGAATTTAGGCTCGAATTAAGGCTCGAATCAAGCTCGGTAGGGCTCGTTAGCAATTTAGAACACAAAACTGAGAGGGGAAAGAGATATGCTTCAAAACAATGTTACATGTAGATCTACCACAATAATCAAGAAATTAAACAAAATAAACAAATCTACCACAATAATCAAGAAATCAAAAGAAAAAGAACACAAGAAAAAAAATATTGAGAACTAAATAGAGTACTCTAGTTAGGGATAAAACACATCTGTTCGTAGTAGAATACTCTAGTTAGGGATAAAAGAATAACAAATTACATAAAAGTTTCTCAACTATAAAATATTTACATGTAGACCCCTAAAGTATTATTAATTACATTTTGACCTCAGGTTCACGAGCCTAACCGAGCCGAATCCACTTAGGTTTAGGTTCAGCTCATTTATGGAACGAGCCTAATATTGAGGTTCAAGTTCAGTTCGTTTAGTAGACGAACCGAACTCGAACGAGCTCTTACCGAACCGAGCCTCGAATAGTTCACGAACGGCCCAGTTCATTTACAGCCCTATATGTAATTATACACATTCATACACATACACAAGTAATACTAGTACACAAACACACACATGTGTGCATATATGTACTTTATACATACAGACTCACTCCACACTCCACCAACCACCCCACTACTTCTTCCAAATCAACCCAACACCACACTCCATCACAAAATCAGCCCCCTCACTCTCCCCATGACTGATTTCACACTCCCTCACCCTCCCACATCACCTCCCAAACCACCCCTTGTACTTTCACCATTTCTACACACCACATCCCACCAAAACCCATCACTACACTCTCCTATATCATCAAATCCGCCCACAACTCTCCCATTCTACTTCCATTCACTTCTTCTTCCTCCAAAAACTCCCAAGTGTTAGAGCAAAAAGCCCCCAACTCCACTATCAAGTTCTAGAGAGAGAAAGTAAGGCCAAAACTTGGGTTTCCACCTCCAAAACCAACGACATTCAATCTTCTTCCACAAATTCATCCATTGCACTCCTAGGCATCCACATTTCACCATCCAAGCAAGCCAAGCCGGCCCAAGAAGCTCCCTCCGCCGGTTTTTCACCAAAACCCATTTTTCGCCAAATCTTCGCAAAACAAAGTAGAGACTCTTACCCAATCATTCCTAAGCATTTGTATGTGTTAGAATAGCCTAGGGGTAGTTTTTAGTCGAAGGGTTAGGGCCCAAGGTGAAGGGTTTCACAAAACCCGAACAAAACGTAAACCGCCCCTGTTTTTGCTGTGACGATAGTCCGAACCACCATATCCCCGTCCGGACTACGGGTACAGAATGTTCCCTCCAACTTTGGTTTAAATTCTGTAATTACAATTTAGCCCCTTGTGTTCCTAGTTTTGACGATTTTGACCCTAAACCATGTTTTTCATGCATATTAAGCCCTAGATTCATTTTGGCTCATGTGTTTAACTTCTCAAACATGATTAGGACTTATTCAAGTGTTTATGTGAGATTTAATGTGTTCATGTTACGTTTAACCTTGTTCTCGTTCTTGGTATTAAACTTAAGGGTTAAAAGTGTAGTTTTATAAAGTATGTGACTTAATCTACAAAGATATTTATGTTCCTACTTTTTGTCAATTAAATGTCATGAGTGGAAGTTTATGAGCGTATCAAAATTTCTAAAATACCCTTCGTAGTGTAAAATGACCGTTTTGCCCTTTATTACATTTATTACTCTTATAAAAGTTTTGGACTTGCTAAAATTCAAGGAATTACTTTTGAGTCAAGTTATGTCATAACTAGCTAAAATAAAGTATTTTTACGTATTTACCCTTGTCGGTGGCAAAATTACCTTTTTGCCCTTGTACTATGTTTATTTACAAAAAGACCCCAAAGTTTGTAAATTACACCAAGGACCCTAGAACCGTGAAATTACTTTGATTACCCTTATACTTACTTAAAATGACGTTGGTGACCCTTACTTTCTTTAAATTACGTTTTGACCCCAATAGTTTAGTAAATTACATGATGGCCCCTGTAGTTTGAATTTATTACGTTTAGCCCCCTGATTTTCGATTACTTGAACTTCGTGAACTTGTGAATTGAGATATTCGGTTGTGACCCCTGAGATATCGTTATCGCTTTGCTTCTACTGTTAAGTGCACTTTCCATAAACGTGTTGAATGTTAGAATGAACAACTAGGTTCCCGGGTTGGGTGATCGTACTCGGATATCACATAGACGATGAGGTTAATGGAAAAGTGAATTGGAATTGATTGATGGGGAGTTACCTCGAGATTGTTGTTGAATGGTAGTTCCGCCAAGTGATTTGTTTCGGAGGATTGTTTGGCAGTTTGCCTTGATTTCGAAACCCTAGAATATGACAATCTGTGATTACTTCATTTGAATTATGAGGCGTAAAAAGGGTGGATGTATTATAGACCGAGTCATGGCTATATACCTACAGGAGTTGACAGTTGTCACTCATAGCCCAGTGGTACAGTCAGTCCCTAGGAAATTCATCCTTGCGAGGCGGCTGACGGCTGGATTAAGTACGTAACTTATACCTTCGGACGGGGCCCCCGAGTGAAGGGCAAGCAAGGGGGGAGTCTATCACAGTGGAGTGGGTAAAATCTGATTACCCTACTACTAGGCATGGCACGTGCCTGATGACTTCACCGCAAGAGGGTGAATAGCTCGGCACGATATATGGTACACGTGAGCCCTTTGCCGAGCTGGTTTGGCCATGAATAAGGCTAAAATGGTTGAATAAATTAAATATGCCAGGAAGTGCTAGCTCGGTATAGGTCACAAGGGAATGCCCCTGATATGGCCGAGTTAGCAGAGCTATGAGTAAAACTTAAATAGCATTCTGGGATGCATAGGTTCAGCTCGGCGTGAGTAGTTGGGTTATGTACGAGTCATACCGAGCTACGAGGAAGCTCGGCGCCGCCACGAATAAAGCGGTGAGACATTCCAGAATATTCTACAGAGGTTCCTTATGAGACAAGGAGCAATACCGTGAAGAAAGGGATTGACATGGGAAGTCCTAAAGTGATTAGGAGTATGTCCCATATAGGAAAGAATCCTATATGAAAGCAGAGACCCTTGCTAGGCGAAATCTAGCAGAATAAGGAAACTCGTCCCTAATAGGAAAGTCCTATTAGGAAAAGGATTCCTAAAGAGAATAGGAAACGGGGGCACGAGATGCCTAATATGAAGAACATCTACACCTATAAATAGGAGAGAATAACCATGACAAAAGGTACGCTGTGAAACCTATCTTCATACACTTTGTGATTTGAGAATTCAAGTACGTGATACTAACTCAGGCATCGGAGGGCCTTTGCCAACGAGAGGCAAAGGTGCTCTAACCCTTTCTCTGTCTTGCAGATTTAGGGTTGACTCAAGGAAGCACGTGATCCGGGGTTACGTGGATTTATCCTCGTACAATTGGCGCCGTCTGTGGGAAACGATAACGGAAAGGCTTGATTTCTTCCAAGATCAACAATGGTGCTTTCAGAGCCTCTTCTGTACACCCCACGAGGAAGGGACGTAGAAGATGATGGTACCACGCTTGTGTATACTACAAGAAAGAGCACAAGGGTGGACAAGACTCCTCTGGTTCTAAGAGCACCACAGAAAAAGCCAGCAACAAAGAGGTTTGACGTATGGAATATCCCTGAGATTCCAAAATTCAGGGATACACGTTTAATACGCCATGGTTCTCCAAGGGCAGGATGCTCAAAGACACCACCAAGAGGTGGGGCGGCCTCCACCCGACGTGAACGGGGAAAGAGCCCCCCAAGGAGAGATGGCCACAGGCACACAAGGAATCGAGAAAGGGAAGACAGCCTTGACAGAAAGGAGCAAGAGGCAGAAGAATTGGCCCGTGAAGTCACTCGACGGGAACGAGAGATTCAGGACCTAAAAAAACAACTCCAAGAAAAAGAGAAGGACTTACGTTCACGGACGAGATCCGTGCATAATGAGGAAAAGGGAAGAGATCGTCACCACAACAACGCCTCCACCGACCGAGCTGCCTCTCCACGGAAAAGGAGAGACAGGAGTGTTTCTGTGGAAAAAAGAGAAAGAAGAAAGCATGCTAGGGACAGATACGAGAGATCTGGATCCAATGAGCATATTCCCGAGCGGCACACAAGGAGGGGGAATGCCGGCCGAGTTGAAGGAGATCCTAAAACTGCAAGAGAAGCAGCTAAGGAAGCCCTAGGCCAAATTTCTAAGTCACCATTGGCCCATTGGATCCGTACGGAGAAGACGCCGAGCAAGGTGAAACATTCAGCATTCATCCCCTACGAGACCAGCACAGATCCTGTGGCCCACATCCAGCACTATCAACAGGCCATGTTCATGCACGAGCGAGATGACGCTTTGTTATGCAAAATGTTCCCCTCTAGCCTGGGAAAGGTGGCTCTGAGTTGGTACCACAAACTCCCAGAGGGATCAATCCTATGCTGGGCTCAATTAGCTGAAGAATTCACTGCCCGGTTCTTAACAAGCCGAGCAGCTCCCAAGACTTTTGATGCATTGACTTCTATGAGACAGAAGGACGATGAGACACTGCGGCAATACTCCAAACGCTATTGGGAGGCTTTCAACGAGATTGAAAATTGCAGTGAGGAGTATGCTCTGGCAACATTTAAGACGAGCCTGCCCATGCATAGTAAGTTACGGGAATCACTCACTATGCATCCAGTGAAAACGGTGGCCAAACTCATGGAAAGAATCCAGGAGCATGCACGGGTGGAGGATGACATCCTGCAAGCTGGAGGAAGGATTGTGGCAGGGCAACCTCAGCTTCCAGAAAAAAAGCCAGTAGAATCAAGGATGTACAAAAAGGATTACACAACAGGACGGAAAGACTACACACAGCAGAAGAAGGACAAAACTGACCCAGATCCCAAGTCATACTTCAGCGTTATGGCGACTTTCAACATCCCCATCTATAAGATGTTGTACAGGATCAAGAACGAACAGTGGTTCAGAAGGCCCCCAAAGATGACTGGGAACCCAGAAAAGAGAAGAGCCACTAACCAGCACTGCAGCTACCACAGGGATTGGGGACACATGACTGAGGACTGTATGGAATATAAGAAATTCCTGGATGAGAAGGTGGCGGAGGGCCATCTCAAAGAATTTCTGGCTGATGTCAAGAATGACGCCGAGCTGGTGGAGGAGGTGGACTACGAGAAAGGTCCAAAGGGAACAATCCATATGATACATGGATTAGTTGCCCCTTACACAAACAACGAGATAAGACATATCCAGAGGGTCAACGGACAGGCAAAACAAGTCATGAAGCTCGGCATGAAGAGGCCAAGGGCGGAAGGGATCATAGAGACCCCCATCACCTTCAACGATGATGATCTGGAAGGGGTATCAGTACCCCATAATGACGCACTTGTAATCACCCTTCGAATAGGGGAATATGACGTGGAGAAGATTCTTGTTGACCAAGGGGCCAGCACAGAGATTATGTATTACAATACCTTCAAGAAGATGGAGCTCCCTCCAAGTTCATTGCAAAAGTGTCTGGTTCCATTGGTCGGCTTTAGTGCACAGACAGTATGGCCTATGGGAAAGGTCACACTGCCCGTCCGAGCTGGATCGGTGGTTCTAAGCACAGACTTCCTTGTGGTGGACATCCCTTCTTCCTATAACGTGATTATAGGAAGAACTTGGATGCACAAAATGAGGGCAGTTTCTTCAACTTACCACCAGAAGATCAAGTACCCTGGGGCAGATGGCATCGAATGCATTAGAGGGAACCAGAAAGTGGCCGACCTATGTTTTAATATGGTTTTGAAGAAAGCACCAAGGGCCGAGCTGGTACAAACGGTTGAGGTTCCAGACCAACCAACCCTAGAAGACGTTGGAGGTGATCCCACTAAGAAGATGGTGGAAGGGTTGAAGAAGATACAAATTCAAGAGGACAATGAAGAAAGGTATTTCCTGATCGGCGAGACCCTCCCCGAGCCGGAGAAAAGAGATCTGGTCACCTTTCTTAAAGACCACATCGATGTATTCGCTTGGACCCCCCAGGAGATGCCTGGGATAGATCCTGAAGTCATATGCCACCACCTGAACGTGGACCCTCAGCACAAGCCAGTTGTGCAGAAGGCAAGGAGGTCGGCACCCCAGCACGCAGACGCTGTAATTGAAGAGGTAGAACGACTACTAGAAGCAGATGCCATACGAGAAGTGAGCTATCCAGATTGGTTGGCCAACACAGTTGTAGTCAAGAAAAAGAATGGAAAGTGGAGAGTATGTGTGGACTTCACAAGCCTCAACAAAGCGTGCCCCAAAGATAGCTTCCCACTTCCCAGAATTGATCAACTTGTGGATGCTACATCAGGTTATGAGAGGATGAGTTTTCTTGACGCATATCGAGGATACCATCAGATAACTATGTACGAGCCCGATCAGGAAAAGACGTCCTTTATCTCCCCCAGAGGGCTCTACTGCTATAAGGTGATGCCGTTTGGGCTGAGGAATGCTGGAGCAACCTATCAAAGATTGGTGACCAAAATGTTCAGGGAACAGCTCGGCAAGACTATGGAGGTCTACATCGACGACATGGTAGTCAAGAGCAAGTTGAAGCCCGATCACCTAGCTGACCTAAAGGTAACTTTCAACATTTTGAGGAAATTCAAGCTAAAGTTAAACGCTTCCAAGTGTGCCTTTGGAGTCAGCTCGGGGAAATTTCTAGGGCACTTAGTGACTAAAAGAGGGATTGAAGCCAACCCAGATCAAATCACGGCTCTGCAAGGCCTTCAAAGCCCAAAGACCACGAAGGAGGTCCAAAGGTTAACAGGAATGGCAGCAGCACTCAATCGTTTCATCAGCAAATCCTCAGACCGCTGCAGACCTTTCTTTCAACTTCTGAAGAAGAGAGAAGGCTACGAATGGGGAGCCGAGCAGGAGCAGGCTTTCCAGGAGTTAAAAGTCTACTTATCTTCACCTCCCTTACTCTCTACTCCAGAAGCTGGGGAGCGATTGATATTATATTCGGCAGTATCTGATCATGCGGTCAGCTCAGTTCTCCTACGAATAAAGGGTACAGAGCAGGCTCCAATTTATTTTGTGAGCAAGACATTGTTAGATGCTGAGACACGTTACCTACCGCTAGAGAAGTTGGTATACGCTCTCGTCATCGCTTCAAGGAAATTGCCCCATTACTTCTTGCAGCATCCCATCACTGTGTTCACCGAGCATCCATTGAGGGCTCTGCTTAGGAAAGCAGATTTGTCTGGGAGGATCTCGAAGTGGTCTATAGAGCTAAGCCAATTCGACCTTGATTATCAGCCTAGAACGGCAATCAAAGGCCAAATTTTGGCTGATTTTGTAGCAGAATTTACCCCAACAGTGGCTCCACCGCCACCGGCTCTCGACGAGAAGGGGCAAGTCAGTAAACCCGAGCAGCCAACGAGAATGGCCGACCTGGATCCAGACGAGTGGAGGCTTTACGTTGATGGGTCAGCTTGCAACAAAGGATCTGGAGCAGGTGTTGTGCTTTTCTCTCCAGAAGGACTGATCCTGGAGCATGCACTACGGCTGGGATTTAGTGCCACAAACAATGTAGCAGAATATGAGGCACTGCTAGCCGGACTGAGAAATGCTCTAGAGCTTAAGGTACATAAATTACGAATATTTTGTGATTCCCAACTAGTTGTTAACCAGCTTTCAGGAGAATACGCTACGAAAAGCGAAAAGATGGCTGCGTACTCAGAAGCAGCCAAGGATTTGCTAGACAAATTTGATAGGATCCATATCCAGCAGATCAGCTCGGGACAGAACGCACATGCAGACTCACTGGCCTGTCTTGGGTCAGCGGTCAAGACGGAGTATCGCCGCACAATTACAGTAGATTATCTGGGCGAACCAAGTATTGGCCGAGCCATGGAAATCGTAATGGAAACAGAGCTTGGGCCGAGCTGGATGGACCCAATAGTGGCATGCCTACGAGATGGGACTTTGCCAGAAGATAAGAGGGAAGCACACAAAATCAAGACCAAGTCAGTACGCTTTTGGCTCTCTCCAGAAGGTAAGCTTTACAGAAAATCTTTCCTTGGTCCATATTTATTGTGTATACACCCAGCCCTTGTTCAGAAATTCCTCCATGAGATCCACGCTGGGACTTGTGGGGGACACACTGGTGGTAGGTCCATAGCCCACCGAGCAATATCCCAGGGATATTGGTGGCCGTACATGCAAGAGGATGCAAAGGCTTT
The DNA here is from genome assembly GCA_020921065.1 of Vaccinium darrowii. Classification (NCBI taxonomy): domain Eukaryota; kingdom Viridiplantae; phylum Streptophyta; class Magnoliopsida; order Ericales; family Ericaceae; genus Vaccinium; species Vaccinium darrowii. Next base: position 1,427,559 of record CM037162.1, on the reverse strand, counting down.
TGTCAAGAAGTGCGAGAAGTGCCAGAGGTATTCCCCTCTTATCCGAGCTCCAGCAGAGGACTTGCTGCCGCTAACCAGCCCATGGCCTTTTGCCCAATGGGGATTGGATATTGTGGGTCCTCTCCCTATGGCAACAGGGAAACGAAAATTCCTACTCATTGGCACTGACTACTTCACTAAGTGGATAGAGGGGGAAGCTCTTGCTAAAATCACAGAAGCTATGGTGGAAAAGTTCGTCTGGAATAAGATAATTACAAGGTTTGGGGTACCCTACTCTATTATCTCAGATAACGGGTCCCAGTTCGGCAAGAAGTTCAAGGCCTTTTGTGCTCAGTACGGCATCAGAAATTATTACTCGACCCCTGCCTACCCACAGAGCAATGGCCAGGCAGAGGCCTCAAACAAGACTATCCTGAAGAGCCTCAAGAAGAGGTTGGAAAAGAAGAAGGGAAAATGGCCAGATGAGCTTCCAGCCGTGCTCTGGGCTTACAGGACCACCCCACGGCGATCTACGGGAGAGACGCCGTACTCCTTGGCATATGGAACAGAGGCAGTGATTCCCCTAGAGGTTGGTTTGCCAACCATCCGCACTACCCTTGTGGAGTCAGGGGGCAACGACAAAGCCCTGGCCGAGCAGCTAGACCTCGCCGAGGAAAAAAGGGAGCGGGCTCTCATTACCTTGGCAGCATATCAAGAGCAGCTACGAAGAAGCTACAACAAGAAGGTGCAGCCAAGAGAGTTCAGGATTGGTGACCTAGTCCTGAGGAAGGTCTTGGCCAACACCAAAGTATCCTCAGACGGAAAGCTTGGACCGAACTGGGAAGGCCCATACAAGATTGTAGGGATTGTTGGCATTGGGGCCTATCGTTTGGCCGACCTGGACGGGGACCCGGTTCCACGACCATGGAATGTCCAGAACCTTAGGAAATTCTTCCAATAATTTGAATCCGTGATTATGAATACAATCACATCTCTTTTTTAAGTGAATACGAATAAATTCACAGTTGTTTTTAGGACTTGGCTGGGATTACGAATAAAATACCCAGCGTTCAGTATTCAGATTTTTCTTGATATTTTTAGCATTTATGGAATTTTATCATGATTTTGATTAATATGAACCAAAATTTCCACTTCGAGATTTGGATTCCTATTGGGGAGCAGAGGATATGTATGTCTACAGTGAATATGTGTATGTGCAGCGAGTATTGCACGACAGATCCTAAGTATGAAAAAACTTAGGGTTTCGCAACGAATATTGCACGACAGATCTTAAGTATGAAAAAACTTAGGGTTTCGCAACGAATATTGCACGACAGATCCTAAGTATGAAAAAACTTAGGGTTTCGCAACGAATATTGCACGAAAGATCCTAAGTATGAAAAACTTAGGGTTTCGCAACGAATATTGCACGAAAAATCCTAAGTATGAAAAAAACTTAGGGTTCTGCAACGAATATTGCACGAAAAGATTCTAAGTAAGAAGAAACTTAGTTTGCAGCAGGTATTGCAACAAAATGCTAAGACACTTAGTACTATACACTTCTAAGTATGAAGAAACTTAGTTTGATTGCCGTGCTAAGTATGAAGAGCCTTTGACTAAAAACAAGTAGTGCGAAGAAAATCAGTTCGGCAATTAACATTGCAATAAACAGCAGGGTAGACAAATCCCTGGACTGCAAAATCACCAGCCACATACGGCCAAAATCGGTCACGAAGGACCAACTGTCAGCAAAAAACAAAGTACGAGAAACTAGAGTATCAACAAAGCAACAGGCCACAGACGGCCGAGCAAAGACCACGCAGGGCCAGGGAGAGAGTTTCAGAAAACGGTAGAAGGCATCAAGCCTCTTCACTGTGCTCATTTGCAACAGTGGCAGCGTTGGAATCAGCATCCGTACCTCCAGCGGGGCTCTCAGTATTGCCATCGTTTATAATAGTAGGGTCGGGAATGGCATTTTCAATGTGCGGATGCTCGGAAGGGAGAGTGGACTGGTCAAGCTGAGCCTGAGTGTCAGGTTGGGCCTCGACAGCAACCCTATTGCTCGGCAGCTCCATGTCGACCCAAAGTGGGGACGACTCCTCGACACCGAGCCTCTCAAGGCAGCGTCGCCAGGCCGCCCCCCATATTGCATCCTGTACAACGGGCATCTGTGCCTTATAGTTCTCCGTAACTTCTAGAACAGCACGATCGTACTCTGCCTCCGCCTTGGCTTCTGCTGTGGTCAGCTGATCACTCAGGCCACGTTCGACTTCCTCAGACCTTTTTCTCAGATCGGCAATCTCCCCTTTCAGCATCTCCACCTCCGCTCGGCTTTCCTTCAAGGACTGGGAATACTGAGCATTTTCCTTCTCGGCCTTTTCAGCTCTCTTCAGCTCTTTCCTCAGTTCCTTGTCAGCATCTTTGGCTCTCTCAAAGCCCACAAACGCCTTCTGCATAATCTGCAAGACAAATTACATTGCATAAAGGAGTTTGGGTAATGGAACTAGAATAAAACTAAAATCAGTGCAAAGGGTGATTTTATACCTTGGCGCTGGATTGAAAGATTGACTTCATCAGCACCTCATATGAGCTGTTCTTCTCCCTCTCTATGTCGTTCGGGAGAAGAGCGGCTCTGGCAACGCCGAATGCCACGTCGGTGGAAGAGATTTTGTCCGCGTCATTAACCGGGGTGCCATCGGGACGGGCAAGTGTTGGGGCCCAGGGTTGTGCCAGTGGCTGGAGTTCGGACGGGGATATGCTGGCATCCCCAGTTCTTCTCCTTTGAGGGGCTGGCTGGATTCGGTCAGGGCTGCTTACCGGCCTCTTTTCCCTCTGACGATCGGTGAGGGAAGGGGATGGTGATTGAGGGGGTTGCGTGGATCGAGTGGCCGGAGGAGCACGGGAGGCTCCGCCGAGGGTCAGTTGATCAAGGAGGTTGATCGGCTGCAGAGGCATCTCTGAACGGTCTGGTGAAGGAGAGTATCCCGGTGAGTCGTCTGAATCAGCTAAGTAAGAGGATTGCTCGGCAATTTCTCGGACAATTGCGCGGTAGTCCACCCCACCCGTTTCGTTTTCTTCTTCTTCTTCCCTTGCTGCTCTGCCGGAAGTGCTCGGCTCAAGATCAGTGCGGACAAGAATCGGGATGGCGGTGGGAATCTCCTCGATATGAGCAAAAGTCACTTGCTGCTGAAGGTCCACTGGGGCTCGAGAGCGTGCAGATCCCCTCCTAGCTCGGCCCCTGCGAGCACGAGTCCTCTCTCGGTCGGAAGGTCGGCCTGTGATGGTCAATGGGACAACTGGCGGCCAGGGATGTCTTGAACGCGGCTCGCCGTTTCTACGAATCCCTCCCCAGTAGGACGGGGTATAATCTAACAGCAGGTGAGCAGCACGGCCGAGACCAACTGGAGTTGGAGGGAAACCGTCAAAGTATAGGGCCTTGGCGATGTCCTCACAGTGGAGTCTGCCGTGTATCAGACGGCCACCGTGATTGAGGTTATCCGCTGCAAAACAATGAGAGAAAGAGATGGTTAGCCACAATTTTTTAGGAGGACAAAGGAAAAGCCAACTAGGGAAAAAGTACTAACGTAGTACGCCTGTTGCAGTGGGGCAGGCAAAGCCAATGGGCCTCCCCTGGGCATCTCTGGGCTCCCAGTTGCCGGTGACTATGAGAAAGTCATCTGCCTCTCCCTTTGAGGAATTGGGCAGATCGGTGATGAGCTTCTGGTTGGGGTCCCTGGCTTTGAAATAATAGTTATTGTCAATTGTGGGAACTACACTGTATAGGTGGTGCAAGTCCCACCAGTCGAGGTGCAGGCCGAGCAGTTGGTTTAGGGCAATGGTGCCCATGACTACCCTAACGAAATTAGGGCAAAGTTGCATGGGATTCAGTTGGCATCTGCTACAGACTTCCCTAAAAAAAGGGTGTAAAGGAAGCCTAAGGCCCCCTTCCACAATAAAGATCAGGGGGATGAGAATTTTTTGTTCATCCAAGCTTACCTCTCTCAAATCGTTTTGATTGTTTAGTCTGAACTGGATGTCGGCAGGAATATTATACCTAGTTCGAAACTCTATTATTCTATCAGGATTACTTAAAAGGGCTCTGTGCCTCCCCATTTCTTTCCTAAGGATTTAGGGTTTCACAGTTGAAACCCAGAAAAACAGACAGAGATGAGCAGACGCTGAAGAATATTGGGGAAGATGAAACGGGAAATAGAAATGGAAATCTAGAAGGGCCACTTACGTGATAAGGATGGGCCTAATAGAATGATCTCCGACGAGAACGGAGGGAGACTTTCCGACGTAAACCGGAGAGAAGATTGTGGTTGCGAGAAGGTCTGAGCGTCGTTGATGGCGGATGAAGCTTTCTCTCTCTTCTCTGCTTCTAATAAAATGAAGTAAAGGAGAAGTGGAGGGGTTTTTTGGGTTTAGGGGATGTTTGGGAGGGAAAAGTAACTCGTTATCCCGCCCGAAAACCCATGAAGTGGAACGTGACGCACGTAAAACGTCAGCAGAATCGTCCTTTCGATTTATCCGAGCCACCAAAGGGTCATTCACATTTAATATGAAAGCGACGTTGCCACCCACGTGGAGGGAAGGCGTGCAAAGGGTACTCGAGAACCGTTGAAGCTCTGCACGCTACTGATGCGTGACAGTAGCGGCAGAGCTGGGGAGCAATTGGAGTGGGTAAAATCTGATTACCCTACTACTAGGCATGGCACGTGCCTGATGACTTCACCGCAAGAGGGTGAATAGCTCGGCACGATATATGGTACACGTGAGCCCTTTGCCGAGCTGGTTTGGCCATGAATAAGGCTAAAATGGTTGAATAAATTAAATATGCCAGGAAGTGCTAGCTCGGTATAGGTCACAAGGGAATGCCCCTGATATGGCCGAGTTAGCAGAGCTATGAGTAAAACTTAAATAGCATTCTGGGATGCATAGGTTCAGCTCGGCGTGAGTAGTTGGGTTATGTACGAGTCATACCGAGCTACGAGGAAGCTCGGCGCCGCCACGAATAAAGCGGTGAGACATTCCAGAATATTCTACAGAGGTTCCTTATGAGACAAGGAGCAATACCGTGAAGAAAGGGATTGACATGGGAAGTCCTAAAGTGATTAGGAGTATGTCCCATATAGGAAAGAATCCTATATGAAAGCAGAGACCCTTGCTAGGCGAAATCTAGCAGAATAAGGAAACTCGTCCCTAATAGGAAAGTCCTATTAGGAAAAGGATTCCTAAAGAGAATAGGAAACGGGGGCACGAGATGCCTAATATGAAGAACATCTACACCTATAAATAGGAGAGAATAACCATGACAAAAGGTACGCTGTGAAACCTATCTTCATACACTTTGTGATTTGAGAATTCAAGTACGTGATACTAACTCAGGCATCGGAGGGCCTTTGCCAACGAGAGGCAAAGGTGCTCTAACCCTTTCTCTGTCTTGCAGATTTAGGGTTGACTCAAGGAAGCACGTGATCCGGGGTTACGTGGATTTATCCTCGTACACACAGTTTGGTCATATTCCTTAGTGGTTAACCGGGAGGAAAGTTCTCTAGGTTGAGAACTTAGATGAATATGTAAGTTAATGGCTAGTAATGAAATCAGCTATGTGTTTAATTTCTGCTTTACGATTCATTTCCTGCTTATTCCTTTAATTACTGTCTTTCAATCATATATGTTGTACTTGTATGTTTAGCAAGGGTTGGGAGGGTTAGAGTAGCTATTGAGTGATTTATCGCTCACGCTGTTACACTTCGTGTGACCCTGGTATAATACTATGATGTTGCTTTGTGACTCGGACGTATTATGCCAGATTGTGATCAAGCAGGTACTGTTGGTGTCGAAGGAGACGGTTATTACGGAGCCGAGGGTTTTTCGGCAAACCAGGCTCGGGAGGAGCCTTGAAATCCAGAGTTGAACCTTAATCTGTAGAACCCACCCCTTTATTTTTAATGTTGGATATGTAATATTAATTTCTCAAACCGTACTAAGTATTTTGTAATGAGCTACACTTCACGTTTTCCAACGTGTACTCTGATGGAAACTCTTTTTATTAAATTAATCCTAATTAGTGTCTTAATTAATGCTTCTGAAAATTGGGGCGTTACAAGAGATGTACGCTACACTCCAACGCCAAATGGAGTTAATAACCAAAACGCTGTAGGAAACGCAGCAATAAAATCAAGAATTGCGGAATCAACTCGAACGATCAGAGGGACCACAGGGTACTAACCATCAACCCTCAAACAATGTTCACAACAGCCACTCCCAGAGGGCGGAAGACGACTAGGGGAGTCAAAACCAGGACAATGGGGGGCAAGATGGAAGGACCTGAGAGCGCGCTGAAAACGAGGAAGATCCACTGGCCCTCATGAAGGCCCAAATAGAGAGTCTTGCCAAGCAAGTGAGGGGAAAAACCCGTACTACGGTGGAATAGCTGGTTCAGAACACAGACTCCCCGTTTACCCCTGAAGTTATGAGGGAACCTCTCCCACGAAAATTCAAGATGCCACACCTCGACGCATTCGGTGGGACCACGGACCCATTGGACCATCTTGAGACTTACAAGAACTTGATGATGCTGTAGGCAGTTCCAGACGAAATCATGTGCCGAGCTTTCCCTGTCACCTTAAAGGGAAGTGCTCGGATGTGGTTTAATAAACTTAAACCTCATAGTATCAGCAACTTTAAACAGCTCAACAAAAGTTTTGTGAGCTATTTCATAGCCGGGCAGAAGTATAGCAAACCGTTGACCTGCCTGTTTTCCATCAGGCAAGGCCGGCACGAGACGTTGAGGGATTACACCACTCGATTCACCAAGGAGTCATTGCAAGTCGAGGCCATGGAAGATCAGGTTTCAATCGTAGCCTATATTGCAGGGTTGAACTCAGGACATCTCCTATTTAATCTGACCAAGGACCCTCCCGTTACCATCGTCGAGCTCATGATGAGGGTTCAGAAACACATGAATGCTGAAGAAGCCTTTAGCGCTCTAGGGACGAGAACAACGACTTTGCTTTAGGTCGAAGTGAGAAACGGAAGAGAGAACAAACAGGTCCGAGCAAGGATATGAGGATAAGGAGACCTGATCAAAGGAGCTCAGCAAAGAGAGAGGGGCCTTTAGAGAAATATCAGCAATTCACGCCGCTCATTGATACGGCCGAGCAAATCCTGGACGACCTACACGACGACCTTGACCTTAAATGGTCAGGGAAGCTAGGTCAGACCCAAACAAAAGGCTGAAGGATAAGTGGTGCAGGTTCCATCGTGACCACGGTCACACAACTGATGACTGCATCGACTTAAAACAGCAGATTGAAGGGCTGATCTAGAAAGGCCATTTAAGACAGTTTGTGAAAAACCAGAAACCTCCGAGGAAAGACGAACGCCCCAAGAACAACCAAAACAAAGACCAGATCCAAAACACTCCCATTGGGGAGATAGTTGTTATCCATGGAGAACCAGGCGTTGGGGGAGATTCAAACAGGTCGAGAAAAGCCCATTTACGAAAACTTTGCCAGATGAAACCCGACGAGGTCAATTTGGTCGAAAGACCGAGCAAGTTGGCCAAGCTAGGGCGACCGCCCATTGTCTTTTCGGAAAAGGACGAGGAAGGGATAAGTTATCCGCATGACGACCCACTTGTAATTAGCATGGTCGTAGCTAATTACAGGATAAAGATAGTACTGGTAGATACTGGGGCCTCAACGGACATAGTGTATTATTCGTCGTTCCTTTAGCTCGGGATAGACGAGCAGCGACTAAGGCAGGTAAAATCAAATCTCCACGGGTTTTCTGGAAAACCAATCCCGCCTAAGGGCAGGATTGCACTCCCAATTACAATTGGGCCAGAAGGGAACTCAATCACCTGCATGGTTGATTTCCTGGTAGTTAATAGCCTAGCAGCCTACAACCTGATAATTGAAAGACCACTCCTAAACCAGATAGGAGCAGTAGTATCCACCTACCACTTGAAGATGAAGTTTCCAGTAGGAGAAGCCATAGCGGAAGTAAAAGGAGGTTAAAAAATAGCTCAAGAATGCTACAACGTTACCTTAAAGAATTCACGAGACAACCCCATCGAGATTTATTCAGGGAAAACTGTAGATATGCGGGATGAGGAGAAGCTCATTCATAGAGAGCCAGCAGAAGAACTCGTAGAAGCAGAGCAGGAACCAGGTCGACCCGAGCGGACAGTTAAGCTCGATGTGGCCTTAGACCCCCAGACAAGGACAGAACTGCTGGAATTCTTGCAAGAAAACAAGGACATCTTTGCATGGTCACACGACGACATCCCGGGCATTGATCCAAGGATCATATCCCATAGGTTAGCGGTAGATCCAGACTACCGACCTATGAAACATAAGAAGAGGACCTTTGTGCCAGAAAGAAATAAAGCAACAGCAGAGGAGGTGGAAAAACTCATAAAAGCAAAGTCAATTCAAGAAGTTCATTACCCAGATTGGTTGGCCAATGTGGTCATGGTAAAGAAGGCCAATGGCAAATGGAGAATGTGCATCGACTTCACTGACCTCAATAAAGCGTGTCCAAAGGACAGTTTTCCACTCCGTAGAATCAATCAGTTGGTGGACTCCACAGCTAGACATGAGCTCCTAAACTTTATGGATGCCTTTTCAGGCTACAATCAAATTCAAATGTACAAGGACGACGAGGAAAAGATAGCATTCATTACCGACCGAGGACTCTATTGTTACAAAGTCATCCCATTCGGACTTAAGAATGCGGGAGCAACCTACCAAAGGCTAGTCAATCAGATGTTTAAGTCTCAGATTGGGAAGGAACGTGGAGGTGTATGTGGATGACATGTTAGTAAAAAGCGCAGCCCAGAGTAAGCACAGGGATGACTTACAGGACACGTTTGACATCCTCAAAAAGTACAGGATGAAGCTCAACCTTTCAAAATGTGCGTTCGGAGTAGCCTCAGGAAAATTCTTGGGCTTTATGGTCTCACAGCGTGGAATAGAGGCCAACCCTGAAAAGATCAGAGCCATATTGGAGATGCAACCACCAAGGTCTACAAAAGAAGTTCAAAAGCTTACAGGATGTGTGGCTACCCTAAGCCGTTTTGTGTTAAGGTCAACTGATAAATGTCAAACCATTTTTTAAGATTTTGAAAAAGGCTTTCCAATGGATCCCAGAAGGAGAAAAAGCCTTCATAGAGCTTAAGGAGTACCTGCAGTCACCTCCTCTACTTAGCAGGACTAAGCGAGGGGAAGACCAGTTTCTCTACGTCGTAGTATCACCTCATGCAGTCAGCTCGGTTCTGGTCAGGGAAGAAAATGGAGTCCAGCACCCCGTATACTACACAAACCGAGCTCTCAGAGGACCTAAAATGAAGTACCCAAGGATAAAAAAAATGACATTCGCAATTGTAACAGCGGCAAGAAGACTAAGGCCCTACTTCCAATCCCATTCAATTGAAGTACTGACCGACCAACCATTGAGGAGAGCATTGCACAACCCAGAAACATCAGGTCGGCTAATTCAGTGGTCAGTAGAATTGGGGGAGTTCGACATCACCAACCAGCTAAGAATAGCTATAAAAGTCCAGGTCTTGGCAGATTTTGTGGCAGAATATACTTACCCGGAACCAGATCAGCCCAGTTCAGACGAGCCCAAACCATGGCTTTCACTTGTCGATGGGTCAAGAACTAAGATAACAAGTGGAGCAGGTCTGGTGTTGCAGAGTACGGAGGGGGCAAAGTTTAAGTATGTACTCAGATTCAGATTCCAGGCAACCAATAATCAAGCAGAATACGAAGCCCTGATAACGGGATTGCAGCTCACTAGAGCTGTCGGGGATGGATCTCTAGCCGTCATTAGCAATTCCCAATTGGTGGTTGGAAAATTCAATGGGGAGTACGAGGCCAAAAAAGAAAGTATGGAAAAGTACTTAAAATTAGTGAAGGAGCTTATCGGGGGCTTCCAAGCATTCAACATTTCACAAGTCCCAAGGAAAGAGAACATGGAAGCAGACCAGCTCATGAGGTTGGCTACAACATTGTGAAGCCAATTAATGAAGTACCAGGTGGTGTAATGATGCAGTACTTGGATGCCCCAAGTATTGTGAAGCCAGTTAATGAAGTACAAATTGTCGAGTACAAAAGAACTTGGGCTGGCCCCATAGTTTGCAATATCAAAGATGGAGAAGTCCCAGATGACACAAGCCAAGCTAGAAAGCTGAGGATCAAGGCCGCAAGATATGCTCTGATGGGAGATGTGCTCTATAGGAGGAGCTTTACCCTCCCATATTTAAGATGCTTGATTCCCACTTAAGCCGAGCACGCTATGGTTGAGGTCCATGAAGGAATCTATGGAGGTCATCATGGCAGAAGGACATTGGCTTACAAGCTGGTCAGACTAGGCTACTATTAGCCCACCATGCAACACGATTGCATGGAGATGGTGAAGAAGTGTGACAAATGCTAGAAATTTGCAAACATATCACATAAGCAGCCAACTTTCTTAGCCCCAATGCAAGGTCCCTGGCCTTTTTCTCAATGGGGATTGGATCTGATAGGCTCACTTTCCAAGGGAAAGAGCCAAATTCAACATGCTGTTGTGGCTGTAGACTACTTCACAAAATGGGTGGAAGCGAAAGCAATAGTGTAGACACCCCGATTTTGAACCCAGGATGCACTCAAGCATTCCCGATGATGAAATAGACCAATCGTGCATATCTCAAGGCTAAGAACAAGGCTTGAACTCACCGAACCACCCTAAACCATTCTAACCCCTCCCAGAACAACCTTAAACCAATCAAAATGACCAAAATACCCTTCAAATCATCCATAAACCATTTCAAAACAAACCCAAGCCTACACCATCTTCTAGTACATTCAAAACCCTCTTTATTGATATATAATATGTCCCAATCCATTTTGAAATGAGGGAGATGTGTCCGTTTTACCAAAATGACTTGTTTTCCCGACCTTCTGAGGGTAAAATGGTCACATACTTGGATGTACAAATTATCTTGGGTTCAAACCACTTGGGTTAGAAATTACACTTGACAAGCTTTCCAACGCTTCAAACCACGCACGAAACTGAGTTCAGTAGCACCCGGGGCGGCCCCGCAAAGTTTTACCTTTTGAGCAACAGCCTTGAGCGCTCAAGGCGCTCAAGGCCCCAACCTTGAGCGCTCAAACCCAAAAATCTCACCTTGAGCGCTCAAGCCCACGGCTTTGAGCGCTCAACTCTGATCCAGATCAGTTTTCTACAGAGCATCTAATCATGATATTCTACTGCAAGAGGAGTGTCTACCTATGTTTTCTATTCCCTAAATACACTTCCTAGACCCTTGAACATCTCCTCAATGTTTGCCATCTTTCATATCTTTTTACTGCAAGATATGATATTCTACTGCAAGAGGAGCGTCTACCTATGTTTGCCATCTTTCATATCTTTTTAGTCAACACGTTTTTGCTCCTATCTGTCAGGTCAACATGGTCAATCAAATTCCTCAAGCCTTGTCCGTCAAAGTCCGCCCTTCTTGTCCAAAGGGCCAATCAAATTCTTTGGCCTTATCAGTCTTATCAATGTCCACCCTCTTGTCAAAAGGCCAATCAAATTCCTTAACCTTAGTCTTGTCTATCCTTGACTCGTGGAAACAATTTCAATGCATCAAAGAACTCGTGTTTGGGAACATGGTCAATTGGTCGCCAAAACCATCAGCAGAGCCGAGAAAGAAAAACAGAATTGAGGTTCATCATTTGTAGGGGCACTTCAACCCAAAATTGGGGCATGTCAGTCTAATGCCATTTTTGGGAGAAGCACACACCCAAATCCATGACTGGGGCATAGGAGCCTAAAAGTCTAAAACCAATCCAAAACCCAAGTCTTGCCAAGCTCAAACCCAAAACCTTGGCCAAAAGGGAAAGTCAGTAAAGCAAAAGAGCCACCCTATTGAGCCTCCTACTTTTTAAAGAAGGGATGTTGTCATTGTTGTCGTTGAGTGTCGATCCACGAGTCGCATGCAATTGTCCTGCGGGACAGTTTTTCAATCAATCGTCCTAAGGGACAACTTTTAAATCAATCATCCTGAGGGACGACTTTTAAAAATCAATCGTCTTGAGGGACAAACTTTTAAATCAATCGTCCTGCGGGGCAGTTTTTCAAATTAATGGTCCTGAGGGACAACTTTTAAATCAATCGTCCTTGCCATGTTGGCCAGGGGATGGGTTTCTTGCTGTTACTTGGAGATAGATTTCTCACCTGTTGTAGCCGCCTAGCTAGCGCACCCCAATCGTTTAAGCCACCGAGCTGGTGCATCAATCACTCAGTTAATGCTTTTAATCAGTTGATCTGAGTATTTGTTGTTGATGAACCGTTGTATCGCTAAGTCCATCACATAAATGTGTTAGGATCAGTAGCGTATTGATTGCCTCTTTACTCAGTAAGCAATCACATTTCCTCGATTGTCTCGTTGCTCAGTAGACAATCATCTTACCATTGGCTATCTTGTTGCTCAAGGGATAGCCCCATTAGATTTAGCCTCCCCGTTGTTCAGAGGGTAGCTACGCTTAATCGCTTTAGCCACCTAGCTGGTGCATATGAATGAATCCAATCACAATCACAATCATTTGCTTTTAGTGTTTCGACTCGCGAAGGCTTGTCGATTCACGTAAAATCATAATTCATTTGTTTGGCGTTTCATGACCCGGGAAGGCTCGTTGATTCGCATGATTGTTTGGCATTTCACGACCCGGGAAGGCTCGTTGATTTGCATAATTCGTTTGTTTGGCGTTTCACGACCCGGGAAGGCTCGTTGATTTGCATAATTCATTTGTTTGGCGTTTCACGACCCGGGAAGGCTCGTTGATTCGCATGTTTGTTTGGCATTTCACGACCCGGGAAGGCTCGTTGATTTGCATAATTCATTTGTTTGGCGTTTCATGACCCGTAAAGTTTCGTCGATTCGCATTGAGGGACAAAACTTTTTAAATCAATCGTCCTGAGGGACAAAACTTTTTAAACCAATCGTCCTGAGGGACAAAACTTTTTAAATCAATCGTCCTGAGGGACAAAACTTTTTAAATCAATCGTCCTGAGGGACAAAACTTTTTATATCAATCGTCCTGAGGGACAAAACTTTTTAAACCAATCATCCTGAGGGACAAAACTTTTTAAATCAATCGTCCTGAGGGACCAAACTTTTTAATCAATCGTCCTGAGGGACAGGAGAACCCGTTGCATTTGTTTGCATATGCCCCTAGGAACTACGCCGGTCTGATCCCTACAATGGGGTACGTAGGCAGCCTGAGTGGCACGACCGATTGATCTTTAAAGTTTTCCTTTGTGACTTGAGATGTATCGCGGGGAATGAGTCGGGTTGTCTATGTCTTGGACGTCACTCATACCAAATCAATGGCATCGAGTCCCGTCCAAGAGGGGCAACTGTAGACACCCCGATTTTGAACCCAGGATGCACTCAAGCATTCCCGATGATGAAATAGACCAATCGTGCATATCTCAAGGCTAAGAACAAGGCTTGAACTCACCGAACCACCCTAAACCATTCTAACCCCTCCCAGAACAACCTTAAACCAATCAAAATGACCAAAATACCCTTCAAACCATCCATAAACCATTTCAAAACAAACCCAAGCCTACACCATCTTCTAGTACATTCAAAACCCTCTTTATTGATATATAATATGTCCCAATCCATTTTGAAATGAGGGAGATGTGTCCGTTTTACCAAAATGACTTGTTTTCCCGACCTTCTGAGGATAAAATGGTCACATACTTGGATGTACAAATTATCTTGGGTTCAAACCACTTGGGTTAGAAAGTACACTTGACAAGCTTTCCAACGCTTCAAACCACGCACGAAACTGAGTTCAGTAGCACCCGGGGCGGCCCCGCAAAGTTTTACCTTTTGAGCAACAGCCTTGAGCGCTCAAGGCGCTCAAGGCCCCAACCTTGAGCGCTCAAACCCAAAAATCTCACCTTGAGCGCTCAAGCCCACGGCTTTGAGCGCTCAACTCTGATCCAGATCAGTTTTCTGCAGAGCATCTAATCATGATATTCTACTGCAAGAGGAGCGTCTACCTATGTTTTCTATTCCCTAAATACACTTCCTAGACCCTTGAACATCTCCTCAATCACCCCCCAAACCCAATTCAAAAATTAAACCCATTTCCCTCCCATTTCTCTCTCTATATAAACCTCCTCCACTCCCTCACTCACCCCCTTGGCTGAATCTCTCTCCCACACACCCTTCATCAGATCAAACCCACACTCTCTCATCCTTCAATCATGTTTTAGCCTCCCTCTCATCCATTTCTATCATCTTCAACCTCCAAAACACCCAAAAATCTCATCTTTAAGACCAAATACACATGGGTCTTTAAGATACCAACTTCAACAGCCCCTCTCTCACTCTAATAAGCCATTTACAGCCCATACATTCCATCCATTTCGTCCAAACCCAGCTCTTCAACCAAAACCCACCTCATCCAAGTCAAAATCACCATTTTAAGCTCAAATACACCCCCATCCACTCAATCAATCATCCAATCAGCCCTACACTCACACTCCTCTGTCCAAAATACCTCAAATCAAGCCTATATTCTAAGCCACTACTCAATCATCCATCAAAACCCCAAGTTCAAGCCTTGATCAAGCAAAAAGGTAGTTAAACAAGTGATTAATTCACTGTTTTGGTTCTTCTGAGGAAGACCAGAGAGTTCAATCAAGTTCCTTATACTTGAATTGAGCTCACAAAGGTCAAAAAGTTGCTCAAAAACGTTTTCAAAATCTGCAGTGACAACAGGGGTTGAGCGCTCAAGCCTCTTGCTTTGAGCGCTCAATCTCAGTTCTGTACAGTTTCTGTTTTATTAAGTTTTGGACTTTCTCTGGGTTTTGATTGTTATCTAATAGTTAATTACACTCATGTAATTCTCAAAGTAGATTATTTCTATCTCTTAATCACATGCATGAGTGTTGATTAATTATTTTATGATGATCAAGAGCCAAAAATTCTTAAAAATCTTGTGTTTGAATGCAAAACAGTGACTATGATACTTCATAAACTTTTGTATTACGTGTTTATGGTCCTGAGAATCATCCAGAATCCGTTTTCCTTAACAAAAGTCAGAAAAATCATCTAAAGGCTTGAGCGCTCAAAGTCATCTGTTTGAGCGCTCAAGCTGTTCTTGAGCAGTTTGTTGATTCTTGGTTGTTTTGATGATGGATCATTCTTTATTTGATTTATGATGTGAATATGCTATTATTTCTATACTGCTGGTGCCTACATTTGTTGAATCATGACGGTTTACCTTTTGTTTCATCCTTTGAGAGATCAAAGCCTAGCCTTTATCGATCTGTTTGTCCATCAAAATAGTTTATGAGTATTTGATCTCGCAAAGAATGAGCAAAAAGGTAATGCAGAGGCTTGGAATTTCAGAAGCCAGAAACTGGTTTGAGCGCTCAATCCATGGGACTTAAGCGCTCAAACTGGTTTGGAGGGGTTGAGCGCTCAAGCCTTCACCTTTGAGCGCTCAATGTCTATTCTGGGATCCAGTTTGTGAAACAGCTTAATTAGGTCTTATATTCATAAATTTCTGAAATTGTTGTACAGTTTCCGTAATTTTTCATTTCTTTGTAAATATTTGTATGATTTCACTTGTTATCATCATCATTACTCATGAAAATCATCAAGCACAAGCATCCACTTTAGATATACATTTTATGTTTTTATTGTTTATGTGATTCCTATCCCTGATTCCCATTTTCGTGAATAAAATCTAATTTCAAACATTTTCAAAAATCCCATAAAATGTTGAGTAGAGACCGGTTCACGGACCGGGCGAGTGGGGTGCCGTAAAACCCTTCCCCTCTCGTAACCAAACCCCCGAATCCGAGAAATCTTTGGTTTCGCCATGATCAGTAAAATCCTTTTCAATGGGCAAATGAGTCATTTTTAATCAGGTTTCTCGGGTTCGGACCTCAAATCCGGGTGGCAACTCTAATCACAATCTTTTTCGAAACGCTGAAACCGCACCAATCTCCGTGGGCCGTCCACAAATAGCTAAAATTACAACAGAGGCCGTTACTGATTTCATTTGGAAGAATATTATTTGCAAATTTGGCTTGCCCAGGGTGTTCATAGCTTACCTAGGGAAACAGTTCGACAGTGCAGAGTTCAGAGATTACTGTATTTCCTCCCAAGGGAATACATGTACACTACACCTCCAAAGCCCACCCAAGGGCGAACGGGCAGGCAGAGGTAACAAACAGAGAGATCAAGAAAGGGATCAAAAAGAGGTTGAAGGCGGCCAAGGGAGCCTGGCCAGAAGAACTGCATTCGGTCCTACGGGCATACCAAACAATGCCAAGAAGAGCAACAGGAGAAACACCGTATTCTTTGGCTTTCGAAGCAGAGGCTGTGGTCCCCATAGAAGTAGAGTTGCTTAACTACCGCACAGCCTCATTTGGTCACCAGGAGAATGAAGAAAACCTCAGAACTGCGCTGGATCTAGTTGAAGAAAAGCGAGTTACAGTTGCCGCTAGAGTGGTAGTGTACCAACAGAGGGTGGCTAAGTACTACGATGCTCAAGTTAAGCCAAGGAGTTTCCAGCCCAACGACCTAGTTCTTCGCAAAGTTGACCCTATGGGGAAAAAGGTCGGAAAGCTCGGACCAAATTGGGAAGGGCCTTACAAAATATTAAGGCACACAAAAGATGGAGCTTACAAGCTTGTCACAATGAAGGGAAAGGAGGTGCCAAGTTCCTGGAATGCAGAACAACTCAAGAAGTACTACATTTAGTTTAAATAAGCAGCGTTTTTAGTTCAATAAACTCATTTTCATTTTTTAGTTTTGTTATTGGAAAACTTTTAGCAGCTGCAAGCTATTTTTCAGCTCCTTGTCTTTGCTTTTCTGCATTTTTAATAAAACCTGCACCTTTTGCTTATGTTTAATACGTCATAAGAAGAGCACAACTCATGCAAAATGCTAAAAGCACGAGACGGAGCACATGTCAAAAGGAAATAAGCTCCTTGAAAGTAATTCCAGGTAGTGGATTGACCATCTCAACTGGTTCAGACCTTAAAATAAAAGGTCTGAAAAGCCAAAAGGTTGTAAGTCCGAGATAGTGGCCAGAAGCCTAACTCGGTCCAGTTCTACGGATCTGGAGTCCAATACGAGCTCGGGACTAAAATTGAAACCGCCCTACGTAAAAACTAGGCGTACCAAATAGTTAAAGACTATTTTGGAAAAAGTCCTCCAAATGCTAAAGCATAAGGAATGTGCGCAAGCACAACGAAATAAGCGTACGCAACTTTTGCAAATAAAGGAGTTATGGCCAACTCCTACAAAAACGAAGTTTAACGATTACAAAATTTTGCCACGGCAAAAATACAAAACTTGACAGCTCGTCACAACTCGATGGAGAGCCATGGAGCTCATCATAAGTGCTAAATTGTACTGTTCACGGACACCATCCCACTTAGGGGAGTGGGGAGTACAGCATAGCTCGTGCACAGTTCTTTAATGCTTTGGTCCCATGCCAAGAGAATAAACGGTTCCTCAGAAAGTGCTTTATAGCACATTCAAGGCATATGGGACAATTGGGATAAATTGGCGTGACACTAAGCAAGTTCTGCGGCGGAATTAAAAGATCATACATCCCCACAAGTAGATAAGAGCTTGCCAGTAGGTGTGTATGACAACTACAAATAGTTCAAGCAACAAAATCTTCACTTGCCTGTTACAAGTGCAATCTTGTCATAAACAACGTTGCACTTGGTGGAGTAGGGGGTAATAAGGCATCTATAGCATCCATATTTACAACACCAATCGACAAGCAAAGTTCTAAGTACTACGGAACCACCAAAGTTCTAAACAACGTTGCCCCCAAATTTATACAATTTTTAAACAGTTTCCAACGTATTTCAAAAACAAAAAGAGCAAACAAGTTCAAACTGACAGAAGTTCTTTAAGCAAAACAAATTTAAAACGAAGCACCGCATCAGGCCTTCTTCGAACCATCTCCAGGGTGAGCTGCCTCTGAAGGGCTGATTATAGTGACGTCAGGATTTGAGGTTTGACCTTCCACAGAACCGGTGTGAGGTTTCCCTCCAAGGTCCCGGTTCTGTGGATCTTTCCCTGCTGGGGTAGACACAGTATCATCCACCTAATCACCATGGTCACCATCATCCGCCAACGAGGTCGTATCATCCTCAAGCTCGATCACAGAAAAAGTCAGTAGAAGGGAACTTTTTGATGCAGAGACGCTTACATTCTTCAAAGCCATCGAAATACCAGGTTGTTGACAACTTGCTAAATTCGTCAGAAGCCATAAAATCCTTGATAGTACGACGGTGTACGTCCTTCAACCTCTCAGCAAGCTCTGCATTCGTTAGCTCAAGCTCCTCCTTCTCTTTCTGAGCTTTGATAAACTTGGCCTTCTCGGACTCCACGACCTTCTCCAGGCTCCCCACCTTCTTTAACTCCTCGTTGCTCTCACCCTCGACCTTGAGTACAACTATTTTAACAGAGCCGAGCTCCCCAGAGAGCCTCCTGTTCTAAGCAACATGTTTCTCTTGGGCATTGGTCTCTCTGAGCAGCAATGTTAGCATAACGCTTTGTAAGGTGAAGAGCTCGGATTGTGGCCTGCAAACAGCAAAACAGGTCAAAGGGAACCAGGTCAGTATGTAAACGTAATCAATCACCAGATTAAGAGCTTCAATGAAATAAAATACCTGTTGTAGATTGATGGCGAGCTTAGTACCCAAGATTCGACCATCTCTGTCTCTAAGGATTTGGTCGTCCGCAGGGCAAGCGAGGTACCTGACCCTCTCTAAATAGAATTTCTGATCTGACAACATGGAAAGGCCATCATTCTGTTGCTCCAAAGAACTTTTCTACGGGCCGGAGCCCTCAACATTCTTCTGCCTCTTGGCAGTTCACTCGTCCTCTTCTCTTTTCTCCCTTTCTCTCTTCTCCCTTTCCATCCTGTCCTTCTCTTTCTCTTTCTCTTTCTCCTTGTTGGTTGCGCTAGTGACCCTGGAATAGATGAAAGTTTCAATATTCACCTGAGGAGTAATTCTCCTCCTCCTCGAGGGGGCAGCAGGGGCAACCATTCTTTGAGCTTGGAGCTCTTGGAGATATGACCTTTTGACTCTCCTCCTGACCATGTCTTCCTCTGTTTCGGCTGGAAAAGGAGATGAAAAATAAGGTAGAGGTCAGGTCTGGTAAGGGAAAAAGGGAAGAGTGTAGTACCTGTCTCTAAGGCAAGGACAGTACTTTCGACTTCTGGACCAAGCAGATATTGGGCAAGGTTTTCAGCTGTAATCAACAGCTGGATGGATTTGAACTCGTAACTCCGAGCCTTCGTGATCTCCGTCGCCTTCTCCTCAGTAGCTGTAAACTTCGACCGACCTGGGAAAATAAAGAGGATAAGAAGATTTGAACAACAGAAAGAAATCAAGCAAGCTAAATACAACTTACTCTCTTCAGGGGGGACTCCCCAAGTCCTATGGACGGGGGGAATTTCTCCTCTTCCCATTCAGGGAACTCCCAGCCAAAGCCCCCCACAAATAAAAACTTGTCATTCCAATCCTTATTAGCTGTTGGAAGACCAAAAATAATTGGGTCCTTGGCGTCCTTCTCAGTAAAGTACCACCATCCATTGAAGCTTGGGACCTTTTTCAAATTATACGAACTGACAAAGGCCTCAACAGAAAGCTGAGTGGCCCCATTTGACATGGCAGACCAAAGGACTGCACAACCGATCATGAGTCTCCAAGAATTGGGAGGAATTTGGGCTGGGGCGAGCCTGTAGAATTCTAAAATTTCCCTAACAATTTTAGGGAAAGGCAGGCGGAGATCTCCCTCAAAAGCCCACGTACACACAAACCTTATTTTGGAGGCGAGAACAGGCGCGCTCCGTTTTGGAAGGAGCTCGGAGAGTAATCGATGGAGGGATCTGGTATCTAGCTCGGAGGACATCAATGTCCTTTTGCATTACGGTGGATCTATAGAGATTGGCCGAATGTTGCTCCATCTGGGCAATAATAAGATCGTCGATGAATGAGGGAACTAAAGCGTTATTCAGTCTGGGGAAGCGAGCTCTACTTTCGCAACCTAGAAGAGGGGGACAGTCCTCGTTAGTCTCTTCGTCGCTAAGATTCACAAATAGATTGGGTTCAGGGTTAGTTTCAAGAATAGGTTGTTCGTTTACCTCATCGTGTTCCATCACATGGGCACAGAGAAAACCATAATCTTCGGATTAAGCATAGATATATTGGTTAATGATGTCGTACTGAAGAAAAGGAGAAGGAACGAAGTCGAGGATGTTGGGGAAATGGTAATTTCTAACCAAGTAATGCAAAATTTTGGTGTGAGGGAAATAGCTAGGAATAGGCCATTCCGGGTCAACTGGATTCACGGGGTCTACGAGGTTACCGTGATCATCAAAGTACATAAAAAAGATAAGGGAAGAGGAGTGTACCTAAGGTAGGGCTCTAAGGAGTTGATGCTAAGATCGCTCTGGAATCGCCTTGACAGAAGAAGAACAGAACGACTAGAAGGTTTTTTTGTGAGAAAGAAGTGAAAAGCCAACGGTTTTGTCCCATTTCCTCCCTTTAAAATCTCAACCGTTGAGTAAAAGGCACGTTTAACGCACACGATGTGGACACCTGTCCCACGATGTGACTATTGGCATCCGCATTTAATGCGCACGAAGCACGAAAAAGGTGGTAACTGCCAAAATGTTTAAAATGTCTCCTTCTAACCTTATTTGATTAGGTCCTCGAAAACTGGGGAGTAGTTGTTGGGTCTGAGCTGATCTCATCCTCAGCTCGGACCGATAGGTCAGCCCGACATAATGACGGAGCTCGGCCACGGGGTGATCGAGCTGTTCAACTGAAAACCGTGAGTTTCCTCATATCTAATCTGGGAAGGTCTCACGATCCGATAAGATAACTTCGAATGGTCTAAAGGATTTATCCGAGTATAAAGGGATAAGTCCCATCCCTAATGGGAGTCTTGAAGCAACACAAACTCTAAAGGATAAACCCTATCCAACGAGAGTCATGACTCCATGTCCTACTGGGACTCTACTACTCTGATTGTCTATAAAAGCGACTAACGGGATCTCAGCAAGGTACGTAACACAGTCCATCCAGTATTCTCTACCCTATTCTACAATCAACAAAATGGCTGACTTAGGCATCGAAGGCCATTCGGCCGGTACCACACCGGTGCCCAAGTTCTTATTCTGTTTTGCAGGTCATTGATCGAGGAGTGACAGAAATTGCTTCATCAGAAGGATTGATCATTGAGATAGCCATTCTAACAGCAAACGCTTCACCTTGAAGTGATGAGGAGGCTCGAACAAGAGTAGCCCTTCCATCTAGAATTTCTCCCTGTGGTTACGAACTATGGCCGCAATGGCTGCTTTAGAGCTACCCTTCTCAATAGCCACGTCACAATTGATCTTCACTTGTCCAGTAGGAGGAGGAGACCAACCTGAATTCATATTTGCTTGGCCCTCTCTGGCAACATTGGTAGCTCGAGTTAGCAAGCACCTCTGATATTCTCTCCAGCAGAAATTTGCTCTCTCCTTCACATCGTATGGATCTCCTGGAACAGAGTTAAAAATTCAATTGTTCCTCGCCTTCCAGATCTGCCAGCATATGCCCACACACATACCGATGAAATCACGACCTTCTATAGCTGAATCAAATTGTTCCATAAAAGATACGGTCCACTTCCTGACAGACAAGATAGCCAACGAATCCACCTTGTACGTTAAATTGCTACCAAACCATGTAGCCAAGGTCCAATCACACTTGAAAAAGAGGTGTTCCAAGGTTTCTGGTTCCTTGTAGCAGATTGGGCATAAAGGAGTGGGATTACATTTCCTCCGAAATAGGTTTTCTTTTGTGGCCAGAAGATTGCTACAGGATTTCCACCAAAAGTACTTAAGCTTAGGAGGGATGTTCCGATTCCAGATGAACTTCAAAAACCCCTTTGGAGGTTGGAAAGAAGAAGAAACTTGTGAGGGAAGATTACTCCTAGCCTCAGCTGCTGCCAAATGATACCCAGACTTCACAGAATACTCGCCATTCGGGTTGTGTGCCAGACTAAATAATCCATCTTGGTGCAGTGAGAAATGGGGATGCTTAATATCTCGTCAGCTTCCTTAGGCGATACAATAGCTCTAATGGTCTCCTCTTTCCAAGATTTACTTCTCACATCGATGACCTCACTTACCAAGTTCACCGAGCAGTCTGGTGGCCTGGCCGAGTGGATTTTAAAATCTTTCAAGGAAGGGATCCATTTGTCCTCCCAAAAAAGAATCTGCGAGCCATCAGAAACTTGCCACCGAAGACCCTTAATCAGGAGCTTTTGGCAGACGGCACTCCACCACGATACAGGGCTATCTCCCTGGTGAATATGACGATAAATACTTGGCTCAAAGGCTTGATGGTAGCCAGGTCCTCAATTGGTTTAGGCTGTGATTTTAGGCGCATACGAACACAGAAAATCAACCATTGAAAGAGGCATAGAATACTTACAAGGACATGTGCCATGCAAGTGAGCCCGTCTCTTAAAGCGTTTTGTTACTTTTCTCTGGTCGAGTTCTGTGTCTTTGTGTTGTTCAGTGATGTTAAAGCCGTGTTATGCCTACGAAAGTTGTGGAGTTTTTTTGTTTTAGATGAAAATCTTGGTATTGTGCAAAAGACATGGATCTAGCTAGTGGATCATGAGTGATTTCTGTCTTTTATCTCTTGGATTATTGTTTGTAACTTGGACCCCCTATTTAAATAATAGAAAATTGGCCTAAAGGTCAAGTTTGGGACTTTAAAGGATGTTTAGTCCAGTCTAATTTATTTTAATGCCTCTAATACATTAAAATAAAATATTTTTTGATTCAAGGACAGTACTAGACAAAAATACCCTTAATAGTAAAAAAAAAAAAAATTACAAAACGTAAGCCAGACCGTCACTTTTCTATTGCTGGTGATTGACTTTACCCGTGAAACTGCTCATGCGTGAGTGGCATTCACCTGCTGCTGTTTAAGGCACGTGCAAACCAATTGAGGGAGGGATTAATGACCCACCCGTCACTTTCCCGTCAATTTCTCTCTCTCTCTCTCTAGACCCACCCATCACAGTTCACACACTCTCTCTCTCTTTCTCTCAATCGTGAGTGGGACAAAATTAACTGCCTCTCTTTAATTTTGGGGTTGGGTTCAATTTTGGGTCCAATTTTAGAAGGTTTAGACTTTTTAGGGTAAGGTATAGTGGATTTAGGCATTTTGGGTTTAGGCACTTAGGGTGCACTTTTCAAGTATAGGGTTTTGGTGGTTTAGGCACATTCATAGGGTACCCTAGGGTTTAGGTTTATGCACTTTCATTAGGTTTGGGGTTTAGGCACTTTCATAAGGTTTGGGGGGATTTAGGCACTTTCATGGGCTAGCGGGGGTATTTTTGGAATGTGTAGGTAATTTGTCCTTTTGGCATTAAAGAATTAGTTTGTGTCCTATTTTCATAATTAACTCATATATCATGTCCTTGTCGAAGGAAGACCCTAATAATAATCAACAATGCTATGAATACATCTAACTTGTACTACACATGCACACCAAAGTGATGTGGCAGATAAGGAGAAACCTATCATTTCAAGTGGGCCACACATTGGGCTTCTTTTTATTTGTCACATTACCTTAATGTGCATGTGGAAATTGTTTTTCTCTCAAAATTTCCGTAAGTCATTTTTGAATCAGGAGCCCGTAGTCGTTCCCGCATCGCACACCCACTGCTCCATTTCTCGCACATGCACCACCGTTACTCTCACTGAATCAGATGAGACAAATGCCATATAATCCTATTATTCCTATACAATTAAGACTCTCTCTCTCTCTCTCTCTCTCTCTCTCTCTCTCTCTCTCATTATTCCTATATAATTAAGACTCTCTCTCTCTCTCTCTCTCTCTCTGTGTCTCTCTCTCTCTCATCACTTTCTATTGCTGTTTTCTAGGGGCTTCTAGTTGAACACTGGCTGAAGAGAATTGGATTTGTGTCCATCAACTGAACTTGTTTTCAAACGGATAGAAATCTGTTTTAATACAAATTATTTTTAAAGTGTCAATTAAACACCTGAAAATGAAAATGAAAACGAAAAAATTATTTTCTAGAAAATTATTTTACAAGGAAAATGTTCTATGTTGTAAAATCTTTTACGTCGAAACAAATGCAGTCTCGAAATAGCATTAATGAGAAAATCTCTATAGCACTAAAGAAGGCACAAGGTAACTTTGAAAATTGGACGAAATCGCCCGGGGCATAATAGCTAATAATCAAGTGAGAGAAGACTGAAGGGAAAATTATGGGGTCCATAGTGGATGATCAAAAGCATGGTTTGTACTATTTTTTTTTTTTTTTTGTAGTTATCATGTGTTTTCTGTAAATTGTGATTTGCACTTTTTTCATTCAGCAGCAGAATCAAGACGAGAGAACCAGAGGCGGGAGGCTTAGTTACTTTGGGTGGTAAGTTTCTTCAATATTCCACCACCTTCAATCTAGCCAATGCTGAGTGACATAGGGTTTCTAGCGTTTTTGTTGTGAACGAAAGAATTAGGGTTAAAACTATATTAACTAGGTGAACAAGTCCACAACATGGGGCATGGGCTGCAAGTAAGAGAAAAGAAAGAAGGAAAGATAAGATGGCTTGAGGAAAACCCCTGACTTCAAATCTAACCGAAAAAATACTAAAACTAAATTAAACCTTAATACGACTCTGGTAAGACTAAAATCACAATTCTTCCTAATTTCAATTGGTCCCCAAGAGTTTGGCTTGAAAGTAGGCAATTTCCAAAGGTGAATGCTTCCTTAATATTCTATTTTTTTTAACTCCTCTTATGGACTGTATCACTGAGTTTAAATTGTTTTACGAGTTTACTATTAGTGTTTTTGCCCCCAAAATTATCTTTATTATTTTACTCTCCGGTTTGGGTTGAGTACTCGAGATGCACCAAAACAATGTCACCTACGGGTGTAACTATTGCCGGGAGAACCCAATAAACAGAGAAAATTGACTAAGAATTTCAAGTTTGGTTGGTCCAGAGTAGGGCTAGATCACTTTCGATTTTTAGAATATCAATTTTTGGGTTTTTTCGGCTTGGTTTCGAGTGATGTTATTTTTCCCTTAACTGACTGAACTGAAGCTAACATAATATGCATCAATGTAAGAACTTTTGTGATGTGGTAAACTTTATTAGGTGATAAACATAATTATTATGTGGGGTCTATGAGTATGGGAGTTGAGAGACATAGATGATGAGGTAACTAAGTAAGTCAGGGCCAAAGCTAGAGGAGATCTTCGGTCCATTAATTGTGTAATTGTGTGCAACAAGTGCTTGTAGCTGCTATATGTCCAGTGCTTGTGTGCAAAAAGCTACGAAGCACCGACACCTCTTCGGGACCTCGTATCGCAGTGTCCCGACACGGGGACACGGCTGGAAATGTGTCCTAACACGCCACATGGCATGGGACACGGCTAAACAACTTTTTTGGATGGGGACACGAAGAGAGAGAGAGAGAGAGAGAGAGAGAGAGAGAGGGACGACACATGCTGCTGCTGGAGGATCAGGTCTAAAATATTAGAGCTTCCAAGTTGAATGTCGGCTGATGAGGAAGAAAAGGGTATATATATATATACTAAATTATAGTTTTTACCCTAAGTTTTTGAGTAATTATAAATTTACCCATTAAAAGTTTTAAAAAATTCAATTTTATCCCTTAAAGTTTTAAAAAAATTCAAGTTTACCCCTGAAAGTTTTAAAAAAATTGAATTTTACCCCTGAAAGTTATAAAAAATTTCAATTTTACCCCTGAAAGTTTTTTAAAAATTCAGTTTGACCCCTAAAAGTTTTAAAATATAATATATATATATATATATGTAAATAAATATATAAATAAATATACACGTGGCGTGTCCCCCGCCGTGTCCGTGTCCCCATTTTTTTAGAATTGCCATGTCCCTGTGTCCGTGTCCGTTTCTATGTCCGTGCATCATAGGCAAAAAGTATATGAGTGAATTAGGCTATATAAATGTATGCGTGTGTTGTATTGTTATGTGTGGGAAATAAAGAAAAGAAAAGAGAGAGCAAAGAGGAGACGAGACATGGTAGCCCCTCCAAGGGGGTTTTCCCCAACAATTATGTGTGCATGAGTGAGAGAGAGAAGACAAACTTGTGTGTGAGAGTAGTGAGAAATATGGAAGTGAGAGTTGTATGTTTGTGTTTGTTTGGGAATTGTGGTAATATGTGCATCTGTGTCTGTTGTGTAAGTGTCGGAAAAGAAGAGCGAAGAAGTGAGAGGAGCAGGTCGTGGAAATCCCCTTAGTGGGATCTCCCCCACCCATGGATTGCATGTATGTGTTAGACGTGTGAGTGAGAATGTGCTTTGTTTGAGTTTGGAAAAACAATGAAAAATGTGGGTTTTTTGTGTAATAATGGTTCTCTTATTTCCCATTAAGAACATTTGGTTTGTGGGATAAGATCGAGCTCAGCCGTCTAACCTCACTAAAGTTATTTTCCTATATGTAATCTCATTTTTTAGTGGAACTCTCTATTTGTATTTTACTCTCTTGCGATTGAGATCAAAATAAAACAAAAAGTAATGAACCCTCTCATTCTCCAATGTGCTTCCCCTCTCTTTATTTTTCTCCGTTAACACTTCGTATCAGTGATTTTGTGATACCTTGTTAACAATTCGTATAAGTGATTTTGTGATTCCATTGTTAATAATTTTTGCTACTTAGTGGTTCCAGAGCCATTTGAATTTGAGCAAAGCCTATGATTAATTTGTTAAAAAAGTTGTACAAAATATGTTATTTTGGTGTTATGTTCTTTTCGGTTTATGCAATCTGTTTTTCTTTCTTTTTTGTAGGTTGGAGAAGATCAGGGAGGTGTAGAATTTTGTTACTGCTGTTGGTGTTGTTATTGTAGTCCATTTTCAAAGTTTTTTTGGCTATTGTTGGTGTTCAAGTTTCCCATTCAAGTTTCCTGTTTCTTTTAAGTGTCGGCCAATGGATATTGAGGGATATGCTAATGAAGGGTTTAGGGATGTTGAACATTTCAGTGTTTCTATGGCTTTTGTTTCATTGTTAGAAGGGGTTTTCCAACTCAATGGATGATTATTTTCTCTCTTTCTCTCTCTGTTTTTTTTTTTTTTTTTTTGGGCTCTTGTTGAGTTGAATTGGTGGGTTCGGCTTGTTGAGGGATTGGATTTGTGACCCACAATAACGCTGAGCACACGGTTTCATGCGAAGCACGTCGCGTATTACACTAACGCGTTTTAACCATTGACTATCTACCATATTTCATTCGCTTCATTTCAGCCCTTCTTTATAGCTTGGTATTACACATGTAATGGCTGCATTTTATTCAATTTGTATGTGGGGATAGTCCAAATCTCTTTCTTGTGAAACAGAGAGCTTATCTATGTTTTGTATTCTGTCGGTTAAAAGGGTTTTTACCTGGCTCGAAGAGTTTGAAAGGGATAGGTTTCATTTTCACAGATCTCATGATTAGCTAATTTTGTTTACTTGTATTTAATTCCGGATAATTAATTCCATAGCTCCTCACAATCCATAAGTAATTCACAATGGGCAAAAAGTGACGTGCAAAGCACGTCGGTTGCCCTCTAATCTAAATTCTCATCTTAATCATGTAAACCATAGTAGCAAAGTTCCTCTTAAAAATGAGCATATTCCAACTTTAGTTATGAAGGACTGACTAAACCAACTTCAACATATCTCTCTCATCTTAATAAACCAGCAATGATAACATTAACAATGGGCAACAAAGTGACGTGCGAAGCACGTCAGTTTCCAACTAGTATTAGTATAAAAGGAAGGCAGTGGTTTGGAGACCGGATATCATATATCATAGGCACGAGATCACAGAGCACTGGGCTTCGAATGACTGCTGAAAACAGAACCCGAACCTTGATCTACTTTGCTGCCATGTCCGGCTAAATATCTCTCTTAGGGTATAGATAAAACTCTAACCAAGTAACTATGTTTTTATATTAATTTTAGATTTTGATTATCGAAACGATGGTTGTATAACTTTGAGACTTATTTTTATGATTTGATCTTATTTTTCCTATCTAGTGTTATGTGTTTGTTTTTTGTGATTGCAAATACATAGTTATACAACAATTTTCTTGGCGCGTGGAATTGCAAATTAGGATAGTCAATGCCTAGGGAAGACGAGTCGTGCCTAGATTAATTAGTTATTGAATCGAAGATGATTCGTGCCAACCAAATATAGGTTATGCCCGGTTTTCAATCACATGCTATTTTTGCGTCAATTGTCATTTCGGTAATTGTAATTAATATAATTACTTGGTTACGAAGTTAGGGTGGATTCGAAACCCTAAGACCCTTTTCCAAATCATTTAATTCACCATCTTTAATTTCTTACCTTTAATTAGTTAGATAATTTTAGAAATCAAACTCAATTCACTTTTTCTCGAATTAATTTAGAAATCAATTGAAATACTTGCAACTTAGCCTTTAATTCCTGAGGACGATACTTGGAATACTTACCACTATTCGTTTGAGTAGTAGTAATTATTTCGTTTTATTAATTATTTTTGGTGTGAAAAACGACCTACCATACTATTCAAAGAATAACCAATAAACGCACAATCAAAAGTTTTAGGACCAATCTTTCTTTTTTTCGAGATAGGAATATTAACCTTAGCTAAATACCCCCACACTTTGAGGTAATTCATGCTAGGTTTTCTATTTTTCCACTTCTCGTAAGGTGTCTCAGCCGAGTTTTGGATGAGACTCCATTAAGAATATGGCAAGCTGAGTATAAAGCTTCACCCCAAAGATTATTCGGTAAGCCCGAACTCAATAGCATCGCATTACCCATATCCATCAATGTATGATTTTTCCTTTCAGCAACTCTGTTCGATTGTGCTGCATAGGAAGGAGTTAATTGGTGAATAATCCCATGTGTTTCACAGAAATCAATCATTTCATTTGGAGTATATTCACCTCCCCGATCCGATCTCAAAATCTTGATTTTCTTTTCAAGTTGATTTTCTACTTTTGCTTCGTGAATTTTGAATTTATGAAACAACTCACTTTTCGCATTAATCAAATACATGGTACAATATCTTGAGAAATCATCAATAAATGTTATAAAATACCTTTTACCTCCATGAGTAATTAAACCTAGTGATTCATGCAGAACAAAAATTATATAATTTTGAAGGATCGCTAAAAGAATCTTTCTTGTTTTGTCTTTATGATTTCAAACCAGTAATTCAAATAATTTTAAAAGTAGATTGTGTGTGAGAGAGAGATTCTAGACTGTGTATTTTTTGTAATCCAAGAGAAATTTGAGAGAGAGAGAGAGAGAGAGAAGTATTCTGAATTTGAAATTTCTCTATGAGGCTTGGATGTATGTGTGTGTGTGTGTGTGTGTGAGAGAGAGAGAGAGAGAGAGAGAAAGAGAGGATTTTTTAAATTTGAAATTCGCATATGAACCAAATGATTAGGGTTATGAGAGAGAGAGAGAGAGAGAGAGAGAGAGAAAGAGAGAGAGAGAGAGAGAGAGAGGATTTTTCAAATTTGAAATTGGAATGCTTGTTTTTTCAACTGATTAGGGTTTTGAGTTGGGATTAGGGGTTTTCAAAACACATGCCAATAACAATGATCTAAAAAGAACCAAATGATTCAATAAACTTTATAGGCAATGAAGGAATAAAATGGATACACAAATCTAATTTCAAAGTGAAAAGGGTATCAATTTAAAGAAGAATAAGTCAATTTGCACCATCAATCAACAAAATAATGTGCATTCGTGCCTGTGTGGATGTGTGCGTGACTCAGAGAGAGAGAGAGAGAGACTGGCTGACCTTCTGTTTGAAAGGGAGATTGCTAGAAGGTGGTACCGGTCGTCTGTTTGCCGCCGCCAGAGGTGGAGAGGGGGGAAGGAGGACGAGGAGGAGGAGGAGGAGAGGGAGGTGGTGGGTCACCGCCGCCGGAGGTGGAGAGGGAGGGAGGAGGAGGAGAGGCAGGCGGTGGGTCGGCAGTGGTGGTGATCGATCTGTCTCTGTGTTTGGTCGAGTGACTGAAATTGGGGCGGGGGAGGGAGTCCCGGTCTGGTTTTCAAATTTTGAGTTTTTTTTTTTTTTAGAACAGCCAAAACGAAGAAACATGAGGAAAGAAAGGAAAAGGGTACGAAAATGGAAAACTTTCCCTCTTCTTGTTTGGTTTGGAGAGAAAGAGGAAGGAAAATTCTTAAGTTTTGTGAATAGTAAAATTTTAATCCCACTTTCCTGTTTCCTCTTACTTTTCTTTCATTTTATTTTCCTTCTTTTTTTTTTTTAACTTCCTCATGTTCCAGACATAGCCAAAACAATTTTGCTACCAGCACCGACTCCTATCCCGACTTTCATCCCGATCCCACGTGGAAGGGGGGGGACCCACATGCTTCACTTCCCACCTCGACCAAAACTGAAATTTCAATTTCAAAATTCAAACACAGATACACTCTCACTCTCTCTCCTCTCTTCTTCTCCAACAAGTCGAATCCTCTTTTCTCCCTCTGGATGCGGCCTCCCTTACCACCCTGGGCACACCACCACCACCACGATATCCTCTCTCTTCTCTCTCCTCCATCTCAAACACTGTCCTCTAGCCGCACCACCACCGACGAGCGACCCCTAACCCACCCCACCACCACCGCCAACACCAACAGCGGACCCCAAACCCGCCCCTACCACCATCGACGCACGACCACCATTTATTCTCTCTCACAGGTATCTCTCTCGCTTTCCTCTCCACTAATCTACATTTGATTTTTTCACTAATGTGCACACACAGAAAAATTATGTTTTTTTGGTCAGATTTCAAAAAGTTAGGGTTTTTCGTAGTGGTTGTCAATCTGTTGATTGAATAACATTAGGGTTTTCGAATCTGATGATACTCTCGTTTCTTTTGGTTGGAGACATGTGGATTGGAAAAAATTTCTAGCATATAGGTGTTATTTGACTCAGATTTATTTCCCTAGAACTTGTTCAAACGACAAAAAATTAGGGTTCTATGTTGATTAGAAACCGGGGGTTTTGTTTGAAATTGGTTCCAGAAACTTTGAAGTTACGCTTCATCATGTATGAGAAGCCTAAACACTTGTCAAGCACAAAACAACTGTTTCCTAATATTAAAATCGGGATAAGTCATTTGATAACGGAAAAATTAGGGGTTTTTTTTTCCTTCAGATTTCATAAAAATTTGGGTTTTCGATTCTGATGGTAGCAGTTGTCAATTTGTTGGTTTTCAATCTGGATGTATCTCCGCAAGAAGTGGTGGTGATGTTATACTTCTTTTAGTATCAAATACTACTAATTTTCTAGTTCAATTTCAACATCTAACTCATTAATAACCTCTTGCAGTTTAATGGGGAACCACTTACATGGAAGCCGGGCTTGAGAAAGAGAAACTTGGTTGGAACAATGTTGTTGGAAACTTATCTATCTCTCTCCGTTCATCATATACGAGACTGATGAATCTTGCTAGAATGATCTTTGATGGGTGATTTGTGCTAAACAAATTGTTTTGAAACTATGGATTTTTTTTTCTCAGCAGATTTAGGGATTTGGGGATCTTTTTTCCGCAAAGTCATGCTTGTAATTGGGTTATGTTGAATGAATTTATTTTGTGCTGTTGTTTGAAGCAAAAGGTGCCATTCTCGTGAGTAATATCCTTGAACATATGAAATCGTTTTGTACTATTGTTGTTGTCCTTGATCAAGCTCCTTCTTGCTGCTGCTTATGAAAGTAATTATATTTTGGTCCATAATGAACTTGTTCAATTCCTTCTCCTTTTTGCTGCTACTGTAAATTTTGGTGGGACTCCATTACACATGGTGGAAGTTCTGGTGACTCCATACAAATATGGGATACGAACATGACACCACACGAACACACATCCAAAAGACATGTTGAAAATGGCAAGAAGAGAGACAGGTTGAAGAAGAGACTTCGTTTTAGTTTTTCCAAAAAATTGAACTAATTCTTAAAAGCCACGGCAAACTACAAGTACCAAAAGAAACAAAACACAAAGTAATGGCTTCTCACATCTTGAAGTTCCACCATCTTAGTATCACTCTATGGCCTACTAGACAACGTTTTTCATTGGAAAAAAGAAAACAGAAGAAATAAAAAGATCCCTGCCATCTTCCGTCTGATAAGGAAGGACTCTTGGCATACATACATACGGTAGACTCTTGGCACTCAGGCTCCCATTTTCCAACATAGTCCTTGGATACGGACACGATGCGTATGGTATATTATCGTTTTTTTTAATCTAAGCAAAGAGGACCAACATTCCTCTTCCATTGCTCAAAACATTCAAGTACTCTAGTCTTCAAAATGATCAAACTAGAATAGACTTATCCAAAATCATGGTTCCACCACCATACTACAACTTCATATTCCAATAAAGTAAAAGTTTGAACATTAATCACTACATTCTGTCATAACATTACATTAATATATCGTTACTGACATTAAGCCATAAATTTAAGCACAATAAACAGAACTGCTGCACCAAATACAGCACCGAGGAGAAAGCTACAGATCTGAACTTCTTGATTCCACCGGCAGGTCGAACGTCTTCAATTCTGTAACCTAGGGGAGCTTCATAAAACAAGGATTTCCTACTGCCAGACTTCTTTTCCCCACCTTTAGACTCCATTAGATCATTCAATCCTTCTGCATAATTCATACAAACGAAAGTCATTACTAACAGCAAGAGTCTATACAATCAAAACAGTATAATATCAGAATGAAGATATGACAAATGGCAATAAAAGAAGAAAGGATCATGTTACTTATTTCACCATGTCTGTGCAGCAGCAAAACATAAAAAACATCTATGGACAGAGGACTATGAATCACACCCACGCAGTTTAAAGAACAGATTACTATGTCAAAATGATGCTTAAAGAGAATGTTCAAACATGTTTTCTAGCGTATTTCATAAACATACAAGTACTCAACATTTGAGGAGAAAAATATTAGAAACTAATATTAGGAAACAGTTGTTTTGTGCTTGACAAGTGTTTAGGCTTCTCATACATGATGAAGCGTAACTTCAAAGTTTCTGGAACCAATTTCAAACAAAATCCCCGGTTTCTAATCAACATAGAACCCTAATTTTTTGTCGTTTGAACAAGTTCTAGGGAAATAAATCTGAGTCAAATAACACCTATATGCTAGAAATTTTTTCCAATCCACATGTCTCCAACCAAAAGAAACGAGAGTATCATCAGATTCGAAAACCCTAATGTTATTCAATCAACAGATTGACAACCACTACGAAAAACCCTAACTTTTTGAAATCTGACCAAAAAAACATAATTTTTCTGTGTGTGCACATTAGTGAAAAAATCAAATGTAGATTAGTGGAGAGGAAAGCGAGAGAGATACCTGTGAGAGAGAAGAGATGGTGGTCGTGCGTCGATGGTGGTAGGGGCGGGTTTGGGGTCCGCTGTTGGTGTTGGCGGTGGTGGTGGGGTGGGTTAGGGGTCGCTCGTCGGTGGTGGTGCGGCTAGAGGACAGTGTTTGAGATGGAGGAGAGAGAAGAGAGAGGATATCGTGGTGGTGGTGGTGTGCCCAGGGTGGTAAGGGAGGCCGCATCCAGAGGGAGAAGAGAGGATTCGACTTGTTGGAGAAGAAGAGAGGAGAGAGAGTGAGAGTGTATCTGTGTTTGAATTTTGAAATTGAAATTTCAGTTTTGGTCGAGGTGGGAAGTGAAGCATGTGGGTCCCCCCCTTCCACGTGGGATCGGGATGAAAGTCGGGATAGGAGTCGGTGCTGGTAGCAAAATTGTAGCCAAAAGGCCCAAAACTGTCGGAGAGGAGTTGGGTGAACCTGTATCATTTTTGTTTGGGAAGGGAAAAAGGGGTCGTTCTGGGGAAACCGACACTGAACCTGCAACCTGCAAATTGCGAAGCCATTAAAGAGAGGGAGAGAGGGGTGGTCTTTGGGGGAAGATGGCCGCTTCGTTCAGATGGATACTGCAACTACACAAGGACGTTCCCAAAGCAGCGAAATTCTACTCTGAGGGTTTGGACTTCACCGTCAATGTCTGTACCCTTCGTTGGGCTGAACTTCAATCCGGTCCTCTCAAACTTGCTCTCTTACATTCCTCAAGGTTCTCTCTGTCTCTCTCTCTCTCTCTCTCATATGGGTTTGAAACCCTCTTCCTTCTCAATGATATTTAGTTCGATTTTTCGTTATTAGTCGAGGGAGAGCAAAAGAACAGATTTTGGCTATACAATTTACTTTCTGCTGTTTATCTATACATCTCGGGTCAATTATACGCAATTGATTACCGATTGGATTAGGACACAGGAAGGTTTTTTCGTCATCATGGTTGAAACTTTGAAAACTGGGATTTTCGGTGCATAATTTCAGTGAGGTGGATCTTGAGTTTATCACCAAATGTTTGAGGCTGATTAAATAGTATATTGCATTCCCTTAAAGTCAAATATAATTTTTCTATTTCTGGAGGCTGACATTGTACTCCAATTAGTGCTGAAGGTCACAAATTTATTGCCAACTTTCATTTGATGTAAAGCAACCTAATGTTACCTTGGATCTGTGAATATTGGGAGGATGTTATCATAGCTAGTTATTTTGATGTAAGAGCATCTCCAACTGTCTCGGCATTTTCTCCCTAAGGAGGTTTTGCCTAGCCAAAGCTCCCAAAACCAACACCCAACTGGCTCGCCAGTTCCTCCGTTGCTACATGACTCCCCACGCCTGGCGAGTCACTCTCTCCACAACCACCAGATCTGTGGGGCGTTGCCATAAATGGCTCCGGCGACGATAAGAAGAATTACCCCTCTCCAGCTCTTTCTCTCCTCTTCTTCTTCTATGATCTAATTTGTGTTGCAATTTTCTGAGAACAATATAGGGTTTGGGAGATAAAAAATGATGTCCTTTTTAGGAGTGAGTTTTAGTGGGGGAAGAAGAGAGAGGGACGGAGAACCCAATATCAGATCTGTCCAATTTTGTTTTGGTTTTTAGTTTTTACAAGTTTTTTCTAATTCTAAAATTTGCAAGAATAGCCATTTGGTTAGGCTGTTGGGTTGTTCGTGTATTTTATGGGTAGCTAAAATAGAATTTGGTGTTTTGGGTAAGCAAAATGCCTAGCAACTGCTGGAGATGCTCAAAGTGCGATAAGGTTGGAATGTTCACTGTTTTGGTAGAAGCTAGGAGCAATGCTGATGTAGATCGTGGCCTTAGTTCCCTTGTCAAACTTGAAATCACTGAATTATCTAGGGCTTCATGGTGGTCAGGCATTCATTTCAAAACAAAACAAAGCTCAATTTTATTACTAACGGCTATGAATATTTATTTGAATTATTGACCACATTTTTCCTGCTCTATTCCTGCTTGCTTCTGTTGATGGCGAAATTACTGTTGTGAATGTTCAACGTGGTGGATAAATATATTGTATCTTTACTCGGATGTTTTGGATGTAGTTTACCACAGCTATAAATGAACAAGCTTTAAGTACTTGGAAGAAGGATGGCTTCTAAATGGTTATTATTTGGAATCTTGGATGAAGTGGACACAATGAGAACAAGTAGATGATAATTGCTAGAAAATGCTGCAAAATACACACGAAAATAAGGAAGGTTTTGTTAGCAAAATCGATACAAGGGAGTTTAAACAATCCACTTGCCGACAATTTTTCTCCAAATGTATAATTTGTTTTCCACCTGTGTGCCATTTTGAAGATTCATTTTTCATATTTGAAGTTTTGAACTGTTACTCACTCTTCAAACTTTAATTAGTTATTGCTAATTTTCTAGTTTAGTTCATTGTCAAAATTTTAACTTATGGATAGAACCATCATTGAATGAGCCAATGAGGTTGAATCATCAAATTCAAGGAGAAAAATCAATGATACAAAATTTGAGCGTTCTCATTTGGTGTAGGGGTTGAAGCAAGTTTTATCTAAGTGACCCTTTTGATTGCTTACAAACAAAGGAAAAAAGTATTTGCAGATTGAGTTGTAGAATTAAGATATTTGCAAAGAGTTGATTTTGGAAAAGAAAGAAAAAAGAACCAATATGAAACGAACAGATGAACGGTGGTTCCTTTTTCTTTTTTCTTTTTTTTTCATTTTTTTTTTTCAATCTTTTCATCTAACTGGTCAATTGAAGTTTTTAGTAATTATTAAATTTTAAAGTCGGACGCAATGGGTAGGGTTAAAGCTTGGGTTAAGCAAACAAACCACTACTCATGAATTGCATTACATCTATTAGATTTTCTACCCCTTTTAAGTGCAGTGGCGAGGTGTCAAAATTGGATAGGTTGGGTGAACCCCATGGGTTTTCTACCTTGTCTGAAGAGAGTTTAAACTCTTCACAAAAATAGGCTTCAAGCCTTAAAAGAGCATGCTTTGTGTGGTGAGCGTGGGTACTTCAAAGAAAATCTCAAAATTGGAGAAATAACTGAAATTGGAGAGTTCTCCTTGTCTTTGACAATTTTCCTCACAGCCAATACAATGCAGGCAGAGGTCATATATCGCCAAGACTTGAACCACTTGCTTAACTAATTTTAAGTATAGTTACCACCGACTGTGACGTTATCATATTCAAATTAATGGTATTTTTTCGAACAATTAGAACCTATGTTACGCGGACTCTCGAAATGATATAAAGTACCCGTGTCGGACACTCGACACTCGGATAAGGGTGTGGGATATGTGTCCGATAAGTTTAGTAAGACACTTCTATAGAAAACCTAATTGTAGTTCGAGGTTATCATGGAAGCATGCATAAACCTCTCTTATTATCCATGAAATGCGGTACAGAACCTTAAAGCGCCATTTTGTGTAAGAAAATACACACACACACACAAAACCCGTACTCGAGTCCAAGTAACATAGATTACAACTACTCCGTAGAATAGTGGCAAAACGTCCAAGTATCGTTCCATAGGGACAAGAGTGCATGTTGTATCGGTTCCTATTGATATCTTCTTCAATTTGAGAATGGGATTGAAGTTTTGTTTTGAATTTAAATCTAAGAAAACAAAGTGGAACTTTAGTTTTGGTGAAAGAAGTGGAGAAAGCTGTAGGGTATTGAATCCAGTTTCCCCCTAATTCCTTGATTTTGTTTGGTCAAAGCCTATCCATTCAACCCAATATGAAATAGTCATGGATAACAGATTGGGATAGGTTATCTTTGCGTAGTATAAGTTGTATTACTAGTATGAACCGTATCTAAGTACAACTCGTCTAATAGCACTTGCCTAGCTAAGTAGCCCATCTCAACCAACTCCATGAATCAATGACAAACCATGCATGCAATTGTTTGAAGTCTAGACTCTAGAATACAAACACAAGAAATTGATGGAATAGGAAACATTCAAACCATTCATTAAAAAATGAAATTATTCTTACGTCATACAACCACTATTCAAATGAATAGTCTCAAAACACATACAAAACTCAAGCTACTTGGAAAGAAACCTTCTTCTAACTCTAGAGTAAGAGTTTAGCCGGCCATGGAAGGAGAAGACTTCAAGAGTTTAAGTTCTTAGCGTTAGAATTCATGCTGTCTTGAATCTCCTACTTTTCTTCTTCTTCCTTGCTTATTCCTTCTTTTTCTCCTTAACCTTGAAGCGAGCCTAAACTAGTTCCCCTGCAAGTTATTATCACCGAGGATGGCCCCAAGGGCTTATATATTGCTTCAGGCTGGAATTGGCCCTTCAAAACCCAAAAAGTCAAGGAAAGTGGCTTGAGTTGGCTAAATCCGTTCGGTTGGGTGGGTGCAATTTGTCCAGACACATGATGAAATCCAACCGGTTGTCCAGTTGGATGGACCGGATACATGGATACATAGCCCAACAAAACTTTCCATGAGCAAGCATTCGATGGCTTGTCCGGACAAATGGAAGGCACTTTTGTGGAATTTTCTCTTCAACTGGACTCCAAGCCTTGCTCATAGCTCTCGTCCACAAGTTCTAACTCTCGCTGTTTAGCTCCAAATCCAACACAATCGGCTTCCAACACCTGAAATGCAAATGGAGTGTATCAATACCCAAGTAGCATGATCGTGAACTTAACAAGTCTACATTGGGGAGCTTATCAACCACTGACTGACAAACTTAGCTAGACCTTTAGCTAAATCAATCTGTTACCACCAAACCGACTGCTAACCGACTTGAGTACCTCACTAACTAATCACACATGCATTACAACTAACATGGGCAGGAGCACACCCTTATTCATTACAACTTCTTCCATAAAACTGTAGAAACATAACTGCAACACCACCAACTTGTTGTTAAGAAACCACAACAAATGACTAGTGCCTTCGGTCTTGGTGGTGCCTTAGCTTTGCCTGGTTCACAAACCTCCTTCCACAACTCCTGCATTCTACTCGAAGGTTGTTGTGGACTATTTGGTGCGAAAAAAACTTGATTTCCACATTGCTTGCGGCAAATGTGGCACCAGCATTGAAGTCCAACTCGTGGACATGCTCGTCGGCGTTTCCGCCTCCATCGTGTGGAAACCAAATTATACTTTTGGAGAAAAACAATTGGCAAGTGGATTGTTTTTACACCCTTAAATAGGTTTTGCGACTAAAATATTGTGTTTTTTTTTTTTTTGGCTAAATCAATGAGGAATGTAGAACACCCAAGCTCAATGCTTGGATAATTTGATAGTTTCGCTTTCTTGTGAAACTTTGTTGGGCAAACTGCAACACCTACCATATTTTTGGGCCTTATCTTGTATGATGAGCTGAGAAGTGAGAACTTATCTAGTATGCCAGGATCAATACTGTTGGTATGGCGAATTTTTAACGTGTTTTGTTTACCGAACACAGAAAGGTATCTTTAAGTATGCTCAATGCCTTTGCCTGCCATGCATGAAGAAGGGTTACATTCTTCGTGTCACTGTCCTGTTGTTTCCCCTCTGCCTCTTTCCAGAGGTAGATCATTCTATGTTCTGTTTTCCACCTTTTTATGGTATGGATTTTTCTACATGAAAAATGCTTGCAGTTTACCTGCTTCCTATGTAGCATAGATACAGATACGGACATGGGATTTCTAAAAAAAATGGATACGGACACGGCAGGGGACGCGGCAAAAATAAATAAATGTATATATAAATATATTATATGTACGCAGTTACAGTTTATATACATAAATATGTAACCTTTCTTTTAATATGTAAAATATTTACATTGTTATGTACTGGTATATAGGCACATATATTCATGTAAGATGTACACACGCAACTACGAAGATATATACATTGAATATGTATATACATCGAGAGAGAGAGAGGGAGGGAGAGAGAGTGAGATCGTGAGAGTCAGAGAGTGTATATATGGGACACGCGTGTCCATGCCGTGTCCCCGAGTGTCCCCTCCAAAAAATAATTTAATTTAAGGGACACGCCACATGGCGTGTCCAATAAGTGTCCCCTGAGTGTCCCCGTATGGGACACGATGACCTTTGGAAGTGTCGGTGCTACATAGCCTGCTTCCATTCCCTTTCTGTTGATCGCTTTTACTTGGAAATCCGTTCCCTTCTTTTCAGAAGTTGTACTTAAAAACTTCATATTCTTGCATGTGGCCTGTGGGAATTTTATTTGTTTGTTTTAGCTGCTAACTTAAGCTTTTCAGTGAACATCCAATGCAGAAGGGATACTCATCAGTCTTATCCTTCACGGTGACAGACATTAACAATACAGTGACAAAATTAATGGCTATGGGTGCAGAGCTGGATGGTCCCATCAAATATGAGATCCATGGAAAGGTAAACACCCCATTCAGAACATTCCAATTCTTCTGTTACCTTCGCCAGAATTTTTTTTTTTTAAACGCCAGTTTTTTCCCCTTGTATCTGTAGCATCGATTTTTGGGGAAAATTTTATTAATCATAATCGAATGATTGAACATTCCCATCCCATCACATTTACGAATTGCTGGGATGAAAATCTTAGAATAGCTTGATAAATGGTGTCTTTTGGCAGGTTGCAGCAATGCGTTGTTTTGATGGGCATATCGTGGGTCTTCATGAGCCTGTCTAAAAGTTCCACAGATTGGGCAGTGTCCCTTTGCAAGCCTCGAAAGGAAGCAACTGCCTTTAGCGAATCCGATGAATGAAAAGACTGCTGTTTTCTGAAGACATGGGGAATACAAGAATAGATTTCGGCCCTTCTCAGTTTTGTTTAGTTGCGATAAATGAATGGTGATATGGATCTGCTACGGAGACGGGTAGAATTTGAATGACATATATGATTTAGGAGTGATGAGACGTGAAATGAAGAAGAAGAAGCAATGTTAGACTTTAGAGAAGATATTGGCAGAGTGTATGCTTTGCACCAACCGGGATATTAGGAGTGCATTTCTTTTGTTCGAAACTAGGTTTTTAGGGGCATTCTTTGTTCTCTAAACATTTGGACGTCAAAGAACAGGTAATGTAATTACATACGCAAATGATTCATATGAATATTGACCATAAAAAATGCTGTCCAAGTTAAACCGTCAACGTACAAATTAGACAAAGTGGACCACCACCGAAAACCCAATTAGCAATTGGCTGCATGGTTATGAAGTATTAGAAATTAAAAATTTGGATAATTTGTTTTGATATTCCATATTTTGTGGCAATCCAATCCAAGCTAATGGGAAATTAGGGAAAATAACGACTTTTTTGACATATAAATTGTCATTTTATTAATGTGTACAGAAAAACTGGCATAACTTCGTGTTTCTGGTAGCTTATATGACTGGTGGATTCTAAATGCATATACTAGTCTACCGCACCGCTTTTAAGACAGGAAATCTGCCCCATCAACGGGCGATAAGACCACCCAAATGTACAATTATTCGATAATCCCAGATAATGGTGTTCCAAGATACTCTAACGCCACATATTTCATGGAGGTACATGATTAAGTTTATAAACTCTACACAAATGTGTGATGTTCAATAGAGTGAAGTGGTCGGCTGTTGTGGCGGTTTTGGAACAGTTGGGTTTTAGTCCTAGATGGGTGAATTTGATCAAGCAGTGCATCTCCACTGTGTCCTTTTCTGTCCTTGTTAATGGTGCTCCCTCGCAGGTCTTTTACCCGAAGTGTGGTTTGCGTCAAGGGGATCCTTTGTCGCCATATTTGTTCATTTTAGTGAGTCAAGTCTTGTCGGCTAATTTGGCTTTGTTCGGTAGTGCTAATGTTTGTAAGGGTGTGGCTATTAGTCCTCATTCTCCTCCTATTTCGCATCTTTTATTTGCAGACGATAGCTATTTTTTTCTTAAATATAATTTGGTGGAAGTCTTGTTTGAAGCATATCATTGATGAGTATTGCGATTTTGCGGGTCAGCGAGTTAATTTTAACAAATCAGAGCTTTTTGTTAGTCCTAATATGACTATGGAGGATAGGGAGAAGATAAAGAGGGTTTTCGGTATCAGGATTGTTGAGAAGCCTGGTATTTATTTGGGATCTGACCTTGATTTCACAAGGAGGAAGGGAGAACTTTTTAAACGCATCTTGGACAGGTTTCATGTGAGATTGGCTAATTGGCGCACTCCGTCGCTGAATTTTGCAAGTCGGTTGGTCCTTGTCAAGCATACTTTATCGTCCATTCCAGTCTATTTGTTTTCTGTGTTTAGAGCCCCTACTTGTTTTGTAAGGAAAGTGAGGAGTTTGATGGTTCAATTTCTTTGGGGAAAAGGTGATGGAGGAGGAGTTTGTTGGAGGCGTTGGTCGGAATTATGTAAACCAATGCATAAGGGTGGGTTGGGTCTTAGGGATTTGGGGTGTTTCAATCAAGCCTTATTAGCAAAGACGGCTTGGAGATTGATTAGAGATCCCAATTCTCTTGTTGCGAAAGTTTTATTAGGAAAATATTGTTGGGGAAAGCCACTGTGGGATTGTTACCCAAAGCCCGGTTGTTCATGGGGTTGGCGGAGTATTATGTGGGGGCTAGATTTATTAAGAAAGGGTTTGGGTTGGAGAGTGGGGGATGGTGAGGAGGTCACGGTGTTCGGGCACCAATGGATACCTCAAGATTGTAATCCATACCTTGTGCAGGGTAGACCTTTGGGCATGTGCAATTTTAAAGTAAAAGATTTGTTTGATTGGTCTAGACGGGAATGGAGGAGGCCTTTAATCAATCAGCTTTTTCCTGGGGAATTGGCTCATAAGATTTCTTCTATTCATATTCCTAGGGGCAAGGATAGGGATGAGTGCTACTGGAAATTTTCAAATGATGGTAAATTTTCTATTAAATCGGGGTATTTTGTAGCGGTATTGACTGTGTTTGGTGGATTGGATGATAGTGATACGGATAAAATCTGGAAGAAAATCTGGAATTTAAAGTTGCCTCCTAAATTTGCCTTGTTCTTATGGAAGGTGGTGCATCGGATTTTGCCGGTTATGGTGGTCTTGGGTAGGAGATCCATGGTGGAGGATGTAAGATGCCCAGTTTGTAGGAAAGAATGTGAAACTGTCGAGCATTTATTTTTTCAATGTGATAGAGCTCAAAGGATTTGGAGAGGATCTGGATTAGGTTTGGATTTTTCTGTTGGTAGTCCGGTGTTGTTTGATGAATGGTTTTTAAAATGGGTGGATGAGGTTCCGGATGTCTATGCAATTTTAGAGTCCATTTCCTCGTTGTGGTCTATTTGGTGTGGGAGGAATAATATTGTGTTTCAAAAGTCTAAAGTTGATGTTTTACAGGATTTGAAGGATGCTCAATATTGGTTTCAAATGCTTTGCAAGTTGCAGCGGAAATCAAGTTTTCAAGAGGAAAGTCTTGAATTCCAATCTAAACATGAAAACAATGGTGCTGGAATTAATAGCGTGGTTTTGAAGGCTCTCGAGGCTGGCGACTCGAGTGTGACTCGTTTGAAGGTTCTGGTGGATGGAGCATGGAGGAAAGAATCATGGGATGGGGCTGTGGCGTGGGTTGATGCGGGCAACAAGAATGATGCTGGTGTTTGCAAAGTTGTAGCGAGTTCTGCGCTTATGACGGAGGCATTAGCCGTTTTGAAGGCCTTGGATTGGGTCAAGAATAGGGGCTGCCGATATGTGGATATTTGTACTGATTGTTTACCTGTTGTTAAAGGCTTAATGCGCTTAGATAGTGTGCCTGTTTTAGTTAAGCCTATTTTGCTAGACATTGTGCATGTTGCTAAGTCTTTGTCCTTGTTTGTATTTCTAAAGTGTCAAGACATATGGTTGAGGTTGCTCATACCTTAGCCAAACGATGTATGGTTTAATTTAGTGGAATGATATCTTATGTTTGTGTTTGCTCAAAAAAAAAAATGATTCGCAACACGTGGCTGTACTCCAGGACTATTGAATAGTTACTCCAAACAAAAGCCTGTACCACGAAATCTTTTCATGGAACCCACTTCTGCAATCACTTACATTATTAGATCAATCCCCCCTTGATTTTATTTGATTACAAACCAGTCACTGTACTTTGTGATAATCCTATGTACTCTTCGCAATCAACTAATCACCATTAGCCAAGTGGATATTACAAACCAATGATCAGTAAATGTATAAAAGGCAATGAGAAAGATTACAGATTCTAGTAATCCTCTATATTGAAACATGATAAATCCCAGATCACGATTTCATATTAATTTCACATCTTTGACATTCACTGGTCCAGATTTCATTGCGAGCAATCTCTGAGACTACATAAACCCCCTCCTGTCTCCCTCGTTCCACAACCATTTTTTGTGTCTGTTTTGGTTTTTTTCTTGTAAAATTTTACAGTACTATTTTTTAGGGTTCTTGTGAGAGGCTAATGGAGCTCTCTGTTACTCCAACTCAGAAGGAAATGAGGGTACTCCACACCTTCCAGTTCATGAAGACCCCTGGCTGCGCAGGATAGACTATTAGGATAAATTTATCTGTTGTTAATGGGCGCAAGCTAAGGGTGGGCATGAACTGGGAGATGAGGTGGCCTTGATCTTTTATGGATTGGAGTGAAGGGAGCTCCTATGGTCCTAACAATCTCCCAAGTGTTGGATTTCTCTCTACGC
Source organism: Vaccinium darrowii (assembly GCA_020921065.1). Classification (NCBI taxonomy): domain Eukaryota; kingdom Viridiplantae; phylum Streptophyta; class Magnoliopsida; order Ericales; family Ericaceae; genus Vaccinium; species Vaccinium darrowii. Next base: position 1,383,478 of record CM037162.1, on the reverse strand, counting down.
TTCCCTTTGTATTTCACTCTCTCTTTATTCAATTTGATCATACAACACACATACATACACATCCAAATACATGTAGTTTAGAAAATAGATCTTATAACATTTCTATATTTTCTGTCTCATTCCAGCAGGTGACGAAATTTGAAGATGGAATTTCAATGGCTGACATGTTTGTAAGGAGGATTCCAGCGAAAAAGGCCACTCGTTTTCCAAATATCATCAGCCTCAATCTACACGATTTTACCCCGTGTGATATGTTTTCCTCTGAATGTTTTCCAGTATTTTGAGTGCGTGTACTTTAGTAAAAGGCGAAAGAATAGTGCATGTAAAAACTTAATATGAAAAAGATAAGATGCAATCAGATGTAGTCAATCACAGTTCTATATGTTTGAATGGTGGAAATCCATAGTTAAAAGACTTTGACTTTGAATTCTGTTGACGTACTTGATGGTTTGGGTCTGTTTATCTATGCACGTGTTTTCATTTTTCAAACAGATTTGGGCCGTTACTGTTAATTCTACATTGCTTACCCAAAGTTTCGCATTGATTTTCTGAGAAAGTTTGTGAGAAACTGGTCATTGCCTTTGAAGAAAATGGCCATTATTGGCCAAACAACACTGAGTCAGTACCTTTTTTCTTTTTGATCCAACAAATGATTAGGTTTCATGAAAAGCCATTATGGCACTTGCAGATTCCCATCCGAATACAATAAACACATATAAAGGTAAAATAATTTCTAAATCCAAAACACGAGTCAAATATTGTCTTCATACTGAGTCCGTATCCCAATGTGTGTCTGAGTGGCCCATTTGAGTTATTTATAGCTGTCGTGCCTTTCAGTTATTTCTGTACTTCGGAATAAAAACTTTAGGATCCAGTTTAGAACGATTGAAGGAACTGAACTCAATTAAAGCCTATCGATCGAGTGGCTTGCATTTGCCAAATTATTTGGGTTGGAGATCCTCTACAAACTGACTCATCCAAGATTATAATATCTCGAGCCCACCAAGACTCATTACACCAACATAACGCGTTAACACACTACTAAACCCTTTGAACCTTTGGGAGTTACATCAATTCACTCTATTGAAATTAGGAAGTACCCACACAATACTTTTTCTTTCCTTTCCATTTTTTCCTCCGTCTGTCGCGGGAGGCCCACCTCGAACCTCCGGACCATCTTTTGTTTTCAATTCCAACACCATCTAAAATTAGGTGTGTCTTCTGTTGGCATTCACTAATCATGAGTAATTATTCAGTTGTACCTTTGGGACTGGGAAAACAAGGCTTTATTTTTTTGCTCCCAGCACATTGTTTTAGGTGCCACATAATAAGGGATCGGATCCTCTTTGATCCAAATTTTTTTTATCGGAAAAAAGAGTCCAAATCTGAATTGTATACTCCGATCCAAAACTTGAACCGGAGAGGATTCAATTCCTTCGAATAGACTACTCCAGGCCCAAATGACTTCTTATGATTTGATGGCCTGCCCATTTTAATTAGGTTTATTTTAGATCTCACCTCATTATGGACTACTACTTTAATTAACTATACAATTGCATATATTACCGACACACTACCTTAATGGCTGTGCATTACAACTTTTTTCTGGTTGGTCAAAAAATCACACTCGCTGATATGAAATTATTGCAACTGATGACCTTGTTGGAATCAATACTTTGATTTGGTACATTTATATTTTAGTATATTATGCCACCAACAAATTTTAGTAATTGATAGACTACCAGTCACTGGTGTACTGCGTTTTGTGCACTACACCAACCCTCAATTCCATTGGAGACCGGGAGACCTTGTAGTGCGCAAAACGCACTACACAGTATAGTGCACTACAACTGGTGGTCTACTTTAACAATGCACGGCTCGAATTTAATCAAAAGATAGACTGTCGGATTAAATTCATTGCTCTGATTAAATCTGAGCCGTTGTTTATCGCAATGGACGATTGGATGACGCACTATAGGGTGTAGTGTGTTTTTCACATTGCACCATCTGTCATTCCCATATGAGACTAGCGGACCTTGTAGTGCGCAAAACGCACAACGCAGTGTAGTGCACTACAGTCGGCCATCCATTACAACAATGCACGGCTTGGATTTAATCCAAACAATAGACGGTCAGATTAAATTCATTACTCAGATTAAATCTGAGCCGTTCATTTTCGTAATGGACGGTCGAACGATGCACTACACGGTGTAGTGCGCACTGCACCATCCCTCAATCCGACAAATCTATGTTGGGTTTCTGTTTTTGATCGTGTGAAGAAAAAAGGAGATGAAATGGAAATGCATTAAACGTTGCGCACACAGATTTTTGGAGAAAAGTACAAAAATTCTTTTGCCAAATGTCTTTTTTTTTTTTCTTCGGGGGAGGTGAATTATGAAATTTTACAAAACTAAACATTTTCGGACCAACCGTCCGTAGTAAATGTTAGAATTATGCCTTGAATTATAGACGTTTGAAGATTTGTCACGAGCAGCTTGCATTTTGGAAGAAGGTTTTGTTTTTGCAAAAACCGCCCGGGCGGGATTCACGGCCGCCTGGGTGGGTTTGGCAGATTGGGTTCTTCGGGTGGATTTCTGGAAATCCCGCCTGGGTGGTTTTGACCGACTTCTGTACGGAATACGTGTGGCTGCGCGTTTTTGATGGATTTGACCTAATTTTCTGTACTTTTTTTTTTATAAATAAGAGCCTTATGACCTCCTCGGGTTTTGTCGTTAACTCTTGGGATTGGATATTAGGGTTTTTTGCTTGTCTCTTTTGTGTTCTTTAGACTTTGTCCCTAGATATCTATTGGATGTTTCAATTAGAGTTACGAGTATAGCCGACTCTTGTATTCTCTCCCGTTCATAGTGAATCCTCTCTCTCCATTGAATTCTTATCACTCCATTTTATTTAGGATTCCATGCAAACGTTCCTTGCTCATTTGTGCTTCAAATGCATTACTATACAAATTTCCCATTTTGCAGAATTGATGTTCTCCATGGTGTTATCATTAAATGTGAGTCCATTATAATGGAAAGTGGAGAATTTTACCAAACATGATTTGAATTTGATCATTACTAGATATCATTTTACTTCCTCTGCTTTTCTACCTATCGAAAAGCAAAAAAAATACAAAAATAAATAATAATATATATATTTATACGGAATAACAAACTAAAGCTAAAATGCGAAATTGTTAATTGTCAACTAAATTTATAGAGTTGATAAGATTAGGTAAACGAGAGCCTCAACAAAGACAGAATAAAATGTGTATGTACACGCATGTATATAAACTGCAATATATACACTCCGTCACATTTGACCTTCTTGTGAGTTTATCTGCCTAAATCGAATGAGGCTCTGATGAGAAACCTTTTCTTGGCATTGACTTCACCAAAGTAGCACCTTTTCTTACTTAACAAACTAGTATCTTTTATTTTTTCCTCTTTTCAACTTTGTAGAGGGCTTATCCAAACAATTGGTTTAGAGAAGTATATTTCTCTCATTTCTAAAAAATTATTAAATTAACTTAACGTGAACAAAAGAAAAATTGACAACAAAAAAAATTGACTCAATCCCAATTTGTTTTCCCTTGTTATATTCTAACCCAAAATAATAATGTTTATATTTTTGGATAATACAGATTTCTATTCTTTTGAATAAATACTTTTTTTGGAATTGAATTAAATATTATAGATTTAATAGCATTAGTAATTTAAAATAACATGGACCGTAAAACGACTGAAAAATTAGGACGGATGGAAAATATTGCTATCGCCAAATGCAGCAAGAAAGACTTTCCTATCCAAAGGTTATCATTAATTATGAAAGACAGTAGAGTTAAATTACCCAAAATACTTTGTGCAAAAAATCAATAAAACACCGTTAGAAAGAAGTGGTCAGAGAATGCTTGTTGTTTTGCTTTTTATTGGAAAAAAACATCTTCACACTCAAAAGACAATATTTCCAAAAAAAAAAAAAAATGCAAAGGAACAATCACTCTCAAAAAACAGGACTTTGTTTTGACGCAACCTTTTACTGATTTTAGGATTTTTTTTTTTAGCTTTTTAACCAGCATTGACTTTTGACTTCTGGTTGAAAAGGTAAATTAATGTAAAGTAAGAATTAACCATATACGAAATATACCCTTGAAAAGCCTGAATAATTCTTTGGCCTAAAAGTAGTTTATGGTTTTTTAGTTTTTTCGTTTCGTCTTTATTCAAATTTTTTTTGCATTTGTTAGTTTCGCATCAAGATTTTGTAGTTTTTGGATTCCTCTCGGCGAGACGAATCTAACGAGTATAAATTTATGGTCAAACCAAATATTTTTTTGAATAAAGCCGAAATACTTGGATTATTCGTCAATAATCCACCTATTTTGGCTTTATTCAAAAAAATATTTGGTTTGACCATAAATTTATACTCGTTAGATTCGTCTCGCCGAGAGGAATCCAGAAACCACAAAATCTTGACGCGAAACTAACAAATGCAAAAAAAAATTAAATAAAGACAAAATGAAAAAACCAAAAAACCAAAAACCACTTTTATGCCAAAGAAGGCCTAATATAATCTTCTATTCTTAGAAAATACTAAAAGTTGACATAACTACAGGACTTTTACATAAATTTACTATTTATAAATGTAATTCCATTCTATGATTAGATTTAGGATGTGTTTTGAGAAATCAGTATTATGGTTTGTGGCTGCCTTTTCTAGTCATTTTCTTAAAACTTCCGACACAGTTACGTTAAATTTTTTAGATTAATCGTTCGTCAAAGAAACTTGAAAAGTAAAAAATTTGACAAAAAATCTCTAAAAACTCATTGAAAAAATTAAAATATATAGTTTTTCACAATTTTATTTCAAAATTTATCCAATTTTTACTTCTCGATTTCTCTCATTAATACGAATCATAATTCCAAAAATTCTGACAAAAAATCATTAAACATCAATAATACTTATTATGTTTATAATGCCCACCATATATACACACGTAAAAATGAAGTTACTCCAAACTAGGCCTTACAATACAAAAAGAAATGGATTCTCAACCGTTCATGGAGAACTGCACACATTGCAGTCCGAAAGCTTTTTGGCCCCTTGTCGAGCCTAGTTCTATAATGGGGTCCGTTCTGTAAATCTCGTCGAATTACGTTAGCGTGGATAAAATCATATATTTTTGGATATCAGAATGCCTGCGATCGGAGTAAAGAAATAGGGAATAATAGTAAAGAAATATAGGAGTGTGTATTATTTTGCCTTCTTCATATCTTAACTGTCTATAGAAAGGCTCATCGGTTAAATAAATGGTTCGAATTTGCTAAACAACTCACGTGCAAAAGGGCACGAAAGAATCCATGGAAAATCAATGGTTCGAATTTGCTAAGGATTTCACTATTTCTTCCTGACCAAAAAATTTGTCAGAAGACATTTCCCTATAAAAACCACTGATTAGGTTTAAAACGATTCTTCTCTCTCTTCTCTCTCTCTTTAAGTTCTTGTCGGAAAGCTCGCATCCAAACCAAAGGTCCACCTCTCTCTCTCTCTCTCCCCATTAGATAACGTTAGGGTTTTCCTCCTTGAACGTTTCTCCAGCTCCCGCTTCTTCTTCTTCTTCTTCTTCTTCTTAGGATAGAGAGAGATATGAGAGATAAGAATTTGGATCTGTTCGATCCGAGGTCGGTTATGGAGTCGGACTACTCGCCCACCGCCAGTCGCGATGCCGACTTCGCCTTCGCATTCAACGACAGCAATTTCTCCGACCGTGTGCTGCGGATCGAGATCATGGCCGATTCACCTGATGTTCCCTCCGACGGCGCCGACGGCTGTCAGAGTCTCGCCGATTGGGCCCGTCATCGGAAGAGGAGGAGAGAAGATAACAAGAAATGTAACGGTCCTTTCTTACACGTGTTTTTTTTATGGTCAATTTATTGATTATGTCAAACGAGGGTTTGGCCTGGTGGTTGAAGGCCCGAGACTTAGACCTTGCTCTCCTAAGGTCTCTGGTTGAAACCCTCAAATGCTATCAACTCCTTTTTACAGTTAGTACGGGCCTTGCCTCGCCTTGAAGATCATTTGACATTTCTCTGCTGGCTTTGAGTCGTTTTGATTTAAAAACCATTCATGGATATTTGGTTTTGTTGTTGTTGCTGCTTTTGCTGATAAGGATGCGGATTGATACGTGTATATGCACGTGTTTTGAATTTAAAAAAAAAAAACAAAACCAGGGCACAGTGAATTTGAAACTTGGCGTGAGTTATGTTTATGCTTGCGTTGGGAAAATAAAGAAACTCTACTCGCTGGCTAGCCATTAATCCCTACTAATGCATCAAAATGCCTAATCAACGCCTAGACATAAAATCTAGGCTTTGATTTTGCTTTTGTTGATGAGGGTGGGATTGAAATGTATTTATCCACGTGTTTGGCGGTTGAGAAAAACAGGGGAGACGAAATTGGAAAACTTTGGCATAAGATATGCTTATTCTGGTGTTGAGAAAATAAGAAACTCTATTCAGCTGAGGGTTATTCAACCATTTGACTTGGTTTATGTGAGTTTTCAGGGGCGAGTGTATTAATAATTTTATACGCTCGAGTGCAATTCAGTTTTCAGTTGTGAGTGTATTGCTTTAAAGTTTAAACAAATCCAGACAGATATAAATTGGCATCTTTTGGAAAATTGGATTTGTATCTTTATATTTTAGCTTGGAGTATTGGCATGTTGAGGGATTTTAGAGGGTGAGGTTTACTTGGCATCTTGGTCAATGTTGGTGGGAATAGTGATTTGAATATCATATGGATTGCTTGTTTCTATCTTTTTAATGATATGATGCTGCAATTATACTCGAATCTGGATTTTGTGGATGAAATGACTGTCATTTTAAGCTGACTGCATTAATTGTTGACAGATGAGGAGTATTTTAATTTCGGATTGTCTTGTTTTCTTTTCCTCTTCTTCTTCGTGGTGGATCCTGATTAGTTACCAATTTAAGAACTGCGCTTAGGCGCGTGGCAATTGAAGCGTCCTTGTAGGGCATGATGACCGTTGAGGCGAGTCGCAGTAGTTGAAATAGACTTCAGCCCCAGGGGCATGCCTAAGAACTTCACCCTCTCACCCTATGATATTGATCTGTTGTTTACCTCTCCACGTGCGGGTCGGGGTCACACGTTCGGGGTGTTTTAAAGCTTGTTCCACATTGGTTAATTGTTATCTCCAAAACTAATAATGTATGAGCCTTGATGGCCTCTCCACCCATTGCCAATTGGTTTTGACTTGGATCTCTAACATTAAATAAGGCTCTAAATGGATTAAAACACTTAAGGGAAGCCTAGAGTAGCCCTAGAATGTGAGATATTGGTTTTTTAAGAATGGTCTATGGCTTTATTGGTGTTCACTATTTGTAATATTTCATGTTGTGTGTACTACTTTTGGAACTTTGAAATATTTATTGATGTAGAAATTTTTTCTATACTAATATTTTGCTTTTTTTGCTACTACTTGTGCCTCGCTTCAACGAGGCACGTGTTCCACCCCATGCTTCTATGCACCGGCTTCAGGAACCTTACTACCTCAATGCATCATTATTTTCAATTTTAGTAATTTGCGTCTGTTTGGAGACTGAATATTTGATTGCTTAACTGGGAGATCCTCTCGGGGATGGATTGTTTGGTGCTGGCTTTATCTTGCATATCGTGTACCCTTAACCCTTTTACACTTATGTACAATTTCACTGATGTTAACCAACATTTGCTATATGTTTGACTGCTTGCAGCTGTTGATGCTGCTGGATGTGCTGAGGAGCAGATTCTGAATTGTAACCTGGCTGATACTGATGATGTTGCAGGGTTTGAAAATGAAGATGAGGAACCTGTTGCCATGAATGAAGAATCACCTTCAGGTAGTAGACTGGTTTCTTACTTTGTGGCACGTTTCTTGTGCTTTGACTGCACTTTGCTCCAAAAGTGAAACATATTTACCATACTTCTGTCCATTTGTACGTTCCATCAAGAAGAAATTGAAACTGTCCATTATAATCGATGTTAATTATGACCTAGGAGAAGACAGATTGAACCGTCATCTTCAGATATGGTAATATGAGACAATTGTTAATTTGGTAAGGTGGAGAATATACGTAATCTAGAAATAGATGACAGGTGTAGTGTTTAGTTGGTTCAACGAATGAATTTGTATCTACAAAAATTAGAGCAGCCACTCCGATGCATCTAGAAATGGGAAAAGCCAAGTTGATTGTAAAATGGTTCAGAAGATAGTAGCCATGGCCCACTGAGTGATGGTTAAGGTGCAAAATGTGTATAGCTACACAGTCTAGGGATTTATGAGCAAGTGTATAGAAATATTGAGACATCTTCATATGGTGAAACGTGTTGACCTAGAAGTTTCAACTTTTTTGGGCATTGTGTTAATCGTATTCCCAATGGGCAATTGTTAGCATAAGAATAAACGTGATTGAAAGGACAACAATCTAAATAAGGGAAAGTAAAAGGAGAAAAGGACAAGTTAGAGAGTTATTGCCTGTCAAATCGATTACGATGCTGGGAGATGTGCATTATGCCATTTTAAATGCTCATTCAGCAATCATAATGTGTAGGCAAGGCTGTCAATTTTTTTTTACTTTGAGGAAGTAGAAAAACATTCGTAAGCCAAACAATACAAAGGACTCATCGGTCTCGAAATTAACGGAAATAGAAAACAAAATACAAAGTGCTGCTGAAAAACAGCCCTGATGTGGGAACCTGTCGATCCGCTTGTGGAGGTGGGTTGATAAACCATGATCTACATCAAGTTGTAGCTTGTTCCCGTTGTTATCACCACCGCAAGACGCCTTCATCTGTATTCAGTGCGTGCCATAGGGGAACCCAAAAATCCGTCACAAAGGCTGATCGGATCTAAGAGCCAAAACCCAGATTTGGGGAACCAAATCTGGGCCACCACAATTCCAAAAACAAAGGGGAGAGCAGGAGATCTTCTCTTCCGAGGGAGTGGGAGAGTCTCAACCATCTCACAACCATGGCAAAAGTGAGGAGGGGGCTGTCAAAATTGAAACAAATGGAAAGTTTGATACCCATCTATTGAAATTCTGAAGAAGGTTTTTCCTTTGTACTTTTTCCCATCAAGATGGCTTGATATAAAATCAAAGAAGGAACTGAAGAAGGCAGGTATTTCGGTACATTGGTTTTTCATGGCCATTTTCCAAGAAGATGCTGCATTTGTTTAGCATGAATATATGTTGGATGTTTTTATTTGCCTTTTCTCCTGTGTCAGATGAAGTCTAACCAAGTTGTCCTGGTGTTAACATTAATTGTAATTATGTAACAATGTTTGGTGGTTACCAATTTTTACCTGTTGCGACTGTTAGCAGCTTCCCCATCTGTATGGCTCTACAGTAAGCTCTTGTTTGCTTATTTCGATCTCATATTTCAAAATTTCAAGCCTGCATAATATTTTTGCAGGCGATGAAGCTGCAAATAGCAATGACTCGAACTGGAGCATGGATTGTTCTACAGTTCTGAGAGTTAAAACCTTACACATCAGTTCTCCAATTTTAGCAGCAAAAAGTCCTTTTTTCTATAAGGTAAAAGGTCATTAGTTTTCTTTATATGGTTTTTTTTTTTTAAAAGTTTGTGGACGAGATTCATTTCATCTGTTTTTAGCTCTTCTCAAATGGGATGAGGGAGTCGGAGCAGCGACACGTCACCTTACGAATCAATGCCTCTGGTATGGACTCTTGAACATATTACTTTCAGACAGTATTTTATGGTTGTTGGACTCCCTTAGTCCCTTTTATTGTTAAACATGGAAGTTTGGTTTTACATGACTAATTACTTGTTAGATGCATTTTCCTGTGGAATGGGTAACACAGCTTACGAAAATTGAGAAGATGGCAGCCAGCTTTCAGATGAAAGAAAGGAGGTCTTTCATCTTTTTTTTTTCAACTACTAATATAGTCTTTCAGACTATAAAAGCTAGTTCCATGGGAACAGTTCTTAGTGTTTAGGTGATTTTTGAAAGTGAATCGACACTGTTAAATGGCAGTTTTATTACCTTAAATAACTCCCCTTTTCTCCTCATGGAACAGAGGAAGCTGCGCTCATGGAGCTCCTGAATTTCATGTATAGCAATACTTTATCTACATCTACTGCTCCCGCTTTGCTGGATGTGTTGATGGCTGCAGACAAGTTTGAGGTTGCTTCATGCATGCGGCATTGCAGCCGATTATTACGGAATTTGCCCATGACACCAGAGTCTGCATTGCTGTATCTGGAGCTTCCTTCCAGTGTCTTAATGGCCGACGCAGTTCAGCCCTTGACAGATGCAGCAAAGCAGTTCCTTGCTGCCCGTTATAAAGACATTACAAAGTAAGAATTTCTGGAACGTGGTCTCCCTACTTGAAATTGCAGATCTCTTTGCCTTCTTTAACTCTAGTTCCAACGCCTTTTTTCTTTTGTTCCTTTTGGGTTGGGTATCTCGTACCCTTGCCTTTGTGATTTAGATCACCTTATTATTTTGTAAGATCGTAGGGGAGTTAACTAATGGCCCTAGACTCCCAAGTCCTATCCAACATAAGACTCGGAGAAGATTTATGACATCATTTGCAGCTGAGAAGTGCTCGTGACCATATCAGTCTTATTAGAGTTCATCGTTATGTCAACTTGAAAAAGTCAATTCATGTTGGACCCAGGTTAGAGAAACTCTCAAATCCCTTTCTTTTGGGCCTCAGTTCATTCTGTCGCAACCTGCTAAATGCATATGAAAAAGGTCCGAATTCCAGACCAATATAATCTTTTCAGATGCTGTTCTTATATTTAGGTTAATGAGATGACTGAGAGTTAGTGGGCGCAAGAATGTAGGTTCGTGTCAGGCTGTCAGCATAGTCTTTTAGGAATTATTATGTCTTCTATTTGGTAAGTAGGTCGAAAGAAAAGCGATAAATATGGGTATTGTGGGTCATAGTCAAGCTTGAAGTGTAATAAACACATTATAATCTGTTGATACTTCTAGAAAAACACCTGAATATCACATTTGAGCTGTTCGCCCTTTAATTTCTGAATACCCTTTTTTTCTACTTCTACCAGGTTCCAAGAAGAGGTTATGAGCTTACCCCTTGCCGGAATCGAAGCTATATTGTCCAGTGATGATCTCCAGGTCGCCTCAGAAGATGCAGTATACGACTTGGTGTTGAAGTGGGCGAGGACCCAGTACCCAAAACTGGAGGAGCGGAAGGAAATCCTGGGTTCACGTCTTGGTCGCTACATCCGCTTTCCTTACATGACTTGCCGGAAGCTCAAGAAGATTTTAACCTGCAACGACTTTGATCATGATCTTGCGTCCAAGGTTGTGCTAGAGTCTCTGTTTTTCAAAGCAGAGGCCCCACACCGACAACGGGCCCTTGCCGCAGAGGAGTCTGCAACCACCAGCCGACGCTTTGTGGAACGGGCCTACAAGTACCGCCCCATTAAGGTGATCGAGTTCGAAATGCCACGTCACCAGTGTGTGGTTTACCTTGATTTAAAGCGGGAGGAATGCGCCAACTTATTCCCAAATGGGAGAGTCTATTCTCAGGCTTTTCACTTAGGTGGCCAAGGTTTCTTCTTATCAGCACATTGCAATATGGATCAGCAGAACGCGTCCAATTGTTTTGGGCTTTTTCTTGGAATGCAAGAAAAAGGGTCAGTCACGTTTGCTGTTGACTATGAGTTTTCTGCTAGATCAAAGCCAACGGAGGAGTACATTAGCAAGTACAAGGGAAATTATACTTTCACTGGTGGAAAGGCAGTTGGTTATCGTAACTTATTTGCTATACCGTGGGCTTCTTTCATGGCTGAGGATAGTCTTTACTTCATCAATGGCATCCTCCATCTCAGGGCTGAGCTTACAATTAGGCAGTGATAACTCTCTGTCTCTGTCTCTGTCTCTGTCTCTCCAAACGTTCTGGTAACTTTTTCTTCTGGGTAGGGCTAACCTTCTTTACCTTGGCTTTGGGAGAAGTAGTGAAGGTGTTAAGGTGATGTTTAGGTGTTAGCATTAACATTTCTAACTCAGTGTGGGGAAGATTGTGAGTTGTTAGACATGGGCCAAATTGTGCTCGGAAATTGAGAGATAGGAAGAGTTTTTGTGGTAACGCCTTCCGGGCCCTGTAAATGAATTCCTGGATGGAAGGATTGCCTATTCTGACCCTGCCAAACTTAATACATTTCGACAATACTTGGTGTTGTTTATTTGGGCTTTTTTGAGCCTGTATTATGATCTTTGCATTTGACAAGTTTACGGTTTTATCTCAGAAGTTGTTGAATCCTCTTAACTCAGGTCAATAGCACGGCAATTGGCATAACATTTGGGTAACTGAGTACTCAACTTGTCTGACCGTTGCGTTGCTTGTTACAGCCCATGCTTGGGGAGTAATTTATTCTTGCATTTTTTGTTACAGTTCCTTTGCATTCTGCTTGGTAATCAAAATTGAAGGTACCCTACTCAACTGAATTGCTTTCGCGTGATGCTATTCTCAAATCTCGACCCCTAATTTTCTAGTGCCCGGATTGCTAAGTCCTCGGAGAACTAAGTTCTAACCTCATCATCGCACACGGTTCATCACCCTCTCCCACCCCAACCTTGGCATTGTTGCGCGGCATGCCCCCCTCCCAGTCAGCTGCCCATCTTTCGTAACAGCACGTCCACGACCATTCTTGCCACCTTTCTTTGTCACTCTACACGGTGAATGCATCCAGCAAATCTTTAGATGGTTTTGCTATTCTTGGTTGTGTAAAACGTCCATCTGCAGGAACGTCACCTCACCTGCTGTTCTCACTGGCAAACCCCGAGGCCTTGCAAATTGCAATGCCACTATGTTGGGCAAGGGCCGAGGGTTGCCAAGAGAGCGAAGGGACAGAGGTGAAAGTGCTAAATGTTGTGAGGCTAGCGAGAAAAACTTGGGTGCTGGTCAAGTATGCCTACCTGGTGTCTGACTTCGCATCTCAGCCGTTCAAAAGTGTTTAGTACGGCCCATATTGTAAATAGAGAAAGAAGAGAGAGAGAGAGAGAGAGACGGGAGAAGAAATCTGGATTATCCAAAACACTTGTGGACGGCCGAGATGCGCAGTCGTGCAATACTTGGCCATACCCGTTGGCACCCAAGTTTTTCTCGAGGCTAGGGGTGTGGAACTGAGATCTTGCATGTGACTATTCTTTTTGTGATCCCTCGTGTAATCCAAAGTATGACTTAGTATGGTTGTCGATGACAACCCAAGTCGATTGAAAATTATAAAAAAAAAAATCATCAAATTATATTTGTTTGAATAAAAATGAACAGTAATAGTTTGACCATCTATTTTGCTGGAGTATCAAATATTTCATTGATGGGTGACGATTCATGAATTTTAAAGCCAAACACGTCGAGGCTTAGAAAATGAAAGACACAATAGAAATGAACAGTCATAGTTTGACCATCTATTTTGCTGGAGTATCGAATATGAAAGACAGAGAATCAAAATGAAAGACACAGAGAATCAAATGAATCTTGATGGTCTTGGGGTGTTTGGAAGTGTACTTTTCAGTTTTTCATTTTTCACTTTTTGTCTTTTTGGCTTATAGTCAAAATGTGTTTTGAATTTGAAAAGAGTGTGTGGGAGAAATTGTGCAAAATGCATTTTGTAATAGAATTATGGTCGAAATGAGAAGCGGCAATGAAAAAGGAGCTCTTCACCTCTTTTTGGTTTCTAGCCTAGAAAGTTGAAAATGGAAAATTGAATGTGTTTTGGGTGTTGTCTCCCAAACACCTAGAATTAACAAAAGGTGAATGAGAAAAACAAAAAAAAAAGGTGCCAAACACCCCCTTAGTTTTGTCACGTGAAAGACCACAAAAGAGCAGTCATTTAATACATATATTGTCAAAAGTTACTTTAATTTGTTTTTCAATCTTCTCCTGCTCATACTTTGATTGATTGTGATTATGGCCGTGTTTGTGATAGTTGTACATACAGATTTTAGATTCGAACTTTAGATTTGAGTAGAAATAGGTAAATATTTATGATTAAATTGCAGTAAAAACTGCTACTGTTACCGTAAAAAGATGAAATATTACCTTTATAAAAGAAATACAACCCTTACACAGGTATGCGACTCCAATTACCTAACAATTTGAGTTCTTATACTCTTTTACATCGATGTCTTTACATCCCCTTTGGATTGAGCGATTTTGAGAGAGAAGAAAGGAAATGGAGAGGAAACAAATTCTATTGAACGTTTGGAAGGTCTGGGCGAGAGAGGGTGGGAGAGGGTGAGAGAGTAAAACCCCCTCAATGCCCAGTTTCCTTTCTAGCTAAACGTGGTGTGATTCCGTGAGAAATGAACCCATGCAGTCTACCCCCTCGTCGGATAGTCGTCGAACTTGCATGGTTGTCTTCGTCTCGTCAATGTGAAGCTAGATCTGTGATCAAAACTGAGTTTCGAAGTTTTAATTTGGTCAGCGAAGAATCGCCGGAATGGGAGGAAGAGACTGTAGTTTCTCACTGGTATTTGGATGATATGGTGAGAGACAACAATCATTTCTTTTCTTTTCTCCTCATTAAGGTAAACTAGTCCTATTTCCTTTCTTTTCTCACCCGATAGCCAAAGGGGTTGTAGTTTTTATATACAACTTGAGTTCTTATACTCATTTACACCGATATCTTTAGTTCTTACATGCAGGTCATACATCGAGCCCGCCGAATAAACGCTTCATCACGTATTTTTGGCATTTTTACTCATTATCTATGCTTTTAAATGGCATTTCATAAAAGAGTAATTTGACTATTAAAAACATCAAAAATCCCATTTACACGAAAAAATATCAATCTTATTATTATACTGCCAGAAACAACTTTTACTTGAGGTTATTCTGAAGACACGAAAAATTTAGGTGGAGTTACCCTTAATTAATGGAGTATAAAATTGGAGGTATCAGGTCGAGATGCTGTCTAGAAACCTGCACGTAATTTCAACGCTTACTTTTCCAAAGAGAAACGCATATACTAGATATTTCCAATCCAAGACCATAACCACAAATACAGATAACCTATCTATCTATCTGCACAAACCGATCAGAACAGAAGCGAGGCGATCATCATCAACAACCACCGTCCGATCTAGGGTTTCAAGCCATGCCGAAGAATAAGGGAAAGGGAGGCAAGAACCGAAAGAGGGGCAAGAACGAAGCCGACGACGAGAAACGCGAGCTCGTCTTCAAAGAAGACGGCCAGGAGTACGCCCAGGTCCTCCGTATGCTGGGAAACGGCAGGTGCGAGGCGACGTGCATCGACGGCACCAAGCGGCTGTGCCACATCAGAGGGAAGATGCACAAGAAGGTAGTATTACAACAGAAACTCAGAAATGAAATTCAATTAGTTCGTGATTTTGATTTCATGATTATTCTTTTCTACGTAATTAGAGCATCTGCAACCCTTACCCTTTTAATTGACTTAGAACCAAATTCTGAGTAGAAGCCCTTTAATCTCACTCCAGACCTTAATCGTATCAGATTCAGTAAAGTTTTACTCCAAATTTTTTACCAAATTAAGAAAGACTCAAACTTTAACTCAAATTTTTGTAGGCTTGTTTTGGTCCTAACAATTTACAATTTTACGCAATTAACGATGCTTTCACCCAAATTTTTTTGTCGTGATTGATACCAAATGAAGCTTTTATTACCCAACTTGAGTAAAATTTGAGCAAGGGCTGGAGATGCTCCTAACAAACCAGAAATGAAATGAAACCTAGCAAGAGAGAGAGGGAGAAACCAGAGAAAACTTATTGTAGGACATTTTTTTATTGAAAAAACCCATCCCTTATAGGCAAACTGAACTCCTGCACTTGGTAACGGAATGCCTAACTGAGTTACCAACTTGACCTTTTGCTGACAATCGGCGGACCTAACTAACAACCGAGGCAATGAATCAGTTCTTCTCTCTTACAGGTGTGGATCGCAGCCGGTGACATCATCCTCGTCGGACTAAGGGATTACCAGGACGACAAGGCTGACGTCATCCTCAAGTACATGCCTGATGAGGCTAGGTTGTTGAAGGCATATGGTGAGTTGCCAGAGAATACTAGGCTTAATGAAGGGATTGCTGGTGGGCTTGATGAGGAGGAGGAGGGTGCTGGTGATGATTATATTGAGTTCGAGGATGAGGATATCGATAAAATCTAGGGTTTTGGAAACAATGCCAGAAACACCACCTTATACTTCTGGGCGCAACGGTCTCCAGAGCCGTATGATGCATATGGGCCCACATTCATCGAACGGCTTAGTTGTGTCTGGACTTGTGTTTTAAAGTTGTATTGCTAGACTTGTCATTTTCGATATCTCGACTTAATATGCTATATCATATTGCCTTCTTTGGTTTGATTTGGTATTAAGTGTATTTGATCTCTATCTGTAAGATGTGAACGGATGTGGCAGCGAAATTGGGGATTCGTGGCTTAAGTCCAAGTCTATGTCCTATATTACTTGATGAATTTAATGTTGTGTAACCTTCAAATATTCAGCTTTTCTCAATGACGTTTTGTATTTGGCTGAAGGTTTAATAAAGTTGGGCATTAATGTTGTCGTATCTTGCTCTACCTTTCGATAAAATCTAGGATTTTGGAAGGTTTCTCGACGTCTCGACTTAATCTATATACAATTTGTCGCCTCTGTTGGTTTGATTTGGCACAAGCGTATTTGATCTTTAGGTGTGATGATTGATTTGATATGGTGGTGTAAGCGGCTCGAGTCTGTACTACGTGATGAGTTTGGTGCAATAATGTTGTGTTACCTTATTCAACTTTTGTGATGACGTTTTGTTTTTGGCTGAAGTTTGAATAAAATGGTGCATTAATGTTGTAGTAACTTGCTCTAAGGTTTTGGAAGGAGTTTCTCTGTTTGTTTTGTCTCAATTTATATCACATCGCCTATTTTGGTTTGAGTTTATTAGCTAGAAATCTGTGTGTGTAAGGTTTGAATCAATTTAGCGGTATAAGCAGGGATTGGTGGCTGAAGTTTACCGTGGTTATATGATAAACTTGATGGAACGGTATATATCAGCTTTCCATTGCGCAGCTTTCGTAATGATATTGTTTAGTTTTGCTCTGCCAAGAATAATTTGATGTATTTTCTTGATGGAGCTTGTTATATGCAAACTGCTACTTTTGTTTGCTTTTAGCAAGTCTTGTGTGCTAATGTGCTGGCTATTTATTGGTATTTGGGGGAGTAATGAAGCATGCTTGGGCAATTGGTACAGATATGTTCATCTTTCTGTACTTGGTTTAATCAAATACTCCATTTTAGCCTGGTGAAGTAGTTTCAGATGTAGGTGGGTATGTTTGATTAGATAACAGTAGTGTTTTGAGTTTATCCACTTGCAAGGCATGTCAGTATCCAAATTCTTCTCATCTCATTTCTTAGTTCTCATTTTCTCGGATACTGCTGCTGGTTACTGGGTAAGCAGAAGGTATTCCTCCGGGTTTACAGTTCATCTGTCAACGGTAAGCATCAAGTTGCTTGCAACTTATTACAGTACTCTAGTGCTACAATGGCAAGCATGGCCATTGCACGGTATCTTTAAGCTTTAGTACCTCTTTTGCTGCAATTCAATAGGATTGGACAGTTCCTACTGTGCTTCGGTTGTACTCTTGTTGGTTAGAATTTAGGATCATCATTGTCAGGATTGCATGATGTTGAAACACCAAATGCCCAACATGTAGCAGTGTCAAGTCTAATGTTCCATTCGTCACCTCGACAACTACCTCATCGTTATGCATTTTGATCATACATGTCTTCAGACATGTTACTATCTTCTTTCAATAAGGGATTGTCCTAGTGCATATGTATTTCATGCTTTGTTTTCTAGCTTTTCCTCGGTTAATCTCTACTTTGACATGCCTTGATGACAGGCATCCTAAACACTTTTATGCAGCTTTACCACTTTGTTTCCATTTGATCAATAACCGAGAATGAGAGCCTGTGGTGTTTGGGTTTTTGCTTGGGTCGCAAGTTAGTCAGCATACTTCGTTCTGATGTTAGCAGATGGTAACATAATCCACTGCATAATTCCTCGATTGGTAGACATCTTCTCAAATGAACTAGGATTAGAATTCAATTGGATTCCTATTTTGTTATCAATTGTTTTCCGTCAGCCTTGTGACAAAACCAGGAAGTACTCTTCTCGAGGCTAGGTAGGTTTCTGTTCGGCCGTTGCCGGTTCATTTCACTCAAGATATTTCTCTCAAACCAACTTGAAGAAAGTTAATGGAAAATTGGAGCTTGCTTTGTTTCTTGGGTTATCACCTATACGGCAGACATTTGATCCGTCTGCAATCAGAAGGCTATAGACTTCCTAATTCTTGCAGGATTCCACCCACGAGCCGATGAATGTCTTTATCGTGCTTTCAAAACTAAAGCCTGTATCAAACCTACGTGTGGCAATCAATAGTGAACCAAATTGTTTCGAAGCAACAGCAAGTCATCCAACTGAGGAATCAGTTATTTAGCTAGTGCAGAAACTTCATCTCATCGTCGTTTTTCCGGGAAATGACTTAGAAAGAGGTCGACCATAACAAGTTGCAAAGATTCAACCATCCAGTATGCAAAATCTGTTTGATAAGAAACAGAACGTCTTTGGAAAAGTGTCAAATGCTATTAAATATAAAAGCTGATACAAAAATTAAAGACTAAAACACGGCAAGACTTGGTCAAACGCCAAAATACAGATCAGATGTATATCACAGGAACTTTGTAGGATCACCAAGGCTGTTCGTTTATGTAATTAATCAGAGATGAGCTTTGACTCCAAGCAAGCACACCCAATGGGGAAAAAATGCTTCCTTTGCAATGCACGCTTTCGGGCTTTCTTCATCTGTACCAACAGAAAATACAAGATGATAATGTGGTTGAGAATCACAACACGCGTCATTTGGTTGCTGAGAGAAAATCACCAAAGACAGAGACTGCCAATTAACATCCGACTTCTTGGGTTCTCATCCAGAATGATTTTGAGTTGTTAGGGGCCACAGAAGTACTCCAAAGAAAATAGAATGATATCACAGAAAATAAAGACGAAGCACATTTCAATCCGACAAATTAGAAAAAAAATATTCTAGCAACAAAAATAGAAAGCATGACTCAAATGGACTTGTCCTCACATTTATCTTATTTTCTTTTCTATTTGCGACTGCAATAAGAACCAATTACGATTTCATAACTAATGAGACAGAATGCATTAGTTCAAAGTTCAAACAGCTGAGTTTCTCAAGCCTTTTTCCTGATTAATCCGAAAAGCACACATAGGAATTTAGATTGAATTTTTGAAGTTAATGGCTGGGTGGATTTTGATAATGCATCCCAATTCCCAATTTTTTCTTATCCACTTAGCAGATGAAAAGTCAACATAAAACTTCTTTCACAACTCAACAAAACTTTGTATGGATGATCTACTTGCCTCTCACTCTCTAACCATTGGGAGTCTCAAAAGGCAAATCAAAATGCTGGCATTTAAGGATGATCGACTGTTTTCTAAAGACACAATGCCTCACACCTCAATTCACAGTAGAAACCATTTTCTTTTCTTTGGCTAAGCGGAATCTTATATCAAAGCTCGTGAAACAGCCCAATGGCACAGCAAACCTCTTGAAGAGGTGAACAATAGTAAACCCCTAGCAAGAGAATCAAAAAGAACAAGAACACAAGGTATTCAGAACATAAAGAGCCTATCATAACATGAAAGGATAGGTAGAGAAGAAGCTACGGAGGTTGCCACTCTAGAAACTTGCACCCTGGATCTTCTTTTGTCATTTCAAAAAATTTCCTTGGATGGAATCCAAAAGGACAACACAAGGTATTCAGAACGTAAAGAGCCTATCACAACATGAAAGGATAGCTAGAGAAGAAGCTACTGAGGTTGCCACTCTAGAACCTTGCACCCTGGATCTTCTTTTGTCATTTCAAAAACTTTCCTTGGATGGTTGCAACATGAATTCTTCAAAGGAGCCGGTTTTTTTTTCCCTCTCGACCTTGTTTAAGGAATTCTACCATTTGATCAAGTTTCTTCCTGCGTTCTTCCTTGTGTATTTTAAAACTCATGCTGACAGCATCATCATTTTAGACTCCAGCTTATAAATGTGCATTACGCCTTAGCAAACTAATTGAGTTTCTAACAATTGCCATTACTTTATCTAGACCAAGGCACAAGCATATTACTAGCACTTTTAACTCACAAACGCAACTTCAAAAAGACAATATATATCATGTTAGCAGTTGGCACAGGTAGACACATATCTCAATGTCATGAGCAAGATATTTCTACAGCACCAACACAACCGGAAACCCCCAATAACAAATTGCTGAATCTTTCTGAGCAATACTTTTCCATCCAATTATGCTGATCAGAAGATTCAATACCATAATTGTTTAGAACCATTTTTTCATGATACTTTCCAGTAAGCAACATTACAACGACAGGCTGAACCTAGCTCCATCTACTAAAACCTGAGACATCTACCGAGGGCAATTAGGCCCCTCTCTATGCGGCTGGGCCAAAGATCTTTTTGATATTTGTTAAAGTTAAGATCTTTTCCATAAACGTAGTTGTAAACGAGTATAAAAATCCATCAACCAAACGAGTTTCTGAAAATTTTACACAACAGAATGAACCTATCTAAATCGACCAACGAATCATATGCACTACCAATTCAGAGCAAACCTTACCTCCCATCAACGAAGCTTCTCCTTCCCTGCACTCCTCTTCGCCGCCTCATTAACCTTCTCAATGTACCCTTCAATAGGAGGTGTCAAGGTCGCCATAAACCTATTAACCGGAAACGGTGTCAAATCCGGCACCAAAGCTGCTTCTTTCAAACCCTCAGGCAACGCCTCGATCGCTTCCTTCTTCAACCTCAACAGATTCGACTCAGCCGCCTGTCTCGCCCTATGCCTCCTCATCAAAAACCTACTGTACTCCTTCGCCAGCCGCCGCCCATCTTCAACCGTCAATTCATACTTGATAAGCTTATCAGCATCAACCAGCCCCAACGTAATCAGATCCAAACCTGGTGGGCCCATAATCCTATCAGAACCGGTGTCCTTTTTCGCTTTTTTCATCGTTTCGAGTTCTTTTGCCCTAGGTTTGCTGATCAGTCCCATTTTCTCACGCTTGGTTTCTCTTTCTCGTTCTTTAGGTTTCAGATGACGGACCGGCGCCGTTGCGTTCAGGCAATTGTCGACCATTTCTTCGAGTTCATTGAATCTTCTGCCTCCGCCTTTTTCCGATGCGTCTTCAGATGGTTTCCCTTTTTTGGTTGTGACCTTTGATCGCTTTAGAGGTGCTGCTGTTTTCAGTTTCGATTTGCCCTTTGCAGTTCCACTCACTGAGCATTTCTGAATCAATTGGTGGCTTAAGAAATCCACGGATGAGCTCAGAGGTTGAAGTCTCTTAACATTGATAATTCGCATCATTTTCCCAAACAGAGCTTACGCGACGGCGACGATGACGGCGGCGATGTGCGTTGGTGGCGATGCTAAGCTTGGGGCCTTGGGTGGATTCTCTATCGACTGTCGAAACCCTCACAAAACCTTTCAAAGCACATACCTCTGAAGTTTGGAAAATTACGTTATGGGCCCTAAACTTTTTTCCTTTCCTATTTTTGCCCCATTTTCTGCAATCCACCGATTTTCTGCGAAGTACTAAACTGAGTATTTTTCTTCTTCCGGTTGTTCATATTTAAGTGTGGATTTGAAATATTGAATCAAAGAATACATACAAATTGAAGGATGATCATCATGAACATGTTAGGAAATACATAATAGTAATTCGCCAATACATACAATTCATTTAAAGTTCTCTAAGGTGTGAAATTTGCATGAAAAAAAGAAGGAAAAAAACCTTACAATTAGATAGCTCGCCAGCTATTTTTCTCCTGTAGTTGGAAATTTTATCGAGAGCAATTTGGTTTTTATTCGCCTATTATGTAGCAAACACAGTAGATGTTTATAGGAATGTGCGAAATCATACATGTATTATGTAGACAAGTAAGAACTTGAAGAACAAGAAGAGAGTAAAGAAGATAATTCATCTAGTGCACATGAGATTTAATTGTGCATTAGATAATTAACAAAAATATAACACATACGAGTATTAGCAAAGCATTTTGGATCATTCCAGTGATCCTTAGTGTTGGTCATGGTTCTTATGAAGAAGTATAAAAAGAGGCATAATTGACCCGGAACATGAATATTATAGAGGCGATAGCTTTGAAAAGACAGATTACCTACATTTTCTTTCCTGGTCGTGTTATTTGGCAAACTCTGTGGCCCAAACACAGCCTGCAGAATTATGAGATAGTACGTCTTTCTCAAAACCTGTTATCGAAATGTGGGAGATTATAGGGCTTATTTGCAGCTTATGAATGGTCTTTCATACCACCATAAACAGGAATCAAAATTGGCTGCTGCTAACTCGAAAGGAACAGAAACTCCTTTTGGGTTATAATCACACTGTTATGAAAGTAATTTAAATTCTATATATTTATCCATCTGCAAATAGAATTGCCCAATCTCTTATTTCAAAGATGAAGAACACAAGAGTATTAGGAATACATAAAAGACCTCTCTACATTACACAGCAATAAGCCTCTCATAAAGGAGATCTAAAACCATTTGAACCAATGACGGGAGTACACGTAAGACGACTCAGCCACTCAATCATGTGCATCTATTCAGTTCCAGCAATCTTCTTCTTCAATGATTCAATGTCTGTAGCCAGTTCTTTTCTACTTTGCTGAGAAAAAAAAATGTTTCTCTTGTCAGCAAAATAATTACTTGCTAGGCAACAAAATGTCATAGCAGTAGCCCACAAGCTATCGCGACAAATGATAGCTATGTTGCACTCAGATGCTTATGTTTGAGACGAAGGTTCTTATAAGAAACCTATTCAATGACAGCTTTGATCCTAAGGCTAAGACCTCTCAGCAATCGGAACAAATAGTCAGTAGAAAAGTGATCACAGGATGTTTCTAGAATCTAGTTGCAACGAGACCAATCAAGTTGAGCTAAATCATATTTAAAAAAACAAGCCTGGCAATCGTTTTCAATGATTTTGGATAACTTGCCCCATATAAAAGCAATGCCAGTTCAAATTTCCTTTTTCAAGCCTTGATTTTAAAAGTGCAGAGTAGATAAAACAACATAAGGGATACTAGATTAAAATCCTAGATAAGCTTCAAATCATGTGAAATATATGCATTGCTTAGCTAGCAAACATTGTGTTTATTAGTCTAAATATGTCCGATGGTTTAGTCACAGATTACCGGGAAAAAATAGTTTATATCAAAGAAGATTCTACGACATAGCAATCTACAATCACAAGGAAAGTATGTGCCAGTTAAAATAAGGATACAAAACTGTTTGAAATTTTACCTTGAATAGAAGATATCGATAAACAAACCATCCAGTGTATCCAAGTCCTACCAACTCCATGATCTTTGGAAGCTGATTAAAATTTAAGTGGAAAAAAAAAATCAGCGGTTCAACAGAACACCCCCAAAGAAACTGAGAATTAATTATCTCCCGTGAGTAGTCATCATGCCAAGGGATTAAAAGCGGTTGAGTAACATCGGCGATTTCTAGTAGAAACAAAGTAACAAACAATGAAACTAAATCATATCACCTACCAAAGGGACTGAGTTGATGGCTCCAACAACAATTGAGGATAGCCAAACTGCAACTATAGCCCCACCACCATAGAGAATTACAGTCGATTTGTTCTCTACTGCATCCCACTGTGGAACATCGCAACAAAATATGCATAAAAGAAACAAAAGATCGTCTAAATTGTCAACTTGCTCAAAAGCCAAAAGGGAAAAACTTCTCACAATAAGCAATGGCAGGAGAAACTGAAAAACAGGAGGTACTTCAAAGGTGAACTTCCAAACCTCAGGGGTATAGTTTCTAATGTTTTCCATACCTTTTCCTTTAGATCACTAAATATCTCTCCGGCATCAACAGGAGGGGACGACTCTTCAGAGGAAGACGCTTTGACTTGAAATAGAGAAATCCTCCGCGGTTCTGTTTTAAGGAGAAACGGAAAAAAAAAATTGTCCAGATGAACCTTATTATTTCGAGGAATAACATAATAAAGTTTTTCTATCCACATTCAATTTACGAGTAATTTGCTATTCATTCACCAGACTCAAATCCAAATGCCCATTACCCTAATTCTGTTGCTGGAATGAAGGACGCCACTAAGCACTGGGGAAACTAATAGTATATTTGTTCTGGGACCATTTAGCATTGTCATCTGTAAATTAAGCCTATCCAAAGGAGAATCAATGAATGAATAGTACAAGTCCATACCCTAAATGCTCAAAGCACAACAAACTCTGATTACCGTCTGCAGAAAATATCGTGTCATTAAATAAACACAATCAACTGTCATCTTCTATTCTCACAGAAGTTCACAGTTTTAGCCCTTCTAGTAGTCAAATATGGACAGACTTTAAAGCGGAAAGTAGATACTCCAACCACTCTCTGAGTTAGAGAAACATGCCATTTAGTTTTTATCTAATCCAACCATTAATCAGTGGTTTCTCTAGTCCTTCAGCACATCCAAGATAAATGAAAACGTACTAGATATCAAAACATTCCACCCTTGAGATTTTCTTTACAAAGTACTGAACTCAGAGAAATTCATGGTAACTTGACAATCATGACATTGCTGTGCTCAATGTCTCCAAGCTCCAATGATTCTATTGATATCTTCCGTCACTCTACTTATGATGAATAAAAGACATGAACAACAGAGCAACATGAAGAGTCCAAAGATTCATGCTCACAAAGGATAACGGCCTTTCAAGAAATGCACGACAGAAGACGGCAAAGAGGAGGAAATAAAGGGAGCCTTTGTTAGAAACTGAGAGGTTCAGGAATTCGCAATATCAAGAATCCTCTTGTTCTACTGCGTCCTAGCTCCAATAGAAGGCACAACAAGAGTACTTCCAAAATTTATCACCAGACAACTATTCGGGCAGCCACTAATAAAAGACCTCCAGGATGAGATCTGCACTAAACTTAATGCCGCAAAATGAACAATGGCAAACAATAAAAAATCCCATACCAGCAATACAAAGACCCCACCCAGTTACCGTTGAATTGGGCAGTCGTAGGTTCTGTATCTTAGCACGATTGATGGTCACTGCCAAGTCCTAGCAAACTAGCTTTGGACACTAGGTATCTAATAGGACGAATACTAGTACATACATTATTAGATTGCAAGCTAGGGCCTCTAGTAATACCAGTCCAGTCAACTGATTTATTCTCATGAACTCGATATACGCCTTGAGGTTACCCTTTTTTATAATGCCTAACAACTATGCAGTACCCACGTCAAAGAAAGTTCGAATTACTAAACTGAAACACAGAGCAAGGGAGATAACCAAGCAAGTTGAAGTAACTTCAACCACGTGCTCGACGAAATTCCCAACAGAGATGTAGCATACCTGACATTTGTTTCAAGGAAGTCGAAAAACCCTGGGTTGAGGAAAAGCGTGGTGGTGGAAGGCAGGGTAAGGCGGAGCAGCGGGGAGTCACGGCGGAGGTGGGTAGCCGACAGGGTAGGAAGACGGCGGTGGCGGCCATGGAAGTGGATGCTGCCGTTGCCATGTGAATTGGGCAAAAAATCCCTTATGGCTTTTGTGTCCCTGTCCCGGCTTATTTTATCACTACCTCTCTTTCTCTATCTGTATCTATGGAGTACCTCTCTTCTCTTTGCTACTTTTTGGACTGAAGGAGGATTCAGATTTTTCCAACCCAAGCATTCGTTGAGTTCTTTCTATCCACAATATTTTGGGACACTGATTCAGCCAAGTGACGCGTGGATAATTCAAGCCTCCTGATTGGCTCATTCCCTATCCTGAAAATCCACGTTACACATAGGAATGACAATCAGGCGTGGCGGCGCGGGTTTTGCCATACTCTGATCTGGCCCAAAAATTCTGGCCCAAAAATCTATCCCCTCCTACCCTGCCCCTAACCCAATCAAGTAATGGATGGATTCCCCTACCCCGCCCTCATCAGGTAATTGGTTTCCCCGCCCTGCTCCCTTTTTTTTTTTTCACATATTAAAAAAAAAAATTCAAAATTAGTGAGCATAAATAATAAAAGTTCACAAAATAACAATTATAAGTTTACAACTTAACCAACAGCTATTATCTATAAGGAAAATGAAAAATAATTGATATCTAATATGAGATTTTAGTTGTAACGGCAAAAATGTAAGAATAAAACTATAACTTTATGCATAAAAAAATTCCAAGGTGGGTATCGAGGATGAGTGATGTCTATCCTAATCCTATCTTAACCTGGTCGGATTTTTTCACTTTTCCCCTACTCCTACCCTATACCCTAAAAATTTAATAAATACTCACCCCAGTCAAGGCGGGGAGAGACAGGTTCGGAGTGGAACGAGTGAATTGCCATCCCTAATTAGACACACTAGCACACTCACATACATGTGCACATGCACACGAATGAACAAGATGCTTAGATTCTTGAGCAATTCTACGATGACTATGTTTATCATGTGTTGTGTCACTATTATATTAGTAGAGAGTGATTCACTAAATGACAAACGGAACACATTTTACTAATAAATTGGTGATACGTCACTCGATACCCGATACATAGTCACCAAAGTAATAGTATTCTCTCTTTTAAGTGATGCATCGCAGGCCAACACTCATGATTAATCCGCTTAGAACTAATTTTTAAGGCCTCTCACAATTGTTTCACAGGTTTACGTATGCAGAAAATGTGTCACGGCCTAAGAGTGGTTAAAAAGAGTAATCGAACATAAAACAATAGGAGGAAACACTTTGTTCACTTCACATTTCCAAAAAAAATTTCAAAAAGATTCTTTTCCCATCTCTCATTTCTCCAATCATTAATCACATTTCTCTCTCTACTCATACTCCTCTTTCCAATCATTATTCTCATTTCTCTCTCTATCTCTCTCCAATTATTACACTTCTCTCTAATTATTACTTTTTCCAAAAACTCATCCAAACACTATCTCTAAAATATTTTTCAAAATATTCTTCTCAAAATTATCAACCAAACACAGAACTCTTTAGTCCCAGGCAGAAATCACATGGCCAACCCTTGGGGTTAATAAACATAGCAACAAGACCGAGTTTGATCTCTTATTCGATTCGTTCAAATTGGTATGTTAATAAATAATTCAAGTACCTTTTTTATCAGAAAATAATTTAAGTTTGGACCCAAGATTCTAGCCCAAGCGGTCCCGGAGGTAATGCAGGCCTTGATATTTCGAGTCCTAAGAACATCTCCACACCTTACTCAAATCCTACATCAAACTCAAATTTGAGTAAAAACCACCAAAAACCCCCACTCCACTCCTTCACCAAATTTGATATTACTCAAATTCTTCTTCAAATTTGGTGAGAACCAAATCCATCATCAAATTTGAAGGTCATTTTTTCTCTCTCAAATTTACAACAATGCCATTAATGAGGCTTTTACTCAAATTTATGCCTAGATTTTCTTTTGCCCATTGGAGTGCTCCATACCAAATCAAGTTTTTACTCAAATTTTTACTTAAATTTGGGTAAAAATTTGGATAAGAGATGGAGATGCTCTAAGGCAAACCTCGAGGTGATGGCGTAATTTTTTTAATCAACTCAAATCACAAAATGCATTTAAATACTAAAAAAGCATTCAAGTATATATGAAGTGAATGCAATCCTATTCTATATAAGATATATACATATCATAGTTGGGATAATGACATGAAGATTTGGTAAACTAAAGAATCGTTTTTGTACACAATCAGAGAGGCCTAGAGTCCTCCTTTCCCTCCGCTAATAACTTCGAAGACCTTCATTTTCTCCTCTAATCCTCTTGGCTCCATCTTTTGGGAGCCTCCCCTTAAATTTGGAAGCCTCCAACTTCTATTTGGAGGCCACTCCGATGGCTACCATGGTGGGTGGCGGTGGCAAATGGCTTCTTTGTGAGTCAACTCGAGTAGTCCGGCCCCATTTTTTTTTTTGATAAGTACGTTTCATTGATGAAGCTCAAACATATACAAAATTCAAAGAGGCATATCTCAGTACTACACTTGCCGAAGAAACTACACTCTAACATTCAACCAGCCAACATGGCCGAACAAAGAAGAAACTAAGAAAAAATGCATTCAGGTACACTCCAGCTAGCACCAAGAGACTTATTCAAGGGGAAAGGCTTCACTCCCCTTTCTAGAACTAACAAAATCCCTAATATAATTCACGCACACTTGCAAGCTTTAGAGAAACTTGATCAACAACAGTAGCCTTACCTTGGAAAGTCCTGTAATTCCTTTCCATCCATATAACAAACACAGAAGCAACCAAAACACACCTCATGATCAAGCATCTGAATCCCTTGCCCTTTGCATGCAAGGTAAACCAATCCACCACATCCGACAATCTATTTGGGAATCCTCCCCCACATTGCATACCAAAGTCCGGCCCATTTTACATTTAGGCAAATCATTTTACGTCGAGTCCTTCTATTGACAATACTAAGATGAGGTTTGGCCTAAAAAGTTAGTTGTTTTATTTTTTTGTCTTTATTTGATTTTCTTTTCGCATTTTTTAGTTTTGCATCAACTTTTTGTGTATTATTGGTTCATCTCGGCGAGAGGAATCAAAAAAGTAAAAAATTATGACCGAAGCTTAAATTTTTTTGAATAAAGACAAAAATAAGCCAAAAAGTCAGTTTTTTACACTTTTTTTGATCTTATTCAAAAAATTAAGGGTTTTAATAATAATCTCTTACCTTTTTGGATTCCTCTCGTCGAGACGAACCAATAATACTAAACAAATTGATGCAAAACTAACAAACGCAAAAAAAAAAAATCATATAAAGATAGAAAAAAAAGTTAAGCCAACTTATAGCCAAACCTCAGTGAAGAGGGTGTTCCACTAACAAAAAATAATTTTTTCCAAAAACGAAGAGAGGTCATTTTCTCACAATACATCACATAAAAAATGGTGAAAAGCCAATTTATTCTAAAAATTGCTTTAGTGGAACACCCCCTAATCATACATTTCAATACACATGTTGCACTTTTAAATATAGTTCACACTTTTACATAATTTGCACACGTTTTAATTCAGTTCTTGAACCTTGACAACATCCTAGTGAGCTGCTTGTAGCATTTTCCTTTTACGTTTATCCATTTTTACGCACCAAGTTTCTCCATTCACCCGTGACCATGTATTACGAGACTCGTGTTTATCTGTCGATACAATATGACCATGGAAAGGAGCAAGGCCACATAATAAATAAATCACTATCAATTGTTACTGTCACACACTGAGCCCAGTTCCAATTATTTTCTTCTTTTTTTTGGTTAAAATTGGAAACCACTTCCAATTTTTACATTGTCTTCTGACAAGCTAATTTAAAAAAAAAAAATGGCGGTTTTGAATATCAAAGTGGGAACCGTAGTATACCTTACAAAATGTGGGTAAAGTGGTTTTTTTTTTTTTTCGTTAGTGAATTTATTAAAAAAAATCTGTGTTCTCTGTTTTCTAGAATTCCAAATCTATGTTGTGGGATTCGGGGATCCTGTAGTGCACTGCCGCACTACAACCCTGTAGTGCGGCACACGAGCCATTGATCTCGACAATAAACGGCTCGGATTTCATCTCAGTAATGAACGGCTCAGATCATGCAAGCACCAAGATGAAATCCGAGCCGTTGATTGTGCGATCAATGGCTCGGATGCCGCACTACAGGTGCACTACAGGATGCCCTCTTCTGGGTGTCAGCTTGTGGCGGCGGCAGATGGCAGACAACAACAGAGATATCGTGGGGTTAGGGTTAGATTAGAAGTCTAATTCTAATGGATAAACCGAAAGTTGTGGAATGTTTTTCGCAACGAAGGGCTCCGGATGGGGTTTGTAACAGAAGCTTTCAGTCACTAAAAGTGAACAAAATTACTGTCGAGTCAGGACCAAAATTGTTCTGAATAAAATGTTAACATAGTTCTACTCGAGCTTATCTCATAATCAACTCAATAAAATTCCTCTAGTTGATAAACAAATACTAAGTTCAAACACATTTTTAAACCACTTTATCTTTTCAAACTGAATTTAAACAACCCATAAGCTTGGCCTGACTTCTAAATTTAAACTTTTCATTCGTAAGCCTTAAAGAGAATATCGAATGCGAAAAAAAAATATATAAACTTGATCGGATATCGAAAGATATGCGAAAAAACTGGAGTATAACACATAGTTTAAGCAATAAAATTGAGTGAACCGTTCATTTTATTATTACTGTATCTTTTCATATCCGATCAACATATTTTTTCCACGAATATGATTCTACGTGTTGACGTACGGGATCAACGGCTGCAAACATATGAATTTAGGCACGGTTGTATATCATAATAAAGTACTCCAACATTCAACTTTGCTTAAATAAGTACCTCCACCGTCTCCGGCGGGTTTATCCCTCCCCCAGCCTCGTTGTCACCGTCTTTCATGGCCAAATTATCTCTCTCTCTCTCTCTCTCTCTCTCTCTCTCTCCAACTAACCCCAACAGACAAGAAAACAATTAAACAATGTAACAAAACAACATAAATCCAACCCAAAAGAGACCCTTTCTTTTTGTTGCCAGTCTGATAACTTGCAACCTCTCTGCTTAGAATACAACTCCACCAAACACTTCTTTCTTTCTTTTTTCCATTTCAGGTGACGACAACTCAATCAATTCCGAAATCGAATCATTCCAAGCTGTGATTCCCCTTATAATTTTCCATCACCTGCATTACTTTAGCCCACGGCTTTGATCACAACAGAATCATCAAAAGCCAAAACACACAACTTTTCATGGATTCCTAATGAAAAGCCGAAACCGGCTACTGGGTTCAGGTTAATGGGGTCGAAGAAATGTTGGCATGTCATTTGGGTGATGTTCTTTCTATCTACTGTACCGAGATTTTTCGCTCAATCGACGAACAGCAGCTACGATCCTGATTCTTTAGACGATTTCTTTCGCGATTATGCGTACAATAACGTTGTAAGGCCTCGTACAGGTATTCTTTACAACATTTCTCTTCCGGCTAATTTTTCTGGTATGGAACTTTCGTTTGTTCGGCTTAGGACTAGGAATTTCTGGCTAACCGGAACCAACATGAGCTATTTTCGTATCCCGTCGCGGATTTTGCCGGTGCCTTTTGTCAAGAGATTTGATTTGTTGTACCAAAATTTAGGCAATTGGTCACATGTGTATTATCATGTGCCGAACCATGCATTGATCACCCCTGTTGTCGGCCTCATGCTGTATAACGCTTCGAATTCGAGCAGGAAAGGAGATTGGGGGCTTGATCTTGGTGTCAATAGAGACCCCATTTTGGTCCAATTTCCTTCGATTTCGCTATCGGAAGGTAAGAATGTCACATTGCAATGTGCCCAATTTGGCGCTAATGGATCCGTCAAGTTGACCAACATGACCTCGCAAAATACGTGTCTTGTCAGGAGTAATGGACATTTTTCGATTGTGGTGCCATCATCGCTGCCACCGCGGCCTTCACCTAATAAGAGGAAAGAAGAGATTTGGAAGTTGTGGGTGTTGGGATTTGGGTTGGGGATTATTGGGTTGATTTTGGTGGCATTGTTAGGGGTTTTGACATATAAGTTTGTGAAGAGGAAGAGAATTGGGCAAATGGAGAGACAATCTGAAAGAAATGAGGCTTTGGATACAACATGGATTGGGAGGAGTAGAATGCCTTCAGCAACTGGGATTAGAACACAACCAACCATTGAAAATGAATATGTTCCATGAACAGCCTCCGGTCGATGGAACAATGTAGGCGACCTTTTCTCTTTTTTGGTTATTTCGCCCTAATGTAAGTATACAATAGCCGCCATAACCAGTTCATTTGGTTTTTTTTTTTTTTCATCCTTTAATTCTGATGAGACCAATTCAATTTTATATATGAGGGAATCGGTAAGTCTCTATCATTATGAAATTATCTGAAAGGAGTTATAAATTTTATATTTTCCGCCAGCAGCTTAATAATCTAATAGTGAATATTTTATGATATTGCCCTTTCCAACTCACTCCATGACCTAGTTCGTCCATCACAACCAATCATCACTGAAAGTGAAATATATATGCAAAGCAATATTGTAATGTGCCGGCCTAAAGTGCAAATTGTGGAGAGAGGGATATACGAATTTAAGTTCGCTTGTACTTTTTCTTTGCATATATTTTTTCCCTCAGCGAAGGTAAATATTGTTAGTTGTAGTTACCAGTTAGTGAGATTTGACCATAATTAAATGCATGAGAGTAAATAGTGTCTACTACTAATATATTATTAAGAACGAAGGGAAAGACCGAATTGGATATTTTTAGCTTCTGCTACACGTAATACTTTCATTTCTTTTTCTATTATGATGACTAGTAGCAGAATATAAGTATTTGAATTACATTAAACTGAACATAAGTCCGCGGATCACGCTAAACTCAACAGATGGTCTCACGAATGAGACAAATAAATCACATCCTTGTGCCGCACAAGTTGTGCGTTTCAAAAGACTTGGAAACTGTGGCGTTTCAAAGGACTTGGAAAAGGTCGCAGCTAGAGGTGTCAAACGTGCGTGCCGTGCCGTGCCGTGCCAGTCAACTTCCGTGCCAACCGTGCTTCGTGCCGTGCCGTGCCGTGCCTATTTTACTTCATCGTGCCATGGCGTGCCGTGCCAACCGTGCCACGTGCCGTGCCGTGCCGTGCCCATTTACTTAATCGGGCCGTGCCGTGCCGTGCTTTTTTGAAGTCGTGCCGTGTTGTGCCGTGGCCGATTAGTTAATCGTGCTGTGTCGTGCCGTGCCGTTGACTTACTCGTGCCGTGTCGTGCCTTTTTATCGTGCCGTGCCGTGCCGTGCCTTTTTGCCGTGCCGTGCTTTTTTGAAGTCGTTCCGTGTCGTGCCATGCCCGATTAGTCAATCGTGCCGTGCCATTGACTTACTCGTGCCGTGCCGTTCCTTTTTATTATCGTGTCGTGCCGTGCCTTTTTGGCGTGCCGTGCCGTGCCATGCCTTTTTCGTCGCGTCGTGCCTTGCCGTGCCTTTAATCAAACATGGGTTTAAATCAAACATGGGAAATCATGGTTCGGTTGGGCCTCATTAATCAAACTCGTCTCGGTCCTAACTTTGCCACAAATATCTTAAAAAAACTGATGGGTTTGTGTAGAATTTATCTAGTGAAGGAAAACGATGGAAAGCCAAATTAAAGTTTGATTGTTTACTTCATGTCTTCATAGTCTTCTTATATTTTCCGTTAAAAATTTGATGAGAGCATTTCACCTAAAGATTAGTTGCTTATATCCATGAAGGTGCAGTGCAAACAGCAAGAACTGAGCAAGATTAACAATAGTTATTGGACAGGTTCTGGAAACAAGAATAAACCAAACAAAATAGCATCCACTCATCCAGAGTATCCAGTAGCATAGCCATGGGACAGCCCCCCATAGCTAGGCTTCAATAGCATAGATACAAACGCAAACCCTTGGGAAATTCTGAAAAAATTTGGCAGCATCTTGTTTAAAAAGTAGCAAGCCAGCTGGGCAGGGACACTGCCAGCACAAATCCCAGAATTACAACCGTGACACTAGCAGCAGCAGGTGACACTAGCAGCAGCAGTAACTAGTAAGCACTAGCAGGTATCAAATAACAATGAAAATAAACCTTCCATAAGATCAACTGAACAGTAATCAGTAGCAGAACAAGAATCAGTTATCAACATAGTCAGAAGACCGTAATAGATGAACTGATCTATAACTAATGCATAGCATTTGAAAGTGCAGTAAGTGATGGTTGTCGGTTGATGGTTCACTGGCAACCACAACGAAAATCTTGTAACATGGACCGTGTTTCTTGGTTATATTTTGCAAATGGGTTTACTACGAAGTGTATCTAGATAGAAAAGGGACACAACACAACATGGACTCATTGTGGGACACATTGATTATTTAGAGATATTCATATTCCTATCCTAGGGTATCTCAGTATGAACCGATCATCACAAACCTGGGGAATGAGTGCAAGGACACAAAAGCAAAAAGGCAAAACATATGCAGCTATAAGATTAGAACTCTGGTGAGAACCAATCTCTGATCACTGTATCCAATACCAAATTGTGTGTGTGTGTGGGGGAGAGAGAGGGAGAGAGAGAGAGAGAGAGAGAGAACAGATCTGGTGAAAGACCAGGGTTCTCTTCGTTTGGGAAAGTAAGAGAGAGAGATGGCCCGTACATTTTGATTCAAAATTTGAACCAAATCAATGCCAACCCTTGAATTTGAAGATTTAAACATAAGGCACGGCACGTTGTCTTTTGACCTCAGCCCTCAAACCATATCAATTTGCATGTTAGTAAACTGATGTGAATGACAAGGCCTCAGTAATCCATCATAGGCTGCATACGCATATTAATATCAAAATGGCTCAGCAACCATCATTGCCAAAAGGCTCATAATTGATAATTCATCATTAAATCACTGCCTTGTATGGAGTAAAACAGCCCAGAAATGAGTAAAATAGGCAGAGAATGGAGTAAAACAGGCCACATGATAATCCCAGTGCTTGCAGCAGTGACCACAGACAAAAATCAGACCAAAGACAATCCATCCGAACCACCGAAAGACAATCCATCCGAACCATAACTGTACTAATTGCCCACAAACACAAACAGCTACTGCCCAGAAACAAATACAAATGCAGTAGCAGGTTATAGTAAACACCATAACAATGGGCTCAGAATCGTTAAGTAATTCAACATTTTTTGCTACTTTTGGCTGCAATTATATTGCCCCGCCAATATAACAACCTTTGCTACTATCAAATGTTTTGGAAAGTTTCAAAGATTCACAAAATTCAGGTTCAGAGTTCCTAAAACTGGATAAACTGCCCAGAAACACATCACTGCCCAGTAATAACAGTTTCAGATATCACAAAATCTCAGGTTCAGTAGTCATCATAGCCCAGTTTTTCCATTAGTGGCTCAGTAGTCATCATAGCCCAGAAACTAACAGGTGCATAGTATAACATTGAAAATTTGACTCTAGAAGAGAGACAAGCTCACCTTGAAGGCTCACTGCTGCCTGCTTGAATTTATCTAACACTGATTCTTTCATTACTCACACCGTCACACGCGCGCACACGCACACACACACAGAGTTCAGGTTCAGACTTCATAGTTGCAGTAGCAGGTTAGCACCAACAGGTGCACCAATAACAGGACACATCTAGCAGTAACACTCAAGCACATTGTACATGTTAACCAAGGAATGCCTCATTCCATGGAGACAAGGATGAGGTACAAACAATTCTAGCTAGCAGCAATCCAATATAAGGTCACAAAAGTAATCTATTTTAAGAACTCTAAGGAATGCCTCCTTCCTTAGGAGACTAATAACAAAGTACATGATTCCAAGGAATGCCTCCTTCCATTGGAGACACATCAACAACAATATACTTCTCAAAATAGATAGCACCTGCAGAGTACTGTACAACAAATAATGCACACTTGCACAGTACAAACTTGAGGAGAGATAAAGATAGCACCTTGCTTCCATACACTTCTTGTAATGCTCCTTTGTTAGCCTCTCCATAGTGTCCATAACCATAAGCTCAATGGATATACCATGATTCATCAAGTTCATAATTAACACAACAAAAAATAAAGTAAATTAGTAAAAAACTTGTTAGAATACTATAGCTTCAAATATATATAATTAGACGGGGAGTAATACTACCTCTAAGAAGCCCCAGTTCTCACTTCTCACAACCATCTTTGATCATCTCCATTGTTGTTGCTCTCTCTTCACCATTCAGTTCTCACAAGCCATCTCTCTCTCTCTCTCTCTTCACACACACACATATAGAGATGGCACAGAAGCAACAACCTGAGTAAAACAGCCCAAACGTGCGTGTCGTACCTAATTCAGTCAAGGTAACTGAGTTACCAAGGCCTCAGACTAGTCCATCATAGGCATATCATGGTACGAAAGCAGCCCAAATTTGGGACGGCATGGCACAACATAGATTGCCCAGAAGCAAGGCACAGTTCAAAGGACACATAAAAAATACTGCCCAGAATCAAAGGACACACTGCCCAGAATAAGGAACTAACAGGGTACCAATTAGCTACAAGCTAAACAAGTATAAATATCACAACAGATGTAGCCCAACAGCAGTGCCCAATTTGGCAGCCCAAGCTAGCAGAATCCAATTACAGTAGTACTAATAATTACACAATTTAGAGAA
This sequence comes from Vaccinium darrowii, assembly GCA_020921065.1. Taxonomy (NCBI): domain Eukaryota; kingdom Viridiplantae; phylum Streptophyta; class Magnoliopsida; order Ericales; family Ericaceae; genus Vaccinium; species Vaccinium darrowii. The sequence goes on along the minus strand of CM037162.1, from coordinate 1,347,133 downwards.
TCAGAACTCAGCAACCAAACTGCAGCAGCAACAACAAAAGGCTCAGTTGACACATCACTGCCCAGTTCAACAGAATCAGAATTCCCCAGAAACACCAACTGATACAGTGTGTAACCAAATTCAAAGTGCATAGCAGTGTGTAACCAAATACAGTGTACAGTCTATCAAAATTCTCATAAACATGGAATGCCTCCTTCCATGGAGGCTCATATCAAACAAACAGATTGAGACTAGCAAATAATTCAGTGGTGGTACTGAGTTACCAAGGCCTCAGTAGTCCATCATAGGCTAAATAGGTATATTATCAAAATGGCTCAGCAAGCATCATTGCCAAAAGGCTCATAATTGATAATTGGCTCAGGTATGTTTCATCATAGCCAGATTTACTGAAATAACCTCTAAATTCGTTTCAGACTAAAACAACACACACACACACCCCACAAGAACAACAACTGAAGTGGGGGCAACATCACGTCGCCATAAGTTGCCAACCCACTTCAGTCACTGTCTATATCGGAGTCTGCATAATAACCTCTAAACTCGTCTTTAGCTGAGGGTTTTTCAATTCCAAGGCGTGCATCCTCCCAGTCTTTCAAGCACATGAGACAATCCAAAATGTCTGGAGCTAGTCTGCTCCTCTTGTCATCCAACACTCTTCTACTTGCACTAAAAGCAGATTCCGATGCCACTGAAGACACAGGAGCTGTTAGTAGATCACGTGCCATGATTGAAAGAATGGGATAAGTCGTTTCGTTTTTTTTCCACCATGCTAAGATATCAAAATTAATCATGTCATTTGCACTAACTGATTCTAGGTCCAAATATTTAAGAAGTTCATTGCGTGAAGTTACAGTGCTACTTCCTAATCCTAAACTTGAACTAAGCAAAGACCAAGATGCATCATTACATGTAGAAGAAGAGGTGAAAGAGGCAGCAGTAAGTGAAGTAGTTGCACCAAACTTAGATTCATATCTAGCATACATGGCATTCAATAAATCAACAACAACTTCAGAAGAAGGTAAAGTAGTAATACATAAATTCGTACCAATCTCTCTTAAGAGCACTGAAACACCCGCTACCTTAATCCTAGGGTCCATTACCGCAGCTAACATAAATAGTGGTGGCATTTCCTCGAAATATTTTCTAAATTTTTCTTCCATATCCACACAAGCATTTACAAAATTTGGGCGTGCCCTATAATTACGAAAAGTGAGACTGATATTGTAGAGATGATTAAGCACAACACAAGAACTAGGATAACGAACAGCAGAACAAGCTAATGTAGCAACATAAAACACTTTCAAAAATTTCATGAACTCAAAACCAATTTTCCAATCACATGGAGATAAAGCAGCACCACGATACCTCTGGTTAACAAAAGCAGATATCGCATCATAATGTTTCCTACAAGACTTTAACATAAGGTAGGTCGAATTCCAACGAGTCACAATATCAGAGTTCATTTGTTTTGGTTTCACATTGTAACATGTAACACACAATTTATCAAATTCTTGTTGCCTAGCTCCGGAAGTACCAATAAAAAGAACAGCAGATCTAATTTTTGAAATTTGTGGTGCTATATGTTTCAAACCATCTTGCGCAACCAAGTTAATCACATGGCACACACATCGAACATGCAATAAGTCACCAAAATAAGCAGGCGTCAAATTTCTTATAAACAATTGGTAATGAAGCAGTATTAGCACTTGCATTGTCAAAAGTAATGCTAAAAACTTTCTCAACAACTTCATAATCCCTAAACACGCACATAATATTTTCAAAAATCGTTTCAGCATCATGAGGAAACTCCACTAAACGGAAAGCAATAATTTTTTTTCGCAAAGTCCAAGTAGAGTCTATATAATGAGCAGTGACACACATATAACCACGATGATTTATACCAGACCACATATCAGAAGTAAAAGCTATCGCACCAACTTTAGCAAGTTCACAAATCAAATCTTTTCTAACTTCATTATATGCTTTCATTACATCACTACGGGTTGTATTTCTAGAAACTTTACCAAATTCAGGATTCACATAATGTTGCATAAAATATTCAAATCTAATATCATCACCAAAAGTAAATGGTTGTTCAGTTGCAGCTACGTAACGGGCCAGTCCCTCTCTCATTTTTTCTTTCGTATAAGCAAAATCTGCCAAAGTACTCGCAGATTGATCACTCACTATTTTTTCTGGATGTTTATTTTTAATATGTCTACCATGATGCCCTGTTCCACTATCACTAACGCAAGTATAATTCAAGCCACAGTAATTACATACAGCCCTAGGTCCTATGTCAATATCATTTTCATCTTTAAAGTGCGGATCTATAGAGAAATGATTCCATACCCATGATATGCGTTTCCTTTTTGAACCAGTATTTGAATTAGTAGGAGTTGAATCTGTTGGAGTAGAACCAGAAGGGCCTGTTCCAGTGTGAACAATGTTTGAAGCAGCTTCGCCTACACTTACAGACTCCAAACCCCGTTGAGGTGGTGCAACAGGGCTTGTAGCATGTTCATCAACAGAAAAATCAAAATTATCAGCATCCATCTACACAAAATAACAGTGGTGAATGAGTAATGAAAATACAGTGGTGAATGAGTAAATCAGTGGTGAATGAGTGGTACAGAAATCAGTGGTGAATGAGTGGTACAGAAATCAGTGGTAAATCAGTGGTGAATGAGTGGTACAGAAATCAGTGGTACACAGTGGTAAATCAGTGGTACATCAGTGGTAAATTAGTGGCACATCAAACCCTAGGATGAAACCCTAGAATCAACACACACACAGAGTGAGAGATTTGGGTCCGGTGACGGTGAACGTGGTGTGGTGCACGGTGGATCGTGATGGTGAGAGATCGGTGAGAGATTAGGGATTTAGGGTGGTGAGAGAGTGGTCCGGTGACTCCGGTGAGCGGTGGATGGTGGTGAGAGGTGGATGATGGTGGTGACTCGTGGTGAGAGGTGGATGATGGTGGTGAGAGGTGGATGAGGTGGATGATGGTGGTGAGAGTCGAGAGGTGGATGATGGTGGTGACTCGACAGGGACAGGAGACTGAGAGAGTGTGGATGGTGGTGACTGGTGAGCGGTGGATGATGGTGGTGGACTAGTGGTGGTCCGGTGAGTCGTGAGAGGCTGAGAGCCTGAGATCTGATCGATGAAAGAGACAGCCGACCGTTCAGTTTTACTGTTTGAGAGGAGATCGATGAGAGAGATAGAGTTAGGGTTGGAAAATGGCTGCAAGTGGCTTATAATGGGATATTTATAGTGAAAACCTAGGTCTACCGGTACAGAATATCTAGTGCACAGAAAATTGCTTTAGGGGCCCACTTTTTGGTCCCACGTGAACCATCCGAACCGTTAAATGATTTCAAAATAATGTTTTGTATAGCCTTGCAAAAATTCAGATCAATTGGATATGCGTAAGTTGTCGATCCAAAAGCCCAAGTTTTGAAATCAATTAGATATGCGTAACTTGGATCGACGAGTTATGCATATCCAATTGATCTGAATTTTTGCAAGGCTATACAAAACATTATTTTGAAATCATTTAACGGTTCGGATGGTTCACGTGGGACCAAAAAGTGGGCCCCTAAAGCCATTGTACAAAATGAACGGTGAGGATTATCGTAATTGTGTTGCGATGAAGGGCCTTTCAAAATCCGATCGTCGAACAAATTGGCGAGAGTCATTAAAACATCAACACAGACAAAGTGAACGGTGTGGATCGTCATAATTATGTTGCGATTGTGTGGCTATTGTACATTATACCATAACACAATAGTTTGGTTCATAACCAAGTAAGTTCGATGTATAGAATTGCAAGGTAGGTGTAGACTCATTTTTCCGAATGTTTGATCTGAACCGTTGCAATTTAATATCTCGTCAATTCTATCATCCTCCCCAAAATTGATGATCATCCGATATCGGTAACAACACGATCGAAACACATTCAGTGCTTGTAATGGAATTTCAGTACTATAATGCACCACTTCAAGGCCACCTAATCAATTTTTAAAAAATCTGAACCGTTAGATGTGTTTAAATCATGTTTTTAAGGTCCTATGCAAATATTTGGGAAAAAAAAAATACCCAAAAGGGCATGATCGGGCCAGGTTTTTGTATAGCAGTTTTACGAAAACCTACTTCGATCAACTACTTCCGGGTATTATTTTTTGCAAAATCGTCGCGTAGGACGCTGAAAACACGTTTTAAACGCATCTAACGGTTCCGATCGTCGAAATTTGGTCCAGAAAGTGGAGGCCCATTATTGTGTTCCTGTGACTCTGTGAGAGTGAGACAGTCAAACTATGAAAGGAATCAAATTTAATTTGTATAATTTATAATTTTCTATAACCAAATTTAATAAAAATAATTCTATAATTTGTATAATTTCTATAATTTAACATCTAATAATTTCTATAATATTATTTAATAAAAGAATCTAATTCCTATAATTTGAATTTCTATCATTTTTTTCATTTGTAAATTTTTTATTTTTTTGTTCATGACTTAGTGACTACTGTGACTTACTTACAAGTTGCAAAACACTATTTTTAAATTTTTTTTATTTTTTACAAAAAGATAAAATTTATTTATTTTTTCAAAATCTTTATTAGATAAAAGGAAATGTATCAATTATCAAACATGTAAAAAAATATTTTACAAGCTTATTTTATTTTTTTGTCCAAACTCTCTCTCTCTCTCTCTCTCAATAAAAATATAAAATAAAATAAAATAAAATAAATCAATAAAATTTTTGTAACTTCTTTTTCCCTCTTGATAATTGATTTTTATTTTCTTCACAAACAAAAAAATGTTATTTTTCTTTTCAAAATCTTTATTAGATAAAAGGAAATGTATCAATTATCAAACATGTAAAAAAATATTTTACAAGCTTATTTTATTTTTTTGTCCAAACTCTCTCTCTCTCTCTCTCTCTCTCTCTCTCTCTCTCTCTCAATAAAAATATAAAATAAAATAAAATAAAATAAATCAATAAAATTTTTGTAACTTCTTTTTCCCTCTTGATAATTGATTTTTATTTTCTTCACAAACAAAAAAATGTTATTTTTCTTTTCAAAATCTTTATTAGATAAAAGGAAATGTATCAATTATCAGACATGTAAAAAAATATTTTACAAGCTTATTTTATTTTTTTGTCCAAACTCTCTCTCTCTCTCTCTCTCTCTCTCTCTCTCTCTCTCAATAAAAATATAAAATAAAATAAAATAAAATAAATCAATAAAATTTTTGTAACTTCTTTTTCCCTCTTGATAATTGATTTTTATTTTCTTCACAAACAAAAAAATGTTATTTTTCTTTTCAAAATCTTTATTAGATAAAAGGAAATGTATCAATTATCAAACATGTAAAAAAATATTTTACAAGCTTATTTTATTTTTTTGTCCAAACTCTCTCTCTCTCTCTCTCTCTCTCTCTCTCTCTCAATAAAAATATAAAATAAAATAAATCAATAAAATTTTTGTAACTTCTTTTTCCCTCTTGATAATTGATTTTTATTTTCTTCACAAACAAAAAAATGTTATTTTTCTTTTCAAAATCTTTATTAGATAAAAGGAAATGTATCAATTATCAAACATGTAAAAAAATATTTTACAAGCTTATTTTATTTTTTTGTCCAAACTCTCTCTCTCTCTCTCTCTCTCTCTCTCTCTCTCTCTCTCTCTCTCAATAAAAATATAAAATAAAATAAATCAATAAAATTTTTGTAACTTCTTTTTCCCTCTTGATAATTGATTTTTATTTTCTTCACAAACAAAAAAATGTTATTTTTCTTTTCAAAATCTTTATTAGATAAAAGGAAATGTATCAATTATCAAACATGTAAAAAAATATTTTACAAGCTTATTTTATTTTTTTGTCCAAACTCTCTCTCTCTCTCTCTCTCTCTCTCTCTCAATAAAAATATAAAATAAAATAAAATAAAATAAATCAATAAAATTTTTGTAACTTCTTTTTCCCTCTTGATAATTGATTTTTATTTTCTTCACAAACAAAAAAATGTTATTTTTCTTTTCAAAATCTTTATTAGATAAAAGGAAATGTATCAATTATCAAACATGTAAAAAAATATTTTACAAGCTTATTTTATTTTTTTGTCCAAACTCTCTCTCTCTCTCTCTCTCTCTCTCTCTCTCAATAAAAATATAAAATAAAATAAAATAAAATAAATCAATAAAATTTTTGTAACTTCTTTTTCCCTCTTGATAATTGATTTTTATTTTCTTCACAAACAAAAAAATGTTATTTTTCTTTTCAAAATCTTTATTAGATAAAAGGAAATGTATCAATTATCAAACATGTAAAAAAATATTTTACAAGCTTATTTTATTTTTTTGTCCAAACTCTCTCTCTCTCTCTCTCTCTCTCTCTCTCTCAATAAAAATATAAAATAAAATAAAATAAAATAAATCAATAAAATTTTTGTAACTTCTTTTTCCCTCTTGATAATTGATTTTTATTTTCTTCACAAACAAAAAAATGTTATTTTTCTTTTCAAAATCTTTATTAGATAAAAGGAAATGTATCAATTATCAAACATGTAAAAAAATATTTTACAAGCTTATTTTATTTTTTTGTCCAAACTCTCTCTCTCTCTCTCTCTCTCTCTCTCTCTCTCTCTCTCTCTCTCTCTCTCTCTCTCTCTCTCTCTCTCTCTCTCAATAAAAATATAAAATAAAATAAAATAAAATAAATCAATAAAATTTTTGTAACTTCTTTTTCCCTCTTGTTTATTTTTTTTGTCATGACTTAACTTTTTTAAAACTTGATATAAATATATAATTCACTAACACAAGTTACACAACCGAAAAATAATTCTTTTTTATTTTTGTGATTATCAAAAAATACATACAAATAAATTATTTAACATTTTTTTTTTTTGCCATGTGAGATGTGATGTGCCCGTGCCGAGCCGTAGTGTCGTGCCGTGCCAGGCCAACTTCCGTGCTCGTGCCGTGCCAGCGTGCCGTGCCAGGCCAACTTCCGTGCTCGTGCCGTGCCAGGCCAACTTCCGTGCTCGTGCCGTGCCGTGCCAGGCCAACTTCCGTGCTCGTGCCGTGCCGTGCCACGTCCGTCCTACTTCCGTGCCGTGCCGTGCCACCTTCCGTGCCCGTGCCCGTGCTCGTGCCCGTGCCGTGCCGTGCCGTGCCCCGTGCCACGTTGACTTCTTATCGTGCCCGTGCCGTGCCCGTAGAAGACCGTGTCGTGCCGTGCCACGTGCCACCTTAGCCCGTGCCGTGCCCGTGCCGTGCCCGCTCATTTCCGTGCCACGTGCCGTGCCGCGTGCCAACTGATACCGTGCCGTTCCGTGCCGTGCCATGATTTTACCGTGCCTCTGACGTGCCGTGCCGCCTCCCGACGGGCCGTGCCCGTGCCGTGCCCGTGCCGGCCCGGCCCGTTTGACACCTCTAGTCGCAGCAGTACAATAATTCTGGAGAACTTTTTTAATTAAATATGTGTTTGATGAAGGAACAATTCTACGCGCACCCCAAATGTACACCAACACATCCCAATCGTCCATTTCAAGAATCAATGGTCCGCATTTTAAAAAATTTGTTCGCGCAAACAAACAAATTGTTCGCATGAACAATTTATTTAAAATCCGGACCGTCGAAAATGTGCACGGATGGCCGTCCGTGCTGGTGTGCATTTGAGGTGCACGTATATGGGGTGCACGTATCTTTTTCCTTTGATGAAGTCGATTAACAAGGCCAGTTTAATTTGACTACTATACACATGGTTCACATTTGATGCCGTATCTAACAAGATTAATTTGGAAAATTTAAAAGGCTGAAGAGAAGAATATGATCACCTCGCGAGGAAACCTTGCCAGGTTGGTTCGTGGCTGTCGAAGGATTAATTTCAATGTTTGTCATCCCCTGATTGGCGTCAAATTAAGACGATATGTCGTTCATATGTTTCTCTTTTATCTTTTATTTAAGTCGTAATCGGATATGAGGAATCAAAAAGAATACCCCACTTATCAATGAAGTTCTTACGTTGACAATTATTACAAAAATAATGACCAATCTTTGATTTCCCCGCAAGTGGAGTGGAGTGCAGTTGGTGTCTCCATTATACTCTCATGCACATGGGCAGGGTTCGATTCCCGTAAGCACTCATTCCGGTCCCCAAGTCCCCCAGGATAGAGTAGATAAGGATTAACGAATGGCAAAAAAAAAAAAATCTTTGATTTCCCCACTAGTGGCACCATTGGGTGTCATATGCTACAATTAATGGGGTTTGAACCTCTATAAGGGGCGGCATCACATTGGGGCCGGCGGCTTCCAACCACTTAGATCCCAAATTTATAATACTAGGTGGTCTGGCTCGTGCATAGTATGAGTGTTGTGCTCGTGGCTTTGAATATGAATTGAGTTTTTTGCCGGTAGTTGAGTGTAAGCCCTATAGTATTTGTTTTTCATATCAAGAGAATACCGAGTCCACGATCGTTCAACTTTTTTTAAAAAAAATTCAGGATCCTAATTTCTGAATGAATGATTTAAAGATTAGATCGATTGTTTACAATTATCTAATTCAAATGTTTTTTTACAAGCCCACCCAAACCAATCATTATTTAAAAAATATTAGACGACTCGGATTATTTGTGTGAGACTCCAAAATGATCCTCATACAATCATCTATACCATACGAAAGAAAACAAAGAGGGGGGGCAAAAAAAGGAGTGCCAATAGTCATAGACCAACTTACCCATAAAAATAAACCTATAGCCCTTCCAATTGAGGGGCAAAATCGGAAAAATAAAGCCGAAATTGGCAGGGGCAAAATCGATAAAAAAGAGCTTCAGAGTTTTAGATCTGGGAGGGGGCTGAGGCCGCCGCCTCTCCCTCTACCCCCTCCCTCCCCCTCCTCCGGCCATCCTGACCCCCTCCTCCTCTCCTCCCCTTCTCTACCCCCACCTACCTCTTCTCCCTCCACCTTCCACCTCCATTTTTTTTTCCTAACACCCCTCCATCCTCCCTCCGCTGCCTTTCTCCGCCGCCATACACCCTTCCCTCCACTTCCACCTCCCTGGGTTGGGTCAGATCTGTGAAGGTTTGGAGTTTTGGCATCCGGTTTTGGCCTCTCCGGTGAATAAGCGGTCGGTTCCGGCGCGGCACTTCTCGGCGGCAAGTTTCTTCCACCGGAGCTTTTCTTTTTTTTTTCTGTTTTTCTGTTTGTTTTGTTTTCGGTTTGTCTTTACCCCTGTTTAGGTGGTCTGTTTAGCCCCTTTTGCGGATGCTTTGCTCCCTGCGTGGAGTGTTTTTTGTTCCAGATTTCATCCGTATTTTATGCTTAATGGTTTGAGCTGGGTGTCCCTTAGGATTCTCTACTACTAAATCGAGGACGGACTCTGTGCCAGCACCTAGTGCGGGTCTGCTTCGGCAGGTGTGTCTTGCGAGTTTGGAAGCCTGTGTGCTTTTTCAGTAGCTCGAGTCTTAGATTTTGGTAGTTTTGGTTCATTCCTGTTTTCAGTGATGTAATCTTTGCCGGATGGTTGATTAATGATATGACTTGACTGTTTCAAAAAAAAAAAAAAATGTCAAACAAATGATTTTGAATATTATCGACAAAATTTGTTTACTAATTTCTTATGTCCTAAATGATTTCCAAGTATTCAAGTTGGAAAGATACGTACAATTTTTCAAGGAGTGTAGAATAGTAAAAGAGGACTAACAAACACGGACGAAGGGAATAAGAAACAACGAACACTTCTCGTATGGTGAAATGCATGCCTGCCTGCCCCAGACATTCTAAGTAGAAATAAAAAATAACGTATTCACATCAGCATGCGATTACGTAAATTAACAACATCTAAAGTAAGGAATCAATAAGGAAGATGATCAAGAAGGGTGGAGCTCGAGACCTAGCTATGTAGCTAGAGGTCGTGGAGAAGAGGAAATGGAAATGTGGCAGGTGGGGGTCAATTTTTTTGTTGACATGCTGTAACTTTTTAAGTTTTCTGTATCAAATTCATATGCATTGGAAAGCGGTATTTTTAGTGGCAAAGACGGTATTTTGACTATAGTGGGAAGACGGTATTTTTAGTGGAAACTCATCCTAAATTGATATGCATTTGATGAAAATCTACTGGGATTAACCAGTTGAATCAATTAGATGTACGTTAACTCACTGCCTGCCCAAAGAGCAAATTGTCGACATTGAGCATTTAGTAAGATCGTCTCCAAGACTCGAAAGTCACGAAGGAAATCTCTTGCTATGGAAAAAAAAAAAAAAATAGCGACATTATCTTACATGATATTTTCAATTACCCCAACTCATTTGGTCTCAATACTCTCAACTATCACATTTACATTTTCTATTATGTGTATTTTCCATTGGTTGTTTACATAATCACATGGGGACTGCCCAAGAGAAAATTTATAGTGGAGCTAAGCTACCATAGAGGAGCTTTGGTAACGGGCCTGCTGGGCTAAATGAATGTTGCGTATCCAATTTATATCAGTCAGGCTGCTTAACTTGAAAAAATATGTTGTGGGAAATTGGGCCCACAGTCAAAGAGGCCTCATGGGCCCATATATACTCGTCAGTTGTTAATCCAACCAAATCCTGGTTGCAAATTGCGAAATTCATCATATTTCCTCACAAACCCATATTAATTAAACCCATATTATTAGATTCAGAATGCCCGGAAGGCCGCAAGAGGGTGGTGTGACTACAAATTTGGATTAGGGATATTGTCTTTGGATTACCGTACCTGGTTTCTGTAACTTAATGAGCTGTTTTATGGATCCTTTGTGACAATGGAGAAATCAATGTATGTTTGCAATAGTATTTGTTACTTATTATTCGGTTCTACAACTACACTTGAATTTGAATTGTTGATGTTTGGTGGAATCATAATCTTGATTACAACGTGGTAGGGTTGCAAATGAACTAAGCTGCTCGTGGTTTGGCTCATTAAGTGATCAAGCCAAGCTTGAGCTATAAAAAGCTCGGCTCGGCTCGTTTACATCCGTACAACACGATATCCGTTTATATGTGTATCAAACTCAGATTTCGAAAATTGAATTCCAAATTCAAGGATTCTATTTAGATTCACACTATGTTTTAAGGTAGTTGACAGGTCTACATCCAACGTGAGATAAAATGGTACAAACACCCAGATACAGGCTAATTTCGCAATTCTCTCCCCCATGCCTGGGACCGCAAATTGAAATGACCATAAAATGACCCCGAGTCAACATCAGGCCATAGTGTGCAATATAGTTTGTCCCCCCAGTCTTGGCTAACCTTTTTTTAAAAAAAAAATTATAACCGCGTATTCAGGTTAATTTTCACGCACCTCGACTACCTCAGTCATTCCAAACTTGCGATAGCGCAACACCTACAAATTTGAAAGTCATTACAGTTGAGCTGAAAATTGCGCGCCTGGCGTAGTTTATCATGCTACAATAGAAGAATTGTAACGTGCAACTGCGGTTAAAAGTTGACTTGGGTCCACATAGCCCAAAGCTGCCCATATCTCCCTACCCCAGTAAAACCCCAATTTATAAAGATTTGCCGGCTTTTGTGCCCTTTCCCTCCAAGAAAATTACAACCAACTAGTTTAGGTCTCTATCCCATGGGATGTGTAATATCATTCATATTTCTATCTAGCCTAGATGACTAGGGTTGGTGAATTTAATCCCGCCAATAATAATATGGCTGCAAATTGAGCTCATAAATTAGTAAAAACGAAAAATCACCAGTATTTGATTTTGTATGATCAAAATCGTTCATTGGGTAAGTTTTGAATAATAATCGGACACTAATATATATCAAATTGACTATTTTCTTAATAATAACATCGACAAGACTAGAAATATGTAAAATTCAAATCAACTAACCGGACTGGGGTTGGCCCGATATTGGCTCCGGCCTCCATACTCTTGTTCAATCAAAATCTTTGTGATTGACACGATGGAGCTTTGGTTGAACCACTTCTAACCGTCCGATTGAGCTGAAATTTTGTAGGGCCTCTCGGAAAAATGTTCTAAGAACAATGAACGGTTCGGATCACTTGTGTGAGATTCAAAAGTGGATCCCCGAACGCGATCGGTATGTTTTCTGTTCCCTTTGTTCTGTACACGTAGAACTGTCTGGCTTGGATTGACAAAAACTTGGGTTTTGGACGGGTACTATGTGGCAGTAGCCGTCGCACATTTTCTTCATCTAAAAATGTTTTGAAACGGCTCAAATTTTAAAGAGAAAAAAGAGAGAGGGGAAAGGTTAGGAGAAATTTGGACCATTTAAATCTCTCTTAGACAGGCCAGCAATCCGGATACGCTACCCGGCACCCAAGTTTTTTCACTAGAATTGGAGAAGACCCCACCAATGCAAATTCTTTTATTTCGACCCCACCAATGAAGCCCCAATTATCATTCTCCGTACGCACCCAGCCTGGATTTTGATTTTCTTTGTGGTACATGCATATCCGTCCTAGATTCAACAACATGGTACTGTATGAAAGGTGGACCCCATAGGCCATATGTGTGGAGGGGCCCTTATGAATGTCCCCCATTAAAATTAAATTATTGTGGCATAAAAGTAGTAAAAGTTGCTTTTCAAGTTCAATGTCGCCATGTTGGAATTTTAATTTTTGTGTTAATCGGCTGGCGGATGGTGCAGTGCACAAAATGCATTGCACCGTGTTGTGCACCATCTGACCGTCCATTTCGACAATAGACGGCTCAAATTTAATTCGAGCAGTGAATTGAATCCGACCGTTGACTGTTTGGATTAAATCCGAGCCGTCCATTATCAAAATGGATGGCCGGATGATGTGCACTGCACCGTGTAGTGCATTTTGTGCACTACAGGGACCCCTTGGCCGTGTTAGTCGGTATCGGTAAGAGGATAAGAGAAGGGAGAGATGCTATTTGCATTGATAAGGCTCTACCACAAGTATTAATTCTTGACAAAAAAAAAAAAGAAGAAGAAGGGTCTAAGCAAGGTGTTTTAGCAAAATAATTGATCTAGATTATTCTTTTGTTTTTATACATATTTTTTTTTGCATTTGTTAGTTTTGCATCATTTTTTTGTAGATTATTGGTCCGTCTCGACGAGATGATTTTTAAAAAGGAAAAAAAAATTATGTTTAAGATTGAATTTTTTAAATAATGAACTATTGGACATTTTTTGTTTTTATTATTATTGATTCTTTTTCAATAAATTAAAACAAGTAAAAGAGACCTTTAAATGACTTAATGTAGATAACATACCCGGGGATGTCTCTTAATAATCGCGAATGGTTGCTCCTATGATTTAGAATTGTGATTTGCCATAAAAGAATAATGGGCCCGGTTCTCCTCACACTTAAAAAAACACATAAAAAAACACAAGATTTTGTTCCGGGCCCCACTGTGACGTTCTGAACCGTTGATTTTCTTTAAATGAGTAAAATAGGGGGTCCTGCAAAAATTCAGCTTAATCGGATATCAATAAGTGCTTGATCTAAATAGTTTTGCAAAAACTGTGACAGGAACTAGTGTTTTTAAAATCGTTTGAATCAAGCAATTACCGATATATGATTGAGCTGAAATTTTGCAGGACCATTTATTTTACTCATTTAAACAAGATCAACAGTTCAGAACATCACAAGGGGGCCTAGAAGAATGTTGCGTTTTTTTATGTGTTTTTTTAAGTGTGAGGGGAACCGGCCCCAAGAATAATATATTGTATGTAAAGTAAAACATGACACATCTCTTCCCAAGCACTTCTAATTGAGATATGAATAGACACTAAGTTGCACAAAAAAATTGCTTTTCATCAACCCAAAGACCAAAAAGGGATTTTAAAAGATTTACAAGGTACGTTGAGCACCTTATGACTATGTTATAATAACTTCGAACACTTGCCCGACGGACTTCCAAATCCTAATTGCTCTAGTGAATAGCTAAAGAAAATAACTAGATGGGAAAGAGAAATAGAAGAAAAATATATTTAAAAAATCCAATTTCAAGCATAATTTTTTATCTTTTAGATTCCTTCCGTCGAGAAAAATTAATAATGCACAAAAAATTGACTAAAACTAACAAATGCACAAAAATTTGATCCAAAACTAACAAATACACAAAAATTTGAATAAAGAAAAAAATAATTTTAAACAAATTATTTAGCCAAACAACCGCTCAACCTCAATTAAGTATGGTCGTCTTATGAACCCCAATGGATTGGTCTTGCCTTAGGACCTAGGGATTTACTCACAGCTAAGGTCTCAGGTTCGATTCCCCTCACCAACAAACTCTTGAGGCTACTGAAGGTTATGTTTGGTCGTTACTTTCAAAGCCTCAAAATTAATTGAGGTGCGCACAAACTGGCCCTAACAACCGATTATACAAGGGATGCTAGTACAATTATCTGAAATGAGGGATACTTTCAAGTTCTTTTTTTTTTAGCAAAAACAAACATAAGATTTCAAGTTCGTTAAAAATATGAGGAAGATTTGTTAAAGGTTCATTGAAAATGTTTCCAGCTTGATGAATCTAGATTCTAGAGCATTCAACCCCAATAGTCCTCTCAGAAACTTGACGATTGATTTTTATTTTATTTTTTGGTGGGTAATATCAAAAGTTGAACACAAATGAAATGACCCTACAATTTTGTTAAGAGTATCTAGAAATTCATGCACATCAATTTGGACTAAAGATTTAGACCCCATACCCTGCATGGCTTAAGCCTTCCCCGTTTGGAGCCTAATCCACTCATATCTTTATCTGCTTCCCTCTTTCATCCACTCAAAAAATGTCCCCCTCTGTTCATGGGTGCCTTTTCAAAATTTTGACCGTTTGTACAGACATCATGTACCTCACGTATCTCCAGATTCTCCACGTCCTTGTTTTCCACAACACACATAAAATAAAATAAACAAAATTAAAAAAAAATCATTTTCTCTTTCACCCATTTCCATGGAGTATTTTATTCAGTTCCTCGTATACATCCATGCTATTGATTCCCCCTCCTAAATCTTACTTTACTTCATTTAATTAATGCATCATTGATTTCTTAGCACGTACTTTTGCTTCCCACTTTTAATTCATTGGCATGCAGCGAATTTATTTCCAATTTCTTATTTGGTTTTTTATTCAGATTCCTGTTTGAGTGAGAGCATTGTAGAACTCTTTACTCTCAAATTTTTGAACTTTGAAGGCTCTGGTTATCCTGTTTTTCCATGAGGCTCCAAGTGGGTTTTAACAGTATTTAAGGATTTTAAACTTTAATTCTTCACTGAAATCAGTTTGGTCATCCAACAACTTTCTTCGAGTTTTGAGATTTGGTATTGGGATATGGGTTGTCTTCTTTTGACGAAAAGGTGGCGTTATTTTGGCAAATTGTGATCAAAGTAAAGGGTGCGCATTTAAAGCCTTTCTTGATTTTGTTTTTTCCTCCGTCTTTTACTACATGTGATTGTCTTTATTTAACACAAAAACGGCAAAACTTCTTGGGATTTCTTTCTGGGTGGTAGGATTCGTAGCATTACCATTTACCACCCATTTACCAAATGTTGCATTTTGTTGGCATCTTTAAAGAGTTTTCAGGAAATGGAAATCTTCTTAGGTCTTAACGCCTTTTGGGAGTTTCTGGGTTGAGGGTTTTTCTTGATCTAGATACTGTTGAGAGGGAAAGATTGGGAAAGTTGAATTGGTAGTTGGGTTTTGAATTCCATTCACGAGATTCAAATTTTATCACAAGAAAGGTGTTGGGATCAGAAACGTGTTTCTTTTCATTCACGAGTGTCGGTTTTTTCGTTGTTTTTGAGTTGTTCTTTTGAGAAAAAACTCAAAGTTCTTTGGGAAGTCTGTTTGGATAAAGGAAAGTAGAAGAGAATTAGAAAGAAAAGATTTCTCTTCTGTTTTTTTTGTTTTTGGAAATGGGACATTCTGCTCCAGTTTGGGATCACAAGGCTGCAGTTGAATTGACAAAGGACTGGAATGGGATTGATCAAATCGTTCTTCGGAACCCGCAAGGGGCTTCTGCCAGGGTGAGATCCATTTTCATAATCCCTTTTCAAATTTGAGTCCATTTCAGGAAAACTCCCGCTGATCAATAGACAGTAACTGTATTTATCTCAAGTTTTTTACCTAGGTATATTTGACAATTTGTGATTTAGGTTAGTTTGCATGGAGGTCAAGTCACCTCATGGCGAAGCGATAGAGGTGAAGAGCTTCTATTCACTAGTAACAAGGTAAAGTTTTGGACTTTCTCACGGTTTGTAATGCTCTTGTGTGCTTCTTTATTATGTTCAAACATCTTACTTGTTGTCTCTAATTACACACTTTCATCTGCCCCCTCTCACTACACACATGAAGCCTATTCTTGACTGCACCTTTCACGTCCAATGTGTTCGAGGAAAGGTGTCTTTGAGAAATCTGAGGTTTGCACAACGTAACACAATGTTGCTTCTCATGAAATAATTACAATCATAAGCATACTTGGTGAACCATGTATTGTTCTCCACCGGACTTGGTGCTTTGTGGAATAATTCTTTGTTCTTTTCGATATCTAGGTAGTTCTAATAGATAGATAGAATTCAAGTAATTTAGTACTGTTTTTTACATTTTACCCCCATCAATTGCCATTTACTTTGATGAGAAACCATTCAAGTACCCAACATTCAACAGAAGATTACAATGATTTGGTCCCCAGAAAACCCGAAATCATGACAAAACTAGAACAGATATGATTGGAGGAATAGCCCTTATATGGAGCCTTGTTCTACCCCCTTGCTTGTTCTAGGGAACCAATAATTCGATCTTTGAACGAAGAAATTCCCGTGTCATCATCTGTTGGTGGCATATTGATGATAGTTAATTCTATTCCTGTGCTTGATACAGAAGAGACTAACCAGCTCAAAAGATTTCATGTATATTTTGTACAGCTGCCAAAAGTCCTTCAAAAACATCAACTGTCTAACATAATTGGTGGAAAGAATGGGCAGAAAGATAAAAAGAAGAGCATAGCCACTAATCTTTATCAAATTCGAAGCTATAGCCAACACGATGACCCTTGATTAGAGTCCTATGTTCTTTTTTGTTTTTTTATTTTTTTTGGAATTTGTCTTAGAGTCTTAGGTTTCCTGGGATGCATCGTCTTATGCTTCAAAAGCACATAATGTTTCTGAATTGTGCCCTCCAGCAAACTGCACTCATGTAGAACAGAATAAATTATAAAAGTGGCTGCATTAAACTTAAAACTTCCTTTGTCTGCTAGAACCAGTGTAGTGTAATATGTGAACTTCATAAAAACTTCAGTGAAAACCAGCACCCTGGACTATGTTAGGCTAACCGCCACTTGGATGCTAAGAAATGATGAAAAGAAAAAAGAACAGAAAGTCGAATCCTATCACTTATTTGTAAGAACAAAAAGTTGAGAAAGGAAGGAATGGTGGATTTTATCGGTTAGTTGCATGATCCCTTCAACTATTTCTGAGTATACTTAACCCGTCTCAACTACAGAAACATATGTTGGACTACTCCATGTTCAAACTTGTTTTTCTTTTCACTCTTGCCACTTGTGCAAATAGGAAGATGAAACAAAATGTGCATACCAAATCTCTGAACATATATCACGGTTCCTTGGTGGACAAAAACTAAGTCCATTGCCAATTTCCCCATCGGAGGGCCACCAACTGAGTCTTAAACCATTGGTTAGTGTTTTATAACGGGCTATTTGATTCAATTCTGCAATGTTTACAAATGGCATGACAGAACATCTCTCTGAATCGTATACAATTGGATGGACTCAACCATATGGAAAGCCTAATGTCACTATATGTAACAACTGATAGGGAAAGCCTAATTTTTTAATAGAATAAGTTGTAGTTTACATCAAACAACTGCTAGGATTTTCTCTCAAATTACTAGAAATTTCTACTGATTACACATGAATGCAGCGCCACGCATACTGTGATTTCCCATCACTTTAGTAATAGCTTATTCAATGATTAGGACCAAATACACTGTTAATGGCAGATTTATTTCGGCCCTCTGATCCTGGAAAATTTGAAGCATTTTTTTCAACTTTATCTTGCATAAGGGTATATGATTTATGGTTTAATTTCCAAGTTATGGGTGGTTTTTTCAATCCACGGATGCAATTCGGATTATGGAATTTTTTTTGGTAAGATTAGAGTGCAAGTCTCATGAATAAGTTCATGGATAGTTTGCTTCTTAGAGAATAATACACAAATAGAGATCAAAGTAGTTTCTCCTCTTTTAGAATTCCATGAGGTAACACACCATCTGTGCTTCATGAGTGTTTGTTGCATCAGTCATTTAAGTCTGTTTTGATTTGCACTTGTTGTTGATGGCAATGGTTCAAATGGCCTGTCCATTTCATAGAAGGGCGAAATAGATTAGAAAGAAAAGAAACCAAGAAAGGAGACATGAAAAACTTAAAAAGAAAAAAAAAGTGTAGTAGAGACCCCAATCCAAGTTTTAAAAGTGCAAAAGACACCTTATTGATTATAAAAAAAAAAAATAGAAGAGTGGAAAAGAAACCTAGATATGGAAAAAAAAAAAAAAAAAAAAAGGACATACACTGTTACTGTTGCAGACTGCCAAGTTTGGCAGATGATATTGCTGGTACTATTGTTTGTGGCAAATGGATTTATCAAGGGTCATGCTTTGCCCAATGCAAAATTCTATTCTCACGCCATCTCTGCCTTTCATTGAAATGCACCACGTGATCAAACTTGGAACAATTTGTGGTGGCATTGGTTTTGTGGAGAGTTGGTGATAGTGAATTGGAAGGATCACCCTATAGGGCCATAGGATAGGCTTTCGTAGCTGACCCTAGCATAAATTTATTTTTGTAATTGTTGTTTAATTATTTCATTTTCAGGTTTCTATCTAACTTGTGTTATCAAAAAAACCAATGCTTGGCTGCATATAAGTTGTGCTTTAAAATTTCCATGTGATTTTCTGCTCAATGTTATTTGGTTTGATGTAAGTTTTCTCAAATTACTCAAGGACTTTGCTTCTCAGTTGCATTATTCCCCTTCTTAAGGCTGACAAACAATACATGCACTCTTAGTTTCTGCAACTTCTATTGCCAAATAAAAATCATCATCTCCTTTTGAAGTTTAGGAAATGTCAGAACACAAACGGGTGAGAACACATTACTCTCAACTGCCAGAAGAAGCAAAAGAAAGGTTGAGAGCTAGGAAAAAAAACTCTGGCTGCAGAGAGGAGGGAGAAAGAAAGCCAAATTGTTTCAGTTGATATGCAGCAAGTTGATGATCTAGCTAATCCCATAGAAGTAGAAAATTTATCCAGTTTTTCAGCAGCCCAAACAAACAATCATCACAATCTTACAGATGCTGCTTCAGGTTTGCTAGCCAGCAGAACAACTATGCCAGAATTAGTGAATAGGAACATCATTTTGATAGTTTTTGACAAGAACTGCATTGGTTGTTTTAGGTTCATCAACACTGCAGCCTCACAATAGACAAAATGAATACTGTATGGTTTCTACACTTACCATTGATTAGCATTTTATAGACTTAGCATACTTCAATTCTAATACTACATTTTTAATGATGATCATAGGTAAGCTTTTTAACATCAACATAGGTAAGCTTTTAATTGTAAAAATTCAAATTCTGGACAAGTATTATTAAAAAAAACTGTACTAACTGTACCCATATTACACTCTAGGAGTTACGCTAGGTATGTTAATGCCTTTACCAACTGTTCGGCAGCTTGCCATGCCAACTGAATCATATGAGTTACCTGCTGTAGCGCGAAGCATGTTCTGCAAAGCCAAAAAATCCCCTTTCGAATCTGTTAATTTCTGTTGTGCTACCAGTAATCATTCCGGATACCCCACCACTGTACAGTATACTCAAGATCATCCATGTCATTTGTGCACAACAGGCATAACCTCGTGCAAGGCACGAAGCCGCATACCTAGTTATGTTCAAACATCTTAGTTGTCGTCCCTGGGACAATTGTTGATTTGAGATAGATGCCATTTCTCTCAATGTCAATCAATGGACTGGTAGCACTAAATGTCTAACTCATGGATAATTTCATAACTAAAAGGGAGTAACGATAGGGATAGCAAAATAGGGACCTGGTAACCTTATTCGGTTTTCGAGGAGGGAAAGATCTCATCTCATGAACTATTTTGGGTGAGTACTGAGTAGGGAAAAATCACCAGTGCCGGGTCCTTCACACTGATCAAAATTTGCAATACCTTCATTTAACAGCTTATATTAGTTCCCCTTGCCAGCAAAACTCTTGGGGTCAGTGGGGGTTATGCCCGGTCGTTACCTCCAGGACCCTGAAGTTAGTCGAGGTGCGCGCAAGCTGGCCCGGACATCCGGTTATCAAAAAAAAAATAAAAAATACTGTGTAATTAAGCGAAATTACAAAGATAGTTTTGTCGAGTTCCCATCGTCTTATAAGGAATATGGTTGTTTCTGGAACCGCCACTGACCTATATCAATGTTAATTTATCTTGCTAGTTAAAATTATCTCAAATTATATCACAGGACTTCCTCAATTTTCCAATTCTGAGAATCCATAATCCCATGCCTTGCGAGTTAATCCAATTGTTTGCCCATCAGTGGCCCATTACTTGAATGTCTACATGAAATGATTTACTAGAACCTAACATTTCATGTCTTTTGTCATAGTAGAATGGTTGACTCCATCTTTTATGGATTGTAGGCAATCTTTAAGCCTCCAAAAGCAATGCGGGGAGGAATTCCTATATGCTTCCCACAGGTCTCTTCAATCATTCCTTCGTGATTCTTACTACGTAGTTCGTATGTATCTTTATGATTCGTTTTGGGGTCTGGTTTAATCGATGGCCAGTAAATGCTAGTGCAGTTTGGAAATTGTGGATCACTTGAACAACATGGATTTGTAAGGAACAAAATATGGACGATCGATCAGAATCCTCCTCCTTTACACCCAAATGATTCGCTGGGAAAATCCTTTGTTGACCTGGTACTCAAACTATCTGAAGAAGATCTTAAGTGTTGGCCACATAGGTATATAACCTTTGATGCTTTAGAATTCCCACTTTTTTTATTGAATAATTCCATTACTTAGTAGAATCAAGATTACGCTGCTCTTAGTTTTCAGTAATCCCTATAGAATCAAGATCTGCATATTTTCCTTATGACATTCTGCATCATACATAGAGGTTCTAAGAGCAGGGAAGAGGCATATAATTGTATAAGGTCCGTTATCATGTGGGCCTATGTTACGCGGACTCATGTAATGGTATAAAGTACTTCTAGTTTATCATGGAAGTATGCATAAACCTCTCTTATTATCTATGAAATGCACTCAGGGCCGGCCCAGGCCCAAGGCCCACAAGGCCTGGGCCTAGGGCACCCCAAAAATGGGTACTGTTTGGGGCACCCCAACATTTTATAGAAATGGGCTTGAGTAGAACACTTTTTTGATCCAAATAACGAAAATAATCCATTATAAGTTACAAAAGAGCCAACCATTGTAGCCCAATATTAAAAAAAAAGCCCAAAATGGAAAATAAAAGAAGGCCCATTTGGTTTGAAGTACAAATTTACCAGAACAGGCCGTTAATAATTAAGTCCCTCCTTCATTTCTTTTTACATCCCTTCTCTTAAGTCTTAACCTTTCTCCTTCTTCTGTTTCCTATGTGGGACAAAGATAAGGCTGACCCTTTGACCAGACCTTCTTTCTTGTTCCTACTCCTTAGTATTTGGCTACTCCAGATCTTAATGCTCTGACAAGAGCCACCTACACCAACTCTTTCAATGTGCATTTTGCTTTTCTTTGTCTTGTTGTTGTCCTCCTCTCTTTTTGGTTAAAATGAGTCTAGATAACAGGACTGTCTGATACAAATATTTATTGTTATATCTATTTCATCTCCACCTGGGTTCACTATGAGGAATTGTAATTTTGGTTTTTGAGGATGGAAATGGTTATACACTTTCTTTAATTAACCCCAGTTGCTTGTATAGACGCCCTCAAACACGGATGGAGTTTTTTTTTTTTTTTCATGTAAAAATTGTTAAGTTTAAAGGGCACAAAATTTAGAACTTGCCTTGGGCACTCAAAAGTGTTGGGCCGGCCCTGAATGCACTATAGAACCTTAAAGCACCATTTTACATAAGAAAATACACAAAAATAGGAACAAATTTGAATATTTTGCCATGTCCCCGTGTCCTTGAAATGAGAAATACTTGAATCCGACACCTAGATACATACCCTCACCCGACACCCGTACCCAAGTCCAAGTAACATAGATGTGGGCTACCAATGTTTTAAATTGGAATGAAGGATTTGGTAAAGCTGCTGCAAATGGATTCGTTTAGATTAATGTCATTAAAATGTCTACATAAAATTTTTAAAGATTTGGATTGTCTTCCTCGGTTCGTTATGTTATTGTATGGGCTGATTGAGTTTCTTTACTTTGCGGGATTCGTTCAGATTACTGTCATTAAAATGTCTTCATGAAATTTCTAAAGATTGGATTATCTTCCCGTGTTCATTAAGTTATTATATGGGGCTGATTGAGTTTCTTTACTTTGTCAGTTTTGAGTTCCGTCTTAGGGTTTCTCTTGCAGCAGATGGTAAATTGACCTTGATATCGCGTATCAGAAACATCAATGGCAAACCGTTTAGTTTCTCATTTGCTTATCATACATACTTGTCTGTCTCTGACATAAGGTAAGCTCTATTTTCTGTTGTAACTTTGACTTCTGGCATGCAATGCTATTTATTTGTTATTTCTGTTTCTCTCTGCCTAGTAGATTAAATGCAGAAGTATCACACAAACTCTTTTCTAAGTTTTGTTTCACAAACCCTTTTAACCGTTTTTGCCAAAAGAACTACGACATAGATGTATCTATCGTTGTGTCCATTACTGTTTTTGCAAAGAAAAAACCAAATAGGAAGTGTTGAAAATAGTGATTACTTCAATTAAAGGTAAATAATATCTCTGGAATTACATTAAAGTGAGTTGTATATGCAGTGAAGTGAGGATTGAAGGGTTAGAAACACTGGACTATCTGGACAACCTTTGCCAAAGAGAACGTTTTACAGAACAGGGAGATGCCATAACTTTTGAAACGGAGGTAAAAACTCATTTCTACTTCTTGTGGAATGATATTTTAGGTGATATTTTAGAGTTGACCTGGAGGAGACAATTAGGGACTGGGTGAATTTTTGATCCATTGGATTTTGCTAAATGAAATGATTGCTTCTCAAGCAATATTCTGACTCTCAAAACAAGATGAAGGATTTTGGCTTATAAGTCTTTCGTTTAATTTGTTGCTTCTTCCGTTCGACAGGTGGATCGAGTTTATCTTAGTTCTCCCAGTCTCATCGCAGTCCTTGATCATGAAAGGAAAAGAACATATGTGATAAGGAAGGAAGGGCTACCGGATGTTGGTAAGATGCCCCACGGCCTCTGCATGATGCTTTCGCCTTTCATTTTTGTTCCTCAATAATAATGTGTCATTATTTCTTTCGTTGCTGAAACAGTGGTGTGGAATCCATGGGAGAAGAAATCAAGAGCAATGTTAGATTTTGGGGATGATGAGTACAAACAGATGCTTTGTGTCAATGGGGCAGCAATTGAGAAACCGGTCACTTTGAAGCCAGGTGAAGAATGGACCGGGCGTTTGGAACTCACCGTTGTGCCTTCAAGTTTTTGTAGTGAGGGCCTTGGATCTCCTTAGCAATAGCAACTGTTTCTGGGGGTTTACGGTTGGTAGTACAGTTTAACGTAGTATGTGACTAGGATCATTATATGATCCGTAATGGAGAGCAAAAGGCCTATGTTTTTTTGCTAGCGTGCTGCTCCGATTTCATTTTTGTTCATTTCTTTTGCGAAAATTTTGGAATTTATTCAGTCTATTACTTGAGTTGATAATGTTCTCTGATCACTAACCTTGTCAACGTAAATATGCGTGTTTGCATGTATGTAGAACCAGGAATAATTGAGCAAAACAAACATTCAGAAAAAGTTTGGAATTTGGATTCAGAGACATCCTTGTACTTTGCCATTCGTATCATTACCCTTTTTCCTAATACTATAATACAATATTGGCACCTTTATGGTCCCATCTGGGACAAAGCCAAGATTTAACTAGTGGCAAAAATGCGCACTCCTAACAAAATTTTAGGATAAAGAACAGCTGCATCATAGATGTTTATGTTGTGCCCAAAGGATCAAACCAAAAACACAAACAAACACACGCACCCAATTGAACCATAATATTGATGCAGAAATACTCTAGAAGGTCTTAATAATGTAGAATTTTTTTTTAATATAATCGGATGTCTGGGCCAGTTTGCTCGCAATTCAACTAATTCTAGGGCCCTGGAGATAACAATCGGGCATAACCCCCCAGAGGCCCCAAGAGTTTTGTTGGAAGGGGGAATCGAACCTCAGACTTCAGGTGAGAGTAAATCCATAAGTCCCAACGCAAGACCACTTTGACAACCTCTTTTTAAATAATGAGATTCTTGACCCTGAATTCATGGCTGGTTGCTTCAATTCTTTTTCTCCCTTCTTCAAAACATACAATCCGTTGTATCATAGCTTGCTTGATGTAAGCACACACTCCAATATTTTACTCCATACCATAGATCCTCATAACATATCCTTACTAAAGTACATCCAATGAAGAAAGTTGTAGATTGAAACACACTAAAAAAAAAAAACAAAATAAATAAAAACCACAAGAAGCAAAACGGAAATTAAAGCATAGGATAATGTCGACGACATGCAAATAGTATGTAGCAGCAACTTATCTTCAAGACCAATTAGACCTCGGGAACCTAGGAGAATGGAAAGAAATAGTTAGATAACAAAATCTGTTGCATGTGACATGATGAAAAACACGAATGTGATGGCACGTTATTGAATAAATGAGAACGATGTAAGAAGCTATAGCAGCTTGACAATCATATATATGGGCAAATTATTGAGTCTATTGACTAATTAAATGGCCGGCATTAATGCATTCCCTATGTTTGTCACAACAAAATGGCAGCTGTTTCAAATACACATTTTCTTCTTCTTTGAAATCTGGTGATAACATAAATAACTTTCCATCTTCAAAATATACAGTTTGCAAAGGAATTTGCATTTGATAATGGAACTATTGAGCTTGAATGACTCGGATCATAGTTGACTTTGTAAATCCAAATTGATGAAGTTGGAGCCTAATACATATTTTGTGTTTGACCAAACTATTGTGACTAATAGGTTCTTCTAATAACAAATAGAGACAAAGTAAAGTTAAATAGCCGTAACAAATTTCGTGTTTTTAGCCACCATAGAGCAAACCAAAGTTTTCTGGATTAGAGCATGAATGCAATGGTTCACTACTAAATTCATGTTGTGTTTAGCCAAGGGATGATACCTGCTCATGATCGCACCGCATCTCTAACTTTCCTGGCTCAATGAGCGCCAACTTCAAGCAGACTATTTTTTATTGCATGCAACTGGGACACAACGTCCTTAATGTCCATGCGATCTTTGGGCAGTTCTTGTGAACAAGCGATTCCTACTTTTAGTAATGAAACCAAGCACTCATGAATTTTGTGACTGCTAGGAGAGTTTTGGATCGTAGTGTTGTTGAGACTAGAGCTAGCCTCCCCCATGTCCCATTGTTGAAACAACACTGGATCAACAATGTTTGCCACTTGTTCTGGAAAAGCAATCTTAGCAAAGGTGTGGAGACTCAAACCATTAGTAAACATGCTATCGGTAGGTTTCTTTCCTGTAAACATCTCCAATAAGAGGATACCATAACTGTAAACATCACCAAAGGTTGATACCTCATTTCCCATGCCGTACTCTGCAATTCATTCACCATGTACCGACATAAAGGTATAGAGATGACCGGTTAGAAGCATATCAATGAAGAGTAGCGTACCTTCTATAAACAATTAATTCTTTGCTAGAAAAACAAGTTTAGAGCATTGCAAACTGTATTGTTTCAAGTAAGCAAGAAAGAATCATGCATGCCTCTCCTAGGTGTAACTAGAATACCCTGACTCAAAATGAGCTTGAGTAATTCCTAGCAATATTATTGATCCAAATAGAAGTCTATTCAAAATCTTCTTAACAAGTAAAAGTTTCATTTCACAGGTCAACTAGCTACCCAGAAAAATAGTAAATTTTTCGTTATTCGACGTCATTCCTCTCTTTGACTCCAGTTCGAGGAAACAAACAGATGTCATGTACTATAACATGTTATGCATTCACCTTTGATTCTATTTAAAATGTAAACTGTGAGTTTTTTTTTTTTTTTTAAATTTAAAGAAGAAGCAAATAAAATTCCATAAACTAGAAAAATCTGATTTAGTTTAAATAAGAAACTAGGAACTATGTGCCTAATATTGCTCCTCCACACTTTTGAAGCCATGTGATGTCGTAAGGGGTAAAACAAGTTGTCGGCTTTATTACTGGGATTGAACTTGCAAACTCATTGGAGAAAAAGTAAACAATAAATCTAAATGTTGGTAGAAGTACGGTCAAAAGAAAACACGAAATAGCATAAGGGGTACATTTACCTGGAGCAGCATAACCTACAGTGCCTCTTATGCCGATGGAGCTTGATTGATTTGCAGAAGATTCATACGTTGCTTCTAGAAGAAATTTTGTCAGCCCAAAATCACCCAAGTGTGCACTCATTTCATTGTTTAGAAGAACATTGTTTGGCTTCAAATCACAATGAACTATTGGTTCTGAGCAATGATGGTGAAGATAATTAAGTGCAGAAGCAATATCAATAGCAATATTTAACCTTTGTAGAAGGTTTAAAGTCCTTGACTCCTCATGCGCATCATTCTCATTTGGATGCAACCACTTGTCGAGGCTCCCATTGACCATGAACTCATATACAAGAGCTTTGAAATCGTTACCTTGATAGTCAACACTTGAACAAGCAGTGAGGACCTTTAAAAGGTTTCGATGTTTGATGTTCCTCAATGCCTTACACTCAGCAATGAAACTTTTGAAAGCTCCACGGTATTGAAGGTTTATAACCTTCACTGCAACAATAGTTTCACCCTGATCAAGATCAAGAAGCCCTTTATACACCAAACCAAACCTACCCACACCGACCAAGTTGGCAGGAGAAAACCCATTGGTTGCTTTAAGTAGAGTTTGATAGGACAACTTCGGAAATTGTTCACCAAAACATCTAAAAGGTGGTACTTCTGTTCTCTTTCTAAACCACCAACGACATAGGAAATACAACCCCAGAATTAGTCCTAAAGCTCCTAAAGAAGTGGGGATTATTAACTGCTTAGTGAGTGTATATCTTTTCTTACGAAATCCCATTAGGTGGCAACTGCCCAAATGTAAATCAGCTATACCCCCACAAAGCTTGTTGTTTCCCTCAATAGAAATCGCCGTTACATTCTTAAATATGCCTTTTTCTGGTACTGCGCCCTCAAAGTTATTGAACGATATAATTAGAAACTCTAAGAAGATGAAGCCCTCCAAATATTCTGGTATATTCCCTGAGAAATTATTGCGAGAAATATCTAACTCCACCATACCTCTCAAATTACTTAGAGATGAAGGAAGGGTTCCTGAGAAATTGTTGCCTTGCATATGTATTGATGTCAATTTTACGCAACTACCGAGAGTGTTTGGAATCTTACCAAACAACATGTTCTCAGAAACATCCAGTATTTCCATATTTATTAAATGCCCAATTTCCGCTTGTAAGGACCCAATCAATTGGTTTTGAGATAGATTCAAATATAACAATGATAATACACTCATAACTTGTGGGGGAATGGTGCCAAAAAGATTGTTTCTACTTAGATCTAAGTATAGAAGTGGGCACTTTTCTAAACTTGAAGGAATGCTGCCATGGAAATTATTTCCTTCTAAATAAATTGCAGCTAATGAAGTGAAATTTTGGAATGACGATGGGATTTCCCCAGAGAAGTAATTATTCGATAGAGCTAGTTCGTACAACTCTTGAAGGTTCCAAATATTAGTAGGTATTTTACCTTTGAAATGATTGTTTGCGAACTGAAAAATCTTGAGATTGATCAGATTCCCCACACAAGTTGGGATTTTACCACCTATCTCATTTTCCAAAACACTTAAGAAAGTGACAGTGGTGGAGATATTGCAGATTGATTCGGGCAACACCCCTCCAAATTGGTTTTGACCCAGATCCACGAAGCGCAAATTCGTTGCATTGATCACTGAGTTGAGAAAGCTCAAGTCATTTCTTTGTCGTGTCCCTAAATGATTGTCATAGCAGAGCAAATTCAAAAGACCATTCAGCTTTCCCAAATGAGGAACTTTTCCAGTGAATTGATTTTTTGACAATTGAAGGAAACGTAGCTTGGTGGCGTTAGATATTGAGATTGGAATGGATCCAGTCAACAAGTTTCTAAAAACTCCAAGAAAATCAAGATTCGGAAGAGTATTTCCCATGTTTGAGGGAAGTCTCCCTTGAATTTGATTCCACGTCACATCAAAACTAGAGATGGAAGAGATATTGAATATTGGCGGTGGAATAGTACCAATCAATTGGTTGGCCCCCAACGCAAAAGTTTCCAAGTTTCTCAATCGACCAAGAGAATTTGGTATACTCCCGCTAATACTGTTTTCGGCTGCATAAAAATCCACAAGAGATGATAGATTTCCGAAAGTAGAAGGCACTCCTCCTGTTAGATTGTTTTGTGCAAAAAGCAGTTTAGTGAGTTTAGTAAGGGAACCCAGCTCCGCAGGAATTTTCCCCACCAACCTATTGCCAGTAAGTCCAAGAGCAATGAGATTGGAGCAAGAAGACATATTACCTGGAATTTCACCAGTAATGGAATTATTTTGCACTGAGAAGTATTTTAGTCTTCTCAAGTGGCCGAGTTCAGGAGGGAGCTCACCGCTCAAGCTGTTGTTAACCAACATTAGTTCCTGGAGAAAGCTCAAATTTGCAACGTGAGACGAAATAGAACCTGTTAGCTTCTGATCACGTAACTGCAACCCAGTGACCCTTTGGTGCCGACGGCCGCATGTTATCCCAAACCATTGACAAAAGTGAATGGATTCATTCCACGAGTTCAGAGCTCCAAAGGGATCACCAGTTATAGCAGACTTGAACGCAAGCAAGGCCAGACGGTCAGTCTGGTTCCCAGCTTGCACTGGGCCGGCTAAAATATGAGGAAAGCCGTAACCCAAGCACAGTACTAGAAAACCAGCATGCATGAAAAGCAAGAGTGGAGATGCCATTGCAAGACCCATGTAGTGTGTTGAAAGTTAAAAACACCGAGTATGTTAGTTGCTGGGATAGTGATCTTTATAACTGGGTTCGAATAGGAAAAATTATTAGGTAGTCCCTGAGGTACCCAAGAAAACTTGTTCGCCTGCTCGGCATTGTCAAAATGGTACTCGAGAAAATTTAAGAATCGCAAAACGCACAAAAATGTGTTGTTATCTCTTTTTTCCCACTCACCTATCAAAAGTTGAGTTATTGTGTTGTCACACCTGTTTTTTGAACAATCCAGCACTATCTAACCAAGAGTTTTTGGAAAATAATATTATTCGTGTCCCACACCTGGTTTTTCGAACTATCCAATTAGGACTAGTTTGACCAAAAGTTTTGGGAAAAAATAATATAGTAATTTTTAACAATTTTTTTATTTCGTAATATCCATTTTCTCTTAAAATGGGAAAATGGATAGGAGTGCATGTACAAGTCTGTATGCAGTTATTATATCTCAATTATAACTACTATAGATGACCATATCTTAGGAATGGAATAAGTTGATCAATAATTTACATGAAAATTAATCTTTTTGATAGCAGTTTTAAGGTTCACATTGGCGAAATTAATATGGCCTTACATATGTTATAATTTTTTTCTTAATGTTCGTTCACCCAACCTTAAAACTTGCGTCGATCCGAGAATACCGGATAATTACCCTTACAGGCTGTGATGCTTTAAGACATAGGCGTTTTAGTCAAGTTAGAAACTCTAAAATTCCACCAAAGTGGCACCATATAAATGATGTCCAATATTAATTGTTTAAGTGCTGTCACATTACCATCACTTAACTCTGTAGGGGATGTGAGATATGGACAATTTCTCTTTGTCATAGTGTAGAAATTAATCTCTAGCAATGATCAAAATAAACGCCGGGAAGCAATCCCGATACTGGTATCGGAGACATTTTGCCGGCGTTTTTTCGTACCTTTACCGGCGTTTAAGAAACGCCGAAAATTCCCTGATTTGTTGCAGTGAAAAGGCTTCACCATGCGCCATATGAAGGAGAATTTTGTTAGGCTTCAATTATGTAAGTTTGAAATGAAAAGAAAGTGGTCTTAGTCATATGCTCAGAATCAGCCACTAAGTTATTGAATAAGTTTATCAATAATTGACATGAAAATCAATCTTTTTTGTAGCATTTTTTACAGTTCGTATTGGCAAAATTGATATATCCTTTCATATGTTGTAATTTTTTCTTAATGTTCATCAACCCAACCTTAAACCTTGCGTCGGTCCCGAGAATCTATACTAGATAATTACCCTAATAGGCTGTGTCACTGTAGGATATAGTTGTACAAAATGGGGGATGGACATTTTCCAGCGGAGTTCCAAGGCAACTTAACCGGGCCACCGAAGTTGACTCCGCCACATTCCACCCAATGTTGTGTCCAACTCTCATCATTTCTGCCAATATGTATATGGATTGAGCCCACCACCATGCATTTCTTTCAAACACAATTACAAATTAATCTGTTTATGTAGTGATGAGTAGCTTGATTGAATTTTATTTTTCTATTTTATGCTGAAATTTGACTTGACTGATGACTCTGGGATACCTCTTGGGTTATCCTATGAGATAATGCATAAAAAGTCTGGTGGAAGGGATTTCATTGGCTTTTCCAAGTTAGATCAAAATAATTACAATTTGGAGAAGCGGGGAGTACATTTTCAAGATACACATTCCATAATCTTTCTTTTTCTCATGCTGGGCAATTGGAAATTGTGAGGAGCACATAGCTAATACTTTCTCCGTCCTAAAATGGATGTCCAAAATTACTATTCACACATTTTAGAAAATTATCTATATTTTGTAATTTATAGTAACACTTTTTACGATTTTCATAAAAAAATATTACAAATTACAAAATATAAATAATTTTATGAGAGGTGTGAATAGTGGTTCTGGACATCTATATATTTTGGGACGGATGGAGTCTTTTTTTTGGGTTGATGCTAAAATGATGGAGGAATTGACTGCGGTCAATTTGGGGTAACAAAAATCAGATAGCTTTCTTGGTTTGCACGGGTGTTTGGTTAGATGCCCCGTTTTGTCCTTTAAGTGAGAAAGCTCCCTCGCAACTCCTTTATCCAAACACTAAGCAACAGTGTAGATGTTCCCTCAACCCAGATAATTAATAAGTAAGGCCAGGGCTTTAGCCTAGTTGGTCGTGTATCAGTACTTAAGTACTGTGACTCTGTGAGGTCTGCGACTGAGTTGATGGAACATCATTGTGGTACCTCTTGTTGTAATCTAACGTAACTAACACACTAACATTCTATCATCTGACCCAAAAACAAAGAAAAGAAATACTCCGTATGTGCTTCGGCACAAGAAACTCGATCTATCAGGCATGGATCCGAATCAGAAACTTGCTATGGCATTGTTTTTTCCTTCCCTTTTAATCAACAGAAAATTGGACATTGCTCGAAGCCTTCTTTTTAACACTGGACAAAAGATGGCACCAAAGCTAGCTAGGTCGACTTAAGTGCATATGTTACATGTATGGTAGACGATTATAAGCATGAGAAGTTCAATTATAGCGTAAGGAAAAGAAGAAAAGCTCGAAAGAGCATTCCAACTTATGCTAAATTGGGGTTATTTTGACGTCGTGTTCGTGTCTAGTACCCATAGATACACAACCTCGAAACATAAAATTTGGCTAACACATTTCTGTCACCATAGAAATGCTATTGCATAATATGCAAGATCCAAAAAAAGTAAGATGACAGCACAATAAAGAGAGAAAACAAGCTCCAAGGGTTAGTCCGGTTGGTTGAGAAGTTTGCTCTCCACACAATTGACTAGGGTATGATGAGTGATGACCTGCCTATGACCGAACCGGAAAAGCTAACAAAAGATGGAAAACAAGTGCCCGAGTCTTGCACCAGAGTCGTAAGCCGTTTATAATTCAACAATCCTTCATTGCAATTTGAATAATCAAGTAAGCCAACTGAAAGGAATTGAAAGACAAAAAACCATGAACACAAGAATATATGTGGAAAACCCCTTAAAAAGGGTAAACCCCATGAGAATGAACCAAATACTATCATGGAATTGGGGATCCTGTAGTGCGGCATCTGAGCCGTTGATTGCGCAATCAACGGCTGGGATTTAATCTCGGCACTTGCACTATCCGAGTCGTCCATTGCTAATCAGGTAGTGGATGTTTTTGCTACCACGAGGCCAATCAGGCAGCGGCTGTTTTAGCCAAACACGCAGCACTAGGGCAAAACTGTTTTGTTGTGCATGGTTCACCCCCTAGCTTTTCGGCTAAAGTTTTGTTGTATGATAGTTGTAGCATGGCTGCTCCTCATCTTGTAAAAATGCAATACTCTTGTAACCCTGTTATCTTAATGTAGGTCATATGGTTTAAGTCTGTTATCATATAATTTAGGATCTAAGTATATGTTAGAGCAATTGTGCCTCATGGCTCAAAATGCCTTACTATTAAAAGGTTGCTATTTGATTTTTTTTATAAGAAAAATATAGTGGTGGCGGATCTAGATAGGTAAATGTGAATAATGGGAATATTCATAATTATACAGGTTTTAAACTGTATAATTATGACAAAGTCAACAGCAGTTTTCGTTTTTTTCTTTTTTACTTTTTCTTTTGCGCTAGGCAAATGAAGGGGAAAAATGGGGAGTCAATGAAAAAACAACCAACCCACAAAACAAGACCGAAGGGGGAAAAAAAAAAAGGAGGATTTTAACAGGGAAAAAGAGAAAATAATATGAAGAAAAAATAAATCTTTGGAGCTATACGGAGACTCAAAATTTGAGATCATACAGTTGTAGACCAACGTTTCGGTTTCACATAGATGCTACGACAAGGAATTCGAAGTGTCCAAATTTCAAGGGTGTGGCCGCAAAGTTAAAAATGTAACTGATAGGTGCGTAAATGCTTGTCATGTCTGTTTAGTGTATTACTAATACTCATTTTCTTTGTTTCAGGACTTGCGGTAGTTGCGGAGCAATTAAATGACCCGTGGAGCTAAGTATTAAGAATTATTTCATGCAATGGGCCAAATTCAATTCGGAAGAGCTTTTACATGTGCAAATGGGTGAAGCCCAATTAAATTTGATTGATAATGTAGGAGGTCGTTTCCTATTAAAACAGTGAATATTAGGTTAGAAGCCTTAATGACAAAAGAAGCAAAGGCAAAAACAAAAAGAACAGAAGAAATCTGGAGGAGAGGGGAAGAGGACTCGTGGAAGATAATAGAGTGGTATCCCAAATCATCGTGCCACTTTGAATTGAAGTTGTACACAAAATTTTCAAAAGATGCTAAGACAAGGAATTCCGAGTGTCTGAAACTTGATCATACCAAAGAGACACATAATCCACCCCCGAAAAGCAAACTTCTGAGAATGCAAAAGTACACCTCAGTTTATATTTGCAGTTTTGAGAGAACAGAAATCCACGTATCAACATGCATTACATGCATCAATTCAGCATCCAGAGCTCCTGGTGCTGAGCTTTTCACATAAGCAGTAGAGGTAGACCCCGAGCTAGAACCTGCACCCCTGCAATACAGGAGTAAAGGAAGCATTGTACTATGTAAGCTCCAGTTCCTTCTTAATTGCCGGCTACAAGGACAGAACTCCATCCTCCAAGAAACACGTAAGGAACTGACCAGCCTTTTCGGAAGTGGGATTAAATGTTCCATAGTGCAGTAATCAGCGCACCAATGTATTTTTCTCATCCACTATAAAGTACAAAACAGTAGACGGGCTCAAGTTTCTCACCCTGATTATATGTTACACACCCCTCCGACACTCGAGCTGTTTAGTGTTTTCTAGTAATACCTGCCAAAAAAAAAAAAATGTCTCTTAAATGCACACAAGTGACAAGTAGGACCCAGTGAATGAATCTCTTAAACAAGAACTCGGAGGAAGAATTAGAAAAACATTAAGAATGGACTAAAAGGATGACATCATTGCATACAACCAAAATGCGTACAAGCAAATCAAGTTTATATGTCCTTACTTCCCGAATGTAATTTGCTATTGCCTTGCAGCCTTCTATTGCCAGTTGCATTACGTTTTCAAAGGTATCCATAGGTAACTTAGCATCCATCTGCAATGAAGAACCGTGATTTCGGAGTTCTTTAACGTTCACAAGAAAAGCAAATGTGCAAGTGCTAATGTGGGACATGAACCTAATTTAAACTAGGGAATGAAGTGAGTAGTCAACATGTTGGAT
The DNA here is from genome assembly GCA_020921065.1 of Vaccinium darrowii. Lineage (NCBI taxonomy): Eukaryota > Viridiplantae > Streptophyta > Magnoliopsida > Ericales > Ericaceae > Vaccinium > Vaccinium darrowii. Next base: position 1,312,640 of record CM037162.1, on the reverse strand, counting down.
GAATAAATTGGAAAGGTAATAGTAAAGGATTGGTCAGTGATGGGAATGAAGATTGCAGGTTATCCTACAGAAGGAAAAAATAATGGATAGGTGATAACCTGAAGCAGAGTCACTTTGTCCGACTTGGGTAAAATTCCTACAGTCACATCAGGGCCTCCAGCACTATCCTCAACATAATTTAGATCTGCTCATTCAGGAAATTTCTCAACTATTATGACGTTGTCCATAAAACTTGGGTCATATAAAAAGTACAATCGCTTTGAAAAATACAGTCCAGACACGAAAGATAAAAATAAAGTGTGATTTATGGATTCACCAAGCAGAGGGGTGCTATTAAGATATCCAGCACTACATGAAGTAACAAGATCACGCATAGGAATCCCAGCATCTGCAAGGGCCAAGGTCGCAGCATTTATACATGCAGATCTCGTTCCTGCAGGCAATCAAACAAAAATCAGGGACATTTTCCATCTTATGAGAACATTCATCGCATCAAAAAGTACTGAAAGAGTATATATGTTCCCAATTATGGCAACTACACCAAAACATTGGTTGGAATGAAAGAGGTAAATGATTCCTCTAGTGTCCACACTGAAGTAGTACGCACACGCAATTCAGTTTTTCGTACCTCCATCTGCTTGGAGAACTTGGACAAAGATGTCTATCTGAAAAAATTACAAATAAAGAAAAACACTTTTAACCTAAGAAATTTCCAATCGTATAGGTAAAGTTTCACATAGGTTGCAGCAGAACCTGAGAGCGAGGCATTAGGTGCGTTAATATGCATGCTTCCATGGTTTGGCGAATAACCAGAGATATCTCTGTTGATCGCCTGCATGTACAAAGAAGACATTTGCATTCTTTAAACCAGAGAACCAAATTGTCAATTTGTCACGCAGCACATTTAACCCACATTACAGTATTCAATTGTCGTAAAAAAAATTGTGATCATAATGTATCCAATTGCATGGCTGCATTCGAAAAGTGAGTAACCTGTCACCCTTTGGCTTTCTCATACGATCTCCGGTACTAAAATTCGCCATGCTATACTCACAACGTACCTACAGTGTTACTAGTCACATGAGAAACTAGCTGGAAAAATATTAACCTCAAATATTGGAAGATCATTTACTAGATTATGTACCAGGGCCTGATCACTAAGTTGTTGGCTCCTATTTTGGACCTGAAATGATCGAGGCATAAAACTTGTACAATTATTATGCTAGGATTTAAGCATCACAAAAGATGGAAATTTTGATCTCAAATTTTGATACAGCAAAGAGTTGTTAGGAGTAACGTAAGAAGACCATCTATAGGACCATTCATAAGGGTACCTCTCTAGGGCCATACACTGCAGCAATGACCTTGGTGTTACCCATTTCGAAGACAGCAGAACTGAAATATTTGCAGCAGATATCATACCAAACCCGATTAAATTCGCCTTCTATGGAATCACGAAAATAAAAATAAACAAGAAAGCAAAAAACCAATTGTAATTTGAACCAAGAGTTTCAGTACCCATCAGCCTTGGAAACGGCACCTATTTCAGCTTTAATTTGTCTCATCTGAAGGTGGAAATTACGCATGTAAATACAATATAGAATGAACAAATAAGAAGAAGAGTATAACAAAGGGAACTTAAGATCACTATAAATTCATTGCCAAAACTGAAACTTTGAGAGAGAGAGAGAGAGAGACCTCGAGGGGACGGCGGCCATCCAGTCGAAGCCCTTCGGGGCTGACATACTCCATGTCTGCAAAACAAGAGCGAGAGAGAGACAGAGACGCAGTCTCGGTGAGGGAAGGCTTAGCTGAAAGAGAAACAGACTTGGGATTCGGGGTTTAGGGCTTACAACGGGCTTTACTAATCAAGTGGAAGACAAACGTAAGCCCATTTTCCAACAAAAATAAAGGTCTTTCCGAGCCCAACCCAACCCACCCACCCACCCACCCACCCACAATGCTACAGTAATTCAGTTGGGATTTTGACGCAATGTTTGGTGTTATAGCCGCAAGGTGTAAGGTTATGGCCGCAATGTTTAAGTATGTGGCCGTGAAGTTCAATAGTGAGGCCGCAATGCTCAAGGGTGTGGCCGCAATGTTAGAGGTTTGTGCAAAGTTTGAGAGTGTGGTCGCAAAAGTTCGAGTATGTGGCCGCGAGAGTGTGGCCGCAAAAGTTCAAGTACGTGGCCGCAAGGTCGGTTCTTGTCAGTCCTCTGATTTTCTTACTACAGTAAAATGATTTAAGAAATATGTGAGTGTTTTGAATACGATAAATCTACTTCTCTCTTAAAGATTAAGTGGCATGAGCGCTTTCAATGAGGAAACGACGAAGGGTGGCAACACTAATGGAAAGCGCTCAAACATCTTTTGAAGCTTATTAAGTTTGATCAACCGCAAGATCGGCTCGTTTGGCTCGTTTATAATCTCCAATTGATCATGCACTTATATGATTAGTAACAAATTTATAGCAGTCTTATTCCTCTCTTAACCAAAAAGCAAGCAAGTTTTCTTCATCTCATAAAATTATACACTTTCACTTTTGGGTTGAGTGCATTCTGAAGTCCAAAGATTAATGTACTAAAATGTTCATATGGAGATTGGAAGAATTTATAAAGCTAAGTGGACTCCGGCTCACACTCCTACATTCAGCGAGGGGAAAACAAAATTCATAGAAGCATCATTTTTAAACATGCACATTCTCATAAACTTATCTCCTTTGATAAGCAGCTTATAACATATTTCCATGGCATAAAAATCATCTCATCAAATCATATTTCCTGGCCTTGTTCTTAAATGGATTTTACGAGATAAAATCTAGTTTTGTTTAGAGGTGAGATACAAATGACACTGTTTTCCCAATGGATTAAATCTAGAGTTGATAAATGTGTTTTGTAAATGATTTTGTGAGATAAAATCTAGTGTTGATAAAATATAGTTTTGCTAAAATCCGTTGAGAATGTTACTCCCTCTGTCCCATTTTAAATGTCCACCTTTCTATTTTGGGATGTCCCAAAATAAGTGTCCACTTTCTATAAATAACCATCAAAACATAAAAGTACTCTTTCGTTCCTAATTGATTTGACAGTTTTTAATATTCATATCATTCTTAAATTGACAATATCTTTCAACATATAATATTTTTCATGATTTTGAAAACTTTGCATGTATAATAGAACAAAATTGAAATCTATCAAATAAGATTCATATTACATAGTTTTTGAGATCCATATTGAAGGATATAAACAATTTAAATACATTTAATTGACTTCACAGTTTTTAAGGTTACTTTTGAAAATTTAAAGCACAAATTTTAACTTCTTGAAAAGCTCGATTTCCCATGGAGGACATTTAAATTGGGACAGAGGGAGTAAATTTTATCAAAATTAGATTTTATGAGATAAAATCTATTCAAGAACAAAGCCTTAATAACATATCATCATTTTTGAGCATATGAAACACATAAGATAATTTGCTTGAAGAAGCAATATAAGTATCTCACTTTGACTTCTCAAAAGCTAAGGTAAATACTTGAATGCACTTTTGCTTATTTCTTGACCGGACCCACTAATTCTCTTCCAGCGGTGTGTGATTCGGGTGTAAGTAACCGTCTTGAACTAGGGGAGAGAGCATGCCTACATGTGAAGGGACGGAGGAAGAGCACGTAGTATTCTCTGTTGTCTGACTCCTTTTCTATTGCCCTTTAAAATCTAAAAATTTCAACGTGATTATACCGTGTTATATCTTCATAAGAACGTCAACAAGAAATACCCTTTCAATCTTCATTAGTAACATTTTAGACTATAATTGAGGTTTGCTAATCTAATTAGAGTCACGTAAGTAGTATTTTAAAAACGGGTTTTAAGTTATGTTAGTCATGGATAAGAAAAAGAATTAGTTGAGGTACGATTAAGTTGGCCCGGATACCCTGACGGCCTGACCTGACCGCCAAACCAAAAAAGGGAAAAAAAATCCTCCTTTTATGGAGGAATTATGTTAATTAGCCTTTTAGTTTTAGTATGGACCATCTCATCATCTAACAAGTTAATTTGTTGGCTCGAATAAGGATGGCTGGCTGAGAGCTGCCACGTGCACAGATGCACGTGTATAGACGGTGTACCGACGGCGTCATGGGTCCCATCCGGTCGATCCGAATTTTGAATGAAATGGGGTGATTTTGGATCGAGCTTATACAGCCGTCCGATTGCCTCGATTCCCGCGTAAGCCCACTCGGAATTTGATTTTGAGAAGGATGAACGGCTCGGATCGACCGTATGGGACCCACGACGGCGTCGGCAACGCCGTCTGTACACGGGCATCTGTCCCCTTATCTTTACTGTGGCTGAAAATAAGACTACTTTAGGAGTAGAAATGGGGAATGCTTATCTGCTAATCTCCCAGACCAGGCCAAGGCGAAAACATCATGAAGCAAATCACACTTCCTATATCTTATTATTGGACAAGCACAATTTTTTCGTATAAACTAATCGCACTCGAGTTGAGGGCCAGGTTTGGTACACCACACATAAATACAGAAACACTCTTTTTTTTTTTTTTTGTGTTGGTAATGTAAATTATCCCGAGCCATCTTGCGTACACTTCATATTAATTCCTACAATTTCTCTCATAGTTGTTTTACACGCTTACGTATGGAGTGAGGTGGCCCCAAGAGTTTCTGACATTAATGAAAATCGAACATAAAATTTTAGATGGAAGCAAAATAACCTTAAGTCTCATGCCACGACCACCTAATCAACCTCCTAGATGTTGGTGCAACATCTCTTAGAAGTTGTCAAGTGTATAAGCGAAATGAATCTTGTGGGACTGAATTAATAGTTAGCCAGTTAAGGAAGCCCATTTATTTTTTATTTGTAAATAAGCCCGTCAAATTTTAAAAATGCATTTTATCTGTCTGTGTTTGTTGGTCCTTATTCGGAGTTTGTGTCATTTTTCAAATGTTTATATCTTCATTGTAATGTTTTACATGATTTTGAAAACTTTGCATGATAAAATTAATTGAAATCTATCAAATAAGATCTATGTTGCATATTTTTTGAGATTCGTATTAAAAGATAATTAATTGAAAAGTGACATAAACTCTAAAAAATGACCAATAAACACGGGCATAGGAAGTATGTTACATGCATGACAGCACCATCCCCCAATTCGGCCACGACGGCATACACGAAATAATGTGATAGCAAAGCTTTCTAGTATATTACACAAAAATACACGGGCACTAGACATTGAAATTTTGTTACGATATGCCGTAATGGTACAACTGGTCTGTTTAAGGATTTTATGGCACACGATAAATACTTTTGAGTATTTTTTTTTTTTGGAACCAAAACAAGATAAATTTTTTTTTTTTTTTTGGAAGAGACAAAAATACGGGTCTTGCTACGGAGCTTATAACAAGTATAGAAAATGACAAAAAAAACCCTCGCTCCAAACTCTGCACATTTTTCATTTTTCAACATTTATACCTAATTTTAGTTGAGGTTAATAGGAGACAAACTTGGGTGCCGGATGGGTACCATGTGGCGGTACTCGTCACGCATCTTAACCGTTTAAAAGTGTTTTACATGGTTCAGATTTCTCCTCTCTCTCCCCTATTTCTCTCTCCTTTTTTTTCTTTATTAAATTTTGGGTCATTCAAAATACTTTTGAACGGTTAAGATTGCAATCAGCACTACGTGTGCCCTACCTTCTACACCCAAGATTAACACAATCTAATTCCAGATCCAATGAGATGAGCTGACAGGCTGTTTTACTCCCAGAGCAATCAATATTGGATGCTGTTTTTGTCATTTGTGCCTCTTAGTAATTTGGCAAAAATAGGAAATACAGCAGAGTACTGTTTCAACTCTGTAAAACGCATGCGAACAAAAAATTATAGGATTGCAGTGCGCCATCTGAGTGAACAAAAAATTATAGAATTGCAGTGCGCCATCTGAGTGCCACGCTATCAAGTAAAAGCCACGCGTGAATCTCGCGCTTCAATTTCTCCTCCAGTTTGTGTTCCATCCCACCATTCCTCCCACAAAGTTACAGATAACTCTCTCTCTCTCTCTCTCTCTCTCTCTCTCCACTGTTTAACATTCCCTCATTGGGAATTGGGATCTGCTTCTGTTCCAAATTTTGCCAATTCAAAGATTTAAATTTCACGGAATTCATCAATCAAAATGGCCATGCATCATCATCATTAATTAACATCACCCCCATGGCTCCACCCTCTTTCCCATAACCTCTTCAATTCCATTTGAATCCCCCCCCCCCCCCCCCCCCCCCCCCCCCACCCCCCTTCTCCTCAATTCAAGAAAAAAAAAATCTATCGCAAATCCCCACAACTCCCTCTCATTAAATCCCCAAATTCACGTCCTAAATCTCAACAACCTATTCATTTCTTCGTTACAGTCCGGTCATCTTACGCGTACCTTTGGCAGAAATGGCAGAACAAGCAAAGCCGCCGGTTCTGCAAAAGCCTCCAGGCTATCGCGACCCGACAGCGCGTGTCCAACACGCCCCGCCCAAGCCCCCTGCTCGGAAACCGCCCCAACCGGTCCTCCCGATATCCCTTCGCCCGACAAAAAAACGCAAGAGGAGGTGTTGCCGGTCCATCTGTTGCTGCATTTGCCTCCTTCTGATCGTTATCATTCTCCTCGCAGCCATCGCCGCCTGCTGCTTCTACATTTTCTACGAGCCGCGCCTCCCGGTTTTCCACCTCGAGTCCATCCAGTTCCCGCTCTTCAACATCACCTCCGGTCCAGACGGACCGGCGGTGAAATCCCGAGCGGTGGTGAGGATCGAGGTGAAAAATCCCAACAACTATCTGCACGTGAATTATGGGAAATTCGAGGCGGATTTGAGTGCTGAGAATGTGGGGTTGGGGACGGCGGGATTGGCGGGGTTTACGCAGGGGAAGAAGAACTTGACGGTGGTGAAGTTGACGGCGGAGGTGAAGGGGGTGTTGGTTGGAAATGAGGCGGCGGCGAAGAGGCTGAAGGAAGGGGTGAGGAGCAAGGGGGTGGTGGTGTGGACGGAGGTGAGGTTTGGGGTTGGAATGGGTGCCGACAGGTGGAACACCGCTAGGGCGTCGGTTAAGGTGGTGTGTGGAGGAGTGAGTTTGAAGGAATTTGATAATGGTGCTGTGCCCAAATGCAGAGTCTATATGGATATGTTCAACTGGTGCGTACAATACTCTGGACATAATTGAATCAGTCTTTGTTACTAGTTTAATTTTGCTGGTGGGAGCCCACCATTTGCCACCCCATTCCACTGTCTTTCTCTACTTGTTTGCGGTTCCATTCATGATTCATTGATTTGATAGATTGATATTTGATGCTAACAAAAGTGGTTTTAGATCAAGAAAACTGATGTGCAAGAAGTTTTCCCCGTAGCTTCTCATGCGCATGTCGACTAATTCCTGAAGTAAATGAACTATTACAAGAAAAATGACATTTTGTGATAGAACGATTTCGTCAATAAGTTTTCAAATTTCGTAACCAAAAGTATTACAGTTGATAAAATTTATGAAGTTTCAAAGCTACCAACGTGGTTTTTAGATTTAACATAGGGCGAATTTCTAAGTCCGAAGTCTTGAGTACTAGGCTAATCCTAAGAAATGATGTGCAAGAATTTGGTTGAATATGCGCAACCTTGTATCTTTATAAGACTCGGTTTGGTTTCGTTATGCAATATCTTTCTCCTCTGAACAGAGACTCCTTGCATTTCTTCATTACAAATTGTTGTTGTTTTGACCATTTCCCCTTGTTTTTCTTGCTTTCCCTTTCCTTCATTGTGGTTCGGCTGTGTTAGATCAGGTTTTTCTAAATCTTTATATGGAGTGAATTTTTTTGTTTACGGTTATCGAAAAGACAAACAAAAAAAAGACAACAAATTATAGATTACTCAAGACAACTGTACAACAACAACAATAACATAACCCATTAAGTCCCCAATAATTGGGGGTATGGGCGAGGGATGGATAGGAGACAGACCTAACCTTTGGCAATAAATGCACAAAGTGGCTGCTCCCAGAAAAAGATTATTATTTTGACAGGGAGATCTGGTTAATTGGATAATTCTTTGCAATTTAGATGAACTTATTTGTGCACATTCGTGAAGCCATGAGTTATTGTATTCAGGCGTACCCAATTATTAATTGACATGATCTTCAGTTGGGACTTGGGAGATATTTGTCTACTCAAGGAAGTGGTTTGGAGGTAAATTGGAAATAGATTCTGATAAAAACACTTCCACAACTCAAATGGGCACACATGACTCTCCCATTCCCACCTTCCATTCCTTGTTTTGACATTCATTTTCAAGGACAATGATGATTCATGAATATGACATTGTTTGGAATTTGCATAAAAACAATGGGGATAAGAGTTCTTTCCTTTGTGCACACTGCTAACCATCCAAATTGGAGCGTAATTCTGTTCACCCGTTTAAAAGACGGGTTAACATCTCCCATTAGTCCTTTCACTCACTCGGTAGCGTGTTTGCCACGTCTGCTTGAATAGCGAGTTCCACTTCAAATAAAAAGGTTGTGGAAAATTTTGTTATCGTTGAGTCATACAATGTACTTGGTGAGTTTTCAAGTATTAGGAAGTGTGTGACAAGTTATTTTTGCTTCTTGTCTTGAGATGATCATATGTTCAACTATCCTAATAATCTGAAATTGTTGCCTTTTTGCAGGATCAACATACCCATAGAATGAGTGCAGAAGGTTCATGTATCCCAATCCTTCAAAGAAGACATATTTATAGAATTCCTTTTGTGTGACACAGTTGTCCTGAGTCCTGATGAAGCCCTAATCTCTTTGGATTGTAGCTTACTTTATATTCTTGGATTTTTACAATTTCATTGTCCTTCACTTACCAGATATAAGTGGAAGAAACAATTGCCTGCCTACCTGTCATTGGCTACTTATGGTGCTTGCTGTTTGGGACTATTTATATACAGATATGCATAAAAGATATACACCTATTTATTTGTCTCTTTCATGAGGGAATCATGGGGCATTAATGGTTTTCTTAATTTTTATGGGTCAATTATTATGCTTGTGGGGTGTGGAAGTGGGGCTCTTCAGATTCTTGATGGAACTGATAGCTAGCCACTTGTTTCTTACTGTGAGAAAATGGAGGAATTATTCAATGATCTACGCGGTGTCTCAACAAAAATGTGGTGATAAACGTGTTAGGAGTACCACTTGGCGGGGCCCGAAAACCCCGCCAAATATGGAAAGAAGTGAAGTTGTGACATCTTGGTGGTGGTGTGCTAAAGTGAAAGGGCAACTTGTTGAGGTTACTGCAGGAACTCTGGCTGCCTTCAAAGCAAGGATATTTGCCATGTGTGTGGGAAAGAAGCTGTGATGTACCATCTTATTGGGTGCATTTGGCCTGATTTTGCTGAAATGATAATTATTAGCTTCTCTTAGGTGATCAATCACCATTCCAGCTCACTAGTTTCTTTCAGCTGTGCTGGAATCTGGATTTTGTTTCAGAATTTCTACAACAAAGTAAAAGACAAGAGAAAGAAAAAAAGGAAATGAAAATTGTTTGTCCCCTCCTCTACTTCAAGTTTTGTTGAGAAAATGAGACTGACAGTCGATACAAGTCGCAAGAAATCAACCTACTAGTTATTTATACAAAATGGATACTCATCAGTCATTAGTACTTCTATCGTCGTTTTCTTCTTCTCGTTGGCAAATAACTGGAATTTCGTTGTCCTCGATTGAACATGGGTAGATTTAACCATACAAGGACATGGAGGTTGTCACAACTCGCAAGTACCTCATTCACAGTTGCTCATAAAACTATTGTGAAACGTAATAGAAGGTTGAGGTTAAAATTCTTTGTGAAATACTTACTTATCGCTAATGAACAATTCATAAATTTTGTGGAGAGATCGAAGTTCTACCACATCATTTCATTTCGAGAACTCGTGGAAATACTTTGGATGGTGTCACAATATAGCAATGCGTTTTAGCTATATCAACAAGTGCAAACATTGAAGTGCATCAATCACTCATAGAGCGTGAATAGGAGCGAAAAACTTCATTTACTAGAGCTAATCGTAGAACTCGTATCCTCAACCTCCAGTTCACTTTGTTTTTCTGTTTTTTTTAAATGGATTATCCGATAACTTTTATTTTTTCGAAAACTTTTTGTTTTCTAAAACTAAAGTGTTTTTTGGATAATCAAAAGGTGATGTGACAACTCTTTGGCCATGTTCGGAAAGGTTTTTGAGAACTTGGTCTCACTTTTTTGGGGGTGGACCCCAATGGCAGAGTCTTTTCTATTTCATCTCAATTTTTAGAAACTTTCCTCTAGTGCATACTTTGTGTGAGATGGGTTTGTGGGATCCATTTCAAAGACCCACACAAATGATCCAAGTCATCTACTGTATTAGTTCTAAAATTAATTTTTTGAGTCACTCCTAAAAATTAGCACATTCGAAAAATTATAAGTGCTTGATCCATCATCTAATAGTGATTCACAATTTAGGATCTTGAATTTTGACAAAAGTTTGAACGAAAGTTAGACAACTTGATCAAGTACTTAAAGTTATACGATTAATCTATTTTTTTTTTCTTTTCTGGAAGAATAATTTTAGAATTAATGGACGGCTTAGATCATTTGTATGAGTCTTTGAAGTAGACCCCATAAACCCATCTAACACAAGATATGCACTAGAGGAAAGTTTCTAAAAAATGTGATGAAATATAAAACAAGACTCTGCCATTGGGGTTCAAAAACCTTTTCCGAACATGATGTTTTTTTGTCGGTGAAGAGATTGAAATATATTATTCAAAACTACCGGCCCAAAAACCAGCAAACAATACAACCAAAACAAAACCACCGGGCCTAAAAACCGCAAGTCAAAGCCACCTACAAAACTACAAAAAAAATATATATATCAAAAGATAAAAAGAGCAAAAAAATAAAAGGTAATGTGACAACTTTTAGTTATTTAATTTTGAGTATACCGATACCCTTATGCTTGAATCTTGAAGTTGTCCTTTTTCACAAGACCATGCAATGGGCCCCACACGTCCTCTCCACCCAAAAATTAACCAATGCCCTCGAAGCCCAAGGGTCTTACCTTATCCCACCCCCATTTTAGGATTAGCTACCTATTACCCTTCAAATCTTTTTTTCAATTCTCAATCCAATGATTTAATGAGAGTATTCAAGTAATTTTCACATTATCATTTTGTATCCACTCATATCAACTACTACTCAAACCAATTAGTATAAGTTAAATCCTCCTCTTTAACAAATCTCCCCTTATAATATATCTACCTCTTATTCGTCATTCATCTTTATCCACCTAAAACCTTATCCGTTAGACAAACAAGTCGTAAAATTGTTCCTTCTTTTTCACTAGAATATGCAACGGGTCCTCTCCACCAAAAAAATTAACCAATGCCCGGGGTTTCCACATGGTGTCACAGAGGCGGGGCACTAAAAGCTTTGTCGGTTTGGGTTTTCAGGAAGGGTTTTGGGGGTAATGAGTAGAGGGAGATAGAAAGAAAATTTTATTAGGGACCGTGCAGGATGGGTCTGGAGACCCAAACCAAACAAGGTGGGAAATTCTCTCCCACGCCACCAGCCAGCTATCTGTGTGATGCGGTGTTCTTCGACATTTCAAAGTGGACCGGGTCAATCAGGAAAGGAAATACTCCCTCCGTTCCTATTTGTTAGTCCTCTACGAAAAGTCGTGCCACTTTTCAAATGAAAAAATAAAGTGTTTTCGTGTATCATTTTTCAAATTTTTTCGCACCGAATTAAAGTACACGATGAGTACTTTAATTCGGTGCGAAAAAATTTGAAAAATGATACATGGAAGCACTTAATTTTTTGATTTGAAAAAAGGTAAGAGAGAGAGCGTGGGACAAACAAATAGGAACGGAGGGAGTAGTAGGTTGTTGGGCCCAATGGGCCCAAGAAGGAGCCCACCAATCACAGATGGACTGGTCGTCTTCATAAAAAAATCAATCCAACGCGCTTACCGTAACGCATACAAAAGCGATTGTATTCATGTCTGGCCCAAAATTGCCGCGTTAAGAACCAGAGAGAGAAAAAGACTCGAATCAAAGCAAAAGTAATCGTCGTCAAATTGGAATCCAAATCCCCCAAATCCAGGTCAGCGCCTCTGTCTGAACACGGTTTTTCTCCCATTGTTCAACTGCTTTCATCCGCGTATCGATTCATATATATACATATATATAGGCATGCGTTAATCCATTGAGTCTCAACAATCCTGGCCGATCATCTTTTGTTGTTGTTGTTTTAGATCTCGTCGTTTCTTCAGATGGCTTCCAAACGGATCTTGAAGGAGCTCAAGGATCTCCAGAAGGATCCTCCAACCTCCTGCAGCGCTGGTAAATATGCATAAACATAGTTGTGTGTATGTATTTATGTATTCGGTCTCAATTTGTTGATTTGATTCGTTTCTCCTCTTGTTTCAGCTCGATCTAAGATTGGGAACTGATATATAAACGCATCTGATATTTTGTTATTTTATTGGGATTTCGGTTTTTTGTTGATAAATTACTAGTATTTACTGATTGAAGAGTGAGTTGAAACCCAGATAAGCACATATTCTGCTGGTTGTTGACAAAATTATTACTTTCTGGAACTGACAACTCTAGAATTTTGTTGGGTTTTGTGTCTCCCATGTGAGGAGACAAGATTGGGAGAAGAGGGGGGAAGGCGTGGGAGACAGCCTTGGTATCCCCACCCTCTTTGTTGACTACTCCATCTCTCTGTATATGAGTTGTGAGAGGCAGAGAGAGGTGTGTGGGTGTGTATTGTGCTGAGAGGCAGAGAGAGAGAGGGGGCTGTGAGAGAGCTGTGAGCTCCCTCCTTCGGAGGGAGGGTGCTCCTCCTCGGAGGGCTGCCGGAGCACACGGTGAGCGGAGTGGTGAGGCTGAGCGCACGGGGTACCGGTTTGTGGTCCCCGGGGAGCCGGTAGAGCTCCGGCGAGAGGTTTTTTTCATGTATATTGTATATTGTGTGAGTATATAAATATACGGAGTTTTTCCTCATATCTTGTGTGTGCTTGTGTGCGTTGTGTGGCCCGGGTCGATCCCCAACAAGTGGTATCAGAGCCGATGGCTGACGATCTATGGGCGGACTCTCCTGGAAGCATCGGTGGTACGGAGACTCTCGGAGGAGCAGGAAAAATCCATTGTAACTCTCGATGGAGCAAGAAAATTCCTGGTGCGTGCAGCAGGTGGCTGGCAGCAAGGTGGCTCTCGGTGGAGTGGGTACTCTCGATGGAGCAGGAAAAATTCCTAGTGCGTGCGGCACCTGGCTGGCAAGCAAAGGTGGCTCTCGTGGAGTATGGTGGCTCATGATGGAGTGAGTGCGGTAAATAAGCCCGGGTTTAGACACGGTGTTGGAGAAATAGATCAAGAATTAAGGGGGAGTCAAGTGGATCAGATCGAGGGGGAGCTAGGCTCAATGCATGGTTCACACATGAGGGGGAGATTGTTGGGAACATGTGTGAAGGATGAGTCCCACATCGGATAAATAGAAAAAGAGTTGGACATTAATATACAATTGGATGACTCACCACTTACAAGGCTTAGCCTTTTAAGTGGATATGGGTCATTTAATGTATATTGGGCCCAACGAATGTGGTGGACTCCATGGATACTCCCCAACGGATTGGGCCTGCGCACACGGGAAGAACCTCAGGCGGATCAGACTCCTAACAAGTGGTATCAGAGCTCAAGGTTGAAGTTGGAGTACACCGGAGAATACACAGACGCCATTGAAGCACGGATTGCTTGGGTTGTGATCAAATCCGGTTGGGGACTTGATCGGACAAGCAAGGGTGGTGCGCCTCACTCGGACGAACACGTTGGTGGTCACACGGTTGAGCTAGGCCACCGGAACAGTGCTCACGGTGGATTTGAAAGCCGACAGAGAGAGGCGGAAGAACCGTGGTGTAGCGGTCTCGGAAAACGTGATCTGATGCAAGATTTGATCATGGGGTTTTGTAGCCCTGGATGAGACGATCACGAAGGTACCTGGATCGTTGCCGGAAACCGCCTGGAGAGGCCACACGCGCCAGTTGAAGGCAGCGCGTGCGTGGCGCGTCAGATCCCGCGGACGCGTGTGTTACACGCGCGGGAGGTTCTGGAAGAAGACCACGTGGCGCACAGTCAGCGCCACGCGGACGACACATCAGATGCCACGTCGACGACACGTCAGCAGGTCAGCCACGTCAGCTAAGGGTTCAGGTTAGTGAACTGTTTGAACCTTTTGCGGGTCATAAGAGTCAAAAGGGTCAGTTCAGGTGGTCAAAGAGGTCTCAAGGGTCCAACCGGTGGTTAAAAGGGTCATACCGGGTTTAACAGGGGTTAGACCGGTCAGACCGGCGGTTTGGTGATTAGGCGGACCGGGTTCGGTCCGGTCCAGACTGGAGGCTGGTTCAGCAGTTAGACCAGAATGTTATTTGGGCCGGTTCAGTGTTGTTTTGGCCGGTTCAGGTCCGGTTCAGGCCGGTTCTGCACTGGGTTCGACGTTCCGGATCCAACCACGTGCTCCATTTTTCGTGTAGAGGCTCGGGAATAGTGTTATTACTTGTTTTGAGCCGATTTTGGATGTTCGGAGGCGTTTTTGGGTTGTGAGGGGCTTGTTTCTAGCTATTTGGACTGTTCTGGATTCATTGGTGGACTCGGATTTGGGTGATTTGAGTCGTATTTTGCGGGTCTGGGCACATCGGGCGAGATCGGGGTGTACCGGACATGGTATGGGTTGATCGGAGCCGTTGGGTTCAGTCTGAGGCAAACCAGGGATGATCAGTCGTGGTCGGCAAGCAAGGATACACTCGTTCGGGTTTTGTACTCCGGGTTTTGGGGTGCATGAATGCTCGGTTTGGTAGTGACACAGGCGCTTGCCGGAGTGATAGATTGAGGAGATTCGACGGGAGGCCAGGGGGTGCTGGGAAAGCCGGGAATGGAAAGTGGTTAAACCAGGAGGCAGGATGAGACTCGGGAGAGCTGAGAGAAGTGGCGGATTGGTGGCAGACACGAGCGGAGTTGGAGGATACACACAGGGGATTGGACAGATGTTTGCAAAGATCAGAGTTGACCGGGGCAATCGGGTTATTACAGATTCGCGGCGGTTGAGCCGTGATGATCAGTCAGAGTACTAGTGAGCAAGGATACATTCTTTCGGGTGTTGCATTCCGGTTTGTGGGGTGTGGATACATTCGATTGGTTAATGACACAGGCGCTTACTAGCGGGACAGATTGGAGATGGTCAACAGTGATCGGAGGCAATCTGGTTCAATCGGAAGACCTTTCATCGGGATTTTGCAGTCGTGATTCGGGCTGCATGAGGAGGATGAGGGGCACCGTACAGACTTGTGAGAGTGCACTGACAGGCACGGTCAGGCTGTATGGTTGGTTTATGATGTGGACAGGAGGCAGCAGTTGCAGGGACACACAGGGATAGGCACGAGAGTATGAGGAGTGGCGACCTAAGATGTACATGAGTGCCGGGTACGGAATCGGATTGTGTGTGGTATTGTCTGCAGACGGCGAGCAGCTGGTTGCTATGGGATGTTCATGGGAGCACAGAGAGATTGAGATGAAGATGAGATGATGCATCGGAGGTTCTTTTTTCTTCTGTGTTATTGTGACTAGATTCTTTTCGGGATATGCGGTCGCATGGTGTGGAGAGAGGGAGTCACGGATTATGTCCTGTGATTGGGCATGAGCATTCGGATGAGGATGCGGGCACTCCGGTCAGGGGGTGCGGGCACTCTGGTTAGGGGGTGCAGGACTATGATCGATCGCGGAGATCTGGCTTGCAGGGATACACCATTCGAGTGAGTACCTGGTGAGGGTGCGGTGTAGCTCGTTTAGGATGACACAAGCGCTTGTCAGAGCGGTAGATCAGGTTGAGCCACGGAAATCTAGCAGGATTGTTAGACGTCCGGATTCACGAGTTGTGTATCTCGATTTGGGGGTGCGGTGGAGCTCGGTGAGGGACGTGATGTCAGAGAGAGAGTCAGCCTCATCGCAGATGTTGTGTGAGATCATCTGGCGGGTTGAGCCTCTGGTGTGAGTAGAGGGGAGCTGCGGATACTCTCTTAACTAGACAGATGCTAGAGTGGCAGATGGATAGTTGCATCCGGACAGCGCTGCAGGTTCAGCGATTACCTCACATGTGAGAGGGGGTGATTGTTGGGTTTTGTGTCTCCCATGTGAGGAGACAAGATTGGGAGAAGAGGGGGGAAGGCGTGGGAGACAGCCTTGGTATCCCCACCCTCTTTGTTGACTACTCCATCTCTCTGTATATGAGTTGTGAGAGGCAGAGAGAGGTGTGTAGGTGTGTATTGTGCTGAGAGGCAGAGAGAGAGAGGGGGCTGTGAGAGAGCTGTGAGCTCCCTCCTTCGGAGGGAGGGTGCTCCTCCTCGGAGGGCTGCCGGAGCACACGGTGAGCGGAGTGGTGAGGCTGAGCGCACGGGGTACCGGTTTGTGGTCCCCGGGGAGCCGGTAGAGCTCCGGCGAGAGGTTTTTTCATGTATATTGTATATTGTGTGAGTATATAAATATACGGAGTTTTTCCTCATATCTTGTGTGTGCTTGTGTGCGTTGTGTGGCCCGGGTCGATCCCCAACAAATTTAGGTATTGATGCATGGATCTAGGTGTATATGACTGCGTGTGTGCAGAAGAAGTATGACATATATCTCACTCATACTCGTTTTGATATCGTCTCACCGTGTATTATGGTTGCATCAATGTATGTGGCCCTGCTGGGAGATAAGGAATTGGATGGGAAGAGTCATTTGTAATTGGCATAAGCACCGCGAATGTTTTTTTGTTTCCATGGAATGGGCTTAGATGGAGCAGAAGAGAATGCAAAGCGAACCCTCACTGCCCAATTAGGTTGCAGAAGATGATGGTAAAAGAAGTCAAAATGGGTGGGGCAACAGCTGGTACGTGATGGGCTGTGGCAGTTGCCTCTATTAATAGGTGACCTACTTCCCGTTGTTGTAGGTGAACTTAAGAGTCCATGTGCTCTCTTGTGGGAGCATCTTCTGCTGCCCAAATTTACCATGTAGAAAGATATTGAGGGTCCTCTGCCTCCTTAGATCGACCAAGTTGCAGGAGCAGTGACCATCCAAACATGAGGGTAGGAGTGCCTTTGCGAGCCCCTTAGCAACAAACTCATGGATCTAGTGGTGGTCGGTAAGTTAGGCATTGAGCTCAGGGGTCCCTCGGCCTTGCTCCAAACATACTCTTGAGGAAGCCTAGAAGGAATAATTGATGCAGTCAATACGTGACCGTCACATGGTTCATGCAAGTTCCTTTTGGTATTCATTTCTGGGCTTGAGGCCAAGTACTAATTTACTTACCATCATACTTGGACTGTAAGAGCACAAACTGAGAAGGAGCAAAGTAGTATGGCATGCCCTGAACTAGGAGGTCTTTTGCCTCATATGCTGACTGGCACAGGTTACTTGAGGTGACACATTGCTGCACTTGGTGTCCTGGTGGGGATAATTTATTTGCCTACAATCTGTTATTTCTCACTCCCTGCGTAGAAGTAGTCGTCCATCTTGAATAGTTAGATTTTGATAACTCAGGGTGTCAAGGCCATCTTACACGCATCTCGACTACTCCGTTGGGATTGACTGCTGTCTACTAGCGGAGGGACCCATTTAAAGTCGGGGCGGAGCTCCATATGGACTGCCCCATAAGAGTTGATATCACCTGGAAGGTTTCAAATC
Source organism: Vaccinium darrowii (assembly GCA_020921065.1). Classification (NCBI taxonomy): domain Eukaryota; kingdom Viridiplantae; phylum Streptophyta; class Magnoliopsida; order Ericales; family Ericaceae; genus Vaccinium; species Vaccinium darrowii. The sequence goes on along the minus strand of CM037162.1, from coordinate 1,294,873 downwards.
TAAGAACCGTGAGGAAGCGTTGAAAAGTTAACTTGTTAATAGTTTTGATTAAAATTATCAGCCATTTTAGACGATTGTAGATCTAATAGTGTCAGATGAGGGAAGGTTTTGGGGAGTGCTACAACAACAACAATAACATAACCCATTTAGTCCCCAATAATTGGGGGTATGGCCGGGGGATGGATAGGAGACATACCTAACCTTTGGCAATAAATGCACAAAGTGGCTGCTCCCAGAATACCACTGAAACAGATGGATTAGAGACAGACCTAACCTTTAGCAATAAATGCACAAAGTGGCTACTCATAGAATACCACTGAAACAGTGGTCCAAGTTTTGGGGAGTGCTGCTTTATTATTTGAGTGCGAACATAACAAATCATTCTTCTTTAGAGTTTGGTTCAAATGTTGAACAAACATATGTGATGGATGCATACTATGCAGTTCAGAATGACAGGGAGATGATTCAAAAATTTAAATAAGCCAAGACTCGAAACTACAATTTTCTGTAGAAGGTGTAGTTGTAGAGCTCAAAGACTGAAAAGTGAGTCATGGTCCAACGAAGCAACGTGGAAAAGGATAATTTGGTTCCCTCTCTCTCTACCCACAAACACACACATCTTAGAATTAGACATGCATGCACAGTTGTTTCCTCGCAGTTGCCTAATTGCAACTTGATTCTATGAGTGAGTGACCTTAGGGATTTCCTCCGTCAATCTTGTTTTAGCCTTTAAGGTTAGGTTGTTTTTTTAGTGCATCTTTTTTCTACTGGAGTCCTGTGTTTTATTGTATGTCATCCTGTCAGAACTATTTGTTGGTTAAATGTCTTACATTTAGATTCTTCATATTGATAGGCCCTGTTGCAGAGGACATGTTTCATTGGCAAGCAACGATAATGGGTCCCGCTGATAGTCCTTATGCAGGCGGTGTTTTTCTTGTTACAATTCATTTCCCCCCTGATTATCCATTTAAACCTCCCAAGGTACTGCGATAATTTCAATTTCAAATGGTTTAATATGCTTCATAGTAGTTTAATGCTATGCCCTAATTCTGGAAATTTTTCTTTGATCTGCTCTTTTGGAAATGTTATGTTGTAGTGCGCTAGATATTTTTGTTTCACTTCACAGTTAGATACAAGTCATCGGTGTGTATGCTTCGGTTATTAGATGGATCTTTACTTTGCATAGATATTCAATGTAGAGGCCTTTGTTGGTTTATGGGCGACAGTGTTCCTAGTTTCTGTTTATTTGTACACTTCAGCATGCTGTTCCTTTGGGCTTTGGGGTTTCATTGTTGCTTAGTTATTGCCATAAATGGGATGATTTTTCACCACATTTTACCGTAGTTGTCATTTTGTTGCATATGCATTGCAGAAGGAATCCTAGTAGTAGTAACATCTTACACTCTTGGTAATGTTTGAGAATCTGGTGCCCACCGACCATGTTCAAAGATGAGAGGCATTTCTGGGCAAGCTAAACTCAAATCTACCTCATACACTCTTCCTAATAAACTGAACCAAGTTCAAACAGATTTATCTACTTTCTGTATTTCCTGAATTTGGTTCAACTGCTTGTTTCTTGATGGATCCTCTGATACTGACGATGCAAAGTTTCTTGGTTTTCAAGAACCAACCGAAATCTTATAGTCAAGGAAATTACTACTATCTTCTAGTCAATCGTGTTAATGCCAGTAACATACTTTTATCTAGCTAGTTGTTTTGGTACAAGAGCAGAGATGCTTCTTTCAATTGATATCACTTTTATGGGGGAGAGTAATATCTCATTGCTAATGCGATTTACATGATGACGCAAAACAACTACGCAAGTGTATGAACACAATGAGGCTTGGAACATGCATACAGTGCTTATCATCAGCATCCACCTCCTCTAGTTTACGTGGACATTCTTGCTAAATTCAAATTTTTGTAACACCAACTAGGGAAGTAGAAGACAAATTTACTTTTGCATGGTTTACTGCCCCCTTTGGTTTAAGGACAAACATTTTTAATCATATAAGAAGTATAGCAAAGTCAAAGCCTGGTGACAAGCTGCCTAGCATATGAAAATCTTGCTTGGCCGGTTTACAGTGTGGCATGTGGGGATAGATGGAGTCCGTACCATCTTACACTTTCCAATACGTAGTTTGATTGACCAATTTATTTCAAAAAAAAATTATACTGCACCATTACATACGTTTAACCTCTTTCTGCTTATTTCTGTGACCATTTTGCAGGTTGCATTCAGGACAAAAGTCTTTCATCCGAATATAAACAGCAACGGGAGTATTTGCCTTGATATCCTAAAGGAGCAGTGGAGTCCTGCCCTGACTATTTCCAAGGTTCTTATTTCATAAGCTTTGAGTTTCCTTACGATCTACAGTACGCGAATTTTCTATTCATGGATAATCATAAAATAAGACATTGTCAAGGTGATTCCTATAATAATTGTTAATTTACCATGCGGATCTCCTTTTAGAGACGGGTTTCATGCTTGCCTAATATTGATCATCGATATGAAATAATCAACTTGAGCTATTTTGTCTCTTGGGAAATCTCATAAATCAGATTAGTAGTCCATCTGTCGCCTTCCATCTTTGTTTTGGCTCAAACTCTTCTCATTATTTTGAACTATTTGGACCCTTTTCCCTCCCTCGCTCCCTCTCCTACTCTATCCACGACTTTCAAATTGTTTATCTCAAAACATTGCTTAACCTCTACACTCGATCGATTCACTGATATTCATGCATGACAATATGCCCAAAGCTATGTACCAAAAAAAGACAATATGCCCGAAGCTGCTGTTACAAAAATCCTTAAAATCATTGTCTTGTTACTTGTAGATGTCCATTGGAGGGTTTTGCTTGAATCTACTCAATAGCTTACGCGATACTGTTTGAAGGATAGAATTTTTTGATACATTTGTGATTTGTCAATGCTGTTTTTGAAGTGGGTTTCTGTTTTTGTTTTCAGGTACTTCTGTCGATCTGCTCGTTGTTGACAGATCCCAACCCCGATGATCCATTGGTACCTGAGATTGCTCACATGTACAAGACAGACAAGGGAAAGTATGAGGCAACTGCAAGGAGCTGGACCCAGAAGTATGCAATGGGCTAGTCTCTGCTCCATTCTAGGGCTTCTAGCAGCTTGGTCTGATATCATGTAGAAATGAAATTTGCTTTGTCCTCTCTACCCCTTTAACGGACAACCGTGGTATTGAACTTTAGTTGTATGCTCCAAAAAGGAGGAGAACAAAAAACAAACACAAATATGAATCCTTTGATTGTTTGATGGTATTTGATCAATGAAACTAGAGAAGAAAGTCTATTTAATCTTGTACCTATTCTACCCCCTTGATTCTACTTCTTGTGAAAGTACCATTTATCGGTCACGACCCAATCTTGGTCAAGCTGGGTAATTTTCTTTCTGACTTTGCCTGTTTCTGCCTATTTGATCGAGTCTCGTGTTCAACGGCTTTCATCATCAAATGAAAGGGCAAGAGAGAGATACGGTGGACGATTCAACTGGATCCGGGGTAATTTTATTACTCCTATCTTAACAAGCCACTTGACGGTCCACATTTCATTTTCAAACGCATGCATCTGTAATGCCAAATGTTTTGTAGCTCAGGCATTACACGAACAATGAACTTTGAATGAACAACCTAACACATGAATCATGTTGATAGCACCTTAAGTTTTCATATAATGCAATTTAAAGCTCCAACTCACAATAGAAAATCATACGAAGTTGGGAGCCTTCAGGCATGAAATAAATTGACATCTACAGAGACTTCGAATTCTCTCAAGTTATAAAGAGAGCCAAGGCATGATTGCAGTTTATAAATCTTTTGTCCAGTCCATTACCTAGAATAGAATTTATATTGCTGATCTCCTTCAAAAACCTTGAATATTGTTTCTATTCGTGGGCGCACTTCTGTAGGGCGCCATGTGGACTGTTGGATGTGTTTGCAACGGTCTAGATTATCACACGGCTAAAATTAGTATCCTACTTGTAACATAATGTATGAAATTTGGATCGTTGAACACATCCGACGGTCCACATCCTACAACACCCCACCCCGTTTCCGGTGAATAGGCGGTGCAAAAAACTTCTGATTTATAAATTAAAAAACAAAAATAAAAAATGATGGTCTTGTTCGTTTCATAGTTTTAATTTAGTTTTGTAATCATTACACTCATTTTTCTCTCTATCTCTTTTCACTCATTAGACCTTTTCCCAAAACTAAACCAAACTACTAAACGAACAAGGCCGATCTGATTCTTCTGAATTTATCAATTACTACCCCGCAGAATGAGGTAATTAAACCAATAAAGGAAAATGACTTTTTGTTGTCAATAAAGCTACGGACACAACCAATTTACACTACCAATGCACAACCAAGTGCAAAACGGCGTCGTTTTGCATTTAGGAAAAATAAAAAATAAAAACGCTTCTCCTTCCTTTCATTACTCGACAGAGAGAGAGGGGGAATGGGAAAGAGGGCTGCGACCAACCAAGCCCACCACCAGTAGCCGTCACCGTCACCGCCACCGCCACCGGCGATCACCACCACCATCGGCGAGAACCTCCTTGGTGACGCCATATCCCACCACGAAGGTCTCTCTCTCTCTCTCTATCTCTCAATCGATCGAACTTCTCTCTGTCGATCGATCGATCGAACTTCTCTCTCTCTCTCTCGATCACTGCTCTCTCTCTCTCTCTCTCTCTCTCACTGATTGATCGAACACATTGCCGTTTTGGAGGAAAAAAAGCCCTAATTTTGAAAATTAAAATAACCCCGTAATCAAAAAAATCCCCAATTTGGGAAACCCTAAAAATGGCGAAAAGTAGCATTTTTGTGCTGGTTATCACAGTTGTTTTTTCTTTCTTTTTGCCGATGTCAATGGAGAGTATGTGGCTTGTGGGTGTTCAAGTGCTTATGCTACTTTCTTACTAGGCAGTCATGCTTAGTTGTGCATCTGTATGTGTAAACGGGGAACATGTGATTTTTGTGTTGTTTCTTTTTCTTTTGATCATTGTTATTGCAATTACAGGATTCTGCCATAATTGTAGTCAATTAGCCACCCAAATTTTACTGAATTTGTTGTTTCTTTGTGTGGCCGCAAGTCTCTGTTTTAGATGTCCATCTTGTGCTTGTTTCTTTGGACAAACAAAGAATGCCAAGTTTGCAAAGTTGTTTGTAGTTGTACGTGGAAGTGATGGATAGTCATTTTAGTGATCATAGTTCTTTTTCTTTAGGATACTTGTTTGTTTTGGATGGAAATTCTCATATCCCATAGCAACGGTTTGGTAGATGTTGCTACTTTCTGCTATGCTATGCGTTTGGTAGTGACCACAGGCAGATTGGGGCCTTTGATAGATCAATTTTCCTTATGTTATTGCAAGGCCAACGGAGACGTTTCATTCTAATGCATTTTGGAATCTGTTTTCTGCTTGTTTTGGTTGTGTAGGTAACCTCATTGTACATTGCATGCATTTTGGAAAATTTAGACCAGATCTTACTGGAAAATGGAATGAAACTGTACCTCTGCTGCCCAGGACACTTCAACCAAAACAAAGATGTGGTGCAAGTTTTGGAAGGGGAAGATACTTTGGCTGTGATCAGAGCGAATTGTGCTTCAAGAGATCAATAAATGGGATATGCAGCATTTGGGGACCAAGCACCTGGAAACCTCCTCACTGGCTTTGGATTTTTTTAACACATGAAGATAATGAGAAAGGATAAATGTTGTTTGTAATTGTGGTCGCACTTGGTATATTGTGAAGTACCAAGAATGCTAAGAATGTCTCACAGTTGTATTGTCCAAGAGATTAATAAATGTGATTTTTTCTTCAAAGAGCTTTGGCTACTTTAATTTCTGTACATTCAGTTTTATTGGCATGGGCTCATATATATTGTTGATGTTCTTGCCTTTTGTCACTGTTGATATTTGTTTGAGACGCAAGGCGTCGGGCTAGGCTATAAAGCAAGGGTACCCTGTCAAAATTTTCCTGGAAATAAAGGTCTTAAAATCAACTGCCATGAACTTCAAAGTTCTTAAAATCAATTGCTGGAAATAACAAGCAGTTCCAATTCTCAACCACATTGGCATTGACCTCTTTTATAACAAGCAATTTCAAAGCAAACATAAGGATACGGACACGGACACGAGCATAAGGATACGGACACGGACACGGGATACAGATACGGATACGGACACAAGATACGGATACGGACATAAGGATACGGACACGGGATACGGATACGGACACAAGATACGGATACGGACATAAGGATACGGGACACGGACACGGGATACGGATACGGACGCAGGATACGGACACAAGATACGAATGCAACCTTACAACATTCACAAGTTCAACAAAGTCAAAGTCGTAATGCTAATACTAATACAGATTCATCAAAGTCATTATCCAAAAAAAAAATAACAATATATATTCCTCATTTCCCTAAAACAAGCAATTGAACTACTCTTCACCATTCTCCGTTGCATTCATCAATTCCATAAAACTTTGTTGTCCTCCGCATACCTTCCCTTGAGTTTCCGGTAAACTTGGTTGTGTTCCTCCCCAATATTGGCCTTGGTCTTCTAAAACATGAAACATGAAATTGACCAATTGTAAATAAAGTTCCTTACATTTACATTCGCAACACTCTCTTGTGTCCCAAACCCATGGCCAACCGCAATCTCCACAACCTCCTGAAATTACACACTAATATAATTATTACGCATTTCATCGAATATATCTATATGTCCATATTAACTAGATAAAAAAATTAATACCTTGGCTTTTTCCTTGGAAATTGTCTTCTTTATTCTTTCTTTTTTCTTCTTAACAGTTTTTTCTACAACACCTTGCTTCCTTTTGCAAGGCGGTCTCCCTCTTCGTCGAAGACCTTCCGGGTCAAGTATGTTATTGCTTTGTTTGGACGGTTCAACTCCATCTCCAAGTGAAACCCCATTATTTTGACAAACCACATTACTTTCACAAACTACATTACTTTCACAAACCACATTAGTTTCACAAACCGAAGCTGCCATCAACTCTTGTTTTAGCTCCCGTACCCGTGTCATCACCAAATCATACTTCTCATTTGAATCTTCTGCTAATTCGGCAACCTCATTAAATAGATTGCACATGTTGTCATGCCGACGAGCTTCAATTGACGTTGATGACTTATCATAACTGATCCGAATCTTAGTGTGGGCCCTTTTCACATTTTTGCACCATCTTCTCAACACATATTTCTCAGGCACCCTTTCAATTCTCCTTTCATGCCACACCATCAATTGATGTGTACACACCATTCCTCTAAACTCAAATAATCGACAAGTACAATGTGTTTCATTCGTTTCAGCATTAAAATCAACGGCAAATGACACTTTTTTCTTGTGTTGCTCTTCTCCTTCTCCAAATGTAACCGTCTCTTTCACCTCGTACTCGGACACAATATCACCTTCTTTTTCAGCTCACACAAACACTCAAGCCTCTTGACAAATTGTTTATGAAACTCCCTAACCTTATCATTCGTGTAAGCACTTTGAAATTGCTTCTCCAACTCGCTTTCAGTTATTAAGGGGATGTATGTGTTCCAACTTTTCCAATCTTCTTGTTTTTCAATTTCCACCTTATTTGCCAAAGCATTTTCATATTGGTCTACAAATTCTTTCAAGGTCGTCTTGGAGTGAACGTAACCATCAAAATATGCATTCATACTCTCGCTTCTTTGTGTGGATGACATTCCCGCCCAAAATACATCTTTCACATAAGCAGGCACCCACCGCTTCCTCTCCAAGTACAACCCCTCTAACCATGCGTTACTTTGAAGCTCGTACTTTTTGATGAACCCACCCCAAGCATTCTCAAATTGCTCTACTGTTTGTGAATCATAAACTGCCGTACGCATACTCCAACTAATTTTCTCATAGGCATCGTACCCGTTCAACTTTTCTGTCACCTTTTTCATAATGTGCCATATGCACCACCGATGTCGGGTGTTTGGGAACACAATTTCTATAGCATTCTTCATCGCCATACATTGATCGGTGATTATTGCTTTCGGAGCACAACCATGCATGCATGTCATCCAAGTCTGAAATAACCATGCAAATGACTCTGTGTCTTCATGCGAGATAAGGCCACATCCTAATAAAACTGAATGACCATGATGATTGACGCCTACAAATGGAGCAAAAGGCATGTCATACTTGTTTAGCAAGTACGTCGTGTCAAAGGTCACGACATCACCGAACTCCTTACAAGCTGCCCTACTCCTCGCATCAGCCCAGAATACATTTCTTAGTCGACCTTTTTCATTCAAATCCATTGCAAAAAAGAAGTCAGAATTGTTGGCTTGCATTCTCGTGAAATAACGATGCATCGCTTCAGCATCTCCTTCCACAAGTCGTAAACGTCGAACTTTGTCCATATAATTTCGACAATCCTTCTCAAGATATGGAGCCTCACCAGGTCCTCCAGCCTCCCTCTGTAGTGAGTCATAACTCTGGTGCAATTTGATCCCGGCTTTGGCATGCAATTCAAGCTTTCTTTTTACATTTTTATCCAGTACCCTACTGCTCTTGAAATACCTTACCTTTCCCGGGCTCTGTTCATGATTGTGCTTCAAATCAACGCGGTTGAACCTCCACTTTCCATCTGGTTGTATACGAACAGTAACATGAGCTGGACAGTTAATTTTTGATTGTGGCCGTGGTTTGACCGGGTTGCTTGATTTTACCCTTGGCTTTCCTGCGCGACTACATGAAAGAGTAACATCCTTCAAATTTCCATCTTTTCCCTTTCTGGATGTTCTTTTTGCCACACCAAACCCACTTTCTCTAGCATATCTCAAGTAATACTGATAAGCATCCTCCGATGTCTCGAATGCCATTCCTTCCTTTGGTTCTTCAAGTCTATCTTCACAACTTTCTGTCGCCTCCTTCCTATCCTGATCAGTATCTACCTCATTTTCGTCTTCATTTTCTGAGTCTCCACTCCATACCTCTTCTTCTTCTCCACACTCTTTGTTTGGAGGCATTGCCGACGGAACGGACTCCGGCGACATCATCTAATGGTTCAGAAAACAAAGGAAATTAATCAGTTACATAACAAAATCAGCCCCTGTTACAAAAGGAACTTAATCCCACCTACATTGATTATTAATCTCGTGGTGAACAAAGGAAATTAATCCCATCTACATTGATTACAAAGTCAAGAACACAGTCTAAAACACAAGACAGAAATCAAACAACAACAGTCAAGCACTCCAATTTAGGGTTTCAAAAAATAGGGATTTTTCAATTACGAGTTAGTTTCGAATTAGGATTTATTTTTTTGTAACACAGGAACTACTTTTACGCCTCATACAACAGAGAGAGAGCGAGAGAGAGAGAGAGAGAGAGAGTGACAGACCTTGGTGGTGTCTCTGTTCGAAGCGTTCTGTAAAGAAAGCCCAGAAATGGTGGCGGTCGCCGGAGGTGGAAAGCCGCTGGGGGTTGGCTGTGGTTGGCGTTGGTTGAGGTGGAAATCGTGGTGGTGGTCGTCTCTGTACCAATCTGCTCTGAAAAGAAAAGAAAGCCCGCGTGTTTTGAATGAGGGAATATAACGCAGGTTTTTGAGTTTTTGAGTTTTTTTTTTTTTTTTTCTTTTTCTAAAGGCAAAACGGCGCCGTTTTGGACTTGGTTGTGCATTGGTAGTGTAAGTTGGTTGTGTGTGTAGCATTATTGTTTTGTTGTTTTCCTAACTTTTTGTTGTTTTCCTAGGAGCAGGAGTACCAAACTGATCTGGCTCTTTGCTTGGAGCCCAAGGTGTTACCTATTTTGAACGGAGGAGCCCAACATTTTGGTACCCACATTTTTTAGTTCTTTTTTTAATTTATTAAGTATGCAGGAGTATTAATTAAAAGTCAAATATAGATGGTTAGGAATCTGCTGATACTTACCCCTAATCACAAGAAATTGCGTGCATCTTGATGCATGCGGTTTGATATTTTATATTGACAATTATTGATTGACGTCGAGAGCTACCGAGTCACTCAGCATATTCTTCGATACAAATCTTTGTTAGAATTTTCTAGTTTCAGAGTATTTAAAATGTTGTATTTTGGTACGACGGCCTTTTAGTATTTTATTTATAAGTTACTTTGCTAATTAGTACTAAACTTATGTTTAGTTAGTCCCTAGAGTTATGTTAGTTCTGTTGGTTGGTTAATTGGTTTGTTCCTCACACAATTGATCAGAGTTCAGCTTTTAAGATCGGACCGCAAGAATGTAGTAATTCTAGTTTTTTTTTTTTATTTAAATTCCCTAGTCTTGGCATGGATAATCTGCTTTTGGCCAGGCCGGGAGAGAATTAGTCAACGTGCACGTAAGATGACTTGAACATCATTGTTGTAGAAAATAATGGAAAACGGTGGGTGTACTGTCCCGTAAGAGACAACATGCATGCTGACCCCATTCGAGCTGTCCGTGCTCGGCGATCAACGGCTCAAATATGCTCGGACCTAAATACATATGCACCGTCTATTACCGAACTGATTTGAACTGTTGATTGTCAAGCACAGACAACTCGGATGGGGTTAGCGTGCATGCTGTCACGCCCCCGGATCCGAAAATAATACTACTATACGTGTGGTTGAAAAGCAAAAATATCTTATGCGTGGCAGCCAGGGAATTCCTGCACCGCCTTCATTTTGGGAAATGAAACAGTGTCCCTAAATAAACCACGTTTAGGTGATAGTTGGAAAATCTTTAAACTAGGAAGGGTTTTTATTTTAATTTAATTTCACCGACTTTTAAAGAAAAATTGTGCGATTGATATCACCATATCACTGACTTTTTTCTTTTTTGTAGGCTAGGAGTAATATTTATTTTTTAAAAAATGGTAAAGTCAAAACAAATGAATTTTGCCACACAAATAGGAGTATAACTGAAAAGGTAATGTTACTTAATTATCCTTTTAAATAAAACTTGGAGTGCAAGTATATACCACTTGCAAAAAGGGTATTTAAGTCCGTCCATCTCCTTAATTCAGATTTTTGGGGTGACTTTTTCTCTTCCTTCAATCGATTTTTCAGGTAACTTCCAAGAGATCTTCTCTCACTCTTCAACCCGCATTTAAAGATTCAATCACTCTCTTTCCTGTCTCTCTCTCTCTCTCTCTAAAAATTTACACAAACGTTTCGTAATCAGTCGAAAATACAGTGTACAAGGAAGTAACAACCCGCCGTTTTCACCGCCGGAGCTGCGGTTTCCGGTGGAAATGGGCCCAAAAACGCCGCGTGTCGTTCGGATATATGTGGCCGACGGCGATGCGACGGAGTCGTCCAGTGATGAAGACGGCGAGGCGTTCAGGCGTTATAACAGAGTGAAGAAACACGTCATTGAAATCAGATTCGAAGCTGCTTGTGGTGGAAACGAGAAGAATCGGAGTGGGAATTTGAAGAAGAAGAGGCCAAAGAAAGAGGAAAAGACTTTGGTGAAGAAGGGATCGGAGACCGGGACCAAGTACCGTGGCGTGCGGCGGCGGGCGTGGGGGAGGTATGCAGCGGAGATACGAGATCCGTCGCGAAGGGGTAGAGTTTGGTTGGGGACGTACGCCACCGCGGAGGAGGCGGCGTTGGTGTACGACAGGGCAGCGATAAGGATACGCGGAGAAAACGCCATCACGAACTTTATTAAATCTCCGGCGCCGAAGATAAAGCTGGTGTCTGACACCGGAGGTTACGATTCCGGCAACCTCTCTTCTCCGACCTCTGTTTTGTGTTTTAATCCGAAGGAACTCAGTCACATAGTGCACGTACCGGAGCGTGAACAGGAGCGCGAGCATGAAAGATTAAAAACCGGGGAATTTACGAGAGCAAGAATTGAGAGCGCAAAAGGAGGATTGAGAGCACGAGCAAAGGATTCTATTGAACAATTATGTCACTTACCCAAGGAAGGAACAGAGCAGTTGAGAAATGGTGGAGGGGGTGACTGGAGACCGGTTGAACCGGTGGCGGAGATTATAAGTTCACCGGATGACGACGATTCTTGTTTGCCGTTGGATGAGTGCTTCTTGAATGATTTCTTTGATTTCCGGTCTCCGTCGCCGGTACTGTTCGAGGAGGTGATTAGTCACGTGCCGCACCCTGTTTTGGAAGGGGAGTTGTACGAGGAAGTGATAAGTCACGTGCCTCAGGCAGTTTTGGAGGGCGACTTCTGTGATTTTGCATCGGTCAACTTGGAGGAAGACTTGAGGTCTTGTTCGTGGAACGTGGATGACTTATTTGAAGACCCTCTCCGATTGGTTTGAAATTGAGAAATCGTGTGGGTTTCTTTGCAAGGAAAAAAAAAAGATTCGGGTAACCATCTTGTAATTTGATTGGGACGGACATAAAGCTCGGTTTGATTCGGTAGAAAATGGAGAAGGGCAAGATTTTAATAATTGGGTACATATTAGTTTTCTATTTTTTGCCAAGAAAAAATGGGAGGCAAAATCTAGGTAGAAATAATGGTACATAAAGTGTTTTATTATTTAATCTTTCGTTGAAATGTTTATCAATGGCACTTGATGTCTACTTCTTTTTCTATAGGTGAATTTGGAGTTGTTTTTTTAATTTTCTTTTATGTAAATGGTATGAGTTCGTTTTCTTTTTCGTGTGTTACCGTGGACCCATTCCACTAATTTGGCTTGTCTGACTATTTGGGATTTTTAGTTAATGTATGTACAAGAGAATCACATGTCTTGTAAAATTTAGATAAAAGCCCGATCGTCGTATAGATTTCATCATAAAAAACAAGAAAGAACTAAAACTATTAAAATCTAGACGAGAGCACGTACACTAGTACGACGCTCAATGGTATCCCTGCCAAAGGCACACCAACACCTCAATTAGGCTAAGAACCAGTCATCGATCCGATAATAGAAATTCCAAACAATAACAGCTCAAATCCTACCATTAAGCATAAGATGAAATCGAAGGGCGTTTAAATACTACTACTAGCTGTTTTAAGGGCCATGAGATGTGCAAGTCAAAAGTTGATGATTCGGAATCCATTCATTCATATCTCGAAATCTTTCTTCGAATGCAAGCAAAGAAGACTCTGCATGTCGTCCATTTTTGATAAGATAATCACCAGATAGTAAAAAATTGTTATAATATTACTCTCTCACTCTCTCTCAATTATTGATTAAAATATGTATATTCATTTGTGTGCCGTATAGGTATTCTTTTGATTGGTAGGCACTAGGCAGACACGTAGGATGAAAACTCAAAAAGGAAGAACTTAAAACACCATTTTTCTTTTGCCCGACGAAAATCAGTACTGTTAATTGTAGTATTTAATAAGATTTGAATCTCAATCAAATGTATGAAAGTACATGGTGCCGATTGTAATACCACTTTACTTTTGCAATCATCATAATAATGTTTTTGCTCGACGAAAATCAATATTGTTAATTGTATTTAATACTCCTAAGATTTGAATCTCGATCATATGCGTACATGATGCCGACTGTACTACCACTTTACTTTGCAATTATCAGTAATGTTTCTCTCGCCGCAGTTACCATCCAAATAAACCCTCAACCTTCTCACACTCGAGGATGTTGCTCGGTAGTTAATCGACATTTGCGAGCCGTGTGACTTTTTTTTTTTTATTGGAAATGAGTGGACAGAATCGCACATATTCTCAATAATTTCGAAAACACAAGTACATAGCACTTGATCTACTGTTGGTATTGTAAATGGACGTACAATTCAGGCTCCAATTTGCAGTGTCATCAAATCTCGCATTAGACAATATGTTGAGCAAACATACTATTACCATGGCTCCATAATAGAAGTCCTTTCTCTCATGATTTTTTTTTTTTTTTGGAACCATAAAAATAACATTCTAATAACTAAATACGATTACAAAGACGACTCCGCGCAAGATTGTGGGCGTTCTTAACATCTTAATTAAAATCTGGTATGTGTGAACTCATGAGTCAAGTTGACAGAGGTATTGCCAAATACAAGGCGTTGATTGGAAAAAAAAGAAAGTAGTGTCTATCAAACAAACACCTCCGACATGGTTCATCGATCGGGGTTCGACTATCAACCCAGGTACTACCAACTCCTGTGTTCGATCAGTTCATGTGGAGCTTTGTCCCGGCTTCAGTTAGAACCCCTACAAGTGTTCGGTAGGATTGGCCCCCAGATTAGTCTCTCTATTGAGCTAGACATTGAGCTATCAAAAAGGAAATTTAAATGAGTGGAAAGAACAAAAGAATCAATTGCAACGAAAGGGGATAAAATTCTATCCCACTTGTAAAACTACTGGTTGTAAAATGTTGTGACATTGTCAATTCCAATTACACACGCCTAACTCAACGTTTAGGAAATTTCGACAAAGCCAAAGGATAGAGAGAAACGGAACAGTGTGAATTTCGAGAGACAGAGAGAGATGTGCCTTTGATTTGGGATTGGGGTGGTGAAATTTGCCAAATGATAGAAGCGATAGACGAACATTTGCTTGACCCGATGAGCTTTGAGGAACCCATTTGGCCAGACGTACCCCAAAATGGTATTGAATTTATTAGTATTTCAGGATTTTGTACTATTAAGAACCAATTGCAACGAAGGAGATAAAATTCTATCCCAATTGAAAAACAACTGGTAAGAAAAAATTAGCAATCAACAACATGAGGTCGGGTGGGGAACTGGTCATCAAAAGGCCACTAAATCTTGTCGGGCTTCATGGTGGATGATGTCCTCACATACATAGGGATGATTACAACTTAAGAGCAGCAATTGCTTCAGGTTTAAAATCAACCCTCAGAAGTCAGACCCAACACTCTCCTAACCTCAGCAGGAGTCAGTCTCCAGGTCATGGGTCCTGAATTCTCACCCCAGAAATCCAGAATCACAGAAACCTTCTCTAAGTTCAAGATAGTTGCCATCTGGGTAAGGCGAGCAAACTTGTCCCGAACAGTCCTCTGAGTCACGCTCAAGAAATGGCTCACTATCGCTCTGACATCTCTGTCAAGCTGAAGACCTCCAAGCTGAGTGAACCCTTTTTGCATCATGATCACTTCAAGTCTCTTCACGATGAAGTCAATGACAAGATTGACGAGTGAATCATGATTATTTGCAGTCATTAATGGCTGGAGCCATGCTACATTAAACTCAACAGAATGAAGAAGTCTTTGGACCCATGGGTCGTTCACCTCATTGTCAGCATATTCAGCTTCGGACAGCTCGTAACTGATGGTTGCCACACTGTCTAATACCGGATGGATACTAGGTGTCACAGTTGCTACGAGTTGCTCCATTCCAACATTCAAGGCTTTTTTGAAGCTGTTGCTCATCTCGCCCATTTCAACAAACAGGACTTCACCCTCTCTCTATCAACTGGTGCAGTGAACACCTGAAAAATAAAAAAACAAAACTCATTCAATGTAAAATTAAGGATGTCACTCCACATAAGGGAGCCAAAGAAAAATGCCACGAATGGTGGTCATTTTAGCAACCTGAATATCACTATTAATAACCATTGTAGAGATTAGAGAATATCAACATTAGTTAGCAGAAGTGGCAACCACATATCACAGGAACATGGAAAAAGGATGGACTCTAAAAATACAACACTGTCACATGCCAAAAATGTACAGAAAAGAATAGATAAAGAGAAAGAAGAAGAAAAAGAAACAATAGATGTGTAAGGGAAATCCTTTTATTGTATCTATGAAAAAAAAAAAAAAAAAAAAACAATGATGATACAATGTAGGTTATGTAACTTGGCAACCAGGCATCATAAATTCACCAAAGGAGTTCATCCAGTTAGAACTCTATTGGAGAGACAAAAATTGTGAAGTAGGCTAGTAAACCAGTGTCGCTGTACTTGGAAACGCTGATTGGCAGTCAATTAACTTTATAGGCATTGGAGAGCCCAGACAAGCTATTGTACATATCAAATGTAACAATTTCGTCTTTAGAACATGCTTTGGATATGATAGGTCTCTCTTGGGCACTCCATAGATACTTGAGGGACAAGTTAGGAAAATTTTCTTTTTGTGTGATAGAAGATAATTGATAGCTCATAAAGATGCATGGGGCTGTAAATGAATCGAGCCGTTCGTGAATTGTTAGAGGTCCAACTTGGTAAAGGATTGTTCAAGTTCGATTCGGTTACTAAACGAACTAAACCCAAGCCTCAATTTTAGGCTCGTTTAATAAATGAGCCGAACCTGAACCTGAACCTGACTCGATTAGGCTCGCAAACCTGGAGCAGTATGTGTTAGGAGTTTAGTAAGATGCATCGATCCCGTCATCGCTTCCGCTGCGCCGGCGTGCACAAGGCCCAAGCTTCTGGGGAGCATCCACGGAGTCCACCACATTCGTTGGGCCCAATATACATTAAATGACCCATATCCACCTAAAAGGCTAAGCCTTATAAGTGGTGAGTCATCCAATTGTATATTAAGGTCCAATCCTTTTCCATTTTTCCAATGTGGGACTTAACCTTCACACATGTTCTAACAAATCTCCCCCTCATGTGTGAACCGTTCATTGAGCCCTACCCGTTTCTTTGCATATAAGCTCTCCCTTGATTTTGATCTACTACTCTCAACCCAATCTTCCAAACTAGGCTTATTCTGCACCAACTCCAAGATTCAGATCCATCCATCAAATTCTCCATTGAGAGCCAACATGCCCATTAGCTCCCCAACGAGAAACTCCATTGAGAGCCAACATGCCCATTCCTTGACACCATGCTCCCCGACAAATCAACATGCAACACGTGTTCCATTCACTTGCATCACTTTGCAACGGGCACACCGCATTACTTGCACTATTAGATTTTTCTGTTTCCATCACTTGGAGTTCACCATACAAGCCTTTCCATGGCGCGCTGAGAGTCTGCCCATAGATTATCAGCCATTGGCTCTAATACCACTTGTTGGGAGTTTAGTAAGATGCATCGATCCCGCCATCGCTTCCGCTGCACCGGCGTGCACAAGGCCCAAGCTTCTGGGGAGCATCCACAGAGTCCACCACATTCGTTGGGCCCAATATACATTAAATGACTCATATCCACCTCAAAGGCTAAGCCTTATAAGTGATGAGTCATCCAATTGTATATTAAGGTCCAACCCTTTTTTATTTTTCCAATGTGGGACTTAACCTTCCCACATGTTCTAACAGTATGTATATATGATCTATGTTGCACGGACACGGGTCGGATTCGGGTGTATATCCGAGGGTCGGACACCTCAAATCTAAAAAACGAGGATTCGCAGATATGGATCCTAATTGGGATACGGGTGCGGGGATACGTCAAATAGTTAGAATTTTATATTAAATAATTAAATTTATATGTAAAATAATTAATTTTTTATTGAAATAATTAATCTCTTATGTAAACTAATTAATTATTTGTTTTATGTGGTATCTTATAACCAAGTACATGATAAGCCTTTGATAAGGCTTTGGATCTTTTGGATCTTTTGGACCATTTTATTTTGGGTCTAGGCCCATGTGAACTTATATCAATTGAAAAGTTAATAGCATGGCCCATTTATGTAATGACCCAGTGGCCCAAACTTCCTCCAAATTCATTAATACATCTAGCTCATTAAAAGCCCTAGCAGCCTTACGTTTCTTCCTACCACGCCAGAAGCAGCCATGGCAAGAACAGGTCCAGATCTCGAACTTCGAACTCGTTGGAGTTCGTCTCATCAGGTATCTTCTCTATCTCTCGTCTCTCATCTCTCGTCTCTCTCTCTCTCTCTCTCTCTCTCTCTCTCTCTCTCTCTCTCTCTCTCTCTCTCTCTCTCTCTCTCCCCACCAGAGCACAACGTGTCCGATTATTTTCAGCCGCACTGGGTGCATATCCCGCACCCACACCCGTATCATGTCATATCGACACGGGTGCTTCGCCTGAAAATGAGGATCCGTGTATCACAGTATATGATAATAAGTTTACATATAAACTTGAAGATGTATAAACTTTTACGTGTACATGATGAAAATTTTATAACTTATACATGTATAAACTGCTGTAAAGAGTACTATAAACTTAAATTTTAATGTGTTTTTATAATGTTATACATGTATGAACTTATGTACAAAATAGAAAATAAGAAAAATAATTCAAGTTTTAGACATGTATGAGAGCATAAATATCTAATACTCATTTTTTACTCGTTAACGCTAGTGAACAAGTTCGAGTTCGACTCACCTAGGGAAGTTTGTCTCGTGTTCGGCTTGTCAAAATTTCATTGAGCTCAAGCTCGGATCGAGTTCATTTATAAACTTAACGAACTAACCTAAACACTCTAAAGCTCCGCTCAGTTCGGCTTGTTTGCAGCCCCCTTAGACTCATATGACTTGTGAAACACTTTATGTCGGAACACCTTTTTCAAATGATGCAATGACAAATCCGGAAGATGTAACAACATATGCATATACAGTATTTCTACTCTAATTAGAGCCTTATTTTTTTATTTTAATTGCTTTTATTCACACCACAATAGTTTAACAAACTTATATAAATATAGTTTTGGACATGTTCCCAACGTGCGGTGTCCTACATAAGCCCTTAAACATAACTCTTTCTTTTTTTATTTCTCTCCTGAGAATACATAATCATAACTCATTACAAACAAACCAAATCAATAATAGCCAGCTTGAATGGAACATCATATGCTTTCGAGTTGCACCATATTATGAGATCGTACCACTGCCTATTGTATTGCCATTGTCCACTTCAAGGACAACAGCGACCAACAGTGGCGTAGCCAGGATTTCGTTTGAGTGAGGGCACTATGAAACAAGAGTTTTGATAGCAACTTATATGACTCCCACGAGTTGGTGGCTGTTGACAAGATGATTGTCGCTTGTGTCTTGCATGCCGCAAGAGAAAGACATGAGATTTTTAGGTTTGTGTGGAGTGTTATTTTGTTTACCCACCAAAAATATAGATGAACATTACTCAAATTTCCTTTCTCCACCCTAAGTTATTACTTCGATAATATAAACATATTCATTTTGTAAGGCTTGATTTATGAACAATCCAAGGAAAAAAATAATTAGTTAATCCCTATCGCTATGTATTTGATCGAAATATATCTTACTTTGTAATTTGGGTTCAAATTTTACACAAAAATATAGTATCCTCAAACATTTACAAATATGCAAATGATTTTCTCTAGATTAAGATTTACTCCTATACAACAAACGGTTCCAATTAAAGTGAGACGAATATGAATTGCTCATAAATTAGGTAATGTTCATCATTCTGTTGAGCGAGCGAAGAAAATATCATTGGGTATATGGTTTTGTGAGTTAAGAATTGTCTAAATAATATTAATTGTTTGTTTTAGTAACTGCTACAACTTATGAAATACCGAGACATCCTGAGATCAAAACTTAGCAACCACATGGGGTTAGGCCTCAAAAGAGAAATCTCTTGTGAATCACTAATCCAAATGTGAAAGAGAAGGGAAATCGAAACGCATGTAAAATGACTCGAATTTCTGACTGGAAAAAAAAAAAAAAAACTCACGAATTTAAAAATGGCAGTGTGGGCACGTGCCCACACTGGCCATAGTTTGCCTCCGCCACTGGCGACCAAGTTGAGCCATCAAAAGTTTGTATTTCCATTTTTTGTGAAAAATGAACATTGAGGAATTACTTTGTTTATTTTTACTTTCCTAGCAAGCAATTTACGTTAATGCAAATTACCCCCAAGGCTCCAACCCAAAAGGACAGAAAAAAATACAAGCTTGGCCTTCTTTGGGGACGAAGAACACTATGGCAAGCCAAAACATGATTTCAAATTGGAACTTACAGCAAGATTCAAATGAAAGCCACATGAGATAGTAAACAAAAGGAAAGAGAAAACCCAACTCACCTCTGCATATTGCTCTTCAATCTCCTGCCGTAATTTTAGTGCGTACTCACTACTGACATCCATATTATTCAAAGCCGAAGCAACCTCTGATCCTGTCTTTTGCACCTCGACACCACCCAGAAATAGCTTTGCTCCAAGATTGGGCTCCCTCATTTTATGCTGCAATGCTTCATGGTACTCGCTGCCCAACAAGCTCACTGCACTACTCGCTGCCCAACAAGCTCACTGCACTACTTAGAACTGGAATCACAGAGTTAGTGTTTGAAGTGGACACGGACCTCCTACAGCAACTTTGCAAAATATAGAAGACATCATCCACCATGAAAGTGGTGAGGCTGTCAATGTTTATAGCCTTTCTCACAACAATGATAGGTACACACCCTCTCAACCACTCCCCACCACACCCTCTCTCACATGTGTGGTGGGACCCACCGGGACTCCCTGGGACCCACCTGGTGAGCCCCACCACACATGTGAGAGAGGGTGTGGTGGGGAGTGGTTGAGAGGGTGTGTACCTATCAACTATCATTTTTGATAAAGAACCCCTCTAAAATCACCTAATGTCCAATAACGTCCTGAGAAAGCTTGCTGAAATTTCCCCTTCTAAAGGCTTCTGTGGCTCTCGGACCCAACTTCGGATCAACCGAACTCAAGCCCCTGATCTTCGAGACCATGTATTCCACATAGTCTTCCCCCAATTGTGCAAGGGACAACATTTCTTCCAAGTAAAACTCAATTTCCCTAGGGTCAGGTCCTTCAACTCCGATAGACAGCAAATTACTATTATAAGAGTTAATCTCTGAGGCTAATCTACCCAATTTCCTATAATCCAAGTACTTTTTGAAAATTAAAGAAGGCCTAGAATCGCTTTCCTCTTGAAGCTCACATATTGCGTAAACGATAGCGTTTTCCCCACACAGACTCCGCAAAATCTCATCGTTTTCCTCGATTGCCAATATAATATCCTTGAATAAATTGGTCAAACAAGCCACGAAGTTTACCTGGTCTTGATTTGAGGAGGCTTGTTCCACCAATTGCTCAAATTCGACCCGAAATCTCATGGCAATGACTTTCTTCAAATAGCTCACGTACACTTGCAACCCTTCTTCCTCCAGGCTGAGAGGGGAGAATAACCTGTCTCTGAAAACTGTTTTCAAACATATTTTAAAGAGAAAAGGTCTACGAACAATGCCGCTGATAATCTCTTCCGTACAATGCCTTCGAGATGCTTCTTGTACGCCAATAGCTTCTCCCTCTCATCAGAACCCGAATCCTCGTGTTTCGTATCAGTCTGGATATAATTGGCGGCTGACTCGAAGTCATCGGAGGCTAGGGCCTTAACAACGCCGTCTGGGCAATTTCTCCTATCGACAATGGCGTCGATGAGGAGGAGGGTGTGGCTGACACGTGACTGGGCGAGATCGATGTCTTGGATTTTGCTGCTGACGCGGTCAGCTAGTTCAGAGGTTGATCGGAGATTGGAGGGAGTGGAGTCTTCTGGCAAGGCAAAAGCGTGGTTGTCAACCACGTCTTCTAAAGGCGTGCTTACGAAACACATTTTTAGAAAGTGTGCTTGGTAAACACGTTTTCAAACCAAATTAGGATTAACTTAATTTTTTGGGTCAATCCGTCTTAACTCACTTTGAAAGCGTGAAACGTAACCACGTTTTCACGTACTTTGGGAATAAAGTTAAAAAAATGTGCTTTTTTTGTAATAAAGTTTTAACAAAAACGCAAATTGGTTAATCAGCCAGAGAAAAAGAGTAACGTGAGAGGAAACCGTCAGACCAGTACCAGTCTCATGACCAAATCTTTTTCCCGGTCTGGTCCAGTTTTGGTTGTCGTGCTCCCTCACGAGCTATAGAAACCATTCATTTTGTACTGAGCAATCGAAGATTGATAAATATATAAAGAAAACAGATTTACGAATGAAAATGAGATATCAAGCTAACTTTTACATGGATAACGTACTCGGCGAGCTCTACAAAATGAACAGTTTTTATCATTATTATCATTATTATTGTAGTCTTGGGAGGGACCACGAAGGCAAAAAACTGCACCGGACTGGACCAAAGAAAAATGGACAAGAGACGTAACCAACTATGGGTACAAAATGTAGACTAAATTATGTAGAATTCAATTCCGAATCTCACATTAATAATTCAAGCCATTGCAATGAATTAAGTATATTGGTCTCATAAATTTAAGTATATATGTTTCTTATATTGTAGGTGTAATTTCATTCTTTGCTCAGTCAATCACTCTTGCTTTTGATCCTTTTATTATGCTTAATATTGTGGTTAATTTTGTGACAGACTTGTGGTTGGATTAGTGTTTGAGGCCCTGAAGAATGACCGGCTAATTTATTGTTCTGGATCTTCCAATGGTGGCTTGTTCAGTAATGTACATATTCATGGCCATTTTGTTTATAGGACCTGGTTTTCTAGGGCTCCAGGGAAAAGCTCTCTCTTACTGCATTGCAGAAGTGATGTTCTTTATGTTTCAGACCCTTTTGGGCATCTTGGCCAAGGGGAAGGTGGAGACAAGGGGCTTTCCCAGAGAATTTTCAAGTCATTGGCAATGTCAAAGGTGCGGAAGACGCTGATTAGTAAGGGGGTGGACCCAGCTTCATCCAACAGAGGTGTGCCCCTATTGTAAGGCAAAGCTATGGAGCATGCTGCAAGCAAAAATGGTGCCGCAGAGGGCAAGGTGCAAGTTTGGTTCTTGCGAAGATTGTTTTGAGTATTATGTGCGCCTTATTGGTCATGCGCTTGGAATATGCACCCGCTTGGCATTGTCTGATCAGAGGCATCTGGGTTGGAGTGACGCTCACAAGTGAACCCAACCAGGTATATCTATCATACAACTCGCTCTTCATGGGAATGTATCTCTCCTTGTTTGCTTTCTTCACCAGTTGGCTTACTACTGACCTGGTTCTTCCATTGTCCTTTCACTTGATAGGCAAGATTGTTTTGTTTTCTGGGGGCCTAATTTGCAAGAGTATCTTATGAATGTTAGGAAATCTGGAGTTTCACTTGAGCTTGTTATAAAATAGGTTGCGCATGCTTGAGTTCGGGTGGGAAATAAACATTGAAAGCTGTGTTCAGCTTGAAAAGTTTGCCTGGTTATAACCTACAAGGCTAACCTCTATGCATAGGACGTCTAAGTGAGTATTATTTTCTCAAAAGTTAGCTGAGCTTAATATCCAATTTACCCGTTTGATACTAATGGCATTACGTAAAACCTTGCAGATGCTTTCAAGTTAGAGACGACACGAAAAGTATTGGTATCCAGTTCTTATATAGAGTCAAAGAGGCCTAAAATTTTGTACAGTATGTAACACAAACTCAAGGTTTGCAGAGGCCTGCCGAAGATCAGGGCAAAGAAGCTCATATCTTCTGATAACTAGCCTTCATTAGCTTCAGAAAGATAGAAGTCAGGAACACAAGGCCTATGTGGGTTGATTTCGCGCTTCTTGCCCGCTGCTTGACTTGGTGTTCTCCTTTTATATGACATTTTGCAGTAATTGGTGTTGGCATAATCTGCTTCTATTGGACCAATGCGAATATGGGGCTATTTTCTGATGCTGGATTTTTAGACTTGGGTAACTTGAAGATTTAACCGTTATTCTTCCATAGCTTTTTGGTGGATCTGATAACAACTATGTATAAATTTGCAACGTCGCAGTCTTAAAGGAGCTATGCCTAACGGTATTGAAAGATAAAATGCATTTCTCCCGCATACTGGTTTGCTTCTCGGTATATGTGCTTGAGGCGGTATTGAAAGATAAAATTGCATTTCTCTCTCTCTCTCTCTCTCATAGTATTTGTGAATCGTTAACATGACCAGGTTTTAGACAAGTCAGTTGAAACCTTCCTGATGAAATATATTTACAAATTCTGTTGTTAAGACTGATTTTTTTAAGATTGTTTGCCTGTTTGGTTCTGTCAGAGCCAAGGAACAGGAGTTATTTATCCAAAAAAGGAACAGGAGTTGTTGTGGATGGAACCACTACCAAATATTGTCAAACATTCATCGTTTGCTAGCCCTAATTACCCTACAGTTGATTGAAAATTATGACCATGGGACCTCCTATGTTGTCACTATATTCCCCTTCACTCATTAACCACACAAATGAGGAAGATGTAGAGTGACTCAGACCTTTAAGTCAGTTAATTCATTGCATAACTATTATCGTAAGGTTAATATTCGACCTTATGTTTCAAATAATCTTAAGCTGTTACTATTAAGTGACCCATGTTTGTAGAAGACCGTAACTTGACAATGAACTCTCAATTACACATCGGTACAAAAATTTCACACATTCACGTCACGATTGCGCAGCTAGAAGTGCATTGGAAATGATAATATAAATTTCGACGAACGCCTAAAATTGACATATATTTATAGACCTTCATATGTATATTCGTCGACGAAGATATACAAGGAAAATACTTTTGTCTGTCACTAACATCACCTGGTATACGAAGGCCATTGAAAGGCCAGAGATAGATTAATCATATTGTGAGCAACTAAACTCCTGTCACTATATAAAAATGCATCTAGATACATGGAATAAAACTCCTTTTTTCCTCTACACGACTCATCTGTAATGGACGGGCGAATTATACGTTATACACGTACAAAACAATTGTCACTGGAAGATTCTTTGCCACTGGTGAAAACTCTCCCTTTCTCTCTAATAACAGGAAAAAAAAAAAAAGGAATAAATCAAAAAGTCAAACTGAAGGGGGCGCGGAATCAGGTTTTCGTAACCCTTAGTCTCACGATCCTTCAGTAGAACCCTTCAGACCCACTCTCAATCTTCGTTCTCGCGAATCTCACAAGTTTGGGATATTTTTTAAAAACGCTTTTACGTATGCGTTCACGCAAACACACACCCATTTTGTGACTTAGCTGGCAACTCAGTGGCCACCTGCCGTAGCGGTTGTAGCATTGTTGGCCAGCCAAGGGAACGGCAAACTGGCCGGAAAGTGATCCGGAGAGGAATCTCCGGTCACCAGGCCTGTGATCTCATCCAAACCCTCAAAGAAATCATCAGTTATGACCATATCAGAAACACAGCCCAACTCATCTTCTTCCCTCTCTTCCATCATATCTTCTACCTCTTCTTCTCTGCTCTCCACTGGAGAAACCGGGTCGGAGCAAGAGGGCTTGTCGTGGGCTTCACCGGCTGTGCCGGTTTCAGGGGTGACAGAATTCTGGCGGCTGACTCCGGCGAGTGGATTGCGGTGGGAGGGGATAGGGTGGTTGTGCTCGTTGGTGTAGGTGACAATGAACATTCCCGGGTCGGATTTGTTTCGCTCCACTTGTTTTCGGGCCATACACCCCTTTGATGTGCTACATCTGTAGTATCCTCTGTTTCATCCACAAAGAAAAGCAAACCAATTGGGTCCAATGCTATAAAGAAAAATGAAAGAACAAGCACTGGTTGGAAAAAAAAAGAAGAAATAGATCCTCCCCGGTCCAACTTTTAGATTAGAAGTCCTCATCTACACCTTCTATTTGCTGCAATTAATGATTCGAATTCGATTAGCAAATCTGAATTATTGATTATCAATGTCCGGTGTAGACGAGAACCGTCTCTTCCAGTCCAAACAGTCCATTTAGACTGGAGAGATCCGCACCCAAACCAGCACCAGTTGCTTTTGAGAACTCTTTTCATCTTTCTCTTTCAAGACGTAAAGCAATGCTGCCAATGCAATTTTAACGCAATCAAAACAATTTTTGGTTTAAAGCATGAAAAACCCACATTTAATTAGAAGCTTTTCTGTTAAAGAGAGCGAAACTGAAGCATTTCTAAGGAAGAAAAGTAAATCCAAATATCCAATATAAATCATATCATAATTCTCGGGAAAAAAAAAAAAACTTTTTTGGGCAAAAAACTTGAAAACCCACCTCGGATAAGGAGAGCCTTTGATGGGCTTTTGCCCATATTTCCTCCAAGACCACACATCAGAAGACAAACCCTCAGCTGGAACTTCACAAACCCTTTTCATCTGGCTCTTCCTGTGAGAAAACAACCACCAGAAATCACCAAAGAAGCTCAAGTTAAGAGATTTGTATGACCCAAATTGAGAACATCATAACACAAATTTGTACAAAAAAAAGCCCAAAATTTTTACCTTTTTTTGGACCTTGGGGTTGGGTTAGTGGCAAAAGCTATAGAACCAGTAAAAGACTGCTTGTGATGTGGTTGTTTCGGTTTCTGCTTTTCTTGTTGCCTTTGTTGTTGTGGTGGTGGCGGTGATAGATCTTGTAATCCGCCAAGAACAGAGAAAGGTGAGATGGGTGTGTCGTTTTGAGGTGTTAGGGTTTGAAATTGCGGAAAAAAAGGGTTGAACAGATCATGTAACTCTTCAACTCTCTCCCTACTTTTTGGTTCACATGGATCTGGAAAAAACAGGAATTGGTCATCTTCCTGTGGTAGAAAGCTAGATGCGGTGGCGGTGGAAGAGGAGGAGGCAGTGGAGGCTGAGCAGCTTCTGACCACCGCTTGTAGATCCCAGTCATCCGCCATTGCCCTGCTTCTGCCGTTCTTGCTCTGCTCTAGAGAGAGAGTAGAGAGAGGCGCTGACTTTTGTGGTAAAGAGAGAGGGAGTGGAAAGCAATAAATATTTATAGAGAGAGAGAGAGAGTGTGTGTGCGTGTGAACGTGTTGGCAATATCAACGCTTATCTTTTGCTCTCTCTCTCTCTCTCTCTCTCTAGACGTTGTTAGCCATTGACTTGTGACAATGTCAAAAACGGTGGCCCCGCTTCAGACAAAGTCCACAGGCTTCCCTCTCTCTCTCTAGGCATCTCTATCACCACCAACCGACAAGGAAAAGGAAAGGAGG
This sequence comes from Vaccinium darrowii, assembly GCA_020921065.1. Taxonomy (NCBI): domain Eukaryota; kingdom Viridiplantae; phylum Streptophyta; class Magnoliopsida; order Ericales; family Ericaceae; genus Vaccinium; species Vaccinium darrowii. The sequence goes on along the minus strand of CM037162.1, from coordinate 1,268,116 downwards.
AAAATGTTATGAGTACACCACATCATGCGATGTGGTTGATAAAGACAAAATCCAACGTAGAGCCCATTCAAAGAAATGGGTGGCATCCCACCCATCACATCATATTGGTGTGCATATGTGATATACTCATAATATTGTTGAGGAAAGAAAAAGGAGAGTGGTATTTTTTTTTGAACGCCAGGAGAGTGGTATTTGGTACTCTGTTTTTCTCTATCGGCACATTATTTTTTATCTTTACTAGGATAGTTACTCTTGCATTTTATGAATCGAGAAAAAAAAAAGGAGGAATGTCAATAGCGAAAAGGAAAGTGGCACTATCAATTCCCTAGAAAAAAAGAGTTGGTGCATTATCTTCCTCTATTTTCTAGTATTTTTTGGGAGTTATTTTTACACTCTTTCTTTAACCACTTGTGCATTTTTTAACCACTTGTACTCTTTTTTATTGACGAGGAATTACAATTTTATCGTATCATTATAGTAATGTACTAGAAAATTCACTTTTTCCCACAGGATAATATAGTAAATTGATTCACATGAATAATAAAAATAAAAAAGGAGTGTTGATGATAAACATACTTTGTGGAGTGTTCGTGAGTAAAGTTGGTACACTGGGTGGGTGGGTAGCCTCACTCCAACTTTTTCGTCCACGTATAAATCGCATGTGAACAAGTGTTAGAAGCGGATTTTTATACTTTTTTGCTGCTTCAGGTCATTATCCCTATCAAGATATATATTGACGCATTCCCAAAATCGAAGAGAAACGAAAAAAGAATGAACCAAATACTATGAAAGCGCTGTTCAAAAATACTAAAAAATACGATGAAAGCGAGGATGTCGAATCTCTCTGGTGGTTGAAAGCAACCCACTGACCTGTACAGTTTCTGCTATGCGCCCGTAGACATTAACACATGGCCGGCCTGTGCGTAATTTCATGCGCTGTTGCTCTTCCATAGATGAATTTTGCGTCAAAAGATATATATCATTCTCCGCGTACATGTTATATATGGATTCATGTTGAGAGAAATGGGGCGGCAGGGGCGCAAGAAAAATGTTGCAGTACTCTACCTATTTCATGGCAATGCCCTAAATCATTTGCCCAAGTTCCACATGAACTACAATTCAATTACACACTCCGTTACACTTACAGAAAACTTTGATTTGTCAAATATATGCTGCAAAGTCTACAAAAACGGACACGTTGCTCATTGTCCAACCAATCTCAACAAATCATAACGAATGAGGAAAATGACAGGAGCTGAACAGCCGAAAAATTCTCAGATAAAAGAAGACCACCATGATCTGAGTGCTATAAGAATTATACAACATGCACGGAAAAGCCCAATGAAACAAAGGGAAAGGGGATAAGGAACATAAACCAAAGAGAAACTAATGGTGAGAGGTGAGGAGAAAGACGCAGAAATCAACTCTTGAGGAGATTCTCGAGGGCTTCAAAGAAAAGAGGAGCCATTTCGGGGCTTGGAGATTTGATTGCACACTTAAGCCCTGGAATTCCAATAACTGCTGTGAGTTCAATCAAGAAGGGGATTCCTCGAGGGATCTTAGCAGAAAGGTACAACACGTCCTGGTTTGCATGTTTACGCTTTGCAATGAAGAACATGTTTGATGCTGCTAGCAGGTCTAGAGTTGCCTCCACACTGTTCACAACTATTCCAGGAAAATCCTTTGAGACCTCATTTGAATCGGGTAAGGACTTCCATGTCTGCAACACACAAAAGCAATTAGCTTCCAGTTTCCATCATCAAACACGTCAAACTTGAACTTGCGAATCTTTCCAATTCCTGTCAAGTCACAAACGAACCTTCCGCACACCGCTCATAAACCACATTAGTATAGGCTTTATTGTAGCTAAGACAATAATGAAATATCCAAGATATTTGAAACAGTACCGCATACAAAATATGCTGTTGAAAAGTTTTAAGTTCTGAAAGTTTTTATTGAACTATTTTTGTTTTGTTACCTCAAGGAAAGCAGAACGCTCCATTCTCCCATCCTCAGAGAAGAATACAAGCAATGATACTTTATCATTGAAATACCACACGGGCTGTTGATTATTTTTCACAGCAACCTGGAGAAGTGTGTTTGGAGGACCAGGAGCTATGTTCTGGAACAAAACCATAGGCAGAAGAGTCGAAGCAGATGTTCCAGGTAGCAATTGTGGGACCTGAATAGCCATTAAGAACTTGAAATCAATTTAAAGCACAAATTAAGGAAACAATTTATTCATGATGGAGGAAGTAACAACTACCTGAAGTGGTCCAGCAGCAGCAACACCAAATGTGTTCTTGTTGAACTGAATCATAAATCCGTCGAGGGGAATCTGCGAGTTGTTCTCAAACAATAAGCTGTAAAAAATTTGGCCATCTCTCCGTACCAATTGTGCACTGATCTGCAAACCTTGACCAGTTGACGCTGCCAATACAACAGGCAAAGGCGGGCTGCAATTGAAGTCAGAAATCCGAGTCAGCGCATTCAAATGAACTTCATTATCTGAATGCAAAACCTCATGAATAGAAAATTTCCGTTAACTTCAATAATAGTTCACTTCCAATTTCCAAGCAACAGCCAAATCACTCAAATAGAACTTCAAATATTTGAACATAAACCTCAATCATGCACCGCAAATAGATTAAGAAGCTCAATTAATTCATATCAACAATGTATCAGTCTAATTTCCACCATACTTACCCGCTAGGTACTGTGGGCTGATCAACTGATACAATAGCACCGTTACCACTGTTATCATTGTCAAGGCCTATCAAATCACCGAGTAAATCTGGTACAGGAGCCGGAGTTACAGGGACTGGTTGCCTTGCCGCAGCATGTGGAGCACTACTTGAAGTAGCTGGTGGTGATGCAGCACTGTCCACAGCATGAGAAGGAGATTCGGAGTACCCTGTTTCACCCCCATCAGGGTAGTCCTCTTCTTCAGTTTTCTGGGTAGTCTTCACACGGGTAACAAACGCTTCTGGTGGCTTGTGATACACAGAAGACAAGGTAGCAATATTGGAAAGAAGCTCGTCAAGAAGAGAAGGATCAAGTTGGTTTGAATCGTCACTAATCACAGGCTTCTCAGCTAACACAACATCCTTAGCCGCCTGACAGAGGGGAAAGAGAAAGCAGGTTTATAACGGATATTTAAGGCTTACTAAGGTCAATTTTTACAAACACTTTAGAATGTGATAAGGTATTAAGCTTCCAAACTATGTAGCAATTGTCCATTTTCCCTACAATCTAGAAGTACTCGTGTCCACAGACGATCTTTTGCTGGGGTGAAGTGAACCCTCAAGGAGCAACAAGCATAATTTATTATACATGGACTCAATCGCAACATCCGCCGCAGCATTCTATGTCGTGTACAATATATGGAAAGAATGAGAAAGGACAACGGGAAAAAGAGAGCAAGAAGAATAACTGAGAACTGTAGGAATACAATATATGCTGACAGCTGACTGTTACAAACCTCGGGATCAGTTGATAGGAGACGCCAGTATATATACGCCCGATCACGCAAATCAGGATTGTCAGTCTCCACAGTGGCATTGTTCAACACAACCTACCAAGATGGTAGCATGCAGTGAGAACTACGATAAAGCAATAGTAAAATGGAAGGCAATAATTTTGGAGGGTAGTCAGAACATTTTCATAAAATGAGCACATGATAAAGACTACGAAAAGGTCAAAGAAACACACCTGAATCATCTGCTGAGGGCCTTCAGTTGGCTTCTTAAGAAAAAGTTTAACTGTTGCAGTCAGCAATTGCAGTTGAACTTGTGCAGGCTCTTCAGGGAAACTCTCCAAAAAGCTCTCAAGGAGCTCATCCGCATTGTCAATTCTCTCTGCATACTCACCAATTATCCAGATCATTGAGGCCTATGTAAACAAAAGGAGTCAATCAATAATCAAGAACAACTGATATATCATAAAATAATAAGCTACTATACAAAGCCGAAAGCCTTGATATCATTAAGGAATAACAAGCACCTTAGCCTCGGGCTCATCTAAAGTGTCTAAGCTCTCACAAAGTGTAGCAATGATGGACTCGTAGCTGAGGGGAACAAAGAATCAAAGTTAAGCTCGGAAAGATAGCCAAACATATAGTGAAAGACAGGAATTTATAACACCGTTGACAGCATGAATTTGTGGAAAAAGCCATAGGAAACACAAACACGAGCCACAAAAATCTTACGTGTTAGGGTATCTTCTAAATATGTCTTTAATAACTATGATAGCTTCTTGAACGACGTAGTTCACTTTGATCTTAATCAACTCAAGCAAAACACTAATGCATCTCTCTGCTGCTCTCTCTAATTTGATGGCGCATCGACCAATAGCACGAACAGCCTTCCTAACAAAGTCTACATCTACTTCTGTAGCGTATTCTTTGAACTCCAACAGAACCTAAACAGGACAACCAAGTCAGCATTATGACCAAAATAGACACAAACAAATACCAAAAGAAGATAAGTCTAAAGTCTACTTGCCTGGTCAATGTTTCGATCTGAAGCCAACTTTATCATGATTTCCAACTTTTCCATCTTCACATAAATAGGATCATTGTACTTGCAGAAAAACACCTACAAACGAAAAATAAGTGCTTTATAAGCATGACTTGGTACTAAACATGTTTTTTTTTTTTTGGGCCAAGTAAGTAAGTTCATGGAAAAGGCATCAAGGGTTAGGCACTCACCGACAAAGGAATGTAAAGAACAAAAGTATAGAGATGACAATAAGAAAAAGAGAACCTGAGCCTATACACTGCTCTAAACGCCAAAAATATCTATCATGTCAAGGAATTGCTCAAGGATTGGTTTACACTTCCTCAACTGCCAACTAAATAAACTAGCAAGGAAAAGACTCTTTACTTTCTACTAAAAATGTGAATAAAAGAAACCAGGCAGAGAACTCATTGCTTTGCAAGTGTATGTCAAGTAAGACAAAACATATCAAGTCACCTTGATCTCGTGAGCAAGAATAGTAGGCCGCCTTTGCACAATCAGGTTGATGTTTCGCAATGCAACGTACTGAATTTCAGGTTCTGCAGATAGTAATGTCACAAGAGGGGGGGCCATTTTCTTGCAAAGATTCCGAACGACATCTGTACTTGTGATGAGTTCCATTTGTTGGAGGATCATCTGGAAGTTGGTATAAATTTAGAAGGGCAGTGTAAGGTATAACTTGCATAAGAGTCAAACAAAGGTAAATGAGAAGGAATGTCATTATCGGTATCAACATAATCTAATTTCACCTTAACAGCTGAAAGAACGACCGCGCAATTTGCATGTTGTAGTCTCGGAGTAACACGCTCCACTATATTCTCAGCCTCACGAGCATCAGCTGCCTTGTATTTGGAAAGGGCATCCAATATGAAAACTTGACCCCACCTGAACTCACACGCCAAAGGACAAAAGCACATATTACTTTACAGTAGCTCATAGTTGAACCAGTACCACTCACGTTTCAACATTTAATTCTCATGAACAGATTCATTGCTTGGATACTTCGTAAAATGTTCTATTTTCCTCTAAATACAGCACTAAAAAACCTGTTGAACAAGCAAAATGCACTCAAATAAAATGCATCAACCCAACCCTACAAATGTGGATCTGCAGAACATAGTTTTTGAATTACCACAAAAAGGAGCATACTTGAAGAAACATAAACTTACTCTGTGCACTCGTTTAGAGCAGTAAGGAGCTTTGAAAGCGTGTTGCCAGTGATCTCAAAGATGGGACTGCTACTATTCTCTTGAATCTCCGCAAGCGCTGCAACAGCATTTGCTACAACCATTGGATTATTGTCTGATATCAAATCCTTGAGAGCTTCCAGAAACCCCCTATCCTCAACTAGCTCAGCATTTATGTCATAAAGTTTCGCAACACATATAGCCGCTGTCTTGCGAACATAGGGATCATCATCCTGATATTCAGATGTTCAACAGTTATTATTCAATGACACCCACAACACAATATAAACATGGACAATTGAAGTATAATATATTTGTAACATTGGAGCATATAAGGATAGTCATTAGAAATTCAAGAGGCCCAAAACTAGTAAAAGGTTCCAATTGCCAGCTTGAGTAAACAATGATGAGACCAACCTTAAGACACCTCTGAAGGGGGTCACACAGATATTCCGTGATTTTATCAACACGAATGCATCCCATAGTCCTCACAGCCAAAGCACGAATCAGAGGATTTGGATCCTGTGAATCCTGCAAAATCAACCATAACAGTTGGTCGGAGATCCATAAAAACAACTTAAGCAGTATTACAAAGAAACAATAAAGGTACCCACAAAATATTAGCAAGGTATGAGGTAATCCATCCAGGAAATGGAAGGAATCAAGTAAACTTGAAGAAGAAAATATCTATAGAAGGATGGTATGGAAGGTGATGTTTTTGAATTTCTAAAAGACAAAAAGCAAAAATATTTGCGTGATCATGGCATGCACCCCGAGCTACAGACTCAAGAGTCATTTGCTATTTCAAACAAATATAGCTACATGCACCTATGCACCTTTTGTTACATCACCAAATGCCCTAGAAGCTTAACCTATTAGGAGATGAACTTGTTAGGTCAACAATCACCTTATGATATTAACTATGACATGAAATATATGCACGATGTCAAATCAATAAAGAAAACTGAAGATGTGAAATTTTAAATGGACGACATATAAATAATGAAATGTAGGAGGAACAAAGTTCACCACAATTCTAACCTTCACAAATGTATTTACAGCCAGAATAGCAAGGTCCGGTTGGCTCTTGGCGTAATTTATCAGATATAAATAGACAAGCTTTTTGAGCTCCAAATTCTCAGTTTGCATACAGTTGACAACGTCTGTGAACAAAGACGAAACATCTTTGCCCACAGTCATAGCAGCAATCACCTTTTTTACAGCATCTTTTCTTTTGTCCTGCATGAGAAAAGCAAAGAAGTTTGCCACTAAAATAAAGCTTCACTAGATCATAAAACCAGTGTCATAAGTCCTGCGTGAAACAAGTTCAAATTATACTTTTACGCGAAGGAGGAAAGATAGCTAGCTCCCTTCACACTACCTTAACACATGATATAATCAAGTGGCATTGCATCCCATATATAGAGCGAATTGCCAAATGATTATACCATACCACGTAAAAGAATCTATTCGATAATAAGCTGTTATAAGCCCTAAGAAACATGAAGCAGATAGCACTGGTGGATCTAGCTTATGGTGAGAGGGAACACATGACCCCCCTCAACTTTACAGAATTGCAAGTGTATATCTCTTTTACAATAGAATCTTTCAATTACTTCTTCAAGAATTTATACAAGTGCCCCCTGAATTGTATTAGATCCACCTGGTACTTTAGATAGACATTCCAGATTTTGAGCCTAAAAACACGGGAAATAGACAATTAACACACAATTTTTAAAAGATGAAAACTTGCGAGGGCCAATTGTGAAAGTATACATGATGAATCTTAAGGCGAATGATTAGATTTTGTGCACATTTCAAAAATGTTCGGTAGCAATCTGATCAAATATATAGAGGGAGAGCACCAGATTGGTGCCTCCCTTTTTTCAAGCCCCGTCACAATATTGATTCCCGTAACCACCCCTCCCAAAGTTAAGTATTTACAACTACTTTTAACGTGCCACTAAATAATTGTTATGCGCAAAACTTTCAAAACCATCTATCGTAAGTTCGTAACCACCATCATATTATCCATACCCATCCTAAAAAAGTGCTCACATATAGTGTGTGCCCACCTTCTTGCGTACTTAAAACACTTCTTTGCTAGGTGATAAAGTTTCAAGTTTGTGTTTCATTTTTGTGCCCCCTCTAAACTAAATTCCTGGATCTGCCACTGAATAGCAGAACCTTTAAAATGAGAATCAATCCATTTCAACACAGCACATTTACGGTAATCTCATACTATTAGCCCGGAGAAAATAAGAAATTGTTTGTACCATAAAATGACCGGCCAACAATGAATTGCCAAGTGGCGGGTGGGTAAGTGAAATTGTGTACCATTTGCTAAAGTTTTTTTTTTCCTTACCCCACGTACCAGACGAGGAAAAGCTGGGATATGTTTTGATGGTGGTTAGACTCTTGGCAAAGCTTGAAAAGATTTGAACCCCATGGATTGTGATCATGGGTGGTGGTTACTAATCATGGACTAGGAGTCCAGCGTAATTCTCTCTCTCTCCTCTGCACTTCTGGAGCTTATAAATAGTGGAAATGAAGATGAAGAAAGCTTGAACATATCAATCAACGAGCCCAGCCCTTCTATCATTAGTTTTTACTTTTTAGTATTTTTATTTCTAGTCGTTACAAACAAGTTTGGCGAGTCACTTAAGATGAAGAAAGCAAACAAGTTCAGCCAACTTTGATAAGGTCTACTAGCCCCTTGAGTAGGCCTTGTAAAGTTTTGACGAAGGGATTAAGGCCTACCAATTTTTGTGTAGGCCAGGCATGAATAAAACTTTTGCGCTGGAGTGAAGCCGACTACGTTTTCTTTGCAGATATTTAACAGAAAGATAAACGGCCTCCTAAGGATTCTTGACTTTGTGGGAGGCCTACGGCTGCTTGTTCGGTTTAATGCCAGGAGGTTTTACTTTTAGGAAAATCCTCCTCAAGGTCATGAGGCTAAATGCTAGCATGTCAAGAAGCCAAATTACACATGACAGGAGTGATCGTGGAGGAATAGAATTTCAGTAGAATAATGGCCGAAGATCATTAAGTGGCCCAAGAGAGACATTTGAGGGGGGGAATTGTTTGTACCATAAAATGACAGGCCAACAATGAATTGCCAAGTGGCCAGGTGGGTTAGTAAAATTGTGTTCCATTTTGCTTAAGTTTTTTTCCTTACCCAACGTACCTGACGTGGAAAAGTTGGGATAGGTTTTGATAGTGGTTGGACACTTGGAAAAGCTCAAAAAGATTTGAACCCCGTGAATTGAGATCATGGGTAGTGGTTACTGATCATGGACTAGAAGTCCAGCATACTCCTCGCTTTCCTCTGCACTTCTGGAGCTTATAAATAGTGGAAATGAAGATGAAGAAAACCCGAACATATCAATCAACAAGCCCAGCGCTTCTATCATTAGTTTTTAGTATTTTTATTTCCAGTCTTTTACATCCCCGCGATGTATTTCAATTATGCTTTCAATACAAGTCTCGTATTTCCATTTCCATCTACTTTTCTTTAAAGTATTTCTTTTATCACCGAGGCAGATTGGAAGTCCACTTCCTTGTTGAAAAAAACATCCGCTATCTCTTGTTCGAAGTAAGATTTTTGCTCACTCGCATCATTTTTTTTCACATCAGACCAAATGTGTTCCTGGCACGCCCTCACATTTCCTCGATCACACAGAAAAATTGTTGTTTCACTTTTTGAGAAAAACAGAAATTTAACCAGAAGTTATTGCATCGCAAGCTTGATCAACATCAGTAAAGCAATCGTGTGGACGTGAGTAACAAGTCAATGAAGGTTTAACGATGATCTGAACAATAAATCGAAGCAAGAAAGCAACAGATCTGATGATAATCCTCGAAAATCGTAGTAGAAACACGTCACCAGTGAAATCGAGATTGCAGTTGAAGCAGATCAAGGTCGTAAGAATCAAATGATGAAAATTCTTCTCGATACTGCGGCAGTATTACTACCACATCCGTTTGCGTACACAGACAGAACAGAATACGCGTATATACAAACAAAAAGCAGTGATTGAGAGAGAAAGAGAGGAACCTTGTACTGAGAATTGAGCTCCTCTTTGAGCTCAGGGATTTCGCCCTTCTTGGTGGTGGAGAAGTACTTGGAGTCGTGTCCGCTCATCTCTCCCTCTCTCTTTCCCTCTCTCTGTCTCTCGCCCCTGTATGGATCGACGATGTTGCTCCGTCGAATGTTGAAAATGGCACAATCACAGTCGCCGATCCAATTGAAGAGTTTTTTCCCGACAAATTACGCTGACCACCCTGAAGTATCTGACGAAAACACTGACATCCACTCGCTTTTCTGAAAATACATTGACATCCCTGCAATTCACATTCCAAATACGAATTTTCCCCATCCGTTAGTTGACCATCTTTGACTAACGGTGAATGCTGATGTCAGCAATATGTTCTCTGTACGGTGAGTACCTTTCACTAGTCTCTGTTTGGTAGTTAGGAAAAAGAAAAGAAAAAGAAACAGTAAAGAAGAAAAAATTGAGGAAAGTTTGGGAAATCTTTCCTTTCCTCTCCTTTCTTTTCCTTAGGTTCCAAATAAACCCTACAAAAATTTCTCTTGTGCTAGTTTTGTCTTAGGTTTCTTTTTGATCAGTTTTGGATGCAGTCTGGTCAACTACGTTTCTATCTCACGTCTGTTTCAATAATCTAGTTAAGTTTGACAATCACACAAAAATTAAATTAATCGGAAACTGACTAATATCTGATCAGAACAACTTGTAAATTGTAAACTGACTAATATCTGATCAGAGCAACTTGTAAACTGACTAATAACCATAGTTCTTCAAGGTGTAAATTGTAATCAAGTGTATTGAACTCTTTTTGTTTTCCCATAAATGCTTTCGGATTATATATTATTTGGTTCCCGATTTATTTGAATTTCTTTAAAGCCATTATACTCGACGAGATCTATAACGTGAACATATCTGATCATTGAAACAAATGTAAAATGGGAGACGCAACTGACTATACTACAACCGTGTAGTCCGACCCAAAACAGCAGAAAAACCGTGTCAATCAAAAAAACTAGAAAAACATAATTGTAGAGGCTTCTCTGCCACCGACAAATTGGTTAAAAAAAGAAACCCCTCTATGAATGCAGTCCGATCAATAGTGTTTCCATTTCACGTCTATTTCAATAATCTGATAGTTGAGTTCTACCGTCACGCAAAAATTAAATCAATTGGAAACTGACTAATATCTGAGTTCCACCTATTTTGGCTTTATTCAAAAAAATTTGAGTTTTGACCATAATTTTATACTCGTTAGATTCGTCTCGCCGAGAGGAATCCAGAAACCACAAAATCTTGACGCGAAACTAACAAATGCAAAAAAAAATTGAATAAAGACAAATCGAAAAAACCAATAATCCAAAAACCACTTTTAGACCAAATTAGGCCAAAGTCTAAAACGTGAACGGATCCGTTCATTGAAACCGACGCAAAATGGGGAACGCAACTGATTGGACTACTACTACAGTACTACACCCGCGCAGTCCAACGACTCCACCCCAAAACCGTAGAAAAGCAGTGTCCATGAAAAAAAACAAAAAACAAAAAGAAAACAGAAAAAACGTATGCGATGATGCAAAATTGCAAATGCCTCCTCTAGTTCTCTTTCCCTTATTATGTGGAGGGCAATTAAAAAAGAAACAGAACAACGCATGGGATGATTCGAACTCCGTCTTTATAATAAGAATCGAAGATTTTCTTTTCTCCTCTCTAGAAATGTTTGCCATCGTGGACGCCGCCGACCACTTCCCGCGTGTTTGGCGCCCTTAATTCCACGCCACGAATCACTTCTCCCTCCTTGTCTCTCTCTACATGACACACACGCACCCACGTAACCGTCTTCTCGTCTGTTCCTTCTCCTTTAACAGCTCTCTCTCTCTCTCTCTCTCTCTCAACCTCCACACCTCATTATCTGCTCAAACTCGTGCAAAAAAACTGTTAAAGCCTCCGTTTTAGAGATATAGAAGGGTCAGTTTGGGAATGGTGAACACGAGGCAGGGTCTTCCTCCGTGGGTAAGCGCGGCTGCAGCATCTTCGAGAGTTGAAGTAGACGCAAACGTGACCTCTGTTTCCGGGGGGATAGATGGTGCTGGAGATTCTTCGTCACAATCTCGTCATTCCAAAACCCTAGCCGATTTCGATTTGAGTTTTGGAGAGAGGGCATTCTCTGCTGCTGGTGCTGCAGTCCTCTCGGCTATCCTCGTTAACCCTCTCGACGTAGCCAAGGTAGTATTTCATTTCGCCCCAATTCGTTAGTTATCTAGTGCCGTTTCTATTGGTTGTCGAATTAATTTTAGGATGTTTGTGTTATCCGATTTCACAGATTGTTAGTGGGTATGAGCAATTTGATTGAATTGAGGTATATGCTTAGCTGTTTACTATGCTTGGTTTCTCTTGTTCACAGTGGCGTAGTCAGGAGCCGAAATTTGTTGTCATTAGGGCAACAATTAAAACACTTTACATTGTTTGTAAGAACAAAGAATTCATCCGTTTTTTGGATTTTTCACCAAAAGTTTGATTCTTTCTAAGAGGGTGTTTGGCCCCCAACTTTTTACATTTTCTCATTCTCTTTTTCTCCTTTTTGGTGTTTGGGAGAAAACACCCAAAACTCTTTCTATGAGAATGAGTTTTCCAAATTGAACAATCTAGGCTAGAAGTGAAAAAGAGGTCCAAGGCTCCTTTTCTCATTCTCATTCTCATTTTGATTTCTCCTTCAATTTCTCTCACCCTTTCTACCCTTCCCCTTGTCCTCCATTCTACACCTCAGTAGCATATAGCACATAGCATACACGTGAAGCTTCCTGCCAATTGCTAACAAGTGCATTTTTATTATAACCTGCTTTCCTCCTGTACATTTCACGCTAGTTCAAAATTTTTTACTTTTTTGCAATTACTTTTTTTTTTTTATCGTTTGTTAGGATCGGAAATCTCACATGGGTTTTGGGAGACATGCATTGATGCAATTACCAAAAAAGAAGAGCAAAAAATATTTTAAAAATCATAATACATTTTTAAGTACTAAAATATTTCCTAAAGTATGTTTTTATATATGCATTTTTAAGTGCTAAATTGCAAATTGCCCACTGTGGCTACTGGCTACTTGGAACTTCCAGATCGTAATATTTTATGTATGCATTTTTATGTATGCATTTTTCTTAAAGTAATATTTGATATTTTACTGTAACAATATTGGATAAAAAAAAATGTATTTTCAAAATTGGATGGGTCCTATTTACAAAAATATTTCCCAATTAGAATTTATAAAAAATGCTAAAAACAATATTCGTATACATTTTTATAACATAATTAATAATAAGGGCAAAATGGTAAAAAATCATTCCATAACTCATTTTCATCAATCTTCTCCCAAACACTACTACTTTGCAAAATACATTCTGTACATTTCTCCCAAACACTCCTCCAAGATTCAAAACTCATTCTGGCCATAATCCAAAAAGCCAAAAAGCCAAAAAGTTAAAAATGAAAAGCTGAAAAGTAGCCATCGAGCCATATCGATGAGCAGAACGGTTCAACGTTTGGAATCTTCGAGACTGTCAACCACTCTGAAGATCATAATCATCGGATATCAATTGATATTGATATTTTTCTGGAACGCATTTCATGTAATAAAAAAAAATGAGGGAAACGAAATTTAAAAACACTGAATCAAAACCCATTTTTGCGACTACTGGCCTGAAATTGATGAACTGAGATCAATGCATAAAAGGTTCTAAGTGAAACTAAAAAAAAAATGGAACAAATTCTACTGGGATCATGGCCACCACTGGGCTTGAATTCACTCCACAGGATGATGCCTATTTTCTTCAATTATCAAACTTTCACAATCGTCATTTTGTGTCATGGTGGTTTCTATCTTGAGATAGCATATCTCTGCTTGCTTGAAGTTTTAACATCTCTCTTACCCCTTCCTCTTCCCTTCTCCTTAATTCGGTAAAAAAATTTGCCGTTGAGTAAATTGGTACAAATTATAGTTTGAGGGTTCATTCTATTGGTCTTATTGACTAGACAATGCCTCTAAGCAGAGGATCCAATTAGTCGTCATTTCCTTCTTATGTTTCCTGTTTTTCTAAGTTGCTAACCATGAGGGTATTTTTTGATGAAGTGATGTCACTCTCCAAAAAATGGTTGCATTAGGATTTAAAAGAGTTGTCTCGACTTGACTTGTCAGTTCATTTTTTTTTCTTGAATTCTGCATCGGCAGTGGAAAGATACAGCCCACTGACTGTAGTACTACAATGATTTAACTAGATGTCTGGTGAACTTGATTGGGTCTTATTTATACTCCCTGTTTCCAGACAAGGTTGCAAGCGCAGGCTGCTGCCATCCCTTATGATGATCTTTGCAGTATGGCATGTTTCGAAACAAACACGGTAAGTTCGCAAGGAATACATCTTGATTTTCACATTTGAATTGTGACCTGGTGGGACAACTTTCAGTTTTACATCTGAATATCTATTAGATAAGTTTATTAATTTCGTCAAAGAAGAGAGGCACATAGTGTCACTTAAGTCTCCTTGTTTCTGTCATATGAACTTATTCTAATAGTTATCTGATTGGCTTTCAACAGTTGGAGACTCCGAATGCATTTCCTGAACACTTTTTCTCTCGCTACTAACTACTATTACCAATACCAATATAACTCATAACAACCAACATTATCATCCACCTTCGTCTTATTATCATGATAATATTGATTTGTCGATGTTAGGATTTAGTTTTTGCTAGGAAGTTGTTCCTTTTTCTTTCTAATGCTTATGCTCTAGTTATTATTGGAAACTTGCAATTGTTTTTAGATGCTTCCAGATATGAGATGTTCTCCATCCTGCACTCGTGCAGTTCTTGGTGCTAAACCAGAATGTGGTCCGGATTGTTCGCGGTATACAAGCACAATGGATGTCTTCTACAAAGTCGTACGCCAGGTTGGTCATTTTAAGTAATGAGTGATGCATGTACTTATATTTCCATTTTCAGAAGACACAAAACATCTAGCTGAAAATTGTTTTATGCTTGAAGTGCTTTTAGTAGTAGTTCCTACATAATTTGACTATTTTATGGACAAAGACCAAGGAAATTGGCCTGGCGATCTGGTTCGTCATAGTAAAGCAGATGTTATTGTTTCTTTTGTCTTGGGTTTAACAAGAGGAACTATTTCCTGCTAGTCAAACCGGACCCATTCTTCAAATGTATTTGGCTTTACATGTGAAAGTAATATGATGTTTCAGGTCTGACTGAACAAGTTCATTAACATCATGATATTGTTGCGTGATCCTTAACAAGTTTGATTGACTTTTGGTTTCAAGTTTCTCTTCCGATTAACTACAAGTTTCTATCAAGTCTTGTTTATTGGGTTGCCACTTCAGATTAGTATAGCACCATAATATTTGGCTTACACAAGCAGTATGTATATGTTAAAGAGTTGTTCTGAGGTGTTTAACTGGCATCGGAATGTGCAGGAAGGGTTGGCAAGACTTTGGAGAGGCACAAATGCAAGTTTAGCTTTGGCGGTGCCAACTGTAAGTTTGTTATGACTAGAATTTCTTCTTCCTGCTTGAGCTCTCTTATAGGGCTAAAGCCTGCTCATAGATTTGGTATGAGGTTCTATTTTAGAACTTACAAACAAGATGTTATGGACTTACTTTTCTCATGATAAAATCACCAGGTGGCGATCTACTTGCCTTGTTATGACATTTTGCGCAACTATGCCGAAGAATTCACTTCAAGGAATGCTCCAAGCCTTACACCCTATGTCCCTTTAGTTGCTGGCGCAGTCTCGCGGTCATTCGCTTGTATCACTTGCTACCCTATTGAACTTGCAAGAACACGCATGCAGGTATTACTTGTCATGCAGAAATTTGTGTTTCTGTTTTTGATCCGACAGAAATTTGCATTTCTGTCCCCTATATTTTGACATGTATAGTTCTATGTAGTGGTACTATGCCCATTCTGTAGTTGAAAATTTCATTGACCCCCATTTTTTCCTCAATGATCCAGAAAAAGGTGTATTAAAAACATTACTTTTGGTAAATCTAGTTATTTAGTGGCCAGCTGAATTAAGATATAATGAGCTACACTATGAAACTTCCTAGTTTTTTGATGAACTTCTCCCAATGTGGATCATGAATTCTTGTGGTTAAAAACTTGACTTCCTCCTCCACCATGATGTTGGATAAGGATTTTTCTGTTGCCATATCAGCTTTTAGCTTGAGTTTCTAACTCTGTTTTGAAATTCTTCTTGACTTTAGGCATTCAAAGAGGCTCAAAATGGTGTGAAGCCTCCTGGAGTTTGGAAGACTTTGGCTGGGGTCATCTCCCCTGTCAGGAGCACAAACAGCCTTCAAAACTGTAAGTTGATCTCTGGATTCAGATGTCAAAGGTCATCTGCACATAAGTGTCATTTCCACGGTCTAGCTTATATATTAATAAGCCTACTTAAGTATTGACTGCCTGACCAAGCCAATTCTTCGCAGTGGTGAATTCCCCCCATGTTTATCATTAAATCTGGGGGAAGATAGGTGGTGGATTTTAGCATGGACGAAGCTTGTTAGGATAGTCATTATAGCTTTTCGGTTTGTGTAATAGTACCTGTTTCGATGCTCTTACCACCAATGCAAAAGCTCATTTTCATGAGATGCACTAGTAGCAGGTAATGGAACAACCAACTCTTTATAGGTCCGGTGAAAGTAAATTTTATCGACGGTGTTGTAGGTACACTTCTCATTATTAGTGTCTTCTTTTACGTTCTTAAGGATCAGGAAGCTGAGCTTCCACCTGATGAAGTTCCCTGTCAACATAATACACGGAGGTCCTGCTGTATTAGTTGCTCAATGAACAAGTCTGTGTACTGTGTAGTAAGAATTTTTTTCAGAACTCGCAAGTATGACAACCACCTCTAAAAATCCTCTTTTTTTTTAGTTAATTATGTTAGGCTCTTAAGAAATGTGTTGTGTAATTTCACATCGCCTTCAGAAAAGGGGAAAGCAAACCCTGTTTGCATAATTTCTGTATATGTTTTCTCAGTTCATGTTTCTATATCATTCTGTCATTTGGCAGTACAAAGCTACCGCATCCTGTGGACAGGCCTTGGAGCACAACTTGCACGTGACGTTCCATTCTCCGTCATCTGCTGGCAAACCCTTGAGCCTGTGAGATTTCATTGAATCTCTTGGAATTGCAGGGATCACTGTGGTTCTTATTTGTGAGTAAATGAATTATGAAGATTCAACATGAAATGTTTTGGTTTTTGTTTTTATGCAGACCAGGAGAAGAATATTGGGTCTAATGGGTGATGAACCCAGTGTGGCCAATGTCCTGGGGGCAAACTTCTGTGCTGGCTTTGTTGCCGGAAGCCTTGCTGCTGCTGCTACATGTCCTTTAGATGTTGCTAAAACTAGGCGGCAGATTGAGGTTGGTTTTCTCATATGAACTTTCTTGGCACACATTTATGGTATTTAAATTTAGGACCAACCCAATATGTCTTCATTGCTTACTGCCACTCTGCCTTGGAGGAGAAAGTCATGGTGACAGAAAAAAATGCATCGAGAGAAATTAGCGCCACTAATTCGATCCGCCAAGGAAATGCATTCAAGTACATATTTGGTACCCTGTGAGGCTGTGAGCAATAGGAATGTCATTCATTTCTTTACTCTAGTGCATGACGAATTGAAATGCTTATCCATTATTTCTTCTTGACCTTTATGAGATTATTGATTACATCTAGAATTAATAATCTCTAGTGTAATATACTTAGTTTATGATGTTAATAGTTTTCATAAACTAAATTGAGTCAGGAACTGGGATAAGTTGGTTTTTTAAGTTGATGTATTGTGAGAGAATGACATGATTCGTAAAGCGCAATAAGATTATGCAACGATGTTAATTTAGTGTTCATCCACAACATAAGAGTTCTGACTCGGATTTTGCTGATTACTGGATTTTTAGAAGGATCCTAACCGAGCAATGAAGATGACCACAAAACAGACATTGCTTGAAATCTGGAGGTGTGTAGCAATCTATCACTGTTCTACATCCCTCATCATTAAAGTATTGATGCTGCTATTATGTTTTGCTTCTACTACTAAATCATGGCCCTGAATCAGGGATGGAGGAATGAGGGGACTATTTACAGGAGTTGGTCCTCGTGTTGCTCGAGCTGGCCCTTCGGTTGGAATTGTGGTTTCTTTTTATGAAGTTGTCAAGTATGCTATGTATAAAAGACGGACAATTGAATGATCCTCTTCAATTCCCATCAAAGGTACAAAGGACTTGGCCAAAAAAGGCTACATTTTTCTTGGATGTTCCAGCTCAAGGGGCAGCTACTTCGACCAAGATTTTTTGAGGCATTACAGGTTTTTATGGGTTTCGCAAAGTTGAGACTAATTAGGGTGATGGAGCAGGATGATAATCGATTCTTCGATTCAGCAGAGATGATGCAGAATTTGTCAATTTCATCTCTTCCTTGAGATGCAAGGGAAAAAGAATAAGAAAGGTTTTTTTCGCTTTTATTATTAAAATAAAGTGATAAAGAATGACACACATGATTTTTTTTGTGTGTTAATATAATTTATAAGAATTTCATCATTTCTTGAGACGACATCTATCCAATATTGCCTTTCTTTTTACCATTGCGACTAATGCACATTGTTGCTGTTATTATTGGGCGATCTTTATTTTGTATTTTGTTAACCTTTATTTATTTTTGAGAATCAGGTAAAGACTAAGAACATCGCAAGATAAAAGCAAAATAATTTCTACTAAATCACTGGACATTGTATTCCAAACTAAATACAGTAGCATTTTTTTAACCCAAATAGAATTCCAAAATAAATAACATATGCAAGAATTTCTACTAAATCACTGGAAATTGATGGACCATTCCATTCAAGCCAAGCCTAGAGGGAAAGACCATTTCTGTTTAGAACAAGTTGTAAGAAGGAGCATCCAAGGGATGAATGATGTATGTGAGCACAAGGGCTGCAAGCATCAACACACAAGCAATCCCCTGGTCGATTGAAGTTCCTGCAAAACAACCAAAAGACAAAACACCAATTTGAGATATTATGCAAAAGAAAAGCGAGAACTACACAAGATTTTTATGCGGATTGGACAGAATTTGAGATATTTACTAACAACAATGCAGAAACAAGTGTGTGTGTGTGTGTGAGAGAGAGAGAGAGAGAGAGAGAGAGAAACCATCGCTGACAGGGGCAGGAGCAGGTGCCATCGACTGAGCGCGAGCGGACGGCGAAACTGCGGCGAAAACAATTGCGAATACAGCCATTAAAACACCAATGAAGACCCTGGACGAAGCCATTCTCCCTCTCTCTCGATTGAAAATCTAGCAAAAACTAATCAGCAAAGCACAGAGAGAGAGAGAGAGAGAGAGAGAGAGAGAGAATTTGTGTGTGGTGGTTGTGATTTGGAATTGAGGGGTTTTATAGAGTTTGGTTGGGTCCCACTTGATGGAAACCAGGCCATGTGCCGCCTCCTGATTCCAATTTCAGCCATGTTGGTGGACTTGCAAATGCAAATTCATTTCATTTGATTGGGGGTTAGGTTGAGTGATTTATTTCATTTATCCGTTACTTGTAGCTTTAACCGAAAATTTCAAATTTCAAATTTTTAATCCCTCTCTTTTTCATTGGATTTAAATTTTGAGACAGCAGTGTTTATAGCCTAAAGTTTTTCCTTCTTCTGAGCATTAATTAAGGCTACAGATATTTACAAATTGATTTGGCACAAACAAATAAAAAATGAATGAACACGCATTTGAATCCTCGTTGAAGTGGTGCCAAATTTACTTGCTTAACCAATCATAGATAAATGAACAGAAAATTTATTCATTGGGTAATAACAAATGTGCCAATGCTCTAACAAATGATACTCCAATCTCTCTGTGGGAGACTTTCAAGCGTTTATCTTTCCATTCCAACATGTATTGTTAATTTGCTTCATGCGGATGTTATTGCGAATAAATGCTTGAGATCAAATGTACGACAGTACGAGAAAGGGACCATACCCAAAGATGGAGCCAGGGAGAGGCTAGTAGGGGCAGTCGTCCCCCTTACGTTTGAAAAAAAAAAACAATTTATCATCAAACTATATAGTCCTATCCCCCCTCCGTTTTTTCGTTAAAAAAAATAATAGCAACAGTTTTAATATTTATCAAGCTATGAAACAAATTCGTACTAAAATTGGTTTTAATGAAGTTTAATTACAATTATGTAATATTTACTCCATCAAGCTATGAAACGAGCTGTTGATAATCGATGGGGTTCTTGTTTGGGTTCTTTTCTAGTTTGATGGATTTGTTCAGTGTTAAGAGACATCATCAATGATCTAGAAAAGTTGAGTGAAGTGTTGGGAAAGACAAGAAAATGCACACTATATCATCTTGTCAATAAGTTAATTTAGCTTATATTAACTTTACCCGTTTCAACGGCTACAACCGAACATGTATTTTTTGCTATGAAATGTGTGAAGACAAGACTTCGCAACAGGATGGAGGATGATTATTTAGCAAATTTCTTGATCACTTATATTGAGAAAAAATATTGCTCAAGAGTTGAACACAAACTCTATCACTGATGCTTTTAATAACAAGAAAGTGCGTCGAACACAGTTTAAGATGCCTAATTTCAGTAAATACAAGATAAAATTAGATAAATGTTAATATCTTTTGCAATCTAAGTTGATATTAGAAACATGTTTAGTTTCATATGTATTGGTAGTATTTTGCATTTTTTTTTTTTTTGAGTTAGTAAAAATTCATATCATTACTTTTATTGTGTTTGAGAGAACTATAACATGACAATAATGTTCGCGGCATTAAAGTACTCAATCGTGGCATTATTATTTGCCTAAACAAAATTGAATCATTGTTATCCAAACTCGCATCGATTGGGATGGAGTAAATTCTGATTTAAATTCACGATCACCATCTACAATAGTTCTAACTTCCGAATTTTTTGAACTGGAAAGGTTGCACTAGAGTGCACTTGAGCTCACCCTGCATATTTAACTAACTGAAAACACTTATTTTAACTAAGATTAACATGCCAAACTAGTTAAGCGAATGCAGAACCATATTGACATCGAGACCGATTCCAATTTTTCCAGTCTTGAGCAATAGGAACTTCAAACCTAAAAATATCATAGCTAAATGTGAGAAGCAGCGTATTCTTGCTAAGATAAATATATTATGGAGCTAATGGTAAAAATCATCCAAGATTTTCTCACATTAACATGTTACTACATAGCACATGACCTGAAATGTTGGAAGATAGTAAATGTGTACACCCCACATGTGCGAAACAGTTTGATGAGCATAACCAGGAGCCAACAGGCACATGCATGCACCGAAATATATCCAGTCAACATTATATGTGACACCATATTGCATAGGTGGGACCGCATAACATGCAAGGCTATACATACCACATGGCAGGAGTGCATGAGTAAACAAGGAACAACTTACTCATCCAATGATGTAAAACCACATATACAATAATAATCCCTACTCATTTTCCCAGGTGCAGGCTAATGCAGTAAAGTTTGACCAAACAAAACATAAACAGTGGCGAATTCCGTGTCATATGTTACATGTCATATCATGTTCAAAAGAGCAGCAAACCAAAATGATAACGTATCAATCCCACTGTACCATCTTTGCCTTCCAGCAGCAAAAGCTAGGTAACATACTTGTTTTGTTAACGGCTCACAACGCTACTTTTGGATCCACTGATCCTGTAGCATTGCCTTCTCCAGTCAAAATGTGGTCTGGATCCTGCATAACCATTAAAAAATCGTTGATATCAGTTATCAGCTATGACGAATTGCAGATGGCAGACACCGAGGCCAGGGCAGATTTACCTCCATTCCCCATTTGATGTAATCTGGAGACTCGCATGCTTTATATTCGTCAACCAAACTCTCAATTATGTCCCTTGATTCATCAAACTCAGAAAGATCATTGTCCTGCATGTTTCACGTCGTATAAGAAACAGACCCATGTAATACAGAACCGTAAAAGAGTGCAGCATAAGATATACAAGCTCTGAATGATTATTTGTGTACGATAATCATCCAAAATTACGATTCTTAACACATCAACAAGCTAGAGCTGAAATACGATTCTGTAGTAATGACGTCGGAAACTTACAGCAAACATAGGGAACTTCCGATAGTTATCAAGAAAGGCTTGTTTCTTTCTCAGCTTCTCGTACTGGCTTAAACATTTGCTGAAGAGGTGCCGGATACTAGTATGACTTGCGAGCATAAGTCCACTGACCTAAAATATATATAAAAAAAAAAGGTGCAACATGTGTGTGTTCAATAGATAGACTTCCAACATAAAACGGTTTCCGAAATGGCAAAGGTCAAAGGCATGTCACATTTACTATAGCATTCAAGCATAAACGACCAATGAAAAGTTGCAATAGCAAGTCAAAATCTCACCCTATGGGCAGTTTGAACATATGGAGATTTTCTAGACAAAGCAACCTGCATGAATGGGAAAGCACAAGATACCACCACATACAAAGAAATCAGAAAAAAATATGAGTTGCAAAGATCAGTAGTCCACCAAAATGCTTAGAAGAGCCATACCTGAATGCTTGCAGGACCCCATTCTATGAAATTAACGAGTTTCCTTTCACGAATTCTCTGCAAACTTTCATGAACCTGATTTGAGAAGCACAAGTATCAGAATTTGTTTCATTCACATAGCTCATCACAACTATCACCGACACACCATCCTAACAGAAAAGCACAAACTTCACACCTGAATTATGGTCTACATCCCAATCAATTTGAAGTGCAGTTGACCTACTAAATTTTGTATCCAGTGTCACTTCATCTCTCTTTTTACAATCATGTCACCTCATAGGACTTAAAGCAAATGGAAAAGTAGGCAGTGTAAAATTCTGGAAAGCAGGGAGTAAAATATTGTCATTACCTGCGTGGGGTCCACTTCGCCTTGAATAATATTTAATATTGATATGTATTTGGCCTGACTGGCTTCTTTTGTCCGAGCATAAGATGAAACCATGATATTCTTCGTCTGCAAAACAAATCCCATCAGATTCATGGGTTCCCAATGCTTTATTAAAAGACATAACTACATAAGCAAGTTCCTCTTGCCTGCAAAAGTCTCCTCATAACATCTAGTACCGTAGTTTTCCGAATCAGATTAGCCTGCCAAGAAGAGAGATATGTGTGTGTCAGACATCAGCTTTAATGATAGAAATGTGTGATTCATATGCATAAAATATTTTGCTGCAATAGCTAAATCTCAAAACATTTCATAATTTAATTTCTCCAACTATCAGTGTTATAGATAAAGTGCCACAAAATTGGCATTACACTTTAGTAATCACATCTTTCACCAGGACTAGAATGCCTCCCAAAAGAAGATGAGAAAACTACACATTTCAAACAAAAGCTTGCACAAAGTTCTGAGCAAATAATGCAAATCGATCAGTTCATGTGCTACAGAACTACTAATAATCAATCAAATGAATTGCAGAAGAAATATAGTGAACTGGCCAAATATTACCATGTCAAACTTACTTGGCGCTCCACTGTAAGTGGTGTGTATCCAGTCATAAGAAAATGGCATCTTGGTGTTGGAATTAAAGAGGCAAGAAGGCCAACTAAGTCGTTGTTCATATATCCAGGATAACGCAACGTGGTCGTGCTCGCTGACATGACAGTAGACACCAATGAATTTGTTTGAGCAAAAGTAGGATTTGAAAGATGAAGACGCTCCACCGCAATTCTATTAAGTGCAGTATTATCGAGAACAACAACACAATCAGCATTTAGGGTAAGTCGCTTGAGTGTCAGAAGCGAATTGTATGGCTGGACCACCACATCACTTGTCTCCATCTGATTAGGAAAAACACTATACGTCTGAACAAGCTTTTTGCTGTAGCGATCATTCAGAGCCTCCAACAAATATGAACCCATACCTGTACGCAATCATCCGATTACTTATTCAACAGAGAGTACGTGACAGGTAGTTAAAAAGCACAATTCATGTATTTTACACAAAGAAAGTAAAAAGAAAAAAAGCAAAGCTGAGTTTATTGTGACTGCGTGTCAGTTTGCCAGTTGAACCGGGAGTGGAAAACAAAGCATATCATTGTGCTTCAAAAAAGAAGAAGCACAAAGCATAGTGAGAGGCTACACGAGAAATAATGAACTGTCACAATGCTTCAAGATTCAACAACGGTTGATTAAAAGGAAATGTTAAGATGGTTGGACCTGAGCCTGTTCCTCCAGCAATTGAGTGGCATAAAACAAAACCCTCAAGACTATCACTTCCATCAGCTTCTCTGTCAATCATATCCATTATGTCCTCCTCAACACCCTTTCCCTGGTCATAAAATGTTGGCACATCAATAAGTGAGATGTACTTTATAACTTACACGCCAACGTGTACAGGTATATAGAAGTCAATCATTAGCATGTACCTCAATTCCATTATAATGAAAATGTAGTTATTGGCAAACAAATTATTAGGAATGAAATAACAAGTAATACGTTTCCTGGTGATTTTACAGCATTTAAAATGGAAAAAAAAAAATTCATCGTCGGTGAAACCGGAAGATTAACCAAGAGTGTCGTGAAAAAAAAAAAGTGAAGAAGAAATTAATATACCTGGTGATATCCACTAGCCCAATTATTGCCAGCACCCCCACCATGATCTGCAATAAAGACATTCTCCTGATTGTAGAGGTTTCTATATTCACCGTTCTGAATACCATTGATCACCCTGGGCTCCAAATCAATAAGCAAAGCTCGTGGTACGTAGTGTTGATCGTCAGCTTGGTAGAAAAACACATCTTTCCTGTCCCCTCCCTACAACATTTCAGACTATGTAATCACAAACCACAATGCTCAATCAGGGAACGAGTAACAGTAAATGGGTAATTGCAGCAACCTATTTCAATGACATCAATATAATCCAAGTGACTCTTTTCACTTCCAAAAGGCCAAAACTTAGCCTAATGTTAGACATGATGGAGCACGTGTACAGATCACTCCACACCCAGAACATTACATTTGAGGGTTCATTCGAGCAAGACTTATAAATAAGTAAAGTACCAGTTTCCCCACTACATAAGCAGAATAATTGTACTCCAACCAGCCAAACCTCTAGGACAGTTACTCATCTATTATTAATACAAAGGGAACACCTATTTATGGCATGAGCGTGAGACTGAGACCGGCTCACCTCATAATTTCCTGAACTACCCCTTTAACAGCCCAAAAACAGCCAAGAAGGACAAAAAGAACTGCTTTCTTCTCCTCTCTTTTTTACTTTCATGAATCATCTTTCAGAAGAGATTAATCTCGATTGAGGAATTTCCTTTGTTGCATAATATGGTTTTCACACACATCGCATGTGCTTGGGCTTCTAGTGTCTGTATTCCACATTCATATATGCATGTTCATGTACATGAACAAAACATTCAACTTGAAAGAAATGTTAAAATTGTTACAGAGAACCCTAAAAAATTGGGGCAAAATTGAACCCAAAACATGATAAAAAGTGCATTCGTCTAAAGTAATCACTAAAAGCATAATAGACACTTCACCACGGATACACCTCAGTTTTTTTCTCAGGCCAGCTTCTGCACAACTCAGACTGGTAATGTTGGGAGTCCAATCTTACAGTCCAATAGTGGGTCCAATTAAAGCCGGAGCAACACCTCGAGTTAAAACCAACACAAGGACAAAGTAAAGGAAAATAAATAATTCAGCTTAACTGATTCTGCTTCTTATTTTCTAGTCTAAACATGAAACACAGATAGTATTGATAATCCCGTTCATTTCTCTTCTTCCTCATTATTTTTCGTAGTCGTCAACCAAACGGATCAAAACAGAAATGGGGCAAGGGAAAAGAGTGAACCTGAGTAGCGAAATCTTCGAGAATGCCGTCTTTACTGATGCCGTGCTCGAGACAGAGTTGCTTCCAGAACTCCATCCCGATCTGGTTCCCGCATTGTCCCACTTGCAGAGTGATTATTTCTCGCGGCATTCTTCTCTCTTTCCCTTCGTTTTCACGAGGAAATTAGGGCTCCGATCTGAGCAAAAGTGGGGCAATCGCCGGCGGGTGGGTACTTTGTTTTCTTTTGAAAAAGAGAGAGGGAAAAGTGAGAATTTTTCCCACGGAAATAATTCATCTGGGCCGCTCTGTGGGGAAGTAGAAATGATGAACTGTGCCGGCCAATATTAACGTGAGCTGCTGGTGCTATCTTACGCGGTATGTATTGGTTTAGAAAAAGGACTTGTTTGGGCCTTTGGTGGGTAGAAGGCCCGAACTAGACAATCCCCTAATGTCTGGCAACAAACTTCAACAACTACTTTTGTTGGGCTTGCTGTAGTAAATCAAACGAGATGGAGTACTATATCACCAACAATAGGAACAAAGAATTTCCAATTGTTTAAAAATTCTTGAATTCGTAACCTGAATAATGATGACATAATTTTACCATCTTTTTAGAAAGTAGTAATTCCAACACTTATTGAAATCATTTTAAACTAGTCTAAAATAATGAATGGGCTTCCAATGATAAGAGGCAATTGATAAATATTTTCAACGCTCGTGCATAATTCCAGTCGTAACATGATTTGTTTAGTGTTTTGATAATTCCTGCCTTTTCAATTGCAACTTCTATACATTCATTATTGCCTTCATTGTTATTTTTTCCAATCAAATATTGATATACTCTTGAACCCACTTTCAGCTTATTATTCTTTGAAATACGGTGTTTAGCTAATGATGACATTACTGGCCTGGAGTGGCATTTGATCAATCTTTATGCAGTGGGAAGAGCTTAAAAGATACAGGCAGCAGACTATGGGTGATTGGGCCTTATGGCTACATGGCTCTTAAGTTAGATATTGCCAAGGCATATTATAGAGTTGAATGGACATACTTAGAGAAGGTCATGGTGCATATGGGCTTTGATATGAAATGGATACGATGGATAATGAATTGTGTGTCTATGGTATCGTATTTTGTGAAAGTCAATGGTCAACAATATGGATTTATTAGACCATAGAGGGGGCTACGTCAAGGAGATCTTCTTTCCCCGTATTTATTTCTATTGTGTGCTGAAGGTTTTTCTAGCCTGTTGAATCAAAGGGAGAGTCAAGGACGAATTAAGAGGATGGAAATTGGTCGGAATGCTCCATCAGTTTTACACCTTCTATTTGCAAATGATTCCTTGGTTTTTTTTTTGCAAAGCATTAAAAGAGGAATCGAAGGAGATAAAGGATGTGTTGGATACGTACAAGAAAGCCTCAGGTCAACTGGTGAATGTTTAAAAGTCTTCCATTCTTTTTAGTCACAATACTTACATAGGCTAAGAGAAATGAATGCAAAGGTATTCTAGGATTTAATAATAGTTCAACGAATGGGAAATACCTGGGGATGTCGTATATTAAGGAGAGTGTGGTTAACAAACTCAACATGTGGAAGGGAAGTTTGGCAAAACCAGCTGGGAGAGAGATCCCTATTAAATTAGTTCTTTTTACTGTGCCATTTTATGCCATGGCTTGTATCAAAATTCCTCATGGGGTATGTAAAGAATTGAATTCTATGATAGTAAAGTTTATTTGGAGTGGAGTAGATGAGAAGAGAAAGGTCCATTGGATAAGTTGAGCTACAACGATGGAAGTGAAAAGGAAAGGTGGACTTGGTTTTCGAGATTTGGAAACATTTAATTTATCCATGCTGGCTAAACAATGATGGAGAATGTTGGGAGGAGACGACTCTTTTTTCTATATATTGTTTAAAGCCAAGTATTTCCCTAACACAACATTCCTGGAAGCTCAATCAAAGAATGCATCATCTTGGGCATGGCAAGGCATTATGACTAGCAAGGGTGTAGTGAAAGGGGGATGGAAGTGGAGTATAGCAAATGGACAAAGTGTTAAGATTTGGGGCGAACCATGGCTCAATGAGTCCCAGTACCAAAAAATTGTGACCCCAAACTCAAATGATAGTAGATGGACAAGGGTGTGTGATATGATAAATGTCAACTGTATGGAGTGGAAGGAGGCAACAATCAAAGAGATTTTTAAGTATCAAGAAGCAAGCAAATTCTAAGTATCCCTCTCAGCAGAACCAGAGTGCTTGACAAACGTATTTGGAAGCGTACTTCAAATGAAAAGTTTACAGTAAAGTCTACCTATGTTATTGCAAAGGAAATGATTCAAATGACAAGAAGTAGTCATGGAGAGAGAGGGCAAGCTAATGGAAGTTGTGAAGATGAAGGTAAACGGATAAGGATTTGGCATATTAAGGTGCAAAGAAAAATCAAGTTTTTCAATTATGATATGATTAAGCATGCCGAGTTTGGTTGTTGTCTCCCTTTAGCTTTTGGCTTGACGTTATGGGAACATCCCAATTGGGGGATGTGTGGAAGGAAGTTGGGTTAAACATTCAAGGGAAAGAAAGTGGATAGCACTAGACTTGTTTGCTACCTTTTGTTGGCATATATGGCTGGCTCGAAATGAATGGATTTTCAAGGGTGAGAGAGTGGAAGAAACAAGAACTCATGCAAAGGCTATGGACGATTTTAACACCTATGTTGTGGAATTAAACAAGGTTAGAGCTGGGATGGAAACACGAACCGAGGATATTAGCACAAACTAGAATCCACCTGTCAAGGCAGTGCTTAAAGTTAATGTTGATGGGGCTTTTGATGCAAGATCTAGAAAAGGGGGAGTGGGGTTGGTGATCCGAGATAATTTGGGCAACATTTTGGAAAACCAAGCCATCCCAATACTCCTTAGTTCATTGGTAGAATCAGTTGAGGCACTAGGAGTGAGATTTGCATTAATCTTAACAGCAAATAGAATGGAAAAGGACTACATTGTGGGAGGAGATGCACAAACGGTGATTCAAATGCTGCAAGGGACTTCTAACATCAAGGCTAGTTTAGTAGTGGTTATCAAAGATTCTGTTAATTTAGCAAGTCATCTTAATTCATGTTCTTTTAATTTTGTTCCAGGCACTTGTAACAGGGTAGCTACTATTATAGCCAAGTATACCCTTTCGTTGGTTATCTCTACAACCTGGCAAGGGAATTTTTCAGGTTGGGTTTGTAAAGAAGCCGCTTATATGTTCCTATTTCACTTTGATCAATAAATTCCCTTACCGGTTGCCAAAAAAAAAAAACTCTTGATCAGATCAGACGAAGAGCAAAGATTATGTTCACTGCACACTCAGTCTGCAAAAGTTCACTCAAATCATGCATCAATAATCAAGATCACAAATTAGTACACTACATAGTAAGACACATAGAGGTTATACGAAACTTTGTTACAGGTGACTACAACCTTTCCAGCAAACTCAAACTCTGCATCTACTCAATGATATTGTTTGACTCCCCACAATCAAATCCTTGCCTTATGCAATAACTGAAGTAATCAGTGAGGCCACAAGAAGGCTCCAATGGCAAACTTCCTCTTGTGGTGGACATCTCCGGTGACCGGAAGCCCGTACTCGGCGAGCAAGCAATCAAGCTTCCACTCCGGCATGGCCTCGTACTCCGCTTTGGTGTACCTTGGGTAATGCAGAGGCATCTGAAAGTATCCGCACTGCTCCTTGACATGGTGCCCGTTTGCACAACCACCGAGTTTTTGTGGTGGCCTGGCGTAGGATTCCATACCACCTCCACTCATTCTTTTCTTCTATGATGATTTCCAACTTCTGTTATGATATCTTTGTATACCCACCGATATAGACAATGTTGGCCTATTTATAGAGATTTTTAAGAGAGAGAGGCATTGTCGGGGTAGGTACGGATAGGTATGCAATTAATATCTGAGAAACCAAAGATTGGAGAGGTAGATTCGTTTTTTATTCCCGGATCTAAACAAAAGAGAAACTTCTTATAGGCTCGGAACCAAGATTTTAGATCGCCCGTAATCTTTTGTAAGAATACAAAGAGAAACTCCAAATAGGCTCAGAACCAAGATTTTAGATGCCCGTAATATTTTGTAAGAATAGGAATTTGATTCCTAGTAGAATTTGATATCCGGAGAAGTTACATTATAACGTTTAGATTAATTAAGGCTTTGTATCCCATAAGATTTTATATAGATTGAGCAGGAATTCAAGATTCTCATCGAGATGCGAGGGATCAAATTTCCCCGCTAAGTCAGGAATGTGATTCTTTTTGAATTGGGTGATGGTATTCACACTCTTCACATTTCTCATTCTCCCTAGCTCAGCTATACCAGCCATCCAAACACAACCTATGTTGGGTCAACCACTGCTTGACAAACTAAACGGTTATAAAACAAAGCAGCTGTCATGCAATAACCCAATAGAAAGAGAGTAGCTGTCGTTTTGGTGTGAGTCGTGTGACTAATAATAACTTCAAATACTATACTCCAAATAAATGAGGTCGGTTGGACAAACCAACGAAGAAAATCAAAAAAGCTCGTTTCATTTCAACCACAAAAAGCAATCTTCAATATGTGACCACTTGTTTTTTTTTTTTTTTCTCTGGAGTATCTTTTGATAACGGAAGTCTAGATAAGCTTACGCGCACCTCAACTAATTTCGAAACTCTAGAGGCAACCAGTGGCGGATCTACAGAGAGGCCGAGCCCCGGCCCCTCCCGATTTCCTATTTTTGAGTTTATTTTACATATTTGTAAAAAAAATTATACAATTTCAAAAATAATTAAAAAGTAAGAATAATTTTTATTTTGAGAACATTGAATTATGGTGAATGATACCGTGTGATAATGAGATTGCGTTCTTCTCGTCGAGTGGTATGATAACAAAAATACTCGTGATTAATTTTTTAATTTATCAAAACATCCCAGTATATAAAACTCGAATGGTTGGATTTAATCTTGAAAAAATCATCGTACGGAGATTTCTTTTATAATCCGGTCCCCTCCGACTTCCAATTTTGGCTCCACCACTGGAGGTAACGACTGGACATACCATTTAGTAGCCTCAAAAGTTTGCTAGCAAAGATAATCGAACCTGAGATCTTAGATAGAAGTAAACTCCTAAGTCTCAGACAGTATCAATCTGCCAACCCCTTCGGTTTAGGACCAATTGTTTTGACTATTCTACAATATGAATTGGGTATCTTCCCATCTTTGAGGGCACCAAGGGGCTCTCTCCCAAACCCCTGGTTCCCATAGGATGACACAGCACCCAAACGACAACACGAGCATTTATAGATACACAAAATTGACATACATATATTTGCATAGATAACTTGCATGTACACAACTCTTTCCCAAGCAATCCTACTAAAACACATTCTTTGAGACTGTATGGGATCACAAACTCATGCGAAGGCATTTGCAAAGGTAAGAAAACAAATTAAATGACGTAAATTCCTCTCTTTGTTTTTTGTATTCCTTAAATGAGGTAAATTCACCTGCAATGATTTCTCCTATACTGTAAAAAGCAAAATGCAAAAAGTGAAAAAAAATAAAAATTAAAAATTGAGGCTCTCAACCACTCCCCGAATAAGCTAAACCAATCAGAAAATTTAGAAAATGGTACACTCACAAAATGGTGTCGGTCGAGGACAATGATTGCTTACCTTCTCAATGAACTATTCAAAATAGTATTAAAAGCCTCGATAGCAACAATCCAGAACCACTTGGCATTCATATTCAATGAAACAATAAGTACATGCTCCACCGTTTGTTTTTGCCCACAAATTTTGCTACTTCATGGACAAGAATCACTGTGTTCAACTCTTCAATGTTTCAGTTATTAACAGGCTGCACCTTAATGCCTAGTGATGGAAGATATTACTCGATACCAAAAAATTATAGGCCACAGAATTTGCACAACATCAATGCCTGTGGGCACAGAAACACACCAGCCACGTATGGAGGGGTTCAACAAACTCATTGAAAGGATTCCCTTAAGAATTAAGGGTAGTTGGTGTATCAATAAGATGACACTCTGCCCCAATTTGTTTGTACATTTTCGATGTTCGTGTCAATTTTCAATTGCTTATACCATTCAATATGGATCTCAAAAAAAAAAATGCAACATGGAGGATGTTTGATAGTTCACGATTAGTTCTATCATACAAAGTTTCCAAATTATGAAAAACATTATAAGTACATTGAAAGATTAAGTGTACAGAGTAACAACCCCTAGTTGACTGAGCAATCTACCCGCATAAACTCGTAGGGACAACCTGCCCTAGATGTCTGACCACCGCGTCATTTAAACTTGAAAAGTGAAGCCCTCCATGACACCAATTGGTATTAGGTGAGATGGTACAACTTGGCCTCTGAAGTCGTAGGTTACAGTAATTGGATCACCACATTATCAAGTATAATTATACTTGCTAGTTAATCAATATTCCATGCTCATTCTTTGTAGCTTCAACATGTAGTTTTTAAAGGAAAAAGCTATCCCAATCGATATGACAATAGTAATCCATGACAACTTCCGCGTACCCAACATCGTGCACAAATGATCCTAAAGCTAAAACTAGTTGGATCAGATCTACCAACTCAGACTTGTATGTGACACTTGTTGATATGATCATTACACAGCTTTGATACCACCACAACACTGCCACTTACAAAACATACAAATCACTGAATCAGCATTCGAAATGCAGTAGGGTGTGATAACTACAAGGATTTGTGGGGAATCCAGTCCAAAATGGTAAAGGTATTTTTGTCTCTGTTGTCTTGCTACCCTTTCATTTGTTTCATAATCCAAATTTCACTACATGCTAAGGCTCATAAATTCAGGCAACATTCATCTCTTCTGTACAACACAAAATTGATTTTCTTTGGAAATGTAAACATACCACAGAACTATTTGCTTTGATGAAGATGATCCATCAGGAATCTGATTTTCGATCATCAGAAACGTCAATTACAGTCTGAGGACCCATTTTTGCAGTCAATGGCAAATCTACAAGCATGTTTGCAGGGGCAAAATACATATGCAGAGACATAATGCAAACGATAATCCCCAAAAAGAGCTGCACATATACAGGGAAAAGAGAGAGCAAGTTAAATAAGATAAAAAAATAAGCAAATTACCTTGCAAAGCAAAAGAAAAGTAATAAATGGTTCCTGACAAAAATACGAGCAAAATCTACTTGTGCAGATATAGAAGCATAGAATGAATGCGGTAAAACTCTATCTATTCACATGTATTGATCATCAAGGTGAAAAGTAAGATGATTAGATTTAATGATGAGAGCCGTGGGCAACTATTAAAAAAGGATATTTTTTGCTTGCCTCTTTCACAAATACCAAGACACATGCTCACAGTACACAGTGGAGAAACAATAACAACAGTAGTTAACATATAAATACCACATGCATGGTTAATTTCGAATTGTCCCCAAAGCTTAAGCTATTATGAATTAGACCCAATAACGTATATCAAGCTATTCACCACCCTCCCTCACGTGTAACCCAATCTTGCACGCAGAGATGCAAACAACCGCACATAAAATGAATTAGAATGCAAAGGAGAAAGTAAAACGCAAACGCAGAACAAACGTAGACAGGAAGATTTGAACCCGAGACCTCTCCTAACCTAAGCTCTGATACCATGTTAAGTTATCGATTGTCCCAAATACTTAAGCTATTAGGAAATGGGCTCAACAATGTGTACAACAAGCATAATCAGATAAGAATGAAACAACTGAAAATGTTTAGATAGAGACATTTTGTCTCCATGTTGTTCAAGCTGTCCACATGTTTCCCTAAAAGATACATCAAAAAAATAATAAAAAAGAGCTTGACCGTTGGGGAGAAAGAAAAGGAAAAACAAACCCTTGCGAAATTACCTGCAGTGTGGGCTTGAAACTAAACAGGAATATAGACAACACCATTGTTAATAGCATCGCCATTGATGTGGAATACACCTAAAAGTTGCAGCCAAAACTTACAAGTTAATAACTAAAAATGCTGATAGCAATGTTGCAGTAGATAATAGCAACATAACCGTTGGCCAACTACCCACTAGCTCTATTGTATACACAATGAGGCACTTTCAAGCTAGATGAATATTCAATTCCAATCATTGTTCAGTTAAACAGCACGCCCAAAACTTAAGACATCTCAAGTTGACAGCAGAGTAGCATAGCTACTTAACAAATAGCATATGTACTACAAGCCAGTAAAAGTGAAGTGGTGTCACAAGGAAGCAACTGGGTTCAATGTTTCATAGAAACTGTTCAATTCAAACATACACTTTCATGCGAGTACAAGTACAAATGTAGGTGTACAAGCATACTCTTCTCTTTGGGACAATAATTTATGTTAACCAAACCCCAAGTAGTTGGGACAAGGTTTTGTTGAGTTGGCTATGCAATGCAAGCTATAAGAAGAGAAAGAAAAAGTCAATCTAAGAGCACCAAATATGGAAATTGGAAGGATTTCAGAGTAAGAGGAGTTAATAACCATAGTCAGTCATGTCTGATATTATGATTACTTACGTCAAGTATCAGGTAGTTTCCTATAATGTCCCATAACAAGGGGTCTTTTGTCAGTTGTCCATGTTCCTAGACATTGACTCATGTTATTATGCCTTTCTACATGGTTTTTAGTAGGTGTCAGCACTTTCAGGTGGTTGCAAGGTCAAAGTCCTTTGTTCTCAAGTAATTTCTTTTTGCCTCTTATAATCAGAACTCAGGAGTTCTTCAAAATTATCTAGAGTGATCCTTCTAAGTCCTAGCTTATCAGAGTATGTGATCACAACTCCGAGACCTGCATTTCTTGGTCCACAAATCAATAATGACCCAAAACCAAGGAAGTAAATTTTGTTACTTTCCCAAGGGTTGGAGGAGTGGAAAGAACATATTTGACGCCTATGTGCCTTGACACAAACCTAGGGGCGTGGATATGAGGCCCAACACATGGAAACACACTAAGAGACAAAAATATTTCAACAAAAAGGAAGTGCCCGTTGAGGTCATTCAGAGTATACTGCCCACACGTGAGACACAGTTGAAAAAGCGCACATTCAGCAATTCCAATTCACCAAGTTCAGTTGGAGTTAATTATGAGCGAGGTGAATAACACCATGATGGAAAGAAGAATGATAGAGAAATGAACAAAAGCTTAAGGAACATACCTTCACTATGTTGTCAGCATATTTCATCAACCATGAAACAAGAAGCCCAGTGGAACCCAGATTTAGCACCACCATCCATGTTATAATGCTGTATCCATTGAAAAGTCGTTGCCACCATGGTCCTTTCTCAAATCCGCCATTGAAATCATTGAAGAGAAGGTGTGCCATGTTGAAAATTGAACCAAACCTGAAAATATGAATGCCATTTCCTGAATCAACTAAAAGAATGCTTCAGTGTCTGTAGTGGAATCTAACTTCACTCGCTGTAAATACTAGACACTTTCATTGTGGCATCCTCTAATGTCATAAAAAACAGTAAGTATATTCAGTGAACCATCAAGTTACATCTCAATCAGATAATACTTCATCATGACATCAAGTATCAACAAAATGGAAGGAAGATTTTTTTGATGAGGAAATCACATTAGTGACGACAATACATACACACTGCTAGGTAGAGGTTAGTGTTTGCAACCCAACCTGAACTTAACAAACCAACTAATTAAAAAGTACCATTTGCAACCAATCCTTCCAAACAGGAACATTACTGTCTCCTGATGATTCACCAAGAAAGATGCGGGGACTTTTAATCATGTAAGTCTGAGCCTAAGTTGCAGAAGCTGTTTTCAAAAAGAAGAGACTTACGTGTATAATTGAACATTTTGCCAGTATAAACTGTCATTATTCTTCTTCATCAAGAACTCCGTATACACGCCAGCTAATGCAGATAGACAAGCTGACAATATCCCCAACATGTACCCCTGAATTGGTGATGAGAAGACAGAATCACATGAAGTCCCTCCACAGCCTTTAACCTGATGATCAACAAACACAAAGAGGAAGGGGAATTAGGATTGAAATTCCTACTTTGACTCATATCTTCGGGATACCTCAATACAAGACAAGCACAGGAAAGGATATTCAATAAAAACCGGGCTATTGCCCTATTCTCTCTCAATTGCCACATATAGCGTATATTTTCACTCTAAGAAACCTGAAGTCAAGACAAATCTATGCAGTTGGGCATTACAGAAGACTTATCGACCAGTAAATTAGGTTTAGTTAACCCAAAATATAACATGACTGAATATTGTAGTATTGTTGAGCATTCTATGAGCCATTTTGTGTTAAGTTACCAGTAGTCTCAAAATACAACTCGCAACTTCAACTGGTATCTGAGAGAGGTTTTGAGTTCAAGTATCTTTGTTTGCATTTGTTCTCCGTTTGCATCCTGCTTCTCTCCTTCTTATTTTGTTTCACTCTATCTCCAAAAATATGCATCCCCATGTGCAAGATGGGTTGCACGAGAGGGAGGGTATTAGATAGCTTGATATACATTGTTGGGCCCATTTCTAACAACTTAAGCTTTTGGGACTACTGGTAACTTAACATCTTGTTGGTCTGATCCGACGAGGTTGTATCCCTTCCTTATAAGCCACATATAAACTCTATGTACCAGGTTATAGATATTTTCGAGTATACATCAGTCTGTGAATTGCATCCTTGTAAGCCAATTGTTATCCAATTGTCTTGAGTCTCATCACAAACGACTCATATAAGAATCACTCCAGCTGTCCAAGGATAGTGAATTGTTAACTTATGAACGCATATAGTGGGTCCACAACCAACTAAATTTTTTCATGCAGACCATCCATTTATCAAGCTACCCGGGAAGTCAATTGTTATCCAATTGTCTTGAGTCTCATCACAAACGACTCATATAAGAATCAATCCAGCTGTCCAAGGATAGTGAGTAACTTAGGAATGCATATAGTGGGTCCACAACCAACTAATTTTTTTCATGCAGACCATCCATTTATCAAGCTACCCGGGAAGTCATAGTTACCCTCTTTCTATCATGCCAAGTTGCCAACCCCAGTTGTAACAGTGCTACTTGTAGAAAACCTCAACCACTTTTTCCAAACTTGAAGTATTAGCTCAGAAAGCAAATTAATAGACAGTATGACATGCTATGCAAATAAGGAAGCAAGATAAATAATGGAGGTAATAGATCCCAGTCGCACCTGGCTTGTTGTTGTTCCTACAGCCAAAAGAACAATTGCCATCCACTGCAAATTAGAAAGTTTCCTCTTCAAGAACAGCCTACAAACATGAATACAAGTGTGAATTCTCAGGTACTAAAAACTTAGGCCTGATGTAGCAAGGGAAGTTGACCGAGAGCACCTGAACAATATCGCAGTTGTGACAATCTTTAGATTGCCCAATATTTGATAGGTGGAGGTATCCACGTATGTCAGTGTGGCAAATTGGACATTATTGTGGATGAGGTATATGATTGATGGAATAGGGTACAAACGAACAGTCTTCCAGTCTGTTGTCATTCTTGGTGGAGTTGATGTCTTGATCTCTCTCCAAAGAAGAAAAGCAGAAACAATAAGCTGCAATTTAACACTAGCAAATAGTTAAAAAGAGAAAGCAAAAGGTTCAATGGGTGAAGGAAATATCATTATACAACTTGCATATACAAGTTTTTTGTGGACAAAAAATGCAAACGAGATGTTTTTTCCTGAAACTTGCAAAATACCTTGAACACTTCAGCAAGAAAAGGGATGGTTGCATAGTCATATTTGTAACCCCCATTACTCTGTGACAATGTAGTCAAAATTCCCTGCCATGAACCAACAGATAATAGCAACCCATAAATGAGATACCTAGATAAATTACATGTACCTGCGGCCTGCCTATTCCAAGCCTAAAACTAGCTACGAAAACTTTCAATTTTACAGCAGGCAGGATTGTCAATCGTATCCAAGTTTCTAGCCATCCAAACAATGATAATCCAATAGAAATACATTCACTCAGGCAGTAACGACTTCGTTTTCTACATTCAATTTGACTAATTCTTATATATTTCCTATCAATAACTAGCACACTACCAATACCAAGTGCTCGTTGGTTTCAATGCACACACTGACACAAGGTTTCGCGATTCAGAAGTAATTTCATTGT
This sequence comes from Vaccinium darrowii, assembly GCA_020921065.1. Lineage (NCBI taxonomy): Eukaryota > Viridiplantae > Streptophyta > Magnoliopsida > Ericales > Ericaceae > Vaccinium > Vaccinium darrowii. The sequence goes on along the minus strand of CM037162.1, from coordinate 1,230,259 downwards.
TTTCTAAGAGTAAACATTTGCTTTCAATTTCAGCTTAAAGCAGCAAAAATAATTGTGCACACCGCGACAGTCCTGAAGTGTGACGATCAATTATCAGAGGAAGAAGTCAACCAAACTCCAAAATGATGTACACATACATTACGAGTAAAAGACGGAGTCCATGGTCAGTAAATCGTCTTACTATGTGAAAAGAGATTAGGGTTAGGGACAGACCTGAGAGCTGGTGAGGATGGTGAGAAGCCCAGCGACGACGTACCACTGCATCTCCTACACTGTCGCGCAGCAGATCTGCAACAGGGCCTTTTTCTGTTTTCCAACTACTGTACACATTCTCATTTTAAGAACACATTTCCGGTTTTTGCCATAGAGATCCCTTAAGTTTGTACAGTTGTAAAAACAGCCCCTACTTTGGTGGATACGCTCTTTGATTCTTTTTTGTTTCTGAAAAATAAGTAAGGTATTTGTAATCCCCCTTGCAGACAAGTATGTTTACGAGAAGACGATAAAACAAAGGGCATATTTAGGAAAAGTGATTTTGGCCTTGTTTAGTTTGGTTTTCCAAACTGGTTTTTGAGGACCGATTTAGTGAAAACCTGTTCGGTTTCCAAATGGTTTCCCTAAGTTACTGTTAAAAGTCAGGAAAAAGTACGTGAGACAGAGAGGAAAGTAAAAAAGGGCCGTTTAGTCTACGCTAGGAAAGGGGTGAGAGAGAAAGAGAGAGAGAGAGTTGCAGTAATTATAGAGAGAGAAAGTGACATGGAAGAGAGATAGAGAGAGTAGTGTTAATTATGGTGGGACCTACAAGCTCAAGGTTGATTCTTTGGGTTTTCAAATAAGGTTTTACAAACTGAGTTTGGAAACTCAACCGAACACAGCGTTTGTCACTTATGTAAGCTTCTCATTTTTAGGAATCGAATAGTGGAAAAGAGTTGTGAACTTCTCCAAAACAAATTTTCATAATACGACTTTAAGAGTAGGAAGATTTCAAAAAAGAAGAAGAATTCATTTGGCTTTTCCTCCTTTTTTGAGTTTAAGTGGCTATTTCTAAGAATCTGACATTTGTCATAAGTCACCACTCCTCATCTATATGTGCACAAGAGACTAGGATCTCTATCTAATTACTCTTATATCAGTGTGTGAATATTAAGAATTGTCAAGAGATTTACATGGAAAAAAAAAAGTGTAAAGAGAGAGAGAGGGAATGACAATAAAGATTCCATCTGTTTTTAATTCTCTCTATAACTTGATCCATGAAGCAAAAAATCCATAAAGCCAACATCTAAAAACATTCTAACATTGGGGTATAATTGATATGCCAATGAAATATACGTGCAAACAAAGCACGGGCAGCTCCAGTTTTTTGGGTCATGCACACCAAGTTCCATCAGTTTCAAAAAATGCACCAAAAACTCCACTCCACTCTTCTCTCTCTCTCTCTCTCTCTCTCTCTCTCTCTCTCTCTCCTATTTTTTTTATTTTTTATTTTGAACTCCCAAATCGTATGAAAGTGCCTAAATCTTAGAGTACCCTATGAAAGTGCCTAAACCTAAACCCTAGGGTACCCTATGAAAATGCCTAAACAACTAAAACCCTATAGTAGAAAAGTGCACCCTAAACATAAATCCTATGGTATCCTATGAAAATGCCTAAATGCTAGGAAACCCTATAAAAGTGGCTAAACCTAACCCTAGGGTACCCTATGAAAGTGCCAAAAATCTTAGGGTACCCTATGAAAGTGATAAATTTTAAATTCTAAATGTACGGTCTAAATTTTAAATCTATAGTCTGAATTCTGAATGTACAGTCTAAATTCTAAATGTACGTTCTAAATGAACGGTCTAAATTCTAAATGTATGGTCTAAATTATAAATGTACAGTCTAAATTCTAAAATATATAGTGTAAATTTAGGGTACCCTATGAAAGTTGCTAAAATCCTAGGGTACCTTATGAAAGTGTCTAAACCACTAAAACACTCTAACAAGAAAGTGCACCCAAACATAAACCCAAAAAAAAGAATGATTGACCTTAATGGTAATTAAAAAGAGTGATTGACCTTAATGGTAATAAATATTTGTTTTGTGACCTTAATGGTAATAAACTCTTTTTTTTTTTTTTTTTTGTCTTTACCATAATAACAAAAGACAAGTGTTTTTACTAACTTATTGCATGTTGCGAGACAACATCACTCTTTCACAATACATTAACACAAAAAGTTAATTTAAGTCAATTCCACTGACTTACTATGTTTAAGTCCGTTTGTTGACTTATTGTGTTTAAGTCCGTTTGTGGGACGGAGAGTGTAATGCCACGACAATCACCTCTAGAACCTTTACAAACCTCAAGAATTGATTGGCAAGTGCTAGCAGGATTTAACTGAAGGAAAAGCTTTGTAGTTTGTACTGCACCGCATAATATAGGACCATATGGACAAGAACGTCGAAACTCGCGGGAACTCTTTACACAAAACGGGCATTAACTCTAACCCAAAGAGCTGCCAAGTGTTGGGTCATCGAAAATCCCTCTAGCGGATCTCTTTCTTCCCTCCAGATTCTGAATCAACTGTGGGCTTACAATTTTCGCCCATCATTCCAGGAATTCAATTGGATTTCACCACATCAAATCGTCGAATTTCGGTCTAATTTGACAACAATTTTCTGCATTTCTAACGGGCATTTGCCATATGATCAAAGCAAACAAGAATTTGCCACAAATCTTCTGAGTTTTTCTTGGGCATTGGTGATCACGTCAAAGGATTCAAACTGTTGATTTCGCAATGGTTTGACAAGAATTCGCCAAAACAGTTTGTGAATGAATTTAAGCAATAATAATTTCTCTTTTCGTGTGATCGTAAGTCAATTCAACGAAGTTCGATAAATTTTTCCATTCCAGAATTTCCGACTTCGAATCTGGGCATGGAGCAATTGCGACAGATCGGAGAGGTATTGGGAAGCTTGAAGGCTCTAATGGTATTCCGGGACGAAATACAGATCAATCCACGGCAATGCAGCTTGTTGCTTGACATGTTCAGTTTTGCTTATGAATCAATTGCAGAAGAGATGAGACAGAGCCTGAGATTCGAAGAGAAACAAACCAAATGGAGAATCCTCGAACACCCATTGAGAGAGCTCCACAGGGTTTTCAAAGAAGGAGAGATGTACATAAGGCACAGCTTGGAAACCAGAGACTGGTGGGCTAAGGCCATCACCCTCTATCAAGACACCGACTGCGTAGAATTTCATATCCACAACTTGCTCATTTGCGTTTCAATCGTCGTAGAAGCGATTGAATCCACGGGAGAAATATCCGGGTGGGACCATGAGGAGATGCAAAGGAAGAGAGTTATATATTCAATGAAGTATCAAAAGGATTGGAAAGAACCTAAAATTTTCCAGTGGAAATTCGGGAAGCAATACCTCGTATCGCAGGATTTCTGCAATCGGTTAGCAGCTGTTTGGGAAGAAGACAGATGGATTCTTCTTAATAGAATCCGGGAGAAGAGAAAATCTGGTTTGACAAAGCACGAGAGGCAACTCGCGGATCTACTTTCGAAGAATTTAAATGAATCGGAGCCATTGAATTGTAAACTCTCGCCGTTTTCCATCTTGGTGGGGTCAAAGGATTACACGGTGAGGAGGCGGTTGGGGAGTGGAAGTCAGTACAAGGAGATCCAATGGTTAGGTGAGAGTTTCGCTCTGAGACACTTCTTTGGGGACATTGAAGCATTAGTTCCTGACATTTGCAAAACAATCTCTCTCTCTCACCCCAATATTTTGCCTATCCATTGTAGCTTTGCTGACGACGAAAAGAAAGAGTGTTTTCTGGTAATGGAGCTCATGAATAGAGATCTCTCCATTTACATCAAGGAGATTTGTGGACCAAGGAAACAACGACTTCCTTTCTCTCTTCCTGTTGCAGTTGATCTCATGCTTCAGATTGCAAGAGGAATGGAGTATCTCCACTCGAAAGACATCCACCACGGAGATTTGAACCCTTCCAACATCCTTGTAAAAGCAAGAAACGTCTCCACAGAAGGGTACTTACATGCAAAAGTATCCGGATTCGGCCTATCATCCTCCATTAACCTCACCCAAAAGACATCTCCGAATCAGAATGGGACAATGCCTTTTATATGGCATGCTCCGGAGATTTTAGCAGAGCAAGAAAATTTGGGAAGCGTTGGAAATTGCAGATATACGGAAAAGGCTGATGTATATAGCTTTGGAATGATATGCTTTGAGATTTTAACAGGAAAAGTGCCTTTTGAGGATAGTCACCTTCAAGGAGATAAGATGAGCCGGAATATTAGGACAGGAGAGAGGCCACTGTTCCCGTTCCCTTCGTCTAGATATCTGACTAGCTTGACAAAAAAATGTTGGCACGCTGATCCGAATCAAAGGCCAAGTTTCTCATCCATTTGTAGGATTCTCAGATATATTAAACGGTTCTTGGCGATGAACCACGAGCTCAACCATCCGGATCCACCAATGCCAATGGTAGATTACATCGACATTGAGGCAGGTCTTTTAAAGAACTTCTCCATGTGGGGGAGTTTGGAATTGTTGCCGATATCCCAAATCCCATTTCAGATATTTGCTTATAGAGTTGTGGAGAAAGAGAGAACAAGCACATTTCAAAAAGATACCTCTGAATCAGGGAGTGATGGAGGAGCCTCAGCTTGTGGGGATGAGAATGTGAGTGCAGACGACCCATTTTCAGTAGTCAGCGAAAAAAAGATTTTAGCCTCTCCTGAGACTTTGAGCAGGAAACTATCATCGTTGAAAAAATCTGCAGATGCGAAAGCCATCAAACAGCCAGGTAATCTCAAGCTTCATTAATCATTATTGATTAAGCCAGCTCTTTCCCTCAGACGTACCTGAGGCAGCAACATTTTGACAGAACTTACAAGGGGATGAAAACTATTTTGTGATGAAAACAACAATTCGGTCCATGATTAAGGTTTTTAATCTTTGGAAGATATACGTTCCATACAGAGTTCATACTCTCTCATTCTTCAGTGAGAACACTGATTCCATGCATGTCATCTGAATACTTCTCGTTATCGTGACTTCATAAGAATTGAATATCAGCTAGATTAAATTAGAGCACAGATATTCATTCCATCAAACATATGAACAGAACAATTTCTAGGAAATAATTGGATGTAGTTGTAAACTTCTGCTTGTACTCGCTTAAGATGATTGCTGAAAAATTCATCCTATGTCAACATATTTTTTTGTTCCGGTAAAGGTACTTTTCGAAAATCTTGAACACATATAAAAAACCAATCCAAGAAAGGAAAACAACATCCTACTAATGGTCCTGCAAGACCAAAACAAAACTCAAAAACCAAGCCATAGCAGCAGGCTCAAAAGGCAAACAAAAAACTCCACTACTTGCAGCCGTTACCTCCAGGGCAAGCTGAAAAAATCCCCTGATGAACATTCCAAGTCCTGCAAATCGCCTTGTTTTCCTGCGTGGCTTTTACGTGTCTCCAGGATAGCATAGCATCTCTAATAGAGCTACAGATTTTAGCACTGAGAGAGGCAGGATCCATACCTTTTTGCTGAAAAATTCTAGCATTACATATTCCCCAGACTATAAACCGCAGCAGCAAGAAAAAGCTTAAGAACCGATTTTCTCAGACTATCCCCTTGAGAATGCAGAGTAAACCAAACAATTTTGTCATCCCATGGCAAAGGGTTCTGAACCATTTGATTCTATCGCAACACATCTGCCCAAACAGCACTAGAATAAGAACAATAAAAAAATTTTAAAAAAAAGGTGATTGTGGGACTCCACATTACCGCTGTTGCACTAGGGACAAGAATCATCAGAAACTATACCCCAAACCAACAACCTGTCCTTAGAACTTAGCCTAGGCACATGCTTTTTGAACCACACTACTTTGCACCACTCCTGGACGGGATAAGTTTTCCTAATAGCATTCCATGCAGACTTCACAGTAAAATTACCCCGTTTGGATGGTACCCAAATCACCGAGTCTTCAACAGCCACATCTGGAAGAAACCTTGCTGGAGTCAAGGCTCTAATCTCTCTCACAATTCAATTTCTCTCCCTAGGCCATTTCCAAACACCATTGTGTCATTGTGAATGTGGGAGGAAACTTTAGCATTAAGAGTATCTCAACATCTTTATTCTACCTGTATAATAGTATTAGTAGAAACTCCCCCAAAAAGTTCCTAGGTAGCGGAAACCAATATAGTAGTATCTTTTGCTGTATTTTTTTAGAGCAGAATGGGAATACGTGACTCAGGCACCAACTCCAATAGTTGGAAAGGGTTGCCAATACATCCTACATGGATAAAATTTAGGACGAGGCTGCTTGTCAGTACAGTAGACTATCGGAATAACCAAGTGAGAAGAAGATGAACAAAACCTTGCAAGAAGGCCTTTATTTTCTCCTTTTGACAACATAGTCAAGATCATGACGACACTCTGAAACAAGTGATGAAAGGGATGTTTAATTTCCTTTGTGAATAAGTAACAACTGGTGAAAGGGATAAAAACCAAATTTTTACACTCTGTATGTAATAATATTTTCCTGTGGCTTTGATTTTACAGGGACACCAAAAGGACGGTCATTAAAACCTCCACAACTGTCTACTTATGAACGCAGTACAAGGGCGAATTCTGAGAGCCAGCTGATGTGCATGAGTCCAAAACCACGAAGAAAATCGGGCCATTCCTCAGACTCTGATCTACCATAGGCCCTCAAACAAGTAGTTACCTCCGCAAGATATTTGCCCCCACCCAAAACGGATCTTCCCATTTTATTTCTGATTTTGGATAGTCCCCGTATGTGGGAGACTTGCCACTTGGGTACTACCATTTTGTAACAGTTTAGCTTACATTGGCAGGCTATTTCTGCCACAATTTTGGCCTAGTTATGTAAGCTGAATTACAAGAAGCAGTCGCCTTTCACAATGTTTCATTATAGCATTGAAGGATTACGCTTGATACAAGCCATTGCAAAAAGGGTTCTCTGCCCAAATTTGTTTACTCCTGACCATCTTGAGCATTTCAGACTACATTGCATTACTCTTCTAGTCTCTTGCTGTTGCTTTGTGTTGGGAAAAAAACCGGAACAGTAGTGGATTCAACAAATAAAATTCCATTGATATACAAAATTGAAATACAATTACAGAATGCAGATTACAATTTAATAGAAATAACATGAACAAACGATAACGAAACAGCCGAGTCCTGTGAACCCAGTCTCCTTAAAGAAGATTCGTCACCTACCGCGGATGTTATAGACTTTACCAGCGTCTTCCCCCAGGATAATAGGCTGAACCACAAGCCGACGGAACACCACCGTCGACTGCCTTGGCGAACTGACTTGTGTCTACCTCTCTCTCTCTCAAGGAAAGGTAATATGATGGAACATGTTGGAGCACTCAAAACTTGTGTCTTGAAACAAAACCAGAGGCTCCCTTGTATAGGTGAAGGAGGAGCCTACCCAATCATTACAGAAATCAATAGGGCCAATGAATTCTACAATTGAATTCTGATCTTGTAACTCCAACATCAATTCGTATTTGAATTGGGAATTGAATACGGCCGTTACCACCACTTTCATGAGGGAAGTTACCCAGCCTTTAATCACGTAACGTCTGAATCCGTGAGGTCACCTCGATGGCCTCGGGAGACCCTCCGAGTGCCCCGGTTTCATTCACATATTTCCAACACTTTGTTTAGTGGTCTCATATGGTTTGGGGGTTTTTTTTATAAGAGGTGCTGTGAGGGTTGTGGCCATTCTGCAAAACTCGCCAATTTTCTCTCAGTGTGTAGGAGTCGATATTTGATCACCACATTTTTGAAACTATCAGCTATTTCTCTATATAGTGAGTCTTTCTTCACGTTCATCAAAATCATAATGTTGTATCTTTTCCTTTCAAATGCAGGGGACCGAAACAAGTCAACTCACGTTATTCAGAATGATATGTATAGACGTTGAAAAGATAACTCAGTGTTGAGTTGAGATTCAAAAATTATTTTCAAAAGCTTTGTGGTGTTCTAGTCTGATAAATGAGAACATTCAATATAAGTCATACATGATATGGAAATGGTTAAAATTTCTTGTTAAATTATGAGAGTAACAGATTTCAATCCAATCAGAAGAAATAAATGAACATAAAATTGTAAAAATATTATAGAAAAACAAAATCCCTCTCAGATTTCCGGTTACAAACTATTTCAACCAAACAACTGTGGATTGGTAGCTACTATAGGGGTGAAGATCCTTCAACTTCCCATTCGACTACCGTTGATACAACTTATTAAGAGATCAAAGAAATGCCTCTTCCAGTCTATCGCCTCAGGGTATGCATAACGTATTCAGCATAGAGGTCCCTGCACCAGATGATCATTTCAGAAACCACCTTAAAATAATGTATGGGAGAAGACAATACTGTAGAAGTCAAGGGCTGAAATATTTGAATTTTTACACTAGGGGTGACTTACATTGAGTACTGGATAACGTCGAGGGCTACATTGGAAGGTAGGAAATCATTAACTGCAACCTCCTTGTTTTCATTCTTCTTATCTGTGCGATTTGTTAGGCAACATTACGATCTCTCTCTCTATATATAACTCTAAATAACTTCATACTAAATTTCTAGGAGGCAAAACATAAGGTAGTATAACAGGGTAAAAGGAAGTGTTGGATTACAGTCTTCAAAAAAGCGTCGGATCTCAGCAAGGCGATGAGGAGAGAGCTGTTTGATGTCAGTGTAATGCCTGTACTCTGGATCATCAGCGCACACCGCAATGATCTTATCATCTTTCTCTCCCTGTTAGGTTAGATAAGTGGAAAGCAGATACGATTTGACATTAACTTTTGAACCAATGGGACAATGGGAATGATATTGCAAAAGGATCAACTCATTTTTTTTCCATTAGGAGTTCAAAGAGTACCTGATCAATCATGGGCATAAGTCCAATGGCCTTGGCTCTGAGAAAACAACCAGGAAGAACCGGTTCCTATTCCGAATGATAAACATTACAGTTGTAAACTCAAAACAAAAAGCAGCTAAATGTCTCAAAACAAAAAGCAGTACTCGTAAAAGAAAACGTGGACATTCTCCTCCAATTGGCATCTGTAATAATCCAGGTACTGGACATTACCCCATAGTTAAGGGTCCTCTCAGATACATGTTAGGCATCGTAAAAATGGATCTAGTGAACGAGAATATATGAAGACGTTAAAGAAGCTAGGAATCTCAGTCACTATCAGATGTCCGTCTCTGGGCCATATTGTACATTATCTGTAGTGTCAAAAACTTGTGATACGTGATATGTATCCCCCACAATTTGAGACATATAGTGGCAAAATGGATGTCTTATGTTTAAGTAATCCATTATATGCATACATGATATTTTTCTTATTAGATCACGCTCCATAGTTTAATGCAGCCAATAATTAAATTTTATATTGTCTATTGGATATTACTATTCTTTTTACCCAGAACTTACAACTAGCTAATAAATACTACGATACTCGATAAGTGTAACATACAATATATGAAATTTAAAAGAAAACCTTGTACATCGACACATTCGACTGAATTCCATGAAGCTTTTTTGTGCATGTTAGATGCATTTGAAAGAAAACCAAATTACCTGCATGAGGACTAAAACATCCAATGGGTCATTATCCTCGCATAGGGTGCGAGGGATGAAACCATAGTTATGAGGATAGACCACGGATGAATACAAGACCCGATCAACCTGGGCGTCAATTCAAGAAGTGATAGAACAAAATGTCTTCAGCAATCAAAGTAGTAAGACAACTTACTCATACATTGACATCAGAAATATCATGGCAGGAAGTAGTGTCAACTTACAGTTCATGGAGAAACCATCTCTTACCCTAGCCTTAACACAACTTACTCATACACTGACATCAGAAATATCATCCAATGTCAACTTTGAATAATTATTCATACCTTAATCAGTCCCGTCTTCTTGTCGAGTTCATATTTAACCTTACTGCCTTTTGTTATCTCAACAACCTGTAGCATGTGAAATAACTCTTGAATAGGCGGAAGACATGAGCAATAGGAGGAACCAAAATTCCAAAGATAACTCCCATCGAAGATTTCAGATCTTATCATGTACTAGTATGTCTTTACAATGATTCTTTGTTTTTGTAAGAGAGAACTCTTGATCCTCCTTATTTCCTTTTTTTCTTTTTTTGGTTCTTGTTTTTCTGAAAAAAGGAAATTTTAATGCTTCATCATAAAACAAGTGACAAATAGAAAACAAATTACAAAATAATGTGGCGGTTAATATGAATCTTCCCCGAGTGAGGGAAATATAGATGGCTGGCTGTAAATTTTAATGAGACTTACACAGTTGACTATGAGGGGTGCTTCAGGTCCTGCAACAAAGATTGCAAAATGATCAGTAAGTGTTCTAGTAAGTATTGAATGCTAAGTGAGACTTATTGATTGAAAAATGATCATTTTAGTTGATACCAATCTCAAGATCATGCCAAGGATGTGCAGCAACCGATCTTTTGGACAAAGACGAGAGGATCCTCTCATTGAGACGGGGAGCAGGTCGCCGTGATTGAGTATCCTGAGCTTCATCACCATTTCTTGTGCCACTCATTTTCTGCCAAATAAAAGAAGTGCAAAATAGGAATAAATAGTCAATCTATACTGGCAAAACAAGTATTATTCGCGGTTGTAGGTGCATGACGCTGTGACGCATATTCATCAACCGATATGCAGAAGTACAAATATTATTAACCTCAGCATGGAAAACATATCCAAGAAAAGAAAATAACCACAAGTATTATATCACATGAGGAATGAAAAAATCAAACCTGTGATTGAAGGAGGAGGAATGGAAGAATGAGTTCACCACATACATAAGAAAATATATGGGTCTCCCCTCATATTTATATACGAAGAGAGAGCCCAGAGCCATCTCTCACGGAGGGTTTGGTCAAATTAATTTTGAGACATTTTCAACCTCGTGTCTGAAACTGAGACAAAGTAGTTCCTCAGATCCACCTGATATTGCTACGAATTCTCTCAATCCTCCTATTTTCAGCACAATCTCTCTGTCTCTCGCGCTAGAAACATGCAAGTGGTCTTTACAAATGAAATCCAAGGTCAAGAGTAATAGTTGGATCCTAATCACCTAGACCAGGACCAAGGCCAAACATAGTTTAGTTTAATTTTGATGACATCATTATTTCCCTCATTTCTCTCTATCTCTCTCCACTCATTACATCTGATGACATCATCAAAACTAAACTAAACTATCTAACAAAATGCAGCCACTATATTCTTGGCTAGTTAATTAGTCAAGGTACATAAATTGAGTCTTGGTCATTTTCACTAGAATTTATTATTGAAAGATGCACAAGTAATTGAGAAACAGCCCATTAGGCATTTCATGGTGTTAAGAACGTTGGGTTTTTTTTTTTTTTTTTGTAATTAAAGCCTACAGTTAAGTTTGGCCAATTCTATTGATAACCCAGTTTTGGCTATATATACTCAATTAGTGAAATTTAACAAATTTAATGAAAAGATATCCTCGTATATGATGACCATTTCATCCCTTAAACTTCCTCTCTCCTTCTACCTACACTATAACCTTCATCTTCTTCCCTCCTCTACACTACAAACCCTAGTAACTATTTAGGTCCACCAGCACTAGTGAACTCCATCACCACCACCACAAGCAAGTTCCATCACAATTGTTACCACGAGCGAACTCTAACACCACTGCTAACCAGCAAACTCCATCACCGCCGCCGCCGCCCAGGGACGGCTCTAGGAATTTTGAACAGGGTGTTCAAAAATTACCTTAACTCCACTAACAATATCAATTAGCCATATATACACAAATTTTTCTATATTAGTTGAGTAATGAGACCAATAATATGTAAGATATATGTCACAATTACATGTTATCAGAAAATTCTATTATCTTTTAGTCCAAGCAAAATTAATTTGGCACATAAATACATTAGTTTTATGGTAGAAAATTGTCTGGCAAATAGGTTGAAACATTTTTTTTTTACGTACACTTTTTTTTTTTTTTTGTGTGTGGAGATATAGAGTTACTTTGTTTTGAACTAATATATTAAATATTTAATTGTGAATTTTCTTGACTGATGGATGTTCACAGTATAGGAATAAGTGTTCAAACAAACTCGAGATAAAATTATTACATTTAATATAAAATGTAAAAGAGTTTAGGTTGTTCAATTGACCATCTATGAGAAGCTATGAAGCCACTTATTATCTTTTAATTTGAGTTCTTTACATTAGATTGGTTTGAGGGCTAATTTTTATGGGCTAATTGTTTAATTTTTTTTTTTGGGTTAAGTGTTCAAATATTTGCAAGTGGTGGCTAACTCATGCAGTAGAGCTCTTGGATGCCCCACATTGCATCTTAGGATCGAGTCTCATTTCCCCCCTTCTCCTCTCCCCATGTAATAGAGTATGAATGACGAATGACAAAAAAAAGTGTTCAAATATTTACGCATAGGGTGTTCAATTATTTTTGCTTGGGTGGTCAAAAAGGAAAAAAAAAAACTAAATAAAACTACAAAAAAATACATGTATTCGAAACAATTTTTTTTTTTAGAGTGTTCACTTGAACACCCTAGAAGCCATGTGGAGCCGCCTATGCCGCCACCAACGAATTCCATTTTCACCATGACCAGCGAGCTCTATCACCCACCACCACCAATGAGCTCCATCAACGCCTCCCGCCGGCCCCTCTCTCCTCTCCACCACCTCACCGTTCACCATCGGCGACACAACCACCCGAAAAATTCAATTAGTATGTTCCGACGGTATCGAATTTTGAATTATGAAACTCGCTTTTCCGATTTAAAATATGAAAGTTGTAGGTATTTTTGGATGTTAAAAATCACGGAAGATGTAAAAAAAAAAAATACAAACAACGAATTACTTATAAATTTTGAAAAAATATTTTTTTTTGAGAAGGAAAAAGAACAAATGGGATGTTGGCTTTGTTTCTTTCATGAGATTTTTGGACCCTAAAGAAAAATTTTGAAAAATTATTTTCTAGAGTATAAATTTTTGCTCATTTGACTTTTTGAACATTAAATGAAGTTTTTACTCATAAAGATTTTGTCTCTAAAGAGGGATCGTATTTTCAGAGAGAAAGAGGGGGATAATTTTGGTCTTTTGACTTGTCAAAAAGTCAAATCAAGTAGCAAAAAAAGACACATATATTTGTGTTTACTAAAATGACTTAAACACTCAAAAAATGCACTATGTGGCACATTAAGTACCTAAATTCTGTGTAGAGGCTGTAAGCGAATTAAGCCGTCCGCGAATTATTCGAGACTCGGTTGTGTAAGAGTTCGTTCTTGTTCGATTTGTCTACTAAACAAATCGGACATGAACCTCAATTTTAGGTTCGTTCAATAAATGAGTCGAATATGAGCCTAACAGTATTCGGCTCGATTAGATTTGCAAATATGAGGTCAAAATGCAATTACTAATACTTTGGGGGTTTATAAGTAGATGTTGTATATACTAGGGGTACACACATAATTTAGCAATGAGATTTAGTATACTACTCCCTCCGTCCCTTTTTAAGCGATCCACTTAGGAAACGTGTATTTTTGCGGACGTTTAAAAATGTACTTTCGCATATCGTTTTTAAATTTTTTTTGCACCAAATTAAAGTACTCAATGACCACTTTAATTTGGTATAAAACAAATTAAAAACTTATATAGAGAAATATGTTTTTTAGGGGTTTGAAATTGCACATATTCCCGTATGGATCACTTAAAAAGGGACGGAGGGAGTATATACTAGGGCTGCACAAAAAAACCGGTGAACTGTGAATCCGGTCCGGACCGAACCGATCCGTACGTTTTGGATTTTAACCGTGGATTAATGGTCTGGACATGGATTCAAAAAATAATAAACCATGACTCGCAGTCCGGACACGGATTTTGATTTTGAATCCGTGGATTAATCGATCCAGACCGTGAGATTTTTATTATATACAATTTAAAAATATATATATATGTATGTATATATAAATAATTTTATCACTTTTATAAATATTGTTAATTTGATATAGAATAATACTTTTATCTTCTATATATTGTCAATTTGTATTGGACTTTCATGTATTCCATTGCCTTGCATTTGTATTGGACTTTGATGAATTTAGTAGTTGTTCACTATTTTTTTTTGTATTAAACTACCTTTGTTTCTATTCTACTATGTAACTGAACTAAGTTGTATACTTCTACTAGTGCTTGTTTAGGTCATAGTTGTGGGCCTGTGGCTCCATCATGTGTTCCATCTAAGGTTTTTTTTTTTTTTTTTTTTACTTTGGATTTTTTAGGATTTTATTTTAATCAAACTGTTTGTTACTTATTTACGTAGGACATATAATCCGTGGATAGAATCGGAACCGATCCGTGACTCGCGGATCGAATTGAAACCGAACCGTGAGACTTTTGGTCCAAACACGGATTGAATTTTTTAAAAACCGTGACTCGCTGATTATGGATTCATTGCAATCCGATCCAACCGTGTACGCCGCTACGAGTAGTATATACGATCAGATTCAGTTCAGTTCACAGACGTGAGTTACCCCACCGCCCTCCTCCACAACGTACGCTGCTCCCCCCACACCGCATCTCGCAGCCTCTCATCTCCTCTTCTTCTCCGTCACCGCGTACCGTTTTTGCGCCCTCTCAATTTGATTTTTCCGGTGAGTGCCCGTGAATCGTGATACTCTTACTCGTGTTTCTATTTATCAGAATAGCAAAAAGTCTATCAGAAGCATCTCCCTCTCCCCCTTGTTATCGTCCCTTCTCCTAATTGACGGCAATGTCGTCGACACCGATCGGATCGACTACAATGGCGGAGGAAGTTGAAGAAGAGAAGATGAATTCAGCTGTGAAATTTGGGAGTCCGGAGGCACTGGAATATGTACGGAAGCTAACGGACGTGGGAGCAATGACGCGGCTACTTCACGAGTGCATAGCCTACCAAAGAGCCCTAGATCTTGACCTGGAGAACATCCTCTCCCACCGCAGCGATCTCGACAAACAGCTCTCCAACCTCCAGAAATCCGCAGACGTCCTCGAGATAGTCAAGGCCGATTCCGACTACATGCTCTCGAATGTCCGATCGACCTGTGATCTTGCCGATCAGGTCAGCGGCAAGGTTCGCGAGCTTGATCTCGCCCAGTCCCGTGTCAATGACACCCTCCTCCGCATCGACGCCATTGTCGACAGGGGCAATTGCCTCGAGGGCGTCAAGAAAGCCCTTGACACCGAAGACTTCGAATCCGCCGCCAATTTCGTCCAGACTTTCCTTCAAATTGATGCCAAGTACAAAGATTCGGGTTCCGATCAGAGGGAGCAGCTCTTGGCTTCCAAGAAGCAGCTCGAAGGCATAGTCCGTAAGAGATTATCAGCGGCTGTGGATCAGCGTGACCATTCCTCAATCCTACTGTTTATCAGATTATTCTCCCCCCTGGGCCTGGAGGAAGAAGGGTTGCAAGTGTACGTAAGCTATTTGAAGAAAGTCATTGCCATGAGATCGAGGCTCGAGTTTGAGCAATTGGTGGAACTCATGGAACAACAATCCTCTGCTGCAAATCAGGTAAACTTCGTCGCTTGTTTGACCAACTTATTCAAAGATATTGTCTTGGCAATCGAAGAAAACGGCGAGATTTTGCGTAATCTATGTGGAGAAGATGCTATTGTGTATGCAATATGTGAACTTCAAGAGGAATGTGATTCTAGGGGTTCTTTAGTTTTGAAAAAGTATATGGATCATAGGAAATTAGCTAAATTAACCTCGGAGATCAACTCCTATAAGAGTAGTAATTTGCTCTCTGTTGGGGTTGAAGGCCCCAACCCCCGAGAGATTGAATTGTACTTGGAAGAAATATTGTCCCTTACACAACTGGGTGAAGATTACACAGAATACATGATCTCAAAGATCAGGGGTTTGACTTCAGTTGATCCGGAGTTGGGTCCACGAGCCACAAAAGCCTTTAGGAGCGGAAATTTCAGCAAGGTTGCTCAGGAAATTACTGGGTATTATGTGATTTTAGAGGGATTCTTTATGGTGGAAAATGTGAGGAAGGCTATCAGCATTGACGAGCATGTACCTGATAGCCTCACCACTTCCATGGTGGATGATGTCTTCTATGTTTTGCAAAGTTGCTGTAGGAGGTCTATTTCCACTTCAAACATCAACTCTGTGATTGCAGTACTCAGTAGTGCAGTAAGCTTGTTGGGCAGTGAATATAATGAAGCATTGCAGAATAAAATGAGGGAGACCAACCTCGGGGGAAAGCTATTTTTGGGTGGCGTCGGTGTGCAAAAGATTGAAACAGAAGTTGCTACAGCTCTGAATAATATGGATATTAGTAGTGAGTATGCACTAAAATTACGGCAGGAGATTGAAGAGCAATGTGCAGAGGTGAGTTAGTTTTTCTTTTCATTTGTGGTTTACTTTCTCATTGGCTAGCCAACTTGGTTGTGGTTGTCCTTAAGAAAATGCAGTGGAATGATTTTTGAACCAAAAAATATAGAACGACTAAATACACTCACCCGATGGTAGTTGCATTATACTAGTGGATTGATAGACCAACCTTCATATTCCTACTATACTGAGACTCTGAGAGATTCTATTAAAGTGTTTGGTTGATTAGTGGGTGCCATTGCGAAATATCGTGCAATTCTAGAGCATATGATGTTCAAGTTCAAGCAAGCTATTATCAATTTTGTTTGTGCAACTTGTAGAGAGTTATGGTTAAGGGCCTACATAGCATCGACACAATTCAAGATTGAAGCTCTGACATGAAATTTTAACGGGAAAAAAAAGAAAAGAATGGACCACACAAGACGTTTGGAGCATGTCGACAACTGTATTTGTATTTGTAGTTATATTCTTGTTGCTTAAATAGAAATAATTAAAATTCCAAAAATAAGTCTAGAATTAGAGTGGAAATTCCATATTTGCATTCAATTACATGTCGTTGCATCATTCGAATTTTTCCTTAAAGCATTCACAAAAGTGGTTCAGCATGAAGTGTTTCATCAGTCTCTTGTTCTTTATAATCTTTCAATCATCTTCTCTCACACAAATAGAGCTTCCTAATGTGTCCCTGGAGTATCTATGGATTGCGCAAGGGAGCTCTAGCATAGACCAAGCATGCTTTGGTGTGGCCCTTGAGTGCCCAAATGAAAAATAAATATAAAAATAGCAGAAGTAGTACTTCATTTGAGTGTTGGACGCTTGTCCAGAGAGTGTTTGTGTCCTGACAGCGTCGGTGTTTGACTCTCAAATCAGGCATTGGGACTGACGTTGAATGGCATGTCAATCTGATTTAGTCTTCCTCATAGACTCTGACGAGGAAATGTTCATTTTGTTTCATGCAATAGCTTTTCTCGGCACTCTAGCCTTTAATCATAATTGATTCCATTCAGCATTTCCCAAGTATGGTGACACTGGTTTACTAGCCTTCACGAGTTTTGTGTCTCTCCGATAAGGTTTTAACTGGATGGACTTCTTTGGTGATTCTATGATGCTGGGTTACCAAGTTATATTAATTATCATCAGAGTTTTTTTTACGTAAAAACATTTCCCTCTCAGATATCTATTTTTATCTTTTTCTTCCTTTTTTCTTCTTTCTCTTAATATTTTTTTCAGTAATTTTTGTGAATCCATATTTCTGAAAGAGTATCTTGGGATGAACATCCTTAAAAGTTATTTTTGCATGTGACATGTAGTGGTATCCTTAGATTTCTTACTTTTTCCATTGGGCATGTAATATAGTTTCCACTTCTGCTAACTAAAGTATATATTCTCTACGTTGGTTTTCAATATGGTGTTCTTTTCTTTCGAGGCGGCTCTACTATTATTCAGGGTGTTCACTTAAATCGCTTGAGTTAAAAGCTATACAAAATTTTGGCACCTATAGAGGGGAAGTTGAGAGAAAGTAGACTAAGGTGGTTTGGACATATTTACCATAGACCAGTAGATGCAGTAGTTGAGAGAGTTGATTGAATAGATTTGGGTAGTAGCACTACGAGGAGAGGAAGACCCAAATTGACATTAGATGTTGTACTGCGTGAGGATATGAGTATATTAGGTCTAAGTGATCATCTAGCCCTTGACAGAGCTCAATGGAAACAAAGGATTCATGTAACCGACCCCAATTTATTTGGACATAATGCTCGGTTTGGTTTGGTTATATAAATTGGTTTTTCTCGAGTGACCCCTAAGAATGGGTATGATGTAGGACAAAATGTTGAGAGAAGTAAGAATGATCAAAAGGCAGAGAAAAAGGGACTGACTTTGGGGCTGTGAACAGTAGACGTGAACAGTGAATAAGAAGAGAAGAATAGAGGTTTAAGAAGATAGATCTAGGCCTCACGCCTAGGTTACCAAAGGCTTCACACCTAAGGCCTCTTTAGCATCACACCAAAGAGTGGATCGCATCACACAATCTTTAAAAGCATAAAAGCTTCAGAAATTTTCATATTATTCATTCATAATCAATCTCTTGAAAGTACATCAATTTATAGACTCCTAAGCATGTGTTAAATGCAAATAACTACTCCTATTTCCAAAGATATTAATTACTTCTATTTCCAAGAAGTCTAAGTAGGCATAAATGAGCCTAGAAGTTGGAAGGCCACCAAGCATTTAAAAGTTCCAGCAGATGAATGAGAAGAAAAATCTGAAAAGTCAACAGCCTTTAAACTTGCGCAAGCCTAATTAATATCCCAAGTGGGCCCTATGTCATCCAACATGTGCCAAATTAAGGCTTGGGCCTTAGAACCATCATGCCCGCGCCTTTTATACACTTTTAATGGTTGCCGCCATTTCCCATCAGGGTAGGGGCACATACATTGGTCTATTGTCCTCATTGAGCCACTTGTACGGAACTGTGGTAAATAAAAGTCCAATTACACCAAGTATCCAAATAGTATAGGCCAACAATAGAGTTTAATTTTTTGTATTGAGCTTTTCATCATTAATTCTTTGTATTTTTGTCACTGCTGAACGAAAATCCTGGAGCTGCCTTGCTTTTCTTTGGATCTATTATGTGGAATGATATGCTTAATTATGTGTTTAATGAGGGGTTTTGTTTTTTTTTAGGTGTTCCCTGCACCGGCAGATAGAGAGAGGGTGAAGTCCTGTTTGTCTGAATTGGGCGAGATGAGTAACAGCTTCAAAAAATGCTTAAATGTTGGAATGGAGCAACTTGTGGCCACTGTGACGCCTAGGATCCGTTCAGTCTTAGACAGTGTGGCAACCATCTGTTATGAGCTGTCCGAGGCTGAATATGCAGACAATGAGGTGAACGACCCATGGGTTCAGAGACTTCTTCATTCTGTTGAGTCTAATGTAGCATGGCTCCAGCCATTAATGACTGCAAATAATTATGATTCATTCATCCATCTTGTCATTGACTTCATTGTGAAGAGGCTTGAAGTGATTATGATGCAAAAGAGGTTCAGTCAGCTTGGAGGTCTTCAGCTTGACAGAGATTCCAGAGCTCTAGTGAGCCATTTCTCAAGTATGACACAGAGGACTGTTCGAGACAAGTTTGCTCGCCTTACGCAGATGGCAACTATCTTGAACTTAGAAAAGGTTTCTGAGATTCTTGATTTCTGGGGTGAGAATTCAGGACCCATGACCTGGAGACTTACTCCTGCTGAGGTTAGGAGAGTGTTGGGTCTGAGGGTTGATTTTAAACCTGAAGCGATTGCTGCTCTTAAGTTGTAATCCCTGTCTGTGTAGCTTCTTCAACAGTGTTTGTACCTTTTATCGAACTACTTTTAAAGTTTGAATTTAATTGGTTAATCTTACATCAGAGGGAGGCATATCAAAAATGGAAAATGTACCCATAAACCTTTTCTGAATTCCAATTTTGGCTCATTTGTTATACTTCATAAACATGTATATTCTTTCATCATATCGGTTGTTATACTGTTTGTTACTTTTCCCCATTCTATGGAGTTAAATTCAGGTGTGCCTTGGGAGTTTGATCCTGATCTCAGATGTGTAAGTGGAAAGGCTGCAAATAGCTGAATATATCTCTTGGATTGCTATGCTCTGATGGACCATTAGACAAAGTGATTAAGGACCCAGTGGACACCTGTTGTTGAGAAAGCCTTCGTACGTAGATCACGGTGAATTCATTTCTTTATCAGATTAGGTTGTTGTGGGTTTAGTTCTTGGGTTTTCCAGCTGATTTTGTCATGTTGTGCAGAGTTGATTCAGGCTTGGATTATGCGATATCTCAAACCCGAGTTTTATTGGCCCGTTTTTATTTATGGCCTGGTCTGTCTAATATTTTAAGTCACAGTTTGCGTTGCTTTTTCTGCAGTGCAATTGAAAGGCTTCCGTATGCTATTTGGCAGCAGATGCATTTCTTCGGATGGGAAAAGAGGTATTTTTTTGCACCTTTGTTCATGTGATCTCTCTCTGAATCATGCTGTACTTTTATCTTTTCAACGAAGGGTTCTTTTTCAATTTCTACTAATTGAAGATAATTATATTGTTTTGAAGTTGTCATAGGGTGACCAATTTTTTCTATGTTCTTCTGGAATGAATTTGCACAGGGAAGTGAGGTTGTGGGGTTGGTATTGGTTAGTTGATGCCTCTTATCCAAGCACCTTAAGTTCAATTTCATCGGCCTTCCCTTTTTGGTGCAATTTTTTCAGTTGTACCCTTTTGGTTTCGACCTCCAGGCATAACTGCACAGGCTGAAATTGTCTTTTCTCTTTTTGACATATTTTGCACACCCCGCTTCGGTTGTGGGGAAAAACGTGCATCTTTTTGTGAGATTTGCTATTGATGGCTCTGGCTTTTGCCGATTGCCTTTCTGATGCCTGCAGTTCGTCCCTTGCTCTTTATTTGGCCACAGTGATGGTACACCTCTACTAGCTGCTACTAGCTTAGTCGGTACAAGGACAGATTGCTCTTTACCTTGAGACTACAAGAATATCTCTCCTCCCTTCAAAGAAAAGAGTTGTAGCTAACTCTTCAGATAGGTAGGCCATGGACAAGACAGTGGAGCGCAGCTCACATAACCCAGAGCCGGTACGATCTTTCGAATTTCTTTCTTTCCTTGATTTCTGATGGGATGTTTTCTGCGGATGTATTCTTTTGAGGCCCATTGAACACCTATGGAGGTCTTCGAAATATCAAAACTACTGTACTTTCCATTTCGTTGTTCTTCATTTCATCTGTTTTGTTGGGGTGTTATCTAGGGTTTTCGCGTTTGGTTTGACAGGTATATATATATATATATCTCATTGATTTTTCATTTTACTCTGATCTTGTATTGGGTCAGGAGGGTAACTGGTTAAAGCTGGGGGATCAGAACTAGGCCTCTTATTCTCACAAAAAAATAATTGTTCACAGAGCAACGGTCAAGCTCCTATCCACTAACGATTCTCAAGGTTCTTCCTCCCTACCCTCGTAATGGAAACTACCTTGGGTTCATCAGTTGTCTGATTAGAAAATAAAAGAATGGCTCTTTTCTGATTTGGAGCTAACAAGGCCCCGGACCCAGATGGGTTCACTTCCTATTTCTTCAAAAAGGCTTGGCATGTTATTGGTCAAGACTTCCTAGCTGCAGTTAAGTCTTTCTTTTTTACTGGCAGACTTCTAGTAGTTTTTGACACTACATCTATCACTCTGGTTCCTAAAACCTCTAGCCCTACCAATAGGACAGAATATAGACCCATTTCATGCCGTTATGTCATTTACAAGATATTTCAAAGGTGCTAAGTACCGAACTTAAGGCTGTTATCCATCTTTTGGTTAAGTTCCTTTCAAACTGCCTTTGTTTTCGGTAGATCCCTATCTGATCGAATTCTATCAATGCAAGAGTTAGTAAGGAATTACCACACAAATAATACTCCTTGTAGGAGTGCTACAAAGATTGATATCATGAAGGCTTTTGACTTGTGTCTTGGAATCTCATCCTTAATATTCTAGAGGCCTTTGAGTTTCCTGTCACTTTCAGGAAGTGGATCACCACCTGTATAAACAGCCCTAAATACTCTCTCTCTCAATAATTTGTGCTTTGTCCATAGACTTTCTGATGCCCTTCTGGAATTTCACAAATACTCGGACCTCCAGCCTAATAGGAGTAAGAGCAGGATTTATGGAGTATTTCATTTGGGTACTCTTCCAGTAACGTATTTGGGTGTTCCCCTTATGAGCTTACAGTGACTGATTGCAGCAGCCTTATCGCAAAGATTCTCAACAAAATAAAGAGTTGAGCAAATAAGTTTCTCTCCTATGCAGGGAGACTCCAGCTGATACAGTAATCTGTTTTGTTCAGTAAACAAGTCTTTTGGACTATGCATTTTATTCTTCCGTTGTCTATTTGCTCCAACATCGCTTATTTACATCTCAAACCAGACAGATCTGCCCAAAATCTTGTTAATTGATGACGTTACAATACCAACCCAGGTCACAAATCATGTTCTCTTTATTTTCTTTACATCCTTGGATCCAGAAATCAGTTACAATAGCCCCGACTTTGTATGAAGAAGTAATAGAGTAGTAATGTTTGTTTGTCTCTGCTTCATCAAGTTTCTGGCATCAAAATCGTACTCCAAAGTTGGAAATGGTAAACTTTTTATGTAAAAATATGAAATTTATGAAGTCTACTGAACTTTCCCCAAATCAGGAATTTTTGGGAGTCGAGTCTTTGTCAAGGAATATTGCTAGCTTTTATATCTCAATGAACAATAAAAAATAAATTTTTTTTGGTCATAATGCAACATATTGTTCGATAGATTTTAATTAGTTTTAGAAAGTTTTTAAAATTATAAAAAAATATTATAGATTGTGATGCATAAACAATTATTTGAGTGACACAATGAGCAACCTTTTGGGACTGGGAGCAGCACTTCTAAGTGGGGGAGGCCTCTGTCTAGTTTCGTTATGTCCAACCCCGTCCAGTCTCGGCCAATTGTGCGACCTTTTCGGGTCCAGAACAATAATCGGGTGTGTTCTGTAATGACCGAATTTTCGTAAATAAAAATTTCATTTAATAATTTGATAATTAATTTTATTTTCCCTATTAATTGGAATATTTTCCTATTTAATTATTAATTAATCCTTTTAATTTGAATAACTAGAATTCTAGCCATACATATACGCGTACGAGACCGAGTAACACATCCGTTACACTACCGTAGCACCCGGGGACCGTGTTTAATACCCGAAACCAACCCAACCACCATCTTTACTCCATTCAACCATATCGTACCTTGGAAGGTACCCACCATCCCATATCTTGGAACTTGGTGTTGACCAAGTGAGAGAGAGAGAGAGAGAGAGAGAGAGAGAGAGAGAGAGAGAGAGATGCCGAGAGAGAGAGAGAGATCGGTAAAGAGAGAGAGTGAGGGTGGTGTGTGTGCATGAATGTGTACTCTTGCACATGCAAGAATAAATGTTTGGTCACTTGTGCAAGCAAGTGGAGGGGTAGAGGAAGCTTCCTAAGTTAAGGTTTTGTATCCAAAACTATTTAGAACAAGCCTTGCTATTTTAGGAGAAACCTATACATACACATACAATACATGCATTTGAGCACATGCTACACAACCTAGACCTCAATAGGCTAGACCTTGGCCTCCAAGTCTCCATGAAACCTGGTTCCATGTTTTAAGGGAGAATATTCCCCCTATTTTTAGGCCACTAAGGCTACCCCCTTGTTATTTATTGCATTCACATGCATATTGTGTATATTAGCGCCTAAAAACACCCCATAACTAAGGTGACCATGCAAAAACCTACACAACAAAAGGCATAATTTCCCCCACCACCATTTCCTACGTTGGTTCCATGTATCATCCCACAATTTCTTTTGCTTGCAAGTAATGAACCTAGGACCTAGCCTAAACTTGGAGTGCAAGGTGTAACCAACACTAGTACTTGCCCATGTGCCAATTCAATGCACCATTTTATTCTTCCACTTGGAGTGAAAGTTTCGGCCAATACAAGGGGTGTGTACCCAAAATTTTCAAGAGAAGAGAGAGGTCCCATTTTGTCTATAAATAGCCACCCTTTTTATTCTTTGGACCACTTTACACTTTCCTTCTTTGTTTGTCTCCAAAATTTCCAACAAACTACCAACTTCTACCACCACTTAGCCAACCTATTTAGGCCCTAATTAACTTTCTTACTAAGTTAATTAGTGAGAAAGCTACGTAGATTAAGGAGTCTCTACACCAAAGGATAGCTATTCGGCTTCTGGTTTACACCCGGAAATCAAGGTAGTTTACTAAACTAATCTTCTTATTAGTTATTTCTAGTTCTATTATGTTATTCTAATTAATTTTCTAAGCATGATTTTAAAGTTTGAATGGGTTAGTTTATGCATGTATTAAGTCACTAAGCATGTAACTTAGTGTTTAAGAAAGAGGATTTCATGTAGAAAGAGTAACAAGAATGTTAATGAGGTTCTAATTAAAGTGGTTCTTCATAAAATTAGAAGTGGGATTAGTAAGATTAAAGTGATTAGAAGTTGATTAGAAGTTAATTAGAAGATGATTAGAAGATTTGTATTTTTCTAGACATAATAGATTGTTATTTTTAGTGAGGGAATTGTTCTTACTAGAAAGCAATATCTAGTGTTTTATGGAAATTTTTGTAAGAAAGTATGGAGTTTTTACTAAATAAATATGAAGAGAGAATTTTTATAAATGTTTCCTAGAAATGTTTTTACTAAATTATTTGTGAGTATATTTTTATGGTTATGATGAAAAGAAAAGAAGCAAATGGAGTTGATTAAATTTTCTAGAAAGAAAATTGTGATTTTACTAGATTTAAAAAAAAATGTTTTATTTGAGTTTATTAGAAAGAAAGTTTTCTAGGAATATAAAGAGTATATTTTTGAGAGATTAAATATTTTTTTTAGAAAGTTCATAATTAGTGGAGATAAATTTATGGCAAGAAATTTCTAAAAAAAGGGTTTTGTTTAAATTATTTTAGAGAGAGCAAGTTGACTAGTTTTATTTCTTTTAAAAAGAAATAAAATAGTTTTGAAAAGAGAACAAGGAAGAAATGAGATTTTTTATGAGAAATAATATTTGAGAGAATTGGAAAATATTATTTTGGAGAGAGTGGGTGTAATAAATGTATGATTTTATGTGGGAAAGTTTTTAGAGGAAATATTATATTTTAGAGAGTTGGTGTATTTAAATGTATGATTTTTATGTGAGAAATGTCTATTTGGAGAAATATGAATATTAGAAAGAAATTATGAAATTTTGCATGGGCATGATTTGAGCATGTAGCATTGAGCATGTACACAATACGTTACGACACCGGACGTGAAATTGAATAACTGTTGATGAAAAAAAAATAGAGATGAGAATGAAAATGGGTTTTGAAATGAGAAATGAAATTTTCGAGAAATGAAATGAAATTTTGGGAAAGGAAATGAAATGAAATGAGATGAGATGATTTTGTTGCCACCTCAAGATTCGTGGAGAGAACTTGAAGGAATGGTTTTGATGCGGTAGTGCAGCGAAAGCACCACTTCCAGTTCGCGGAGAGAACTTGGATGTTTGGGCTAAGCATGCACAACACACGGTGAACGGACCTTGCAAACATGCTGTTAAGTTCGGTGATGTAAGGTGACCGGGACTGTGTTGTGTGAGTCGCGGGGTGGACGGACCGTGCAAACAGGCTGTTAAGTTCGGTGATGCACGATAACCGGGGCCTCGAGCGGAAAGGTTGATACCGTTAGCTGAAAGGAGGCGTAAACGGACCAATAACTTTCGAGTGGTGTGAGAAAATTGACTTGGTTGAAATTTGAAGAAGAATGCCGAAAATGGGAAATTGATACGAGACACTGTTTGAGAAACTGATACGAGTTACTGTTTTGAGAAACTGATACGAGTTACTGTTTTGAGAAACTGACACGAGACATTGTTTTGAAACACTAAATTGAATTATTTTTACTGCGCATGTTTACTCTGATCCGTATGTACACGCACAGTGCATTTCATGGTTTTCCTGTTAACAAGTCTGCATTATTGTCTTCGAGCTTATTGTTCTAGAATTGCTAGTTAGAGATTGGGTAGTGTAGTCTACTGGGCGTTATCGCTCACGGTGTTGCACTTGTGTAACCCTGGCATAATACCACGATGTTGCTCTGTGACTCTGACGTATTATGCCAGACTATAGAGATGAACAGGAGGAGTACTATGGCTTGAAGGCCTACGGAGCAGAGCAGGATTCTGCCGGAATGGTCGACCGTGCGATGGAATAGAGAAACCTAGCCAACCCTATAGAGAATGATTGTATTTGACAGGAAGATTTATGTAATTTCTTTTGGGTTACTGTTGTAAAATCTTATTTATTATTTATGTATTCATTATTAACAAACCCAAATTTTGGGGGCGTTACATGTTCACTTTTGTTAGAGCACGTCAAGAACATTGGCCAAGTTAAAAATCATGTTGATTGAACATCGTTTGACACCATTTAAAAAAGCATTAGTTTTCCAAAAAAGGGATGCAATCCAGTGTTGCACGTGGCTCCATCACACTCATGTGTGTTTTGGCCTAAAAAGTAAGCTGGCTTATTTTTTTTCGTCTTTATTTGTTTTTTTTTTCCCATGTTTTTTTAGTTTTGCATCAACCTTTTATGTATTATTGATTCGTCTTGGCGAGAGAAATAAAAAATGGAGTAAAACTTATGATCGAATCTTGATTTTTTTTGAAGAAAGACAAAAATAAGTTAAAAAGACAACTTTCTACATTTTTTTCGATCTTATTCAAAAAATTGAGAATTCTAATCATAATCTTTTACTTTTTTGGGTTCCTCTCGTCGAGACGAACCAATGATACACAAAAAAATCGATGCAAAACTAACAATTAACAAACGCAAAAAAAAAAATTAAATAATTAAAGACAAAAAAAATTAAGTCAAATTGGCTGTTTAAGCCAAAACACACCTCACATAGTGTGTGGAGTCCACACACATGAGTCCACACATACTTTAAGTGTGTGTAAGTTCCGCACACCATGAGATTGTATTAGGGCCATGTTTTAGAGACTTTTGTTGTAGCGAGATTTACGGGCCGGTACAAAAAATTGTAATCAATTCCCTCCGGCTCCAGTCAAATTATAAAACTTCCCACCAAGGTATGTATGGGCGTTTCTACCAAAATTACCCCGCACGGTCAAAACCCAGCCCCACCATTCGCTTGACCCAGACTGTTTGCTAGCTGTATTGCATCATGCCTAGGACATGTGTCACCCTCCCAATCTTTTAAAAAATTCGCAGCCAATCTTTAAAAAAAATTCACAAAGAAAAATTCGCAGCCAATCAATGTTTAGATCGTGTTACATGTCAACAATACAGTTTTTTACACATTCGCAAAGAAAATTATACAAATCCATGGGGATTTATCCTATTTATACAAATTCGCAGTGTTTTCTACAAATTCGTAGCAAATTTTTTTTTTTTTTGGCTGTAGTTGCTAGTTATGGTACATATAAATGCCTCACATGTTGCATGTTTGCCAGAACAATGACGTACACAAATCATACTGTTTTTGCGGTTTTGCCTAAAGCATTGGAGAAATGGAGTTTAGAACTCATGCATAGATGAATATAAATCTTAGTCCACTGGAAGCTCTTATTGAATACTCACAGTGTTTTTTTTTTTTACAAATTCGCAGTCGCCGGAAAAATTCACCGGCCAGAAAAGTTTGCCGACCGGAAGTGGATGGTGGGTGGAGTTGGGAAGTGGGAGGTGGAGTAAAGTGTAAATATGTGTTTCAATAGTAAAACGGTAATCTTAATAATGAGATTATACTTAGAAGTAATTAAAAATTAAATGGAAGCTGGGGGAGTGCTGCACAGCCAAGTGCTGTGCAGCGTGCTGTGCATGCAAGGCGTGGCCGCGCCGGCCACTTTCCGGCGATCCGAGACGTTCACCGGATACCTCTCGTTGAGTACTATAAGTGTGTAAAAAATTAACTTGACCGAATATCGTTAAGTGCCTAATCGGAACACAAATAGATTGAAATGAAATGGAACACAAATGTACTTAAACACTGGATCCAAATCAATAAACCCATTTTTTCCAATCTATTTGTGTTCCGATTAGGTACTTAACGATATTCGATCAAGTTGATTTTTGGTACACTTATACTACTCGACGAGGGCTATCCGGTGAACGTCTCGGATCGCCGGAACGTGGCCGGCGCGGCCTCGCCGTGAGGCTGCACAGCACGCTGCACAGCACTTGGCTGTGCAGCACCCCCCAGAGTCCAAATTAAATATATCCTTAGTAGGAATTAAGGATTGATTTTCTAGACCTCCTGAGAATTTTCTTTTAGTTTTCTGTTTTGTTGTATGTGTATCCAAGCCCAAAATATATATATATATATATATATATATATATATATATATATATATATATATATATATATATATATATATATTTTTTTTTTTTTGTTGTGAAAGGTCAAACTTAAATCAAACAAATCGACGGGACTAGACATAACTACATTGGACGTGAGCCTATATCCCTTTTAGGTCTATCCCTTCTCATATCGGGTGCAGATAAGAACAAAATCTAGGTTTCCTCTTGTCCGCTCCTCTGTTCAGCTTCAAATCTTCATCCGTCGATCTCTCTCAATCGTTGTTGCCTTCGCAGCCATGTCCGACTCCTCGACCATCGACGAATGTCAGGAAGCCCTGCTCTCTCTCTCTCTCGGGGATAGCTCGCGTTCAGGTATAAAACTTGCCTCTCCGACCTGTATCTATCCAAGTGTATGTATCTATTGCACAAATACAGATATCTCTTTATTTATAGTATTTGTTTGTCTCCGATTTATAGCGTGCCTGTATATGAATGTCTCTCAATCTAAAATCTGCAAAAAGTCTCGGCATATCTCAGCTCTTATTCTCGCTACATAGTTCGTTTTGTAATCTACGATTTCTGTCTAAAAAATCTAGGGTTTGTAGAATTTGTTCTCTCGCGCTGCAGTTTTTTTATCGGGCTTGATTCAGATTTTAGTATCGTGTACCGATATCCCCGTATCCGCCCTGATCCTCCCCATTGCCATTCCTGGAGGAAAACATAGCGTGAGGGCAGGCCCGGCCCTGAGTTTTTCGGGGCCCTAAGCGAGTTTTAACAATGGGGCCTTTTTAAATTAGTATATATATTTGTTGTTCATGATGACTACCAAAAGTGACTTCTGGTGTAGTGGTTGCTTGAGACAAGTAAGACTTGGAGCACTAGGTCGTGAGTTCGATTTGCACTGACTGTTGTCTACAATTTTTTGTGCACATTCTAAATGTCAAGGCTTCAAAAAAATGCGGTCAGGAAGACTCGAATACGCAATCTTCCATTTAAACTCAGGACGCCTTGCCGCTTGACCACTGTAAAGATAGTTGTTAAACAACTGACCTATATAATATTTATTATGACTTAGAAATTTGGGGGCCCTATTATTGGGACAAAAATTAGGGGCCCTAAGCGACGGCTTGGTGGGCTTGTGCCCAAGGCCGGCCCTGCGTGAGGGATGGCGGAAGGGGATGAGGAGGTCGATAATTGATTTTTTTTTCTTTCTCATAGTAAAGTGGGTTTGTGTGTTCTATGATATCTCCCTCCCATGGAGAGAAGTGAGAAATTTGTAAGTTTGTAACCTGAGTTTGCAAATAATTCTGTGAGCTTGCTTTCACGCACAAGTGGTTTGACCTTGTTTCCATTCGTCAATATGCAATTCCAGTGAACAAAAGTTTGTTCATGTGGTAGGGGAGAAAAAATGCTATGAAGTCTGTATTTATACATGTTCTAATCATCAATATGAGCTACCCACAGTTGTCAAAGGCGAAAGGCGCACCGAGGCGCAAAATCCTGTGGGGACTAAGGCGAGAGGCGAGAGGCGAGGCGCGCGCCTTTTTGAAGCGAGGCGCACCTATGTAAAAAAAATTAGAAAAAATAGCATATAGCAATACTTTAACTAATAACACTAAGCCAATGAATTTTAGATAGCATACCATTCTAAAGAAACATTGACTATACTTTGTAATACATATATATATATATATATATATATATATATATATATATATATATATATATATATATATATATATATATATAAACATTCACTATACTTTGTAAAAAAAAAAAAAAAACATATGTAGAATAATTAATTTTTTAAACAGAAGTCCTATACATAAATTAAACTATTAAACAAATAGTTAGAATTTTATATTAAATAATTGAATTTATATGTAAAATTAATTTTTTATTTAAATAATTAATCTCATATGTAGTTTGGCCCATGTGAACTTTTAATTTTTTATTTAAGGAATAAAGTATTAAGGTTGAAAAGCTTAACGTTAACCAGATTTTAAAAAACCAAAAGCTTAAGAATAAAATATTAAAATGGTCTTAGTGGAGGAGAATAAGTCCAAGAAGTGGAGTAAAGCTTAAGAATAAAATATTAGGCTGTGTTTGGATAACCGGAATCTTGAGTAAGAATAGGAATATGATTACCAGGAATCAAATTCCCGGGAATTTTCTTGGGTAGGAATAGGAATATGATTACTGGGAATCGAATTCCTAGGAATTTGATACTTGGAGGAATGACATTTCGGTGTTTGGATTAATTCAGTAATCCTACGTGGGAAACAATTATTTTGGAAATTTATTAAAGTCAAAATTTCCTTTTCTTAATGAATGAGCCAGGAATCTAAGATTCCCATGGGGTAAGGGAGGGATCAAATTCCCACTCAGTCTAGGAATGTGATTCCTGGTTGAATATGTCACCAGGAATCACATTCCTATTCCTGTCTCAGCCAAACGTTGGAATCAGAAAAGCCTGGCATCACATTCCTGTTCCTGTCTATCCCAAACGTTGGAATCATGGGTAGAAGATATCACATTCCCATTCCCCCTTGAGATTACTGTCATCCAAACACAGCCTTAGTAAAATGGTCTTGGTGGAGGAGAATAAGTCCAAGAAGTGGAGTAAAGCCTTACTACTGTGAGACTTGTAGTGGAGGAAATAAAGAACTCTGTAAAACTTCGATATTATCGAGAATGAAGAACCAAGACCAAACTTCGATATTATCGCAGCAGGCAGCAGCAACTGCATCGGAAGCAGCCATCGCAACAGTATCTCTCTCTCTCTCTCTCTCTCTCTCCACCAGAAGCAGCCATGGCGAGAACAGATCTCGAAGCAGCCATAGCATCCCTTTGTTTGCTCCGATGATCTACTTCGGCAGCTGCGACCTGCTCCGATGATCTACTCCGGCAGCTGCTACTACTCAGGTCACTGATATAGGCATATCTCCTCTGAAATTGAAAGAAGCGCGCTTTTTGAGCGCCTCTCGCCTTTGCGCCTTTTGCGCCTTTTCGCGCCTTTGCGTCGCCTCTTTCCAGTCGCCTCGCCTGGGTGTGCCCCAGGCGCAGAAGGTGCGCCTCGCTGCGCCTCTCGCCTAGGCGCACGCTTAGGCGCGCCTTTGACAACTATGGAGCTACCCTTTCTTGAGTTTCATCTCCGTTTTCTCTCTGCTCACCCCTCCCTCCTGCTTTGGTTTCTTCTCCCGTAGATTAGATATTCCTCTCCTCCTCTTTCATCCCTGACTCGGTTTCTATCTGCCTTTTCAGCATGTCTTAAGAGTGAGAGATTCGCCTCTTGATGTTTAGGTTCTCCTTTATGTTTCGTTGCTCTGCTAAGTATCGTTGGGCAATTCTTGAATGAAACCTTTTCCAATGATAAAACACAATTGTTATCAATATGAGCTTCATGGGGACATGCTCTTAGAAGGTGTCAAGGTTTTTCTTGTAGTGGTAAGTAATTTCTAAAATTCTAGAGATGGATTTGTAATTATGTTTTTTTTCCTTTCTTTCATGGCATTTTTAGTAATTTGAATGAGTAATTCCAATAGAACAAAAAATGTGCAGTGCAGGAAGCAGTTGTTTGGCAATAACATGATCACTTTCAACTAACTTGCAGGTGGGATCCCCAGTGATTCCATTGTCGTTCACCAACCCCAACCCCAAGCCCACATGCAAGAGAAACTAAAAGCGCCCACCACCCACTTTGACAGCCAGAAATGGCTTCTTGGCACTGGCCCTGGCTCTCGGGCTTGCTATAATAGCTATGTGGATGCTGCATTCTGTTCATCTACGGAAAGGAAAGCTTATCTATTTATGGGGAACGAGTATGTGGTGTTGGACTGTTCTCAACGCCCCTCACGCTTCACAGTCTTGGAGGGACCCCTGCCCATATGCAAAAGGTTTCCATTCCTCAGCTCCACGTCCTTTGTAGATGATGGATTAGACGCTGCGTTTGAGTCTGGTGAGGATGAAGCGATCTTCTTCTTAGAATATGATTGTGCAAAGGTTAATTACAGTCCAAACCCGAGTTATGACCTTAAACCAATCACTGAGATGTTCCCTTTCTTGGAATGTACTCTGTTTGAAAGCCACGTAGATGCTGCACTTGAATCATGGAAAAGGAATGAAGCTTTCCTTTTCAAAGACGACCAATGTGCTTGTATAAACTATAGTGCTGATAATTGTAGGCTTGTCGACACCATTCGTCCCATCGCTGAATTCTTTCCTATTTTGAAAGGCACCTTTTTTGAGAGTGGAATTCAGTCAGCGTTTGCTAAGAGCATAACTAGTTGCTACGAGGTGGTATTATTCAAAAAAGAGTGCTGGGCATGGATCAATTTTGGTCCCCTCAACAGACCCTTTGATACTCCTTTGATTCATATTGGCAACAAATTGTTTAGTGCTGTACGTTGCATCTTGCCTCGCACAAACGGCGGTTTGGATGGTCATGACATCATTCATTGCGGCTGTGTCCCAAAATCTTCCATTGGAACTACAAGACGGATTTACAGCCCGATGGAACTGGAATGGCTCAGGGTACTATGCTGATTTTCTCTCTTTCCTTAATGCCAAAATTTACACTTGTCAAGACATTAGTGCATGAAAACTATCCCAAGAAGATTATAGTGACGTGAAGTAAAAGAAATTGATAAGTATTTTCCTTTGCGTTTTCATTTGATATAAGAAATTCAAGTGAAAGTTGAAAAGCAGTTCAATTGTTTAGAAATCTTAAACAAGATTTCTGCAAAATCTTGGTTTTTTTTTTTTTTTTTTGGCATGACTTGTTTTGAGTGAAAAGTAATCATAGTGGGAAAGTCAGAGACATGGGCCCCATAACATGCTCACTAGTTGAACACAATTAAAATGCAGAAAAGTTAAACATTCCCGTAGTTTTCTTTCCTTTCCCTGTGATTGAACAAGGCCAAAAGGTATCGTATTTTTGCATTCATTCCTTCTCCCCTGAACATTGATACAAGTTGAGGAATAGATAAAGTGCTATTTAATGTTTAGACTTTGTGACAGATTAGGTCTTGTTGAATGTTAATAAGTTCCAAGGACCATCGTATACTAAATCAACGCATGTTTCTAGAGAATTATAGGTATCAATTTGATACAGAGGATTTTTTCAAGCCTTAAGTTCATTTAATTTCTGTTGGTGGTGAATGTTATTTTAGACTGCCATGGAAAGAGAGAGACGTAGCGGGAAGTGTGTTGCTGTTGCAGATCTCTGTAGGTAATTATTTTTTTTCCCTATCTTTTAGATGCTTGTATTATATTCTGCAGAATGGATATCTCTGATTTCATACATAAGCATGGTATAATCTTTCAGAGCATTGGAAGAAGCAAAAGCAAACAAGTCCAATATTGGGAGCTGAAATTCATTGCAGCAATTACGAACAACTGAAAAATTTTCTTTGGAAATAAGGTTAACTCTCTCTCTCTCTCTGGGTGGGTGCGCATGCCAATTTTTTTTTTAAGCTTGCTCAAAAAAAAAAAAATTGGCCCTAATAACAGTGTTGTATGAACAGCATAACAAAACTATGATGGAATTTCTCTACGTGAAGCCCTAATTTACCCAAAGCTTCTTTGGTAATCTATTCGTCCTGCAAATTATTGACCATAAAAAAATGTGTTCTTTTTGAATAAACAAATAAAATACTTTTATGCATAACTTTAAGAGTGTTCCAAAAAAGTTTGAAGAATTAGTTGAGATTTTTAATCTAAGACGAAGAAATTTTGACATTTATGTACAAAAGTACTTTATTTCAAATATAGAAATTATACATGCTTTCGAAGTTGACTGGCGAATGATTTGGAGGCAGAGGTTTGGGCTCGAAGGGACAGTTGCTGCTGGCCAAGACCAAACATCTTGTACCCCTTTGGGTGGAAATGGATGCTCTGCCAGCAATCCATCATAGTTCGGATACAAATCAATCACGGCATTACCTTAGTAATGTTATTCATGATTGCAGAGGTTGGATGAGGCAGCTGGGAGTGGAGAAGATTGACCATGGTCTACCGCAAACGGAACAAATGCACGGATTTGCTACCAAATATGTTATTTAATGATGCTTTAGATTTTCATATTTTCGATGTTTGCTCCTGTTCGTATTAATTTGCAACTTTGTGATGACTCAACTGGGTTTGAGTACCCTAGACTCTGGTTTGCTTCCTAGTTTCTATTTATAATATGTTCTTGGTTTACCCAAAAAAAAAGAACTTTGGGTAATGATGGAGTGTGTTGAATCTCTAATGCTGTACCCAAATTTGAAACTTCATATGTTTTCTAACAATTTGTACCAAAGACCACTGAACTGTTTTCAATGTCTCGATCAATAAAATGATCTGTTTTCACTGTGGGCTCTGTGGGTGCTGTAATGCACCCCCACACTACAAACTCGTAGTGTGCAAATCCAATGGATGGCTTGGATTTGATCCGAACAGCTAATGGCTCGGATTGACTGTTAAGTCGGAGTACGTTCTTTCTCTACCCTTTTAAGCTCATTTAGTCAAATTGAAAAAAAATCTTACCTTCTCATGAAAATAGGCTGCCCAGAATTGTGCAGTAGCACGATCATAGGCATCAGAAGTTAAAATAGAAGGTACTTTCTTCCATATCTCATTGATGTATTGGACATTGATAAGGGACTCACAAATAGGTTTGTCATGGTGAATAAGAACCGGTATTTTCCTGTGAATTGGATTCAATTTCGCCACCATCTTATCCCTCACAAGGTTGATTTTCTTTTCAGTCCAGTTTGTTGTCCTTGATTTACAGTTGAATGCTTGTTTCTAATAGTTGGAATATCTCTCACAGACCTTCCCAGGCAATCGGCCTTCTCTCAGTCTTATGTTTCTTGCATTGAGTGCTTTCAATATTGGGCAGGTTTGGGGCTACTTTCGTGCAGCATTTGGTTCATATTGCAATCATCAGAGGTTTTCGGAGAGTTCAAATTTGTCTAATCCGTCCTATTTTGTGAGAACATGTAGTGATATGAATTATGAAGTTTCCGGATGTTCTGAGGTTATTAGATCCAACATTTTTTTCTCTCTCGACACTTTGGTCCCAGCCCCAGGTGAAGTTTGCTTTGATGGTCCATGGTGCTGGTGTATCAAAGATTTTAGTGCATGTTACAACACCTAAGCCCAATAACAATTGTTATGGAGTATTTAATGAGCGCTCACACCGCATTTGTGGAGTAACCTAGACTAATTAACCGTGTTGTTTGATTGCTGAATTTTATGCTTCACATTTTCTCGAAAACTACTCATATACTCCAGCTTCGTGAATTTACCATGGATAGATGCATAAGTTATGTGGAAATCCTCTTGACTTTCACCAATTTACTGCTTAAGAGAATGAGAATGGTAGGCTTTGGGCCTTTGATGGTAAGAGAGACCCAAGAATTGTTTATGTTATACTAGTTGGCGCCTCCGTGCACGCACGGAATCTCGTGTTCATTATTGTTTAGTGTTTTTAAGTTAGTTTTTATCTGGGTTTTTTTTTTTCTCATTTTTTTTAAAATGATTATTTTTGTTTGGAATTCCTTAATTTTTGGTACGAGAAATAGGTAATAAAATTGGTTGTGTGCTCCTTACATGTATTTTTGCTCTACAAGTCATCCCAACAACTTATTATATTTTGGATATAACCTCATCGGATATCAATCAAGACATGATCAAACCACATTTATCTTGAAATAAATAGGTTCCAATTCAGGGTGCAACTTGTTTTCTTTTCAAGATAGATTTATTTTGAAAAATAAATTCACATCACAATAAGACAAAAAAAAGGGAGTGTGGTTATATATGAGGGAGTGTGAAAATGACTACCTTTTTCTATTTTCCAAATGTGGATAATCACATTAATTGCAAAGCAAAGAGCCTTTTCGCCTTTTTATATTTTTAGATTGCGGGTAATCATATTAAAATAGGCATTGCAAATTAAACAATTGTGTTACATAGTTGGGGTATATTCATACACGTCGTGGTCGTTTTCATAGACATAGAAAAGTCCATGGTGGCTATTGGAAGACATTACAAAACTATTACAAAAGCAGACAAAGCTACATCCTTTTTCTACTAACAATGAACGGATTGTAGACTACAAGAATTGAACTGGCATGATCGTCGGATCTCAAAGCTCTTGATGATCTTAAAAATCTTTGTTCCACTTGCATATCTTAAATCCTCATGAAAGGACAAGAACCTACCAACATTAAAGCCCCATCTCTTAGCCTACAAATAAATAACAATTCGGTTGATAAACCACATGTTGGGAGTTTTTACGATGCATCAATCCCGCCATCGCTTCCGCTGCGCCGGTGTGCACAAGGCCCAAACTTCTGGGGAGTATCCACGGAGTCCAACACATTCGTTGGGCCCAATATACATTAAATGACTCATATCTACTTAAAAAGCTAAGCCTTGTAAGTGGTGAGTCATCCAATTGTATATTAAGGTCCAACCCTTTTTCTATTTTTCCAATGTGGGACTTAATCTTCACACATGTTCTTGTTGGGATTCCACCCCGTGTGGGCCATTGGGCTTAGGCCCAGATGGGAGTGGGCTAGGGTTTTTTGTGTAACTCTATAAATACTCTATGATGTCTTGTATTATTGTAGTGTGGTAGCACAATGTAGAGAGAGAGAGGCAGAGAGTGTGAGAGGGGAGCCGGTTGTGGCTCTCCCGGAGAGAGAGATACACGAGAGAACTGGTGAGGATTTCATTATTGTGACATTGAGTGTGAGTGTGTAACACAAGAACACGGAGTTTCTCCGGATTATAGTGAAACCCCCCTCCCCGTGGATGTAGGTCTGATTTGGCCGAACCACGTATATTTGTGTGTTGTGTTTCTCTTGATTTTACTGCTTCTGTTGCGAGAGGTGCGTTGTTGGAGATCCTAACAACTGGTATCAGAGCTTGGGTTGAAGCACCGGAGAGCGCAGAGCAGTAGGAAAATCACTCGGAGGCCATTGGAGCACTGTTTGAAACTTTGGTCGGATAAAACAGGAGACGAAACTTGTTTTTGATCAGAGGGAAAGGTGCTACTCTCGGAGACGATCACAATGGAGTGTTCGCTGTCAGATTTTGTCACCGGAACGCTGTTAAAACGCACAAGATTGAAACTGGCCGGAAAATAATTGTGTCGGAATTCAGATTTGTCACCATATTTGGATAGAGCACGCCGAGACGATTATTTTTGATATATAATTCGTCGAAATCGGAGTTAAAACGAGATCGTGAGGGCCGGTCAAAGTTTGGTCAAGATCTAGGGTTTTTTTGTGCAGGAATCTGGGGAAGATGATGACGTCATGGTGACGTCAGCAGCATGTTGTACAGCCACAGAGGATGCCCACGTGGATTGGTCAACTGCCACGTCAGCTGGTCAACGCTGACGTGGCGCCACGTCATTGGGGGTTCAGCGAAGTTGAACCTTTTGATCTTTTTGGACCAATCGGGGGTCATAGGAGTCAGAAGGGTCAAAGGGGTCAGAATGCCGCGGGTCAAAAGGGTCAGAGACTGGTCAAAGGGTTCAAGAGGCTGGTCAAAGGGTCCAGTTTGACTTTTAGAGATGGTTCATTGGTTTCTTCGCATTTTCGGAGGCTATACAGCTCCGTTTTTCGTGTATGAGTAGTCAATTTTGACTGTCTCGACGTTCCGGATCCAACTAGGTGCTTCGTTTTTCATTTGGAGGCTCGGGAGTAGGTGTTATTGCTGGATTGAGCCAGATTTGGGTGTTTGGAGGCGTTTTGGGTTGTGAGGAGGCTTGTTCCTAGCTAATTGGACGGTTCCGGATTCACTGGTGGGCTTGGATTTGAGTGATTCGAGTCAGATTTTGTGGTCCTAGACACATCCAGAGAGATTGAGGAGGATCGGACGTGGTCAGGTCAGTCTGATGGGATGTTGTTGAGTCGGAGGCAAACCAGGGATGATCAGTCGCATTTGGCAAGCAGGGATACACTCTTTCGGGTTATTGCACGCTGGTTTAGGAGTGCATGGAGGCTCGTCTGGTTAGTGATAACAGGCGCTTGCAGGAGCGGTGATTGTTTGGGAGATCCGATGGGAGTCCAGGGGGTGCTGGGAGAGCTGGGATTGGAACATGGATGGACCAAGGGGCAGGATGAGACCCGGGAGAGCTGACGGAGAGTGGCGAGAAGACCAGGATAGTGGCAAGAGTGGCGGATAGGTGACAGATTGGTGACAAGAGAGGCGAGCAGAGTTGGATAGCTACAGACCAGGAGTATTGGACAGACTTTGCAGAGATCGGAGGTTGACCGGAGCAATCGGGTGATTGCAGATTCGCGGCGTTTGAGCCGTGGTGATCAGTCGGAGAAGCTAGTGAGCAGGGATACATTCTCTCAAGTGTTGCATCTTTGTTGATGGGTGCGGATACACTTGTTTGGTAATGACACAGGCGCTTACTAGAGTGACAGGTCGGAGTTGGTTAGCAGTGATCGGAGGCAGTCTGGTTCAATCGGATTTGAAGACCTATTATCAGGATTTGCAGTTGTGATTCGAGCTGCATTGGATTGGATGATGGGCCACCATACAGGCTTGTGGGAGTGCAGTGGCAGATGGAGCTGATGTCAGGCATGGTCAGGCAGTATGGGTGTTGTGACGTGAGCAGGGATGGCGACAGTTGCGGTTGCACACAGGATAGGCGCAGGATTGTACTAAGGAGTTGCAACCGGGATGGTACTGGATGCGCTGGGAGTCGAATCAGGAGTGTGCAGGATGCTAGCTAGCAATGGGGATGCAATTGGTTGTTCAGGATATGTTCACGGGAGCTCCGGACAGAGGAATTGAGATGGAGATCAGATGTTGCATACTGGTATTCTCTTTCTTCTGTGTTTTTGATGGATTATCTTTCCAGTTATGAGCTCATGTTGGTGTGGAGAGATGGAGTCACGGATTATGTCCTGTGATTGGGCATGAGCATCTGGGTTTTGGATGCCTGGATGCGGGCACTCCGGTTAGGGGGTGCAGGATTATGATCAACCGCGGAAGATCTGGCTTGCAGGGATACATTCATTCGAGTAGTGTGCCCGGTTGGGGTGCGGATATGCTTGTTTGGGAATGACACAGGCGCCTGTCAGAGCGGTAGATTAGTTTGAGCCACGGAGATCTAGCAGGATTTGTTCACATCCCGGATTCACGAGAGGAGTATCCCAATTTTGGGGGTGCGGAGGTACTCGGTGGGGGATGCGGTGTCAGAGAAGGAGTCAGCCTCATCACAGATGGTGTGTGAGATCATTTGGAGGAGTGAGCCTCTGGTGTGGGCAGAGGGTTGCTGCATTCTCTTGACAGGACAGGATGCTAGAGTGGCGGAGCGCGGCGATGAAGCTGCGGGCGCTTCTTTTGGAGAGCGCGGGCGCTTCTGTTGGTGAGCGCATACACTTCGGGTTTGAGGTGTGCGAGTGGAGGCATTCTTTTTGAGGGGGTGCGATACTCGGATTTTCTGATTGGCTGCGGAGTCTGGTTTTGCAAGGATACACTCTTTTGGGATTTGTGTACTCTGTTTGGTGGTGCATGGATGCTCGACTGGTTAGTGACACAGGCGCTTGCCAGAGTTAGCTGATTGGAGGAGGCGACATGGGGGTGTTGCAGACGACTTTGCCCACTCGGTGTGGAGGGGGTGATTGTTGGGATTCCACCCCGTGTGGGCCATTGGGCTTAGGCCCAGATGGGAGTGGGCTAGGGTTTTTTGTGTAACTCTATAAATACTCTATGATGTCTTGTATTATTGTAGTGTGGTAGCACAATGTAGAGAGAGAGAGGCAGAGAGTGTGAGAGGGGAGCCGGTTGTGGCTCTCCCGGAGAGAGAGATACACGAGAGAATTGGTGAGGATTTCATTATTGTGAGATTGAGTGTGAGTGTGTAACACAAGAACACGGAGTTTCTCCGGATTATAGTGAAACCCCCCTCCCCGTGGATGTAGGTCTGATTTGGCCGAACCACGTATATTTGTGTGTTGTGTTTCTCTTGATTTTACTGCTTCTGTTGCGAGAGGTGCGTTGTTGGAATCCTAACAGTTCTAACGCCACAGTCTTGGTTGCACCATTAATTCCAAGCCTCACGTGAAAGAGAAGAGCTTAATAAGGATCTATGGAAATAGACATGAAGAGAATCCCAGAAGATACTACTCTCACTTATGCGACCCATTGCCTGGGCTGGTTAACAATCAACCAGTGATGAAAATACAAGACCTCTGCAATCCAAAACAAGTAACACCCAGAATACACGTGTACCATTACACCAAATCGGCTCCGGATCCTCTGTCCCCTTATTCCTGTCCCCATCCTC
Source organism: Vaccinium darrowii (assembly GCA_020921065.1). Classification (NCBI taxonomy): domain Eukaryota; kingdom Viridiplantae; phylum Streptophyta; class Magnoliopsida; order Ericales; family Ericaceae; genus Vaccinium; species Vaccinium darrowii. Next base: position 1,189,535 of record CM037162.1, on the reverse strand, counting down.
TGTCTCACACTCTCTTCTCTTGACACTTGTCCAAGTTTAATCTCAGCCATTGAATCAAATCCTCTCTCTCACTATGCACTTCCTCCTTCAAAATTACTCCGTCTTCTTACCTTTGCCGCCGGCAAAATATGATACTGGCACCACCAATACTCACCCAACCTCCAACCTCACCCTCTTTCTTTCCCACCCCGACAACAGGATCATAGTTTGTGGGTTCTGCGGAGCGAAAGTATGTCGCCACTGATCGTTTAACCAACTTCACACTTCCGACCTTGCTCACCGCCATTTTTCATATCTCTTTAATCGGAATCTGAGCAAAATACAACTATATAACCATCTATGAGAATCACGTATGAGGATTTAAAGGATTGAATACCAATATCTAAGAAAACACCATACTTATCGTAGTTCCAAAGTTTTTTTTTTCCCAGTTTCAATGGTTTTTGAATCTCACGAAATGGGTTTTCTGGTCAGATTTTTTTCGAATTGTAAGGAGTACAAAACTACAAACCCACCATTCTAATTTTTCTCCACAAAATTGTAGTTTTAATGTATGGGTAATTTTTGGGTTCAGAGATCTAGTTTGTAGACACAGAGAAGGAAAGAAGAGGAGGGGAACACAAAAGTGGTAGAGAAGGAAAGAGAGAGAGGGCCAGTCGGGTGAGTATAAAGTGCAGGTATTCTTATTCGCCGACCGGCGGCCAAGGAGAGAAGGCTCAGAGGGAGTAATTCGATGGAGAAGTAAGACTATTTGATTCAACGGTTGGGATTAACTTGGACACGTGGCAAGAAAAGAGAGTATGGGACAGGGGATGGGGACAGAGTAGTGAGACAGAGGATCCCACGCCCACCAAATCATGTAACAACTTAACAATATGGTATATATAGACTGCATTGTGATAATAATCGCTATTCCTTTCCAAAGTAAGCCAACAAAACAAAAAAAACTTCAAACACATCTCTAAACTTAAATAGGATAGGGTTAATCTTCATACACAAATGCAAACTTAAAAATTATTTGAATGCATTATCTTCACCACAAATCCCAGACCCGTCTGAACGTTCAAAATCCAAGCACGGCAGTAGAAGTTGCCTTGCGAAAATAGGTTAGATGTTTACCCGGCCAATATAGCTGACAGTCACACCTCCAGAAATTGCATAAATATCAGGTAGTACTACAACCCCCTTCTTAGCTAGAATCTGAAGAGTGTTCAGACAATATACATAATTCCGAATATAAGTTTAAGAGGTACTATGAAATCAATTTTACCTCTTCTGCTTCTGGATCATTAGGATGATTTGCCGCTTCTACAATGAACTCGGCCCTTAGTTTCCCAACATTTTCTCTTCAATGAAAAATATGGAACGGGAGAAGAAAATAAGCATAGATAATCTATTCTAATATATAAAGGGGGAGTACTACTTTGGTGTCCTCTTTTTTGAGAGTGTGTATACTTTGCCTAATCCAATTCTGCCCTCATTCAAATTGGTTTAGTCCATTTTCCAACATGTTATGGGCGGTTACATATTGGGTAAAATGGTAATGTTCCTTGCAGAACTTCCCCACTACCACGTTGAAGAAGCGAAAAACAGTTGCTGCAAAAAATTTTATCGTGATCCACGTTCCTTTGGCTTCTTTGTGCGCAGCAAAATGGCACCACTACGCCGATGATCTAAATGGTAACTGGTAAGAATGATTTGCCTCCTTATATAAGTTGTGCCAAATCTTCATCTCTCCCCTTCATTATTAAAGAGTTGGGATTTGGGAATGTAAGAGCCTTTTAAACTTAAAATAAGTTAGTTAAGAACGTGCAAAAGACTTCGTCATCGGTATGAATTCCAACGAAAGCCACTGGAGATGAGAAGTTAAGTTTCTTCCTTCCACTCTGGTAGCATAAATATATATGCGGCAATTGTTCTAAATGTCATAAGTTTTCAAAGGAATTCCTTAATGTTAAGCCAAAACAAATGAGAAACTATCATTTTCCATTTATAATGGTACAAATTTTCATGCAGATTCCTGTGCCGGCGTTCATAGTTCATAAATCTCAACGAAAGTAATTTGTTCTTAAAAGAACCCATCGTGGTATTGGAAGAGTTGGAAAGTCGTCGAAGAGATCATATCTATTCGTGCAAATTTTTGCCCCATCCGCATGATTTTCAAGGAAGAGTAGTTGGTGGCCCGAGGAATCCATCAGGTTTTTGAGGAGACGGATAGAACGATATCAACTGTTAGAGTGGTGGAAACGCTGTGGGCCTATGGCTGCATGAGAGGTAATAGATTTGATTTCCCCGATTTTAATGGCTGAGTTATTGTATGGCCTTCTCTCCCAAAAGTGTGAATTTTATAAGGTGTATATAGACATTTGCAAGATGTATATGAAAAGTCCAACTATCTTTGCCATTATCTGAGTCTATTTCGATCTTTGGAGAAATAGGAAACTTTGCAAGAGCACATTTGTTTATGGGAATAATCCATTGCCATAGTACATAACTTTTTAGTCTAAATACATTCTACCTTAATAAATTCCATCTTCTCTGATTTATACAGAATTCTCTTAATTTTCAGGAAAAAGACAATCACAACATTAGCATGACTGATTATAAATAAAAAATTAGCATGACTAGAAGATGGGGCACATGCGATGCGTGTGCAAATCGAATTTTGGCACAATTGCTTTCGGCTTATTGTTTGATCTTTTGTGCCTATTATGCATTTTTTAAAATCAAAATTCGACTTGCACACGCGTTGCGTGTGCCCCCACCTCTAGTTAGATATAATGCAAAAGAAGTGTCGCAAAATCAAACTCAATGGTAGATTTGCATCCAAAACACGGATTAGGATTAGCGTCGCCGTTCGAGTTGACAGTGGAAGAAACCACTCTTGATTTAGGCTTCTGATAAGATTAGTAAGAATAGGAAGAAATCCAAAGCTAGTGAAAAGAGAAGAACAAGATATTACAGAATCCAAGCAAAAAGAACAAACAAAACTTCGGTTGTCGTTACTCACCTGACCACGCGTAGTCTAGCGGAGAGGACCATTGATGGAGGCGTAGGGGCCGGTAGTCGTCGTGCTCGCTGCTCACAAAGAATGCGAAGAGAAAGAAAGAAATGGTTGATATTTGATAACAATGGATGAATATAGCAAAGCCAAGCTCTCCCACCGACAGCAACAAGTCCAGAGATGCGTTTCATTTATTGCCCTTTGGCATCAAAAGTCGTCGAACTACATTGAAAAACTGAACAACTCTGTCAGACAATTTTAAAGCAACCCATCAGTGGCCGAAAATAATATGGCCCACTCCCTAAAGGGCAATACCGTGAATATAAAGCTATCCAAGGACAACAAGGGCATCAAAAAGAAAGGCCGAAAGGGGAATGAGCGTTCTTCCTTTTAATATAGGAAGGATTTCCAGTTGTTTGCCTAGTAACAGGGGAGTATCATATGTATGCTATGAAAGCTCAAGTCTTGTGCTGAAATGAAGTTTCTCCCCACAAGTTCTTGCTCTCTCTTCCCAATGGTGTCTAACTTCTTTTTAAGTGATCAAGATATCTGCCTTTGTGACCTAACCTCACCAATCCTTGCTCTCTCTTCCTCGATTGTGAATACGCGGGGGGGGGGGGGGGGGGGGGGGGGGGGGGGGGGCTGCTGTCTACTCGAGGATAGCAGGCGTGCAGACCCATTTAGGTCGTTCGTGCTTGGCGATGGGTTTTGGCAGCATGTTTTAAGAATGACTCGGTTTCTATCTGCTTTTGCAACCTGTGTTAAGAGCGAGAGGTTCGTTTCTTAATGTTTAGGTTCTCCTTTATATTTTCGTTGTTGTGTCAAGTGTCGTTGCGCAATTCTTGAATGTAACATTTTCCAATGATTAAAAAACAATTGTTATCAATATGAGCTTCATGGGGACATACTCTTAGACAGTGTTAAAGTTTTTCTTGTGGTGGTAAGTAATTTCTAAAAATCTAGAGATGGATTTATAATTACGTTTTTTATTTCTTTCGTGGCATTTTTAGTAATTTGAATGAGTAATTCCAGTAGAAAATAGATGTGCAGTGCAGGTAGCAATTGTTTGGCAATGACATGATCACCTTAGTCCCTTACCCTCAGGCCTCCACTGTCAAACTCATCCCCTTTCCAGCTCACAAACTGACTCTCCTTAAAAAGAAAGTTCTCTCAGACCAGAATCAAAATCTATGCACAAGCTAGATACCAGTATACATAGGAATGCGTCAAGCCATGCTTGGATCTCTTGATGTAATGTTGTAGATGAACAATCATAGAGCCGGATCATAAGTTTTGGAGGTCTGACGTGAAGCCCTTGAGTGTAGGCCCACGCCTCTTGGGCTTGGGTCTCAGATTTTGGGCCAAAGGGGCACCAATCAGGAAGAGTTATAAATTTTTTTTTTTTCCGCAACATATATAGATATGCTCTACTTGGTCCAATGGTATGGTAGATGTATTCCACCTTTTTTTATTGAGAAGCACTTTCTTTTTAAGTGTGTTCAGTGTTTATTTGTCAAAAAATATTCCAATGTAGGAATTTGGAGCTCCCACGTAATAAACATGTACGTCTCAAAGAAAAACAAAGCAAAATTCTATGCCGTTGGAACCAAAACATGCTTATTGTTCAATATGGACTAAAATAATTATATAGGCAAATTATTTCATTGTTCTTGCTTAATTGTGTACATATATAATGCATGAAATTACGACTAGGCCTAGGGCACCCAAATACCTTGGGTCTGCTCTGCTTGAGTGAGGCCTTCCTATGTTTGTCATACAAAAATTGGTAGGCAGAGTTCCATTAGAAATAACCATTACAAAATGCAAACATATAGTTATCACAAAAAAATATACTCTCTCCGTCTCTTTTAAATGTAGACATTTCCATTTTGGTTTGTCCCTAAATAAGCGTGTGGTTTGAATGAGATATAAATACGTTGAAAACTGCAAACAAGGATGAAAATAAGATCAACTTGATGGCTTGGTTTGTAGGAGTGATTATATCACATCGACCATTGTTTTTTCACAAACGCAAAAATCAGATTGAAAGCTACTCGTGATTTCATAGGGAGCTTTTCTTGCTCCCTCTCACATCTAGTTCATGATCGCCATGCTTTGGTCATTATTCTCAAAATCATCACCTAAATACCAGTCTCTTGCCTTGGGAATCCATTCACAAGCATCAGAGAATGGACATGTCCTCATAACTAGTGGTGAGATTTTTTCACACAGCTTGGAATACACATAGAGCTAGCGCTTAGAATGTTAGGGTTGGCTATTTCGGTTTAACCAACGTGAAACTGTGGTGGACACTTACAGTCTGCATCAACCTGTTAACAGCTATGGATCTACCTTTCGAAAAAGCAGATTGACCATTGTTGATAAAATAAAATAAAAAAAAGAGGCAGAATGCTCTGCTTTCTATTCGCCAAAATTTGCGTGATGCACTTATGTAACACATTACAAAACGCAGTGGGTCTGTATTCTTTCATACTAGTGGGAGCTGCAACTTTAGGAACCAAAGGTAACACAGTAGCTTTCCATCCTTTAGGAATAGAGGAATAGGCCTAACAAACAAAGAAAGCTAAATAGCCAACACAACATCTGAACCCACTACAAATCCCAGTTCTTAAACAAAACAAAAACAAAAAGGCAGTACTATACCCATCCGGCCCAGGAGCTTTACCACCCCCAATGGAAAACATAGCAGAATTAACTTCCTAGTAAAAGCTACGCACGTAAGGTCAGAATGGTATTCCACAGGGACTTTGGCAGTAACAAGGGAATTCATAACAGCTGCAGCGTCAACTCGATTAGGAAAACTAGTTCCTAAAAGAACAAAGACAGATCACTGAATGTGTAAGAGAACAAAGACAAGGAACAATCGAAAGAGCATGTCCAATGATTCAAGAAACAAAATAATGGTAAAAGCTTCCTACGACTGTATAATAGTCCAATATCAAATTCCTGATTTCCGCACCACAAGGGTAGGTAAAGTAAGTACGCGATTAAGCTTTCAGAATAGTGCTTCGATGCTTTACTTGTTTTGACAAGCATCAGTGCACTACGAAAAAGTAGTCCTACAAATTATAAGCAGATTACTTGATAGAGCCAACCCACTACTCATAGAGCCAACCCACAAATTACTAGCTTTGACAACAACCTCTTCAAAACGTTCTTGCTTTCCTTCTTAGTTTCCTTCTTAGGTGCCGCCTTCCTCCACTGGTCCAACTGCTCTCCCAACCTACCCAGGTCTGCCTCCAACTCCGAATTTTTCCCCCGTAAAGCGAGGGCCTCATCTTTCATTTGAACCTCTGCCAACTCTGCTGCCTCTGCCGCCTTCCTCCACTGGTCCAACATCACTTCCAACCTCCTCAGCTTTGCCTTCAACTCTGAATTTTCTGCCTTCAAATCCGAATTTTCCCCCCGTAGAGTGAGGGCCTCATCTTCCATTTCCACTTCCCTCATCTTAATTTCAAACTCAATTAACACATTGTCCTCTTTTAATCCTTCTATTTCAAGTTCCATCTTTTTCATTTCAATCTTGATTTCAGTTTCTTTGGCCATTAAATCAGCCTTTAACTGTTCGATCTGTTTCGTTGCTTTCATCATCTCTCTTTCCCATTCAGCCTCTTTTTTAAGTAACTCCTCCTGACCAGAAGATGAACTCTCTGTTGCTAGAATTGGAGATTGGACTATGCCCAAATCAGATCCCAATCCCATCTCCTTCGGCTGTGGACGCAGATCCAGATAGAACCAGTTCTGCTCTCAAAAGTAAGGAATGACAATTAGCATAGGAGCATATGCATAAAAAGTTGGAATCCAAGTTAAGTACTCATGGACGTAACAAGAGTTGTGAAGAGAGACTAAAAAAAGACAAATTTAGCAAAGTGTTTGGATTGGATTGATAACTTGTTTCAATCAGTCAATTAACAGAGAAAATGAGCAATAAAGAAGTCTAATTTCAGATAATCAATCTTCATACACAATCGTATACTGTAACTTAAAAACCCTAGCTTTCACTAGAAACTAAAAACAACGAGAGAGAGAGAGAGAGAGCAGTCACTGTGATATCCTGTCGAAGGAGAAAGGAAAGGAAGGAACAGGAAAAAAAAAAAAAAAAACCCAGATCTAATAGGCTAGTCTCCTTGGTACATATGCAGATTTTTTCGGAGAAGAGGAAGATCAGAGAGAGAGAGAGAGAGAGTATTACAACTTAAGCAAGGAGAGGTCACCGGCGAGTTGATCGGAGCAGTGGATCGGAGAAGAAGAAGTTCAGCAATGTCGGCGGCCGCTGCTCCAAGTCTCCTCTCTCGTCTGTTTCGTTTCAGTTTTTTTTCGAAATAACCTTAGACTATAACTCATTTCTTTACTTCGTCCCTGAAGTTTCAAAATCTTTTATGTAGTCCCTGAACAACTTATTTAAAGTGCATGTGGTCCTTTTTTTAACGGCAATTAATTTCATAGATGGAAAATGAGTTGTATTTGCGTCACGGGGATCATAGCCCCAAAACCAAGGGTAAAAACGTTAGACTCCTTGTCTCCCTCCCCATTCGATGCCATCTCTAGGGGGGAGAGAGAGCAGCAGCAGGGAAACAACCTTGTCCATTTTTATTTACTACTCTGCATCAAACTTTTAGCTCTTTTTTTCTTCCTTTTCTCTCATTCATTATGTTCTTCCACCAAAGACAGCAGCTAAATAGCTTTTCAACCGCGCAGGATCGACGCGATCAATCCCGAATCCAGCGCTCTTCTTCATTGGACTACTTGGCATCGACCTTCGAGAATCCAGACTTCGCCTGAGAATCTGTCACATCGCCATAATCAAATGAACTGCAGGGTTCACCGACGGCCCAGCCGTATTGAACTTCTTGCAATAATTCATGTGCCGAATCATGGTGTATTCTGTGTTCATCGGCCTCTCGCACCTCATGATCTCGTCCTTAACTACCTCCGCGCACAACCCGCTGATCTATTTCCCCTTATATCTTTCGCGAATCCGATCGATGTATGCGATCGTGCACTCCTCTGTTAATCCGCAACACTCGCACTTAACCTACGTGACTTCAATTTGATCGGGTTTGTTGTTCCATCGTAACTAGTTTATCACTAGTTGAATCTGAAAATTTATTTACAGAAACAAAACTCTTAACAAATTCGTTTCCTCTGGAGATTGCGTTGAATGGGGAGGGCAAATAAGCAGAGTGACATTTTTACCCTTGGTTTTGGGGCCATGATCACCCGTGACGCGAACACAACTCATATTCCGTCCATGAAACTAACTGTTGTTAAAAAAAGGACCACATGCACTTCAAATAAGTAGTTCAAGGACTACATGAAGGATTTTGAAAGTTCGGGGACGAAGTAAAAAAATGGGTAATAGTTTAAGGGATGTTTCGATAAAAAAACTCATTTTGTTAAGAAGAAAAAAAAACCCTAGGATGTTACATATACAAGGGGTTCTTGTGTAATTTTGCAATATATCTAAGGGCATCTCTAGTGCACTACCTAAAATCACTACCTAAAGTGCCCTAACTAGTTAGCTAAGAAAAACCTCAAAAAATGGTCTCTAGTGCACAAAACTTGGCTCCCTAAAATCCTAGGTGGCACCCCTCACTACCTAAAGTGCCCTAAGTGACTACCTAAATTTGGGGAGGGACTTAAGGAGAGAGAAAGAGGAGAGAGATAGAGAGAAAGAGGAGAGAGAAAGTTTAGTGAGTATTTTTAGGGAGCCCCATTAAAGTGAATTTCCACATAGGTTACCACTTAAATGGGTCTCACATACACTTTAGGGAGTATTTTTAGGGAGCCCCATTAAAGTGAATTTCTTCTTAGCTAGCTAACTAAGTTCTTAGCAAACAAAATGGGGTCCCACATGTGCTTAGGTGTACATTTTAGAGAGCATTTTTTAAGTAGTGCACTAGAGATGGCCTAAGGGATCTTATGTAATATGTACTCCCTCTGTCTAGGGATGGCCATCTCGGCCAACCCGGCCCGATCCAACTTAGCCCTCCCCGAATGGGTAGGAGATTTGGGGATTTTTTCGGCGATTGGGTAGGGTATGGGGAAATTTTTTTTAAAAATTTGGGGATCGGGTAGGGGATGGTATAGTCAGTCCCCTCCCCAATCCCCGCCCCTCCCCTCCCCATTCCCCTCCGCTCCCCGCATCCCCGTTAACACATTACATATACCATATAACAATACACGTGTATTATTTTACAAGTTATAACTTATAACTAGGACTGCCACCACATAGTAGTGGTCTTGCATGTCTATTTTGGGGTACTTTCATTATTTTGTGTTTTTAATTAACTTGCTAATGTTTTCTTAAACAAAAAAAAGTACCTCTTTCATACATATGCCTACATGCATGGACATTGTAAGATATATGGGTTGTTGCAGCTTGGTTTGGTCTGATGTACAGTTGATGTCTTTCAAATACCCATTTGTACATGAATTTCAACGGCTTTGAGGAAATTTGAGTGAACCATTGAACCACTTTTGTCATTAGGTTTGGATTTTAATACTTCTTCTTTGGTATTGACTTGAATAATTTTAGTAAACTTTTGGATTCCCATTCCCCGTGGAGATCCCCGTTCCCCGCATTGGGGCGGGGATGGAGGTTCAAAAAAAAATTCCCAGTGGAGATTAGGGAGGGTATGGGGGTTGATATAGGTTTGGGAATAGAGGTAGTGGTATCCATCCCCTACCCTCCCCATGCCCATCCCTACAACAGGGTGTTCAAAGGAATCCAAAGACCTCATGCTTCAGTCCTTAAAAATATTAGGTTTGCTGTTAGAATTATGGGCTCCAATCTCTCAAATTTTAGCCCTCCCCCTTAACTCTTTCTTTTGCTAAGCGTTTTGTTTAAAGTATCATAGGTGGGAGGGGTTCATCTACCTTTTTTTATCATTATAACTTGCCCCTTATGTCCTGTAATGGATCATTTTGGCCCTACTTTTGCTCAAGCTTTAGAAAGTCCCCTTGTGTCTCGTAAATGGGAGTTTGCACCGATTTAATCTGGGCCGCATGATTCAAAACACGGACAGCTCGGATGTAATTTGTACTTTGATCTTACTGGCCAAAGTGTATCTAACAATTTGAACTGTTAAATGCTTGAATCGTGTAGTCCAGATTAGGTTGGTGCAAAGAGCCTCTTCACGAGGGTCTGTGAATAAGTTTCTCTCTTTTAATAAATCTTCCCGATTTTTGCAAGGTTCTAAAACTCGCTAGGCTCTAGCGGGGAGGCCCCTTCTAGCTTCCATGCCGAGTACTCAGAGGCGCCTAGCAATTCATAGGCGGCTCTACTAAGGTTAATGGGTAGTCACTTGAACACCCTAAAAAAAAAAATGTTTAGAATACATGTAATATTTTGAATTTTATTTTAGTTTATCCCTTTCTTGAACACCCTGGTTAAAACTATTTGAACACCTTACGCATAAATATTTGAACACCTAACCCAAAAAAGTTTGAACAACTAGCCCCAAAAAATTAGCCAATAAACCAATCCAATGTAAACAACCCAATTAAAAGCAATGGGCGGCTCCATAACTTCTCATAGGTGATCAATTGAATAACCTAAACTGTTTTGTATTGTCTAATACAGGTAATAATTTAATTATCTCGGGTTTGTTTGAACATTTAATCCTCTACTGCGACCATCCGTTAATCCATGAAATTCATAATCAAAAACCTAATATATTAGCTCAAAAAAAAATACACACTATTAATGATAAAAAATTTAATAGGTAGAGAAAAAAGTGTCTATTGGTATCGATTTCGTGCTCTGACTTTTCTTTGAAACAATCAACTCTATATTTACAAAATAAATAAGAGCAAGTGTCAAAAAAATCAATGTAAACCTCTTCGCCACAATTTCCTACAATAAAAACTAATGTTTATGTGCCATTTAATTTTGTTTGGCCTAAAAAATAAAATTTGCCTGGAAAACGCAATTTTGACATCTTGTGTAATTTCGTATTATTTGTTCACATTACTCATGTTAAGATATAAAATTTTCTGTATATATGATTAATTAATAGAGCTAGTAGAGTTAGGTAATTTGTGAACACCCTGTTCAAAATTCCTGGAGCCACCACTATAGCAATTAGTCTCTTGTTTTTTTTTTTTTCTTTAATATTCTCCACCCCCTCCCTAAATGACAAGGGGGGAACCAAGAATCTAATCTACCATGGGCTAACCCAAACCTGTACATAAATACACGAATGTCCAAAAATACAATTTAAACCAAAAAGACGTAAATGTCTCTACCACCCTGCATTTTGTAAACCTTCATATGTATTTTTGTTGTCTTAAATGGTTGCTTCAATAGTTGATTTTTTTCTTCCTTGCAAGTAGTAACTGATCGGATGCCTTAGTGAAAGAAGAAGACATTCCACTTTAATGATCTTGTTTAGAAATCAGAGAAATTTTCAGAAACATGTACAAAATGTAATACTGACAATACTGAAATAATCGGGAATGGTTTCCGCACTCCACAAAAATGATACTGATACAACTGCTGTCACACTAAATTCTGAATGTTTTTCTGAATTTTTTTCTGCTCCCAGATTGAAGGAAATATTGACTTATTTCTAGTTGACTCTAGTCGTACACCACATGGTTTTTAGATTTTTTTTATATTATTGGTGTAAATTCCAAGATCAAATGAGAAAATAAAAAGGATAGCGAAAGCTAGATAAATCAAATATGCTAAACCCATCTAATTTTATCAATGGAGGGAATAAAAAAAAAAAAAAGGAATTAAGAACAAAAAAACTGCTTAACTAACCTAATCATCAAAACGAATATTAGCCAGACATATGCCTAGTTAGGAGCGGCTAATTTTTTTTTACCATACATTTGTCACAATATTACGTCTATTTTCTGCTTACATTTTATGTACTATAACTACTCATCTTTTGTGAGGCAACTATGGATTCTTAGATGTGCTTACTTTTGTGCAAAGAAGGGGCCTTTGATCCTGTAAAATATGGCTGAAACTGGCATAGAAAAAAATCAGGAAGACTGCAAGATGGTGGAAGGAGAGAATGAAGAAAACAGAGAGAATCGCGGGTCCGAGGCATATTTGGGAACAAGCACAACTTTTCTTGGCAAGCTCAACCTCGTTTTAATCCTCTCGTTTTTCTCATTATCCGGGGAAGAATGCATTGATTTTGAGGAGAAAGAGAAAAATGAGAATGGCAAGTTTCTTGAAGCAAAAGACACCGTATCAAGATTGCATACTAAAAAACGAGAAATAAATGCATTCAAGGTTGTTGAATCGCGAACGCCAAGGTTTCAGACAAAGATAAGAGATTGCAGGCAAGATTTTTGCATTTGTAGTTTTTCATATTTTATTGCACGAATAACACGAGAGAAATCTTTGAAAACTAAATAGTTTCGAGAGGACGTGTAATTGGGGTGCCGTATATAAAGATAAAAGTATAAAACAAATAGGTTTGATAGAGAATTAAAGTTTATTAGGAGATTAACTGTTCCGTTACATCATATTCAGGCACTGCAGAAGAATGTGAAGATAGCACCAGATCCAGCAGCAGAGGAGGTAGATGCAAGAGACTAAATGCTGAATAGTTTGTTCAATGTCTTGAGCAGAAATAGAGTGATTTAATCACCTCGTCGTGCCAGCAAATTGATTCCACTTTGATGGAGTGTTTTTTATGGAGTGCGCGAGATTCATGAAAAGAAATTGGATTTTGTGCATGTTTAGGAGAAATCTGCATGAATTTTTCATGAGATTGGTGTGTTGTTGAACAAAGATTTGTTGGCCGTGCCATTTTTTGTTGCATTGCCGTTTGCCAATTTTGGGGGGGCAAACTTCACTCATATCCCATGCAGATGCAACAAAGTGAACCAAAGGGGTATAATTGCACTTTGCCCAGACCACAGGGGATGTATGTGAAGTTTGCCCCTTTATTTTCCTTGCGTCGCACATCTGTGGAATAGCTCTAAGGAAGAAATTGGTACCCTTGTTTTGTTTTCAATTTTATGTTCTTATTATCTGGAAAATACAGAAAACACTTGAGGAAAATAAAGATGAATCTGCAATGTATCATCTCTCTAGTGATGCATGCGCAACCATCAGAAAGAAACAGAATTCCTAAACACTAAGAATAACAAGAATCAATCCACCAAACCAGTTAAAAAGCCTTATTCACTTGAATTGCCAACCATGCAAGTGCATCTGTTACATTGTTCCTCACAGATGCTTATTACTGACTTAAAGGCTGTGAAACAGTAGCTAAAATTTGATACGGTTTCAGAGGAAAAAATACATAGCCAAACAAAGGGGAAGGAAACGGGTTAACACAGACTCAAACTGGTCATTAAAATTTCTCTTTTTCTTCCAGTTTGCATTATCTATCTCTCTCTCTCTCTCCCCCTCTTCCCCCTTGTCTGCAAAAATACCGCATCTGTTGAACAGACACCAGTGTTTCCAGCATCATCAGTCCGATATCCTTACCTCAACTCCTAAGATGTCCTTCACCTGTTCGTAGGTCACGAAAGCAATAGCTATGGATGGGACAACCTGAACAGATATAGAAGTTAACAAGATCATTAGATTTCATTTGCAGTTTAGGAATAGCAACATAACATGTACAAAGATGATGCATAGATAACTCGACTACAGTCTACCGTCCAGTTATTCCAAGAAGTAAATGTGGGCTGGAAGCAGATTTTGTGAATGATCCATCCAAAAGGAAGAAATAGTCACCCCTCACCTCCATCTTCAAGGACAACACAGCCCTTTCTCATTGCACCAATGCACTTCAGATCATTCACACTAAGACTTACTGGCCAGACTAATCAATAACATCAAGAGTTGATCAGTACATGCTTCATTTATGGTGGTTTTAGATGCATACACAATCTTGGAAACATATCCTAGTCAAATTGACACAAAAAAGCTAAAATACAAATATTGAGGCTTTAAACGATATGGTCTAGGAGTACTTGTTTTCATCAGTTACTCTCTTCTGTTAGAAATTCCCTCCAAACTAATCCAACTTGTCAAACTGCGGCCATGTTATGTCTCAAGTGGGACCCACAAAATGTTTCCAGCAAATACACAACTCTTACAGACATTTTGACGGTTCCAGATCAACCAAAAAAAAAAAGACATTTCAACGGTTCAACGCTCGAAATATTTCTGAAACACTTGTGCTATCAGAGGCGGCTCCACCTTATGGGGAGGGTGGTCACCCGAACACCCTGAAAAAAAAAAATTCGGTAGAAATACATGTAATTTTTGAAATTTTTATTTAATTTTTGTTTTTTTGAACACCCTACCCACAATGTTTGAACACCCTATCCAAAAAAATTTGAACAAATAAGCCCATAAAATATTTGAATACCAACCCAACTAGAGCCCATCCCTAAATAAATAAGGAAAAGAGAAAATCAAAAATAAAAAGAAAAGAGGGGATCATAGGGGGTTTTGATTATTTCGGACCCCCTGTCCGGAAAACCCTGTCCGACCTTGGTTTCGAAGAAACTCAAAAAATAATGTGCAGAAGTAGTATATTTTTTTATCCGAAAATTACACATTTTTTTCGTAGGGAAGTAATTTATTTTTCTGTGAAAAAAGGGTTTTTTAAACACGGGAAGTGGGGCTTTAACCCCGTTTAAGTACTTCCCTACGGGAAAACAAAACCGTGTAATTTTCGGATCATAAAAAAAAATACATCCGTACATTATTTTTCGAGTTGCATCGCACCAAGTTAAAGACCTCAATTACTTCTTTAATTTAGTATAAGGAAAGCAAAAAAAAAATATACGAGAGTACTTTTTTTTTATTAGAAAATTACACGTTTTTTTCGTAGGAAAGTAATTATTTTTACTGAGAAAAAGGATTTTTTTTTTTTTTAACGGGGGAAGTGGGGTAAACCCCGTTAAATTACTATAGTTATGGTTTCTAGAGGACCATAGTAGAATTTCTGAACACCCTCGCGAGAATTTCTGGAGCCGCCACTGTGTGCTATCATTGGAATTAATACACTGAATGATTGTAACCCTATCATATGGAGAATAGGTTTTGCGGAAGAGCTAAGTCCAACAAAGGTATTCAATGAAACTCACATAAGCAGCTTCCAATCTATCCATCAGAGCTCAGAAGAAGTCAAAGGAACATTGAATAAACGAAAGTTAAGGAGGGGTTGATATAAGACTGACCTTCACTGAATTGGGGACCAAACCCTTGTACAGTGCCCTAAAACCCTCATTCCGAACAGTTTTTCTGAATGTATCAATCATGCCTTTATATTCAAGTGCAGCCTTGCTACTCCCATCCCCTGTGATAACAGACGCAGCATTGTTCCATCCCACCATTTGCATCCTTCGACGAATGACATCAAGAGGGTAGGCAACGGTTTGGCCAACAGTTCCTGCTGCAGCTCCACATGCAAGCCTTGTGGTCACACTCAGCTCAGAATCTTCAACAAGTCCAAAGGGTCTGCTTTTAATCAACCAATCCTTCAAAGATTCATACACAGCAAAGTTGAGACCAACGTATGGAACCTGCAAATACCAAATCAGATCATAAATTTGGCGTACATGACCCAAGAAGAAAGATAAAATTCTTAATAATGTTTATGGATGGGGGCAATGGTGGAGTTTTAGGTCTTGTTTTTATGACAGACAAATACGATAGAATGCCTGCTTCAACTTTCACAGCCAACAAAGAACGATAGAATAGATATGCAGCATCCAAAAAGAAATAATATAGGTCAACTATGCTTAGATCAAGTGAATACAATGAATCTTGTTTCAAACCACGGTGGCAATGGAAAATCTCATGTGCCAGCAGGAAGTCTATTTCAAGGGTACAAGTGGATATATATATATACATACAATGAACTTCCAATTAGGTATACTGAATCCATCAAGGACTCCAATTTCCCGATCAAATTTTCATGATCCGAACCATCCAATATATTTAAAAGGTGTTTTTAAGGGTCCCCACGAGAAATCGGTGAAAAAAAAAATACCGGGAAGGGCTTGATCCGACCAGTTTCCGATAAAAATGTATATATATAGTTTTTATCGAAAACTGATCGGATCAAGCCCTTCCCCGGTTTTTTTTTTTTTTTTTTTTTTTATGATTTCTAGCGGGGACCCTTAAGAACATCTTTTAAATACATTGGACGGTTTGGATCATGAAAATTTTGGTCGGGAAATTAGAGAATTGTAGGAGTTTGTGATGGGAATCCCAACAGGTATACCTGATTGTAAGCTATCTTTACATGGCTTCAAGCCCATAAAGAGGCAGGAGAATAGCTGGAAGCCGGTGATTAGCTGCCCAGCTACAAAGCTAAGAAGCTAGTTGTTTATGAGTAGGAATTCCGATAAAAATGTATATATATAGTTTTTATCGAAAACTGATCGGATCAAGCCCTTCCCCGTTTTTTTTTTTTTTTTGATGATTTCTAGCGGGGACCCTTAAGAACATCTTTTAAATACATTGGACGGTTTGGATCATGAAAATTTTGGTCGGGAAATTAGAGAATTGTAGGAGTTCGTGATGGGAATCCCAACAGGTATACCTGATTGTAAGCTACCTTTACATGGCTTCAAGCCCATAAAGAGGCAGGAGAATAGCTGGAAGCCAATGATTAGCTGCAGCTCTAAAATTTCCCTAAAAGGACTTATAACTCTCTCATTGATGCATCAAGGGCAAAAAATGAATTCTAAGAATTGTGCAGCAATGGTGTTTTGTCAAATGTGTGAAACTCAAAGCTTAAGTTATTTTGTTTTTGAATGGTCAGATTTTAATTTTGGACATAGCAAATCCTTCAATTTTTTTCATTTTCAGTTGTCATAATTTGAATATTCAATTTTATAATTTGGTTTCACTGGGAATGAATGGATGCCAAAACATTTTTAGTCTTGGTCTACAAAACAGAGCTTGCGTAGCTGTTATAATATTTCATGGATGTGTTCTTGGCCACCCTGAAGGCAAAATCATGCCTTCATTCCTGTAGTTACCCATAAAATAGGGACTTACAACTCCAATAACAGAAGGAAGCCAGCCCTTGTACAAAGCACGTGGGCCTTCCTCCCGCAGCACAGTCGATAAAGCATGGAACATTCCTCTGTACTGATAAGGAGACTTATCTGTCTGCAGAAGTGAGACAAAGGAAATACTGGGTCATTCTACTGCAAATACAATGGGAGAAGCTACCCAAAATTTGACACAAAACCCTTGACACTTACAAACAGAATCATCAACCATAAAGAAAAGAAAAGTTAAGTACCTGTACAGTCAGCCTGCCACGAACCATGTCCATAGGGTAAGTTGCCGACATGGCAATTATTCCAGCACAGGCTCCAGCTCCTAGGCGTAATACAGGAGTGAGCTGAGCATCTTCTGCAATTCAGTAGCAAAAACAATGTGACATGATCCCCATAATCTTTGTCAACTTCCACATACTGGATAGATTTCAACAAATCAAAGAAAGCTACGGATTACTATTTGCAAATACACTTGTCATGGATGCAAGGAGGCTTCTGAATATCAGAAATTAATGAGCTTATTTAATAAGTGCTTCTTTAGGAGTTAAACTTCCATTTGTCCACATTTCAAAAAAAAGTATCTCTTCTCTTTCAGTCCAATTCCCTTGAGAATAGACACTATAATTGGCATTTCGAGATCTTCACAAAACTGGAATGGTGGTATAGAATGAATTTACCAATTTCAATAGACGTTCATACCCTTTATCCAGCCAGACAAAAATGGTAATCAGAAGGAGACTAGGAATCCCCATTGCACATGATGCAGGAGCAGAACCCTTAACTACTGGATTAATGTTAATTCTACATAGAAACCAAAAACTTTATAAGATAAACTTGAATGGCGACAAAAGGAGAACAATTGTTGCCTCTTTGATCCTGGTTCAATTAGAATACTGGAAAATGTATATTGGAGTAAAATATATAAGACGACCAAAAGACAGGCAGTTCACCAACTTCCACACCACGAAACCAATAAATGGAAGGAGAAGATCTATAAACACTGGGCAACAGCAATCTGAAAACACCTTGCGCAGGAAGTAACATGCTAATTTAGGTTTCTAATTATCAAGATACCAAACAACTGCCACTTAACACATGTATAACCTATTGAGATAGTGCTTTATATCCACGTAACTGAAATAAGGTCTCTGAACCCAAGACAACAATGAAACATCAAAAATCTTGAAATGGACATACCATTGCCAGTTTGCTGCTGGTAAAACAATAAGATAGCCCTGTTGGATAAAGCAGAGAACACTCAGCAGAAATAACAAGATACTAAATAAGTCAATAGAATGAGCAATACATAGATAGTGAATGCACAGAAAGAGAGATCCATAAATCATATAAGAGGCTTGAATGTAGCAATGTTTCAAGTACAAATAAACATGCACATAAAAGCGAAGTTACTGAAAATAGTCCGAATCCAACAATTTAAATTCACTTGCAACTCGAGACCAAATCATGTTCCACAAACAGTACAAGAACCATTGAACTGAAAATGCTTCAATAGTCAAAATAAAGAACAACCAATATATAGTACCCCCTCCATCACTTTTTTAGTGTTAGACATTTCCATTTTGGATTGTCCTTTAATAAGTGTGTATTGAAAAGTTAATGGGTGAAAGTTTGTAAAATTATCATTTTGCCCTTTTGAAAAGTTAGTGGGTAAAGAGTTAATGGGTGGAAGTGGAGGTAAAAGTTGATGTGAAAAGTGTAAAGTGGAGGTAAAAGTTGATGTGAAAGGTCTAATGATGATGTTTATTTAATAAGTTGGATTTACGAAGCAACGCAGTTAAAAAAGGGACGGAGGAAGTGCTAAAGAGGACACTCCACAACAGAAAAAAGTAATCAATGCATAATTATAGTATTTGTCAAGAAACCAACAAATCTTACTTAGAAGCTTGCTCATAGCTGAAGAACTTGACCGCTGAGTTCGGTACAATACGAGCACAATTTGTACCATTGCCTTTGAATAACCCTTTAAGGCCCTCGGTTCTCCATATATACTTCAGGCCTTGAACAGTACCATTGTACTTAATGTTGTGCGCATTTTGTACCTGCACGCCACAATTCAAAAGAGTCAAACAAGAGTAAGAGTGTAAGACATGGTAAATACTGGAGAAAAAAACATCATTTGCAATGCATTCATAGGATAGAAGTTGACAATTGGCTCGTTCTCTACAATGGCGTGCACCCTTCACAAGAAAAAAAGTTCGATTTAAATTTGACAACCATTTACAATTTGACTCCAGCTTCTAATCAGTTGAGAGACACAAGCATACAAACAGAAGTGCTCTCGCAGTACACCAGGAAAAGAGAGGCTGGATTCAGAAACATGCTGATGTTATAACATCTCCCTTTCAAAGGAGAATCGCAAGAGTGTCACCCAAGTGCAACAGAGCATGATCAAAGAAAATTATATTCTCCGAACAAATGACTGTTGCTCCGTACTGGTTAAAAAGCAGAAATTTATAGCGGATTATTCCACTGAGGAGATTGAAGCCTTGTCAATTCCTCACAATCAGATTAGACTGTTGTATTGTTTCAGTATTTTATATAGCATAAAATGCACCAACACACCCATGATAACCAAAGGTTGATCATGAGTAAGGAGCAAAAGCTCCAAGTGTCACAGAAGCATACACATAGCTATTGAGTTGGAAAAGAAAGTGAAAATCTTTACAGGAAAAAAGTCTTAACCTGCAGCAATATTTTCAACCGTTCCAAGGGGGCTACAGCAGTGCGTGACCTGCATTTAGACATAAAGGAATTCAGTGGAAGATTAACGATTGAAAGTTGCGAAACCGTATATAGAAAACCAGTTGCCCAGTATAATCACATTATAACAAGGGGACAGCTTGATAGACTTTGAGGTTAAAGCAGTTCGATAGGAAGATATGTTTTCTAAGTTCAGCGATTGAATAAATAAACTAGAACAGGGGAAGTTGGCAAGTTGCTTGGCTTTTTGACTTTTGTTCATGTAACTCACATGTGAGCAAATGAATCAGATCAGCGGAATGCTACCACAGTACCACTATTTTTCATAACAAGCATTCGCACCTAAAGAGGAAGGATGTACAATGTTCAGTTGCTCTGTTGGGTGACCAAAATCAAAGAAAAAAGAGGGGGGAAGATACAATATAAAAGTCATATTCCAACAATTTATGTTTTTATTACACTATGCACACAGATTACACATATGTAGACAGGCAATTAGGAGGCGACGTGCTTGCATAAAGTTAAGTTTGAGTCCTCACTCGAATAATCGTTATCCGTTCAGTTACTTGGTTCAGCTAATTTATTCCATCAAAACCAATTACAAGAGGCAACATCATCTTGGTGTGAACGGCGGTTATGATACCGGCTCACATTTTTTACTTTCTAAACTACCCTTTTAACTACCCCAAAAAACTGCCAAGAAATGCCACGCTAATTTTCTTCCCCCCATTTCGACTTCCACGTCTTAGATTTCACTACGGATTGATCTCCAAAATTGAAGACTTTCCATTTTTTTCTCTTTTACATAATCCGATTTGAAAAAGAAGTGCCCGGGCGTCTAGTAGCATGAAAAAGGGAAGAAGAAATCTGCAATGTCCTAATTTTCTGAAAAACAAGCCAGGGCATCGAATAAGTTATTTCCACTGCGGCAAAAAACAATCCTGGATATAATAAAAGAAGCAAAAACTCACAAGCCTCCAGCGACTCCACCGGCGATGAGAGACTTGCAGATACTGAGTACAGCATAACTCGGCTTAACTCCTTCTCTAGCAAGCTTAGCCTCTTCAGCCAGATTAACAATCGTCGAAACAGCCGATTCACTCGTCTTCACATCCTCTGAAGCCATCGAACGAAACCCTTTCTTGGTCAAAATGATCAATTAATCAAACAAGGTCCGATCTTGATTTTTTCCCAGAGCACGATCACGATTTACGGCTATTACGGAAGAGAGAGAGTCTGCATTTCTCTCTCCGACGATCGCAGGTGGCGGCGGCGGATGCTACGACGGAGAGAGAAAAGTAGAGAGAGAGTGACACAGCGTGTGTGTGTGATGAAACGCGGCCGCAAGTGGGAGCTTTTAGCGAGTGACGGCGTCAGGTCGTTAAAATGGGTAAGGAAAATGTTAGGTACACACAAAAACTTACACACAATTTTACCCAAACACACACACAAATGTGTGGGCTCCACACACACAAGTACACTTGTGTGTGTGTGGGCTACTTGTGTGTGTGGAGCCCATACATTTGTGTGTGTGTTTGGGTAAAATTGTGTGTAAGTTTTTGCGTGTATGTAGTGTTGTTGAAATAGGTAATCACTGAAGTGGTACGGAATTAGGAAACTCGCTTCGTTTGTTTGCCACGTTGGATAGGGGAGGGAGAGAGAGAGAGAGAGAGACTTCTACCAATCAAACACCAAAGGTAGCTCAGGGTAGTAAGGCCTTGTTCTTTAACCCATTTTATGCCATAAAATAAAAATTCTTATTTTAGTTGGGCTTTTATGGAATGGTCATAAAATGACATTGTTTTTCCAATACATTTTATGTAGACATTTTATTTAGTTTTTCCAATACATTTTATGGAATGGTCATAAAATGACATGTCATTTTATGTATTGAGGCCTTGTTCTTTAACCCATTTTATGGCATAAAATGGGAAATTTTATGGCATTGTTTTCTCAATACATAAAATGACATGTCATTTTATGACCATTCCATAAAATGTATTGGGAAAACTAAATAAAATGTCTACATAAAATGTATTAGCCAGGCCTTGTTCTCCAATAGATTTTAGGTACATAAAATCTCACATTTTATGACACTCCAATCTCAACACATAAAATGTAAAAGTGATTTTATGAGATTCTCATAAAACCCTCCTAAAATCTATAGAGAAACCACTACATTTTATCAATTAGGAAAACAATTTCATTTTATCACCCCTCCATAAAATGTTCATTTTATGAGATTTTCATAAAATCTACCTAAAATCTATTGGAGAACAAGGCCTGGGAAAACAATGTCATTTTATGACCATTCCATAAAACCCCAACTAAAATGAGAATTTCCATTTTATGGCATAAAAATGGGTTAAAGAACAAGGCCTGAGAAAACAATGCCATAAAATCTCCCATTTTATGCCATAAAATGGGTTAAAGAACAAGGCCTAAATTCATATCTCAATAACTTTTCTAAGAGCATCCTTATCAACTTCACCAAAAAAAAATATCAAATTTAACCACAAAAACACGTTTTAAAATTTAGCAAGTTACTTTATCAAAAATTTAAAAAATCAAACTCTCTATCTAAACTTTACTTTATTAAATTATTCTCCCTCAAATTTATTAAAAAAAATACTTTTCTCCTAAAAAGCTAAACTCCCCACCTTGGGAGTTGCTCCTGCCCCGGACTTTTTGCAAATTACTATTCGGATTCGGATGCCAGGGGTGAGTACACATGTCACCCTTCTATTCTCTCCTCCTTCTCTCTCTCTCTCTCTCTCTCTCTCTTCTATTGCACTCTCGCTCTCTCTCCCGTTCACCGGTCCCCATCAAACCCTACGGAAAAACAATAAAAAAAAATTTTTTTTAGTGGACAGTGTACTCAAATTTGAGTAGGCACTGTAGCAAAAATAATTTAGAGGTTTAGCTCTTTATTTTAGCCAAAAAACTAGTTTAGCAAGGCTGATGAGAATGCCTTAACATGGCTAAACAAGCGAACAAACGAAATGCGAATTGTCAAAGCTACGTTCGTTTCCTAAACTCCTTATGTTTGTTCGTTTGTTTAGCCACATTGGAGCTCGAGCTACTTACGTTCGTTCTTTGTCCAACATGACTTCCACCCAGTGGTGACTCCAGGATTTCGAAAATGGGGGGTCATTATAAATATCAAATACCTTTACCAACCATAAATCAAAGAAAATATCACAGTAATGGCAACTGAAAATTTTGTTCCAACAAAAATCACATTTAAAGCTCAACCTAATTAACAAAAGATATTATCAAAAAAAAATTAAACAGTTTTCTCTATTTACAGTTTTCACCACATACCAAAAAAAAAATTAATTTACACAAGCTTCTACAATTGCATTCGACGTGGTCTCGACATACTATCAAATAATCCCAAATTGTTGCTTCTGCTTCACTTTTTGAACCATTCAAACAATTATCTATATTTTATAATCCACAATTTTTCTATGATTTTAAAATTTGTGTTTGATAAAATTAATTGAGTTCCATGAAACAAGATCCATATTAGATATATAAATCATTAAAAATCTGATGATATGAACAATTTTTTTAGTAACTAGGAGCAACAATTTGGGACGGTAGGAGTACTTTCTTATCAAGACAGATCAATCTCTCCATATCAAAAGAACAAAACGAGTAACAAGGATTCAAACAAGCTACACAAAGAGGGAGGATGAAAGTTGGGGACTTATCCAGTGGTGTCAACCCTAAATTTATGGGGGTTCATTTATGAATTTTCAAAAAAAAATTAACATAGTAGCAGTATTTTTTTTTTTCTCGTGGGATCGGCTGACCCCCCTAACTCCAATGTGGCGTCGCCCCTGCTTCCACCAATCAAATTCTCTAGGTATGTTTTTTATTTTGGTGTGGATGGACTACCTTAAAAAGTTAAGCCAGACAGGAATTGTCGAAGTGTGGGCTCCCCTAAATGCCCAAAAAACAAAAAAACAAAAAAGAATTCTACTAATCAAGCCTCAAAATAACTTTTTTGTAGCTCGGTGGGGGAAAATATTCTAGATTGCAGTATTTTAATGCTTTTATAATTTGATACACCCTTTTGCTCCAAAACTTTAAGTTATTATGGAAAGATGTATAATATTTTGGATTTTTGAACTCAATTAATGAACGACTTGAGATTTTTTACCAGTAATGGTAGGGACACACTATTTCACCACACGAGTCTACGTGACACTACATGATTAATGGTTGCAAAGTAGTTTCAAAATAATTGTTCTCCCATTACCAATCGTGCATTGCCACGAGTTTTTCCGAGCTAGTCTACTAAACAAGCCTAAAACTGGAACTTGAGCTTCAGCTCGGCTTAATTATTAAACGAGTCGAGCCGAGCCACGAACTATTCGCGAGCAGCTCTATACCCAACCATCTAAATAGATCAATAAACGCAAGTGGTGGCTAGCTCATGCGGTAAAGCTCTTTGATGCCCCACACTGCATCTTGGGATCGAGTCTCATTCCCCTCTCCCCATGTAATAGATTATGAATGACGAATGAGAAAAAAATAAAATCAATAAGCAACATTCATCTTCACTATAAAATAAAATAAAAAAAGCTTGAGTACTATTGTCGTAAGATAGATAGGCTTTCTCGTACGAGTCTAAAACTCGAACTCGAGCTTCAGCCCGACTTAATTATTAAATGAGTCGAGCGAAGCCACAAACCATTCGCGAGCAGATTTGCAACTATATAGCCAGTCATCTAAATAGATCAATAAAACAAAATACTTATTCACTATAATAAAAAAAATTAAAAAAACTTGAGTTCTATTGACGTAAAATAGATAGGCTTTTTCGTACTTGCTATAATCGCCTGTCTATGTGTATTTTAAACACTAGGGCCTCGTTTGATTCAGGTATTAAAAGGATGGGATAGGATAGCCTGCATCTAATCCCGCACTATCCCATGTTTGATTCCCAAAAAACTGTTGGGATTACTAATCCCGGCACCAATTTAATACCTATATGGGGGGTATTAATTTATCCCATTGGGGGGGGGGGGGGGGGGGGGAAAGTCTACCGAATTGCAAAAATGCCATTCTGAAACCCATCGTCCATTCTCTTCTCCTCTGTCACGCCTCTCTCTCTCTCTCTCTCTCTCTCTCTCTCTCTCTCTCTCTCTCCAGAGCTCCTTTGAGATCAATTCCCCCGAGATCGAACCAGTTACTTCGTTGTTACACAGAAGACTCGAAGTATTTTCTCTCGAAGGTGATTTTTGATTCTCTCGAAGGTGATTTCAATCTCGCCTTTTTCTGATCTCTATGATTGCTCTCTGATTCTTCATATTAGAAACTGGGTTTTGTTGGAGACTATGGAGAATCACTGGGTTTTGATTTTTCATAAATTTTATTGGAAACTGAAATTAATCCCAAAGGTTAATGAATCTGGATATACTGGGTTTCTCTCGAAGGTGAATGAATCTGGATATACTGGATTTCTCTCTGTTTTCGTTGGGTATCTGGACATACGTCGTCACGGACTCGTCTCTCAGCAAAATCGACGTTCCTGGGTATACATGATTTTCGATTTCTGGGTATACCTGATTTTCGATTTTCTGGGTATACATGGTTGTATTCTGGGTATAATGGTTTTCTAATTTCTGGGTTGATTTTCGATTTTCTGGTTTGTTCAAAGATGGTTCGATTGAGTCGATTTTCTAGTTTGCTCAAAGATTGTTCAAAGATGGTTGATTTTCGATTTTCTAATTTTCTGATTTCTGGATTGAGAGGGAGCCCTAAAATTAATCCCAAAATTTAGTTTGGGGAACCAAACATGGGATTGACCGAAACACGGGATATCCCAATGTTAATCCTACACGAATCAAATAAAGGATTGAGTGAGATTCAGTATTAAATTAGTCTCAGGACAAATAATCCCGGACTATTAATCTCAGGACTACCAATCCCATCTATTTTAGTTCACGAATCAAACGAGGCCTAGGGTGAAAAAGTTTATAATGAAACCGACTTTTAAAAAAAAAAATTATTCTCTACTGTAGTTGTTCCAATTGTTATGGTACCAGTACCCGTTCCGGAATCCAGTGCTTATCACGTGACATTAAAGTAACTTTAATAACATTAAAAACTAATTATTTCATTCATAACCTCTCTAGAACTTTCCTAATAATTGTTGAATTGATATTAAAGTAACTTTAAAAGTAATTATTTCATTCATAACCTCGCTAGAACTTTCCTAATAATTGTTGAATTGATCTTTTACCATAGACAAGATGTCAAAAGGGTAAAAATTTTATTACGTTTTCTTTTAAGCGAATGGAACTTGAACACTTAGGTCATCTCCAATAATAAAGTTAAAGCACAAATTAGCTGGGAATTAGGCCAATTAGCTAACATTTTTTAATTTTTGCCCCCGCTAGCTGTGGGCACCCGTGACCTCTGCGAGAAACCTTAAAAGTATTGAAACACGCGTTCGTTAGAGTCACTACTTGATTTTAAGGTTAACCAAGCAACCGAATTCAACGTATAAAGTTCGAGACAACTGGTCCGTCTAACCAGAGTGATCTTGGTGTAGGACCTAAGTTACGGGATAAGAAAGTTTTATTTAAAAAAATGCACCCATCCCGCCTAATCAAAATGATTAGTCTCTACTTATTATTTATGAGATTTTAAAAGAATTTTTAAAGTGATTTAGGCAATTTTTAAAGTGATTTATAGAAAGAAATATTACCGAAAAATATAAAATAGGTGAAGACCGAACTTCTTTTGATCAACGTCTGGATGCTCCCCTCAAAATCACGAATTCGGCCAGTATAGCTCCGTTCGCCGCGAAAAGCACGTTATTAACTAATGCTTCGCAAAACTTAGATTAAAGGCGAGATTTTAGGTAATTTCGAAAGGTAGGCTTATGACTAATATTTTTGGGATTTTCGTGGTTGATTTTCGGAAAGGAATTTTGAGTTCAAGAAAGGGGTTTGCAAGAGCAAGAAAATGAAAACAAGGATTTTTCTAGCAAGGCTTTCTTGGGAATCTTGTTGTGTGTTGAAATGAGAGGCTTAAGGTCCTACTTATAGGCACCATGGAAGCTTCTTGAGTTGATTTTCCAACCACAAGAAGATGGGAGGTGAGTAAATTGAACATGTAAGCCCATAACCAAGTTGCAGATTTTATATACGGATCTGGGTAAAAGTTGTTGGCCAACACTTTTAAATTGGGTGGCCAGCATTTTCTGTAGGCTTAAAGATGTTGGCCACTATTTTTCTGAGAGTAAAACTTGTTGGCCAGTGTTTTTATACTTCCACCGACAGTCTTGTTATGGGCTTAAGCTTTGGATTTGGTTTGGGCTTATTTTGGGTCTTGGGTGGGCTTTGGCTTGGGCTTATTTGTTGGGTTTCAAATTGGGCTGGTTCCAAGGTGTTTATTGGGTTATGAAAATGGTAAAATCCAAATTTCGTCGAGTACTTTAATTTGGTGCGAAAAAATTCAAAAAATGATACACGAAAGTACGTCATCTTTTGATTTAAAAAATGGCACGACTTTTCGTAGTGGACTCTTAATTTGGAACGGAGGGAGTATCGTTTTCTTAAATTAATGAGTGAGGTCAATAGAAAAATCCTTAAAAGAAAATACTACCAGCAAGATCGCAACTTTTAATAGACACGATCGAGGGTCCGAAAAGTGTGTTGAAGTTTACTCAAAAAGAGTAAGGTATGGCCAACCACCATAGACTAGGCTTTTGTAACACGCACAAAATTTTTAAAAATTACTACTCCCTCCATCCTTTTTTAAGTGTGTTACTTCGTAAATTCAATTTATTAAATAAACATTATCATTGCATCTATTATATCAACTTTTATCTTTATTTTACACTTTTCATATCAACTTTTCAAAATTATCCTCAATTTTTACCTATTAACTCTTTACCCACTAACTTTTCAAAAAGGGTAAAATGATGATTGTATAAACTTTTATCCATTAACTTTTCAAAACACACACTTATTAAGAGATAACCCAAAATAAAAATTTACACACTAAAAAAGGGACGGAGGGAGTAATACATAGGAGTATTTTAGTACACTTTATTTCGGAGATCGATCAATTCATTATTCATCTTTTGTACATAACTCATCACCCACGGAACGGTTTTTACCAATAACACGCTTGTTATAATTTCCACAAGTGTATTTATTCACTTGTACGTAACTACGTATGGATAGAATTTTGAACTCCCATACATGCATAAGATAGAATTGTCGTAAATTCGGTTGGATGAGGACAAAACAAGATTACAAAGAATAAAAAGGAGAAATACTCCTTCCATCTGGATTTGTTGGCCCATTTTTGGAATTTGTTTCACTTTTCAAATTATTGTATCCTTTAATTCATAATATTTTATGTAATTTTAAAAATATTGTCTTATAAAAGTAATCGAGATCTATCAAACAGATTCACATTGGTTATAGATTTTATTACCAATTTAAAAGTATCACTAGTTTTTTATCCGGTTACAATAGAACGAGAGACAAACAAATCTGGACAGAGTGAGTAATCAATTGCCTGTACTAATTTGTCCTTATTCCTTGCCAATGCCTACTAGACTCTAGTTAGCATAAATCATCATTTTTCCGTCGTGTGGGAAACGATTTTCACCCCTCCCTTTTTTCCCAAACACCTTTTTTTTTATTCACATTGAAATTACCAAATTACTCTTAGTTCATGAGTCACCTTTTTCATATGAAGAGCAATTTGGTACTTTCAAGGGAATAAAATTAAAACAAAAAAGGTTGTGTTTGGGAATAAAGGGGTTGTGAAAATCAATTTATTATAGATTTTCTACGGAAACTGGGAAAAGTATTTAAAAATTAGGAGAAAAGCTTTGTTCATTTTGATGCTATTCCTCTTATTGATTTTTTTGGGTCTTTTTGTGTGTGTGTGTTTTTGGTCTTTTACACTTGAGTAGTTTTCACGGATTCCAGTACAAGTTACACATACATAACTAAAATGCTTCAATATCATAAACACTCTCGTTTGGGGAAAAAAAAAAAAACCTTAAAGTTACTTTGCGCAAAAAGAAATACCTCATAAACGCATTTTTGGGGCTAATCTTGAGAACTCATGATCCAGCTAAAATGAATGAACATTGCCTGGAGTGGGCCTGCAGTAGACCTGATGAATATAGCCCAAAAGATCAGGCCCAAAACCAGGTACACGTTTTTTTTTATTTTTTATAGGTACACATTTCATATGGATGATTATGAAGAAGTTGTAATATAGGGTATATTGGAAACTCAATTAGGCCAGATTGGTGAGAAGTAGGGCCTGTTTGCCTCATTTCTCAAACAATCCATGTCCTCCCCGAGGCCCGTTTGATGGTTCCAACTTCCAAGTTTCTGTTTTTTCTGTTTGTTTTTTATGGGCTCAACTTTAGGTTGTGTTTGGATTATGGATATGCGCATGAATATATAGAGCAAAAGAAAAGGTAAGAAGATAATGAAACCCCTATGCCATCTTTTTATTTGATTGCCCTTTCTTTTCCTTTCCTTCAAAAAATACATCCTAGTCCCTATTTTTGTTTTCGCATTTTATGTTTCATGAAGTACGCCTAACATGTCGTCTTTTGTTATGTGAATCTTCCGTCTAGCCATCCATTAGAACCGTAACGGAAAAGTGGGTCACTCGACAGGATTCGGGGGTACTAGTGATCTCTCCCTAGTGATCTCCCTAGAAATTACTGCAAAACGATGTTGTTTTGGGGTCCCAAAGGCACAACAAAAAAAGAAACACTCAAAACTACGTCGTTTTGAGGAAACATGAGAACAAAAGAAATAGGGCCACGCCTAAACCCTTGTACACTTGTCGGCTACATAGAGAAGCGTTCCTCAGGAAAAAAAGATGGAATCTGCATCCAAGGCTCATCTTCCTCCTTCCCCTACTGATCTCGTTGATCATTCACCGTCGGAATCGGATACTGAACTGCCGGAATCATCATCTCGCACCAGGTATTGCTAATATGTCTTTTTCTATGTACAGAGTCAATTTTTATTTATTTATTTAAGGATGTTAGTAGCTTTCCTGTAGGTACATCTTTGATCGGTTTATTTGTTCAGTAGCTTTCCTGTGGGTACTTCTTTGATGGGTTTATTTGTTCAGTAGCTTTCCTGTGGGTACATTTTCGTTAAAAATCTACGGTTGGTTTTTGGACTTCTAGAATTCATGGTGAAAAATAAGGGGTTCTATTCAGCCTTGGACTGAAAAAGTTTTTAAATTTTTTTGTTTTTGCGGTCATCTAATTGTTCATACGTGAAAAATCAAATGATATTGTGTGTACGTGAAAGTTTAAATTGATCGAATATGGAAATGTATTTTATGCCGTCACTTATAGAAGGGAAAAAAGAAGAAGAAAGCAACTGGTCAATTTTAGAAGGGATAAAAGAAGAAAAAGAAAACAACAGGTTTGTTATATGATCATGGATGGCAACAAAACGACATAGTTTTGAGTGTTTTTTTTGTTGTGCCTTTGGAACCCCAAAACGACGTCGTTTTGGGGTGAACAAAACGACGTAGTTTTGAGTGTTTTTTTGTTGTTGTGCCTTTGGAACTCCAAAACGACATCATTTTGGGGTGATTTCTAGGGAGATCACTAGGGAGAGATCACTAGGATCCCCGGATCCCACTCGACATGCATGTGCAAATATTTCAGATGGTTTTAAGAACAAAATTTGCTGGGATCACTCAATCGTGCAATAACAACTCTTCCGAAACCAAAATCTCTAATGACTGATACTCTTTTAAGTATGCAATGTACTTGAGTGACCCTAGTATGCAAAGTATAGAAAACAACTTTGATCAGCATACATAACAATTTGTAATTTCTCCGGAAGTTTTTACAATCCCCGGCGAAATAATAATTCGCCTCTTGTGTCCACATAGAAATTACAAGACGCTGATTACAATCGTAGCGGGTAAACATTGCTTGGGAAATAATTGATACATATTGGACCCAAAATGTTATGGGTACCAACTATTAACGTATGCACAAACGGGGACATGGTGTGTACTGTGTAGGACCCACGAAATGGTAGATGACCCATAGGAGTTAGTAGTCGGTGCCCGCACTTGGTCAGATATTGACCCCAACAGTATGAGGTCCTTAATTTCAAAGGGTGGAACTGTTGGATTTGATTTTGAAATGATAGATTAGTGTGTAGTTGAGAGTATGAGTGGGTTTATATTCATCAATTGGTTTGTATCTAATCTTGGTCAATATTCCACATAGACCCCTGATTGCACATTTGAATGATAGGATTAGATACTACAGTATTTCCTGTGAAAGGGGGGGAAAAATAAATAATTTAAACGTATGTCTATTTTGTGTGCATAATAAACATGTACTTTGTGTTAGTGTGTGTGTACATATATATATATATATGTGGACAAACCTTGACATATGCATCAGTACTCTTAATTTCCAATTTTTTACGTTTCCAATATTGTCTTATTGTATTGCTCAAAAATATTGTCTTATTGTAATATGATAGTGAGAGGGGAAACGAATAGTAGTAATAGAAATCTCGTTTTCAAAAAAATATAAACGTTTTTCTCTCTGGTTAGAAGGGTGGAAGGAGAAGCTCGAGACAAAAAAGAAAAGAAAAAGAAACTTGGGGAAGAAAACAAAAGCAAAAATGATTGAGGTACAATAATTAGTTTCCAACATGACTCTAATATACTCAAATGGTGTGTGGAGCCCATGCAAAAATGATAAAGGTACAACAAGTGTCTCTAACACACTCACATGGGGTTTGGAGCCCACACACACATGGTGTGTGAAACCCACACTTTTTCACTGAAGTGTGTGTGAGCTCCACACACCATGTGAGTGTGTTGGAGCCTTGTTAGAAACAATTGTTGTACACCTATCACCTTTGGAGCCCATGTGTGGACTCCACACACCATGCGAGTGTGTTAGAGCAATATTGTACATGTATCGTTGTACCTCTGTCATTTTTGGAATTTAGGTTAATTTACACAAACCTTTCATGAGGTTATTGACAAATACGTGACACCCCAACTTTCAACTTATTACCCTGGTCTGCCTTCCAGGGAAATAACTTAGCTCAGTTAGATGGACTCCATTTAATTTATGAATTCCAAGTTTGTGACCTTGAAAAAAAGAAAAACTCGTGTACCTCCGACTTTGCCCTTAAGTCTCCCTCGCTGAATCCATACCAAGTAATTAAAAATATACGAGATTAAATTGATTGAAAGGTCAATCCAAATCAAATTCTTGGAATCCACAAATCTTAAAAAGACTGACAGAGTGGATCTTAATTACTTTATCTAAGTTATTCCCCATCAAGGGAGGTTAGTGCAATTGATTGAAAGTTGTTGGGTGTAAATTTAATTGCTCCAAAATTTACTATTGGAGAACATCGGTGAGGCCAAGTGGAAAGCACCACAAATTGATGAGTGGTTGCATTCGAATCTATTTTGCAAAGTAATTAGATGAGGAAGACAGCTGATGAATCGATTCGGAATCTTTAGTGGTTTGCTAGTCAGCCGATCGAGAAGATCAAGTGGACGAATATATTATTGCGTTTTTGCACGCTGTTCAAGTGCTACCTTGAAAGGTCGATATATGTACAGTACCACCCATTTGTATTCTCAAATCTTTTTTTGGACAATACTATGCTTACAGATTTCTGTACCAAAAATCTTAGATATCAATTGATTTTGTCCCACTCCGAGTTCCACACGGATGCTTTGAGCCGTTCATGTTTTTCAAAATAATGTTTAATGAGACCTTGTAAAAAATCAACTCAGTCGGATTTTGATAAATGCTCCATCGGTTTATTAAGTTTTTAGATCAAAACAAAAACTGGATAAACTAACGGAGTATTTAGCAATATCCGATTGATTAGAGTTGAGTTTTCATGGTGTAGAAGTAAATATTATTTTTAAAAATACGGACTGTTCTGATTATCTACGTGAGACCCAGAGTAGACCCAAATCAACTAATTTGTACAATTTCTGTACACCCTTAAATCTGTACCCATATCTTTACTTTTATCAATGGTTGGGTGAGTCGTCGGCCTAATGCATCGTTTTCAGTAGGACCGGCCCAACAATTGTGGAGGCCTAAAGCGAAATCCACAAATGGGGATTTCTAAATTTCTGTTTACGAGTATAAATTTTGTTTTCTTAAAAAAAAATCTTGTCATAATTGCGTGTCACTCGATATCAACATACAACAATAGTCCTATCTAAACGGAAATACAAGCAATATACTAAACAATTATGTGGGCTTTAAATCATAATTTTAATGCTACCTATATTCTTTTTGACTATTTTAATGCCATTATGCAGATAGGGAGGAGGAGTGAGGGTCACTATCTAGACTTCTTTTTTTATTCCCGCAAGTGAAGATTGCAAAGCCGAGCTTTTGTGATTTCAAAAGTAGATCGGAGGGAAGTCCAATGTGTGCATCTTTTGGCAAAGCATGCGCTTGCCACTTTTGTTCCTCACCTGGACACTGGTGATGGAGGCGCAACTTAGTTATATCGTTATGTTGCTTTGTTGTGTAGTTTGTTGTTTCTATGTTGTCATGTTTTTTGTGTTATTTAGTTCTTAGCTTGCAGGTACTCAATTTGTATCAGGTTGCTTTTATCAATGATATTCCTATCTTTTTAGCCAAAAAAAAATATTTTTTGTAATAACAGTCAATGTGGTCAAAAGAACAATTTTATTATTTTATTTTATTAGGACTTTAGTTAGGGTTATCTTTTTCCATCCCCACATATAAATTGGGAAAATCTAAATATTCAGGGGCTTCTCCAATAGCATGCTACGCGTGTTGTTACAGTTACATTATAACTATTGGGAGCGGGATTCTGGAACCCAGTAATGACGCATACAGATTAGACAACAAGAAAAAACGCATAACCCTACAAGATGGAACTAGGGTTTACCTCAACTTTTGCGACACGAACGCTGGTTGACTTGTTTCTTTGTAGAACTTGACAGACCCAATTACCATATGTGCTGCAAACTTTGCTTGACAGTACCTCACGAACATTTGCCGTATTCCCTTATATCCCAATCACGTATCCAAGCGTGACTCCTACGTGGTCTCCTTATTCTCTCTCTCATAGCCCACCTTTTGGTATTCTGAACGAGTGTGTCAGACTTAAAGAACATAATGATATATTTATGGAACTGAGATCTAAGAAAATAAAGAGAAATAAGTCTGAACTCCTTGTGCAAACCTAATATTATAATTTTGTTATTAACATTGTAATTGTCCATGCTAGCCCTAATGAAGTAATGATGTACCACTTTCTTAAACCTCCATGGATAAAAAAAACATGTATTATAAAAAGTGAAAATAATAAAACCAGATCGTAACCCCATTAAATAAAAAATGAAAACCAACATTACTCTAAAAAATTCCCGATTAAACTGAGTCTCTCAAAATTGTCGAAATTGTGCGAAGAAAAAAAAGTTTGAAAAGAATCATGATTTAGTTGTGGAACACGTTTTTTATTAGAAGAGAAGGATAGAACAGTAAAGAATCCCAAAGTTAAATTAATTAGCAAATTAAGCACACTTCTATCTAATTTAAGGAAGATAATTACGTAGGACCGTTCCTTTTATAGTCTGCGTCCACCGCAACGCGAGGGTAAAGTGTCGATTTCTGAGTCTTTTTTGATAAATTTAGCGGCGCTCACTTTTTCCTTCATTTCACACTACTATTCTACTCTGGGTAGGTGAATTTTGGAGATGAAATACTTTTACTAGTGGAGGAAAAGAAAGGAGAAGTAAAGATAGTACTAGATCCCTCTTCTTTTTGTATTTAAGTTGAGAGAGGAAAGTTTTTTTTTTTTTTTTTTTTTCCCCTTTTCATTCTGCCATGCACGGAATCAAGATGTAAGTTCTCTTCGGGTTATATACCTTGCACTTTTTTTTTTTAATTATTACGGAAATCCGTATATCAATTACATGTCACATATATTAGATTTCTCTCGTTGAGATGAAGCAATAATTTATATCTAAAAAAAACACAAAATTAACAAATATATATTTATAAACACGATGTAAAAGGTGAGTTTGGAATGCACTCAAAAGTTTAAAGCATGTTGAGTGGATGATTAAACTCCACAGGTAATGGGAAGTGGGGAGGGCATTGGCATCGAGTTTTGAAATAACTTGACGACTCTTTTGTCGGCACATATGGTCTAGTCCCGAGAATTAAACCATGATCAATGGAGTGTAGAGCAAACTCACAAACTAATCGAACGAACCTTGGACTGTTGCACCCCGTATCTAGTGGTACTTGTAATTTCCATGTTTCCTCTTGATGATGGATAATGGGCCACCAATTGTGTTTGTTATTTTTTTCTTTTGAGAAAGAGGAGGAACTTCAATTGTTGTAATTTAAAGGCATGACGTTCTCATGCATCAATCTTATCCTTATGACATGCGTTTACATTCATACATTTTCTAATTTGTGGCTTATCATAATAGAAGGACAAGTTGATTGAATAGGTGTTGCATTTGCACTAGAGACAAATGAGCTCGGTCTAATCCAAAAGAGGTTACGATGGTTTCTTATCATGCGAATGCAACCGATTTATACTTTCGGCAATTTTTTGCTTGAAAATCCGGAAACCTTAGCCGAAACAAAATATGATTCAAGCACATGATTAAAAAGAAAGAAGCAAAACCACGACACTACACGAAAAAAGCGACAAAAAATCTAGAAGGAAAATCTTAAAGATTTGAAACTTCTATTCAAAAGATAGAAGAGCAAAACTTTTCAAAGGATCCTTATAAATATTGAAGTGATTGGAGGAATCCGTTTGGAATAAAATTTTGCACTTATTAGATGAAAATCACAAGAGCTTTGAATTTTCCAGAAAGATACAATAGGGGAAAGTGGTGGGTATCCTTTAAAGATCGTGACTTGACGCCGCCTTTAGTTGAAGAATATCTTCTACTAGGCATTTGGCCACTGGTGGAATCAAATCATCAAAAATGTTGCTAGGAAGTTGTACTTGGAATGAATTATGGGTGGATATAATAGTAACGGCCCGATTTGATGCGAGATAAGATTTGGGTGGATTAAATATTAATGAAGAGATAAGATAGTTGGGGTATTATTTATGGATGGTGGGCCTATATTGATGTGACATTAACGAAAGGTGAATAAATTAGTGTTACCTACGTCTCAAATTGCTGGTCCATTTTGTGCAATCGTGCCACTCGAATGATTATCTATATTTCACAATCTTTAATACTTTTTTATGATTTTGAGAATTTGTTTAATAAAATCAATTGAGATTTATATAACAAGATCAATATGGGATAAGAAAATATAGACAATCTTTTTAGAGATCCCAAATAATGAAAAAGGGACCAACAAATTTTTGAGACGAAGAGAGTACTTGGTTTGAATGATTTTGTAACACGGGTGGATAAAGTTGGGTAATGATATAAAAAGCTAACAAATGACATGTTTGCCCTTGTTCATGCCTGCATTAGATTGTGCATTAAACTAATTATATAATTAGAAAACTACTTTTGTAATTAAACTTTTCAACATTGAAGCTATAATAACTCATCTAACATCGAGACAAAAATTAAGAAAATCTTTTTGGAAAATATTTTAGTTTTGAAAACATTTTACTTTTAGTTTCGTAAACATTTAAAAAAAAAAATTGTTTTAAAAAATATTTGTTGAAAATATTTTTTTCAAAACAAAAACTAATTTCTAAAAACATTTTTTCTAAAAAAAATTTGAAACAGTTGTGTGTGTGTGTGTGTGTGTATATATATATATATATATATATATATATATATATATATATATATATATATATATATATATATAATACATATACATATAGAGTAACTATCTCATCCGGGATAGCTACGGTCCGGGATTGTCCGGACGAGGCATTTCCCGATCAAATTTTGATGATCGGATCCGTCCAATGTGTTTAAAATGTGTTTTTAAGGGTCCCCACGAGAAATCATAAAAAGAAAAAAAACGGGGAAGAGCTTCATCCGAGAAGTTTTCGATATTTTTCTTTTTATGATTTCTCGTGGGGACCCTTAAAAACACATTTTAAACACATTGGACGGATCCGATCATCAAAATTTGATCGGGAAATGAAAAGTGTGGATGGTAAGAGTAGTGGATTGGAACATTAGTGTTTTAAAATAATTTTTATTTTTTAAAAAAAATTTGGAAAAAAAGGAAATTTTTTAAAACAGTTTTTTTTTATAATAAGACTTGGAAAACATTTTTTCAAAAACAATTTTGAAAATACTTTTGGGGGTGGATTGGGAGGGAGGGAGGGTAATGAGGTAATTAGGGAGGTGGATAATAGGGTGTAAGATATGGATAGGGTTTGGAAAGTCCATAATTAGCACTCCCTGGAGAGTATTAAATTCAACAGCCCATAAATAATACCCCTGTGTGGGATTGTCCCAAACCATGGATGAGGTGTGAGCTTGAGATTAGTCATCCGGACCCATAAATAATTACCCCTTCTAATACCTCATTCAAATGTGCCATAAAGGTTAGGAAGTATTATTTATGAAAGGTGAGGTCACACTGATGTGACACTTATAAATGGTGGATAAAATAATACTCCCTCTGTCCCGCAAAGTTTGACACTTTCGGAAGTGCGTGCCATTTTTAAATTGCCTATATCTTTCAATTCATAACGTTTTATGTGATTTTCAAAACTTTGTTCAAAAGATCTAATTGAAATCTATCAAACAAGATCCATATTGCTTATATAAAACATTACAGATTAAAAGAAATAATCAATTTTTTCATAGGGCTGAAATAGTGAAAGTGACAAACTTTGCGGGACGGAGGGAGTAGTTGATTTGGATGATTTTGTAAGAATAGAGGATAAAATAAAACTCCTCCGTTTCAAAATACTTTAATTCGGTGTGAAAATATTCGAAAAACGATACACAGAGGTACTTAATATTTTTGGAACAGAGGGAGTATTTGGTTTGTTTTGTAGTTAAAATGGGGGAATAAGAATAAATTAAAGGGTCTGGGGTGGATTGACCCAAATTAGAACTGAGGACCCTGCTGAGCGTTGTGCTTGGCAGGCTCCTGCCGAGCACATCTCAATTGTCCAAATGTATTTTCATTCCATAGTAAATAGTTAAGTGGGTAATGATTTCGAAGTAAATGGGCAACCTTTTGATTTTATCTTTGTTTCTAATTTAGTATCATAAACATAGTTTAAATAAAGTGGGCCCTATGAATTAGCGTCAACCAATAGGAAAGCGAGTAATGTTTATCCACGTTTTAGGCAAGTGAACAAAATCGGTCTCAAATGGAGATAACAGGTGTCTCATACCCGCCAAATAAACCACTCCAGTAGACAAGTACTACATGATCCTACAATATTTATGAGTACTCATTTTTCTTCTACAAGAGTTACTAAATGTACGAACAAAATTAAAACGTCAAAGTTTGTGTGCTTGTGAGTGCATGACTGCATGTGCAGTGGTTGGGGTGGGGGGATCAATAAATTTTCGCCTGCTACATCATGACCATGAAGAATACATCAGCACCGCTCGATCATTTATTTTGTGGCGACCAGTTGTTGGTTGAAGTTTGAATGTCATCCCATCTTGTGTCGTGATCCAAAATTAATTTGAAGTGGTTTATTTACGTTTACCTAAAATTTCACCACCACATTTCTCAACAACGCTATATTGATTTTATTGACGAGGCAACTTCTACACCTATTCTATTTCAATTATGGGGAAGAACATGTGTTTGTGACAGTCAAATTTTCGACATGATAAATGGAGGAGCTCCGGGCGGAGCAAGTTCAACGGCTGACCTATGCCTCAACATCTCCGACAACACTTTTATGCCGCCTTTCTTTAGCGTATTTGGGAAGGAGCAGACTTTGTGGGTGTTTTGCGAATAATTTTAGGAACAAATGGAACAGATTTCGAGATTTTAGCTTTTAAAAAGCTATTACAAGTGTTTGTAAAAATTTCGTAATTGATTTTGAGAATCTATAGATTCTCAGATGCTCCTTGTTTGATAACCCAAATTCAGCACTTAAAACTGAATGAATTAAGTAATAAGTAATCAAAGAAGTTTGATAACCATATTTTACATTACTTAAAAAATTAAGTGGCTCTTAAAATGCAAGGTAAAATGTTGAGCTACTTAATTTTTATTGAATTTCTGAGTGGTTTCATTTAACTATTTTTTCCTCCACCAGACCATTACCACCACTTACACCACCACTCTGCCACTCCTACCACGACTGCCGCCACTATACCACCACCACCCTGCCACTCTCACCACCACCACTACTCACACCACCATAACCGACACTTCGCCACTCCCACCACCACTGCCGCCGCCACCCCACTACCGCCACTCCTCAATTACACCACCACCACCACCATTACTACCACCACCACCACTGACAACACCATAACCATCACTCCACCACTACACCACCACCACTATTGCCGCCACCCCCACCATTGCCACTACCCCACCACCACCACCACTCTGCCACTCCCACCACTAATACCACAACCACTGACACCACCATCACTAAAACTGCCGCCACTACACCACCACAACACCACCACTACTCCCATCATCGCTCTCCCACCACCACGAGGCCACCACTCCACAATTACAACCACCACCCCACAATTACAACCACCACCGCCGCTATACCACCATCTTGCCAATATTCTTGTATATTTTTATTATTTTGATAAATGTACTTTTTTTTTCATTTATTAATTTCATTTTTGTATTTCAGTATGAATATATGAAATGAAAGACAAAGTAAGATAATTAGTGAATTTAACACCAACACCGTTATACCACCATCTTGCCAGTATTCTACATATTTTTATTATTTTCATAAATGTACTTTTTTTTTTCATTTATGCATTTCAGTATGAATATATGAAAGGCAAATTAAGAAAATTAGTGAATTTAATACTTCAGCTCCTTATACAGATCAAACAACTTATTTATTCAGTGTTTAAGATTCAGTACATATCAAACAACTTATTGGCTTAATAAATTCAACATTCAGTTTTCATTACTTAATTTTCAGTTTTTAGTTTTATCAAACAGCCCCATAGCTTGGTTATATATTTTCTCTCTCTACCTTAACTTCTCCCTTTTCATCTCTAACTAATAGCTGCCCCTCCGCCGCCACCTCCTATTCTTCCCTCCTCCCTTAGATCCCCCCTCCTATTCATGGATGAGATTCTAGAAGAACACTAAAATGAAGGTTGGATAATGTATTAATTTGTTGTACCTTGTATTGTACTTCTTTTATATTGATCTGTGAATTACTTGTAATGTGACGATTAATGGGTAGGTGTTTATCTGCTGAGCGTTATTCACTCATAGTATTCGTACCCCGACTTTTCATGCCGAGTATTGAAAAGCGAAACTGAAGAACAAGATTAAGCAGATGATGAAGCCTTTTGAAGGACACCGTTGTCAAATTCTGACCCTAGTAGTTATTGTTCTGTTCCTTTTTGGAAAATTTAATTTTTAAGTTGAAATCTTGTTTAGAAACCTAATCTATGTTATCAAGTTTATGTAATTAATCAAACTATGTTTTTGCTGTTATTTAAGAAATTGAATTTTTGTTACTTTAAAGTTAAAATAAAGAAGCTTATGATGATGCTCGTGTGAGTTTTCTTATACAACTCGTACAAGTTAAATTGTAATGATTGTATTATTGTATTATTAGATGCTCTTGGCATTTTGGAAAGGCGTTAAAAAGATAGCTACACATTAATTCCAGGGATCCTGTAGTGTGCCTCTGCACTACGGGGTTGTAGGACAGTCAAAACTACGTCGTTTTGGGGGTGTAAAGAGAACACCATTACTTAATCCCTCAAAACTACGTCATTTTAACCTAGTTTTATTTGTTGAATTCCAAAATGTGAGTATTTTTAAGTGGATGTTTATTTTCTTCAAAATCAAATTTGTTTTTTTGATTTCTTCTATACGTGAAAATAAAAGTCATTTATTTTAGATTGGGGCTAGTTTGTTTTTATATTTTAGGAGCAGAAGTTTTTCCCCCTAAAACCTGGTTCTCAAAACAAAATGTCTATGATTAAACACATTTTTAAACTTCTTAATTTTTAGGCTTCCTTCGGTTTTGTAAAACTGATGCCCATTCACGATGAGAAGGGGTTACAATGTATAAGAATAAGAGTCAAGATGTGTAAATTGTCAATTGTGTTTAGAAATTCTAAGTTATGCCACTTGTCATATTTAGGGGGTTTCTGATCACAAAAACACACCTACAATAATACTAGTGAATGTCCGTGCCTAAAGACACTTTGTAAAAACTAGTATTTTTACAAAAAAGAAGAATTTTATTAGCTAATGTTGTCTTGTACAAATTTAAAGTCACAAACAATTTTCTAGATTTTTAAAAGGCCCACAAAAAAATAAAAATATTAATGTTAAACTTGACATAATCCCAAGAGAGAGAAAATATTGTGCTTCTAACCCAAAATGACATAGTTTTGGCCGCCCTACAACCCCGTAGTGTATAGGCGCACTACGGGATCCCCAGATTGAAAATTGAATAGAAAATTGTATGTGTTGATTGTATCTGTATCGTTTAAGCGAAATACACCAAATTTTTAAAAATACATAAAACCTTATACTCCAAATTGTGGAAAGGGGCAAAAATCAACGATATCTATCCGATGAGCAATTATTATATATTGTGCGGCGTTCAGATCCTTTGGTCATGTTGCTTCTTTGTCTATTCGCGTTTTGCATCATTTTGCTGATCGACGAGTGAAACAGTGAATGGTACGTTGTAACACCCTGGATTATTTCAAAAATATTTGATACACATTTTGGAGTACTTATGAGAATGTTATTGGATAAACCGAGACCGCGGTTAGTCTCAAGGTAATTTATTTGGGCCATGGTAAAAATTTTAGAATTTTCGGAGATGGAATCTGGACTGCGTGGTCGGAACGGGGCTTGTTTCCACGGTCGCGGGAGTTCCAGCCGCCTGCTGGAGGTGGAAAGTTTCTTTTTATGGGAGTGGGTCCCACCCCACCCCCATTAGTCGCCCCTTTCTCCTCTCTTTTCTTCCTTTCCTTTTGTTTTCTTTTTATTCTTTCCCATTTGTCTGATGAAATAAGAGAGAGAGGGAGAGAAAGAGGGAGACCAGAGAAGAAGAAGAAGAAGAAGAAGAGAGACCGGAAAAATTGAAGAAAAACCCGAATTAAGGTACGAATTGAAGTTTGATTTCCGAAATTCTTGATATATGGTGCTCATATACAAGTTAATCACTGATTTTGCATCTCATAAGAGTGATTTGGGATTTATTTTTACAAAATTCGTGGAAGGGATTGAAGGTGTTCACTGACTGGTTCTTCGCAAAATCAAATCTGCCACGGTTTTTGGTGAATTTTAAGACAGGGTTCTTGAAGTCAGAAATTTACAAGATTTTTACAGTAGCTAACCATGGATTGAGTGGAAACTGTAGTTTGATTACTAAAGTGAGGAGCATTAAGCGATCAATTTATGGGTATTTGTCGTTGAGGCAGAGTTGAACCGGAGTTTATAGAATTGTGTGCTGCTTGTTTACAGTTGAGTATGGAATATAATTGGCATTGTTGAATGATTAGAGTGTCTGAGAAGGTGGAAGAAAAAAAAAGTTTTGGGTAAGCTAGTGGTTGTGCAGAGGATATTGTCAATATTCAGGGACAAAGTTGGGTTTGAGTGGAAAAAAAAATGATTGTGAGAATGATGTTTAAGTGGTCAAAAAAAAAAAAAAGGTTCGTGAGGCGTTACGAGGAATGTTGAATTTGGTTTGATGAGGTGACATGTGTTTGGGAAATTGATTAGAATTTCTGAAGGAGCTTAAATATTTTATCTTGTTACAGTTCTTTGGGTCAAGTTTATTGTGTTGAAATTTATTGGGAAGGCGAATTGGAAATTGGGTAACTAAAGGAATATTCGTGCTATGTGAAGAAACTACGAGAAATTTTGTATACGGGAGATCAAGTATTATGCACCAGAATATTTTTGTCGGGGAAATGTTGTGGTGAGGTCATTAGATTGAGCAAGGTCCTTGAGAAAGTGTGAAGTAATGTAGAAAATTATTTGATAATGGGAAGCAAAATTTCGAGGACGAAATTTCATAAGGTGGGGAGAATTGTAACACCCTGGATTATTTCAAAAATATTTGATACACATTTTGGAGTACTTATGAGAATGTTATTGGATAAACCGAGACCGCGGTTAGTCTCAAGGTAATTTATTTGGGCCATGGTAAAAATTTTAGAATTTTCGGAGATGGAATCTGGACTGCGTGGTCGGAACGGGGCTTGTTTCCACGGTCGCGGGAGTTCCAGCCGCCTGCTGGAGGTGGAAAGTTTCTTTTTATGGGAGTGGGTCCCACCCCACCCCCATTAGTCGCCCCTTTCTCCTCTCTTTTCTTCCTTTCCTTTTGTTTTCTTTTTATTCTTTCCTATTTGTCTGATGAAATAAGAGAGAGAGGGAGAGAAAGAGGGAGACCAGAGAAGAAGAAGAAGAAGAAGAAGAGAGACCGGAAAAATTGAAGAAAAACCCGAATTAAGGTACGAATTGAAGTTTGATTTCAGAAATTCTTGATATATGGTGCTCATATACAAGTTAATCACTGATTTTGCATCTCATAAGAGTGATTTGGGATTTATTTTTACAAAATTCGTGGAAGGGATTGAAGGTGTTCACTGACTGGTTCTTCGCAAAATCAAATCTGCCACGGTTTTTGGTGAATTTTAAGACAGGGTTCTTGAAGTCAGAAATTTACAAGATTTTTACAGTAGCTACCCATGGATGTCGTGTGTGATCTGTAAAATTTTCAGAAATTAATTCGAAGCACAGAAAATATGAAAATTCGTGAACCAATCTGCTGTCAGGCTCGTGTTTGTGCAGACAGCACTGTCATGTCCTGGGAAAACGGTTATAACTTTTAGCTCGGGTATCCGATTGGCACACCGTCTTCTGATTATGAAACTAGACTCGTATACCTTCGAAATGATGTATGGGTTGTGCCTTAATTTCTTCCAGAGAATAGCAGTTTTTAATTTGAAGTTGGGGAAAAATCTGTTTTGGGGAATTTTCAGCAAGTTCTGAATTTTGGATATGATGATGAAGTGTGATTCTGGAGTTTGTGGTGAAAATTTCGTGGGAATCGGATAAGTAGATTAGTTCTTAAAATTCATAGAGCGTAGCACTGTTGAGTTGTAGGATACATTTTCATACATTTCACTTGCATTTGGGCATGAATTTTTGGTAGTGAGCTTATGGGTGATACATAATTGATGTCATAGGTGATGATACTGTAAGATGGTCGTGGTTATGCTTTCGGTGCGTGGAGGTTAAGTTGATAGCAGAGTTTGTCCTTTTGTGGCAGGTGAGAATGTACAGCTTCTATAATAAATAGAAATGTGTAGTGTTTATGTGGTGTTTTTCAAATGTGTGGTGTGATTATTGATGTTTTGAAAACTCTCCTTGTGATTTTTGTATATGTTAAAAGTATTGTGTTTGGACGAATTAAATGATTTTCAGTGATGGATCAAATGATTTTTATGATGGATCAAATGATTTTTGGTGTGTGGAAGGAAAATGTTTTATGCCTCTTGTGCCAATGTTTGCAAGCTTGGTTGCTGCTTGCTTTATGTTGTGCAAGCTTGGTTGCTGCTTGCTATTTGTTGTTGTGCAAGCTTGGTTGCTGCTTGCGTTATGTGGGGCAAGCTTGGTTGCTGCTTGCCGGTAAGCTTTGCTTACCTTGTGGGTTGCACCTACCATTGGTGATAAAGAATGGCCCTCGTCACCG
Source organism: Vaccinium darrowii (assembly GCA_020921065.1). NCBI lineage: Eukaryota > Viridiplantae > Streptophyta > Magnoliopsida > Ericales > Ericaceae > Vaccinium > Vaccinium darrowii. Next base: position 1,144,892 of record CM037162.1, on the reverse strand, counting down.
CCACTATATGTGAGCCTGTGAGCGAGGTAACGGTACCGTCATAACTCCTGGTCGTGAGGTTGGCGACTCGTTGGCACATTGGGTAAAACGATAGGATATTATTTTATATTGCGAAAGAAAATGTGAAATATTTTGCAAAACTTACAGAGGTGTGTTGATGAAATGGGCCGGTGGGCTGTGTTTTTGAGATGAGCCGATAGGCCGTGTTTTTGAGATGAGCCGATAGGCTGTGTTTTTTAGATGGGCCGGTGGGCCATGTTTTGAGATGAGCCGGTGGGCTGCATTTTTGAAATAAATATGGAGGGCTGTGTTTTGAGATAAAAGCGTGGGTGTGATGCTTTAAAAATTTGTGATCCATCTAAATTGTTTGAGCAAATGTGTTTGGTGTGTTGTTTATACTTCGATCCATCTAAATACTTATCATTTCCATTTATTATGTTGCTAAGGTACATTCTCCTGTAACCTTTTTGGTTGCAGATTTCCAGTTGAGCTAGACGTCGGTCCACTACAGTGCCAGAGTGCTAGTCGGGTGTTCCTAGAGGTTGTGTTCTGTGATTTTGTCAGTCAGTGGGTGATGTGGATAATCAGTATTTTGTAGAGTTAATGTGGTTGAGTACATGTCAATGATTTTGAATGTACAGTTGTTGAGGAGGTGTGAACACCTGTTTTGGTTATGGCAGTTGAGTTTGGTGTTATAAAATCTTTTGTTTGCATTTGTTCGAGTTGCAGTTGAGCTTTGTATAATAGCTTTTGTGAGTAGACTAAAAGGCGTACAGGTGGTGACAGGTGTCCTGTCACTTTGTGCAGGTTATATCCTGCCAGAGTGGGGTGTGACATACGTACTCAGGGACGGAGCCAGAAATTTTACTATGCAGGGGCGAATGTTTTATCCAAAATACTTTACAAGGGCGAACCTATATAATTCGTAGGAAAAATTAGTTTTTCCTATGTAATACTAGAGGTTTTTTGTTTTCCTTGCAAAGGCGACTGCCCCTACTGGCCCCCCTCTGGCTCCATCCCTGTACGTACCCAACTACCCATCTATAATATGCTCGTTGAAAACTTATGGAGTTGAATAATTTATGATAGGTTATCTATTTTCATACACTTTTTGACCGCATTTAAATATGAAAAATGCTAGCAACAACTCTTAAGAGTGACATATAATATGTAAGATGTGCATTGATACCCGAGAAACTGTTTTGATATATGTAAAATTATATTGATACCCGAGAAAACCGTTTTGATATATGTAAAACTATATTGATACCCGAGAAAACCGTTTTGATATATGTAAAACTATACTGGTATTCGTGAGATTCATGAAATGTGTCTTGGAATTTTAATTTATTTGACATTTTCTATCTATTATCAACTGCCGACTACGCGGTGATTGACAAAACTCTATAAATAGCACTTGAATGATTAGATGAAGGAAAATTGTAGAACGTAACCAAAATTAAGGCGTCCAAATGAGAAGTTTAAGATCTATGTATGGAAGCGCGGACAGATTCAATGACATGACATTTGATTGACAAACTCATTGAAGATATCATTACTACAAGACGCCGAGGAAATGGCTTATATATTCTCTTTCAAGTGGTACATAAGATAATTGTTTGACCCTTAATAGGTGGCAGGTGCCACCAAAATGTTTGTTCATGCACCCTTTCCCTGCATCACATCGAGTTTCTCTGATTAGTTTAAAATATGCGTAAATTGGCTGAAACATCCAGCATTACCAAAAAGAATTGTTAATAGGGCCCCAAGAAAAGTATGTCCTTATGTATGGACAATGTAAAAGTGTGTGAAAAAACGTGAACCCAAAACATAGATGGATCATGAGGAAAATAAGGGACCAGAGACGTTACAACGGTGGCGTATGGCACCTCGGTTAGATATTTTTAGATCTCATCATCAAAACTAGAACCGTTTATCTTATAGAAGTAGCACTTTATCTATTGGACAAATGACGTTCAACGAGCATTGACTCGACAATCTACATGATCGAGATTAATTTCTCTTACAATGTCACTTATGAATTATACTCTACTACTTATCGTTTTTTAAAAGACAAATATTTTTCAAATTATGTCTCTTCCGATGTCAAATCATTATGATTTTTTTTCTCCCAAAAAATGCAATTTTTAGCGAGCTCTATAATTTGAATGGTTCAAATTATGATGAGATCTGTATGGTCACATAAAAATGCACTATAACCCAGTAAAGCATTAGTGCATTATGAGTACAAGTTTCATATTCTAGCTTCAAATACTGTTGCAGATTTTAATCAAAGCAAATACACGTGTTTAGTACTATAATTGTGGGATTATGATTTTTATTTTTTATTTTTTTTCATTCATCGTTCCTAATCTATTACATGGGGAAAGAAAGAATAAGACTCGATCCCGGGACACGGTATGGGGCACCCAAGAGTTCTACCGCATAAGCTAGTCACCACTTGCATGGGATTAGGATTAAGTTGTAGTAAAAATTGGCAATGTTTGTTGCAAAAAATTGAGAATCTGCTTCCGGAGTACTCCCTCCGTCCCTTTTTAACTGTGTAGCCTTGTAATTCCAACTTATTTTCTCTCATATTAATTTTTACATCTGCTTTCCATTACTTGCCCTTATCAATATAATAATATTCACTAACTTTTCAAAAAGGAACCTACTTTTAAGGGCAAAATAAAAAATTTACACACTAACTTTTCAAAACATACACTTATTAAAGGACAATCCAAAATGGAAAGTTAGCACACTATAAAAGGGATGGGGGGAGTACTTAGGATCTAAAATCTGATCCGGAAAGGCACCTTAAATCTAGCTTCTCCAAACTCTTATTTTATTTCCTATGTTTTTTTTTTAGAAGAAGATCTCTACCCAAAATGGACACTGCTAACTCTGTAACACCTTCGTAAAACACAGAAGCACACTCAACAACAACAGATGCGACTACCTGTACATTGGTGAATGGCACAAACTGTAAAGGGGACACAAGCTTTTCTGGACATTTCTATCCCCGTACAAGACTTATAAGGAGACACCACTAGAAAAGAAAGTCGGAACGAATACTTGAGAAGGGGGATTTGGAGGGTGGATATGATAGGATAGGAGGCCAAATTACTTAATTGCCCTCATCTTATTATAGGGCATTCACGAATTAGATCAAAGTCAAATAACCCAGAAAACTAGAAGAATCAGCAAACACAACCCAGAAAATTGCTCAAACTTGCAAACTCAACCCATAAAACTGCTCAGACAGAACCCAGATCGAAAAAGTGCAAAAATAGGGCTCATATCAGATCGCAAAAACCAAAATAGGGCACTAATCACATCGTAAATGACAAAGATAGGGCAGAAATCAGATCGATTCAGATTGCAAAAGCCATAACAGGCCACAAATCATATCGTAAAACCCACAAATATAGGGCACAAAACAGTTCAAATCAGATCTCAAAACCCAAATATGGCACAAATCAGATCGAAAAAACCCAAAAATAGGGCACAAAACCACCATCATTCAGATCGGAAAACCCAAAAGTAGGGCAGAAATAGGGCTTATTGAGATCGAAAAACCCGAAGTAGGGCATAAATAGGGCTCATTCAGATCGAAAACCAAGAAATAGGGCACAAATGGTTCGATTAATACCTGAACCAGACGAAATGCGAAGAAATCGATAACCTCGTCGTCTTCTCTCTCCGTTCGTCCAAACCAACACAGAACCCAACAACACCAGTCGAATGGTAGAAGAGAGAGACAAGAGGTGGATTTGGAGGGGTATAATCGACCCAAAATAGCCTGGATTTGCCAAGCGGTGCTCTGAGGCAGGGCTTCACATATCCACCTTGTGGTGGATTTAGAAACCCAACAGTAAACTTATCCGGCCTACAAAAATCGTCCCCAAAGACCTGATTTGAGAGGAGGGTGGATTTGATATCAGGGCGCGTCACAAATCCGGCCTCTTCTCCGGCATCCAAACACGCTGTAAAGTAGAGAACAAATTCCTCCAAAACCTCAAAAATCAGCCTCATCAAACAAACTCACCAATTCGAAGATTTTTTAACTTTGCTACAGTAACTTAACAAATTTGGTGACCTACTGTTCACTCGCCAAAAGAGGAGGAGGGAGGGAAGAGTAAAAATTTGAATAGAGAGTCTGATTCTGTAAGCTTTTGATAAAGTGACTTGCTAAAATTTGAATAGAGAGTCTGATTTTGTAAATTTTTTGAAAAGTGACTTGCTAAATTATAAAATGTGTTTTTGAGGTTAAATTTGGTGTTTTTTTTGGTGTGCCAAATAAGGATGCCCTAAGCATCCCAGCAACTTGGGTAAATTTTTGACTAAAAAACCTGGTGTACAATGTATATAGCTAGTTTGTCACTCTCAATACTCTAACAATACTACCCATTTTACCTTATCTTTTATTAAAATAATATTTTTTTCTTTTTTAAAAATATCACAATATATACAACTAGTCGCCGTCGCCGGACTGTTACCTCATCGCCGTTGCCGTCCTTAACCGGACTGTTACCTCGTCGCCGTCCTTCACCGGACTTTTACCTAGCAGTAGTGCGTTGGAAGTATTATTCAGTTGCGGTACAACTAGTACTAGTACTGTTTTACAACCTACTGCACCTAGCAGTAGGGCTGTAAAAAAAATTCGATGAATCGTCAATTCGGTCCGAACAGAATTGATCAATATGGTTTGGATTGGATCCGTAGATTAATGGTCCAGATACGGATTTAAAAGTTACAAAACCACGAGATACTGTTCTCTCCATGAATTTTCCTTATGAAACCATAGATTAACCGAACTGGAGTGTGAAATTTTTATAAATAATACACAAAACATTATAGTACTCCCTCCGTTCCTATTTGTTTGTCCCACGCTCTCTCTCTTACCTTTTTTCAAATCAAAAAATTAAGTGCTTCCATGTATCATTTTTCAAATTTTTTCGCACCGAATTAAAGTACTCATCGTGTACTTTAATTCAGTGCGAAAAAATTTGAAAAATGATACACGAAAACACTTTATTTTTTCATTTGAAAAGTGGCACGACTTTTCGTAGAGGACTAACAAATAGGAACGGAGGGAGTATATATATACACACACGTGTGTGTGTGTAATATTTGGTAAATAGTTATAATTTTACCTATTGTTATAAATTATATTACCTATTATACCTTATGGTATGGAATTTGGTTATTGGAATCTGATATCTAATGGTACTACACTGTTGGTAGTATTTTTTTTGAGGTGGGCTTTGGTTGCTGTATTTTTTTGCCGCTTTTTGGTTGCATTTAGTGTTTATGAAATGTAATCTATGGATAAAATCGAGACTGAACTGCAACTCATGGATTGGTTTAGAACTAAAATGTAAGACTTTTGGTTTGAACACGGATTGTGTTTTCATAGAACAGTGACTCACGGTTTAGCCCTTGAATTTGTAGGAATCTGTACTGATTGGGACCTTGGACAACTCTAAGTGACACCCACCATGCACCCCTTGCTAATCATTTAGTGCTCCCATAGCATGGCCACGAGGTGTTCTGGAACACCATATCACCATACATTCTCATAGGGTCCATGAGTAATTTATGAACGTCACATAAATGTGTGATGCTGGAGTAATTTACAGCACCACATTATTATGTTGCGGGACTACTACATAATTGCTCCCAAGTACTCAAAAAATAGTTCCATTCAGTAGTACTAGCAATTGCTATATTTGCGACTCATTTGTCATTTGTTGGCGGGATATGTTTTGGAGAGGAGAAGGGGGATACGTGGATCCGGGGTGCATGTTGTCCCTTTGGGGACAGCATGCATGTTGTCCGATCTGGGCCGTCCGTGCTCGGCGATGGACGGCTCGGATCACATCTTGTCCAAACACATCCGAACCGTCCACTACCAAACAAATCCGAGCCGTCCATTGCCAAGCACGGACGGCCCAGATTGGGGACAGCACCATCCCCCAATTCTACGTTTTGAAAGGAGATAAAAAAAAAAAAAAAGGGGATATAGGAGTAATTGGTTGAGGTGTTGTTTTAGAAGTGGATTTGAAAAAGAGTTTTTTTTAAAGGTGGGATACAAGGAGGTGCATAATGTATATATTTTACCCTTACACTAGAAAGTCAAATCTCTCTCTCTCTCTCACACACACACAGAGAGTGAAATTAGGTCGATTAATGCATGCATCTCAAACATTCTTGAACCCATTCCAATTCCTACACGTACACATTTACACACCCAGTAATTTCCTCCTCCAATCCATTCTTGTATTCGTAATTGATCGAATTGGAGTTTCTGGTTCACTGCTCCGGGACAAATCGATATTCCACTCCTATAAAAAGCTGCCAAATAGGCACTTAGTGCCACTAGGGCACCTTAATATTATCTGCAGCCACGAGTCTACGATAGCCATGGCTTTGAGTCTTTGAGTGAAATTGCCAAACATTTCTCAATGTTTTATCTCAATCCTAAACATGAGCCAGGATAATTCCCACTTGGGCAAGCTTTTTTTGGCCTTTTTGGCTCTGGACATCACAGATCTAGAGCTGAAAAAGAAAAGGGCAAAAAAGAAAAATAGACAAAAGATAAACAAAGTAGGCGACCCCACGACCGAAGAAGTGCAATCCGTATGCATTGAGATATGAAAAGTTTAGAAAACGATAAAAAAAACCCCTGAAAGTTATCATATTGTAAAAAGGCTAAAATATACGCCCTATTTTGGGTGTGTATTTCATGCACTCAAGTTATCTACTGTTGAATGTTTACTCTCATTAAAAATGTTACAAATCGGTTACTTGACCTGAGCAATAGGTGACCTAAGAATCATTTTTATCAAAAGTTACGATCTTCTGCCTAAGAATTAGGAGACGCATGAAATGTTACAATTTTTATTTTTTGTTAATCTAAAAGTTCTGAGACACATGAAAATATTACGAATCATATGTATGAAAAGTTACGATTTTATATCTAAAAGATACGAGAGGCACGAAAAAGTTAGGAATTATATTTGTGAAAATTTATGATTTTTATTCTGTCGAGGTGCACGTAAGCTAGCCCAGACATCCGGTTATCGAAAAGAAAAAAGACAAGTTACAAATTTTTTGTAAAGTTAGGAGACACAAGAAAATGTTACAAATTGTATTGCTGAAAAGTCATGATTTCTTATTATAAAAGTTACGAAATGCAAGAAATATTTATAAATGACCGGTTCCCCAAGTTATTTATTATAAGGTGGCACAATATAAATCACACAATAGATGTATATCGATTATAAATATCAAGTGACATGTTGCAAATGTATTAATTAAAGACGATTATAAGTACCTAACATGACACAAGAGGACGAACTTATCCCTGTCATTTAATTAATTAACATTTATGGTGGATCTTAGGACATGCTCCACACGATTTGAAACCTTCGGGATAGTAACACTAAAGAAAGGTATAGCTAGATTACATTCTATAAAGATAGATTTCGCCAAATAAAATTTCACCAAATATTATTTATAAAGTGCTTATAGATGAAGTATACGTAATCTCTATACTATTAGTTTGATAAGATTATAATTTTTATGTTGAGAACATGTGTGAATGATGAGTCCCACATCAAGTAAATAAAAAAAAAAAGTTGGACCTTAATATACAGTTGGATGACTCACTACTTACAAGGTTTAGCCTTTTAAGTGGATATGGGTCATTCAATGTATATTGGGTCCATGTGATGTGGTGTACTATGTGGATACTCTCCAACGGATTTTACCTACACGCACATGTGAAGAATCTCAGGCGGATCAGACTCCCAACACCCAACATTTTATTGATTCCTGTAGAGTCAATTCTAGGGGACTTTGTTTTACTATTACGTACATGAGTTTCTCATTAGTGGACGATGAGAATATGAGATTGATCTCTCAAAATTTAATTGAGATGTGTGTAAATTGACCCGAACACTCTGATTATATTACACAAAGCGTCATATTACACAAAAAAAAAAAAATATGATTAATTACACAAAGCGTCATATTTTCACGCATTACTTTTTTTTTTTTTTTAATCTCAATATTTCTCACTGGGAAGTATGAAGTCACCACGGCTGCAAGTGGGGTAAGATTTGACGAGGCAAACCACTAACTGGGTTGGGTGATTTGCAAACGTGTACTGATGGCCACTTTCTGCAACTATGCGGGGCTTCAATTTATATTTATGTGTTAGGAACAAGGTCCAAGTCTCCAAGATTAGGTACCATAGGAAGAAAGACAGGTTAAAATGTTAAATAATGCGAAATATGGACCCAACTTTCCTTTTTATAAATCCGCTAAAATGAGATTAATTTTTGTAGCTTTCTCATTTTTATTTGGCACAATATCACTAAGCCTAGCTAGGCCCTGATCATTAATTTTAGCGTATCGAGACGTGGGCAGGGGCGGGCACATGTAGGGTCAAGCGGGGTCAATTGACCATGTTGGATTGAGATTTTTTACGGCCGTGTATATATAATTTTGGACATTTTGGTAATTTTGCTCCAATACCCATACATTATTTTCTATATCTTGCCCCAAGTAACATGAAATAACTATGACCTTACCCAAATAATTTTCGGAATCACCTCTAATCTTGTCCTTTTTTAGTGGTCCCAAAACTTTTTAACTCTCTTTCTTATGTAAAATGATGGGGACAACCACACCAAATTATTTTCCTTTTTACACCCACTACTTTGACTCCACTCTCTCTCTCTCTCTCTCTCTCTCGGTAAAAAAGGAAAAGAAAAAAGATTGAGCAAACCAATGCTTCTCTTTATCTCTCTCTGATATTTGAGTAAAACAATTTTTTGGTTGACAAACTCCGTACTTTTTGGTTATATATGTTATGGTTGTTTGGTTATATATATTATGGCTATATATAGCGTTTTTAACAAAAACTGATCGGATGAAGCCCTCCCGGGTATTTTTTTTGTTTGACGAATCCTCTCAGATGGTCCTTAAAAACACATTTTAAACGCATCTAACGGTTCGGTTTGTCAAAATTCAGTTCGGAAAGTAGAAAAATTGCTTGGTCCTCACTTTATTTAAAGTAAGGGATCTCTCATTAAAAGTTGATCATGTGTGTGTGTGTGTGTGTGTGTGTGTGTACACCAATGTTCCAATCCACTACTCTTACCATCCACACTTTTCATTTCCCGATCAAATTTTGATGATTGGAACAGTCCAATGTGTTTAAAACGTGTTTTTAAGGGTCTCCACGAGAAATCATCAAAAAAAAAAAAAGACCGGGAAGGGCTTCATTCGAGCAGTTTTCGATAAAAACTGTATTTAATCGAAAACTGCTTGGGTTAAGCCCTTCCTGGTCTTTTTTTTTAATGATTTCTCGTGGGGACTCTTAAAACACGTTTTAAACACATTGGACGAATCCGATCATCAAAATTTGATCGGGAAATGTCTCGTCCAGACAATCCCGGACCGTAGCTATCCCGGATGAGATAGTTACTCCATATATATATATATATCTAGAGTTATAGATATGCAATTTCAAGAAATAAATTTCTCGTTTCACCGAGGCAAATAGTGAGTTGTTACTTTATGTGGCATGTTTAAACCCATCCAACTCATTCTCTTGTTTTGCAAAGGAGATATTGATTCGTCTTGCCGAGTTTTATCCAAAAGAGTTTGCTCAGGTAAAGCTCATGGTGCTTTCTAATCAACTTGATTCATATATTTTTGACGTGCAATCGAATGATGTTTTTTCGAGCTTGAATGTACTTAGTGGTCTATCTAAAAAAATGGTAGAGACCGGGAGGGATAAACTATATCCTTTAGTTTACTTGCTCTTGACTTTGGCATTGATCTTACCGGTTGCGATTGCTACTGTTGAAAGAGTATTTTTTGCGATGGCCATTGTGAGGAATCGACTACGAAACTGTGAATGACTGATTTGTGGTTGAACAATTATTTGGTGGTGTGCATAGAAAGAGATGTTTTTGCTGACATTGACGACGATACACTCATGCAAAACTTTCAGAAGATGAAAACCTGTAGGGGTTAATTGTAAAAAGTTTTAGGAAGGAATCTATAATTTTGTGCGCGTACGTTTAAAATCTTTTAGAATGTCTTAACTTTTCGACCAATTATATGCCTAATTCCCCTCTTACATAAAAGAGCCAATAAGGACCATTTTAAGCACATTATTGAAAGGGTTCAAAATAGACTTGCCGGGTGGAAGTCGAATACTCTCATGCTAGCGGGTAGAGCCACCCTCATTCAAGCTTCTTCTTCCACCATTCCTTATACAATGCAAACTATGCACCATCCGGCTAATGTTTGTGATAAATTGGATCGTATAAATAGGGATTTTTTTTATGGGGGGACACACCGGATAAGAAGAAAATTCACCTTGTCAACTGGAATAGTGTGTGCAAAAATAAAAACAAAGGGGGTTTGGGCCTAAAGAAAGCTAAGACTCAAAATCTAGCTTTACTCACGAAACTTGGATGGAAACTTGTGAACAATGATGTGAGCTTATGGGCCACTATATTAAGAGATAAATATCTAAAGCATCATTCCATACAATCCAATTGGTGACGGTAAGAATGTGGATTTGTGGAATGACTGGTGGTGTGGAAACACACCAATCGTGGATAGAATCTTCGGCTTACATACCCAACGGCATATGAAAGTGGAGGAGATAATTGATAATGGAAGGTGGGACCTTGCCAATATTGATCATCTCCTGGACAATGAAGCGAGGAATGATATTCTTAGCACTGTTTTACCGGTGTTCTCTCAAGCTGAGGATCATCCTATGTGAGCTGACTCTCACAATGGAATCTGCTGAGCCTCGAATGCCTATGATTTTATCAACCTTGAGAGCACCGATGTTAATGGATGGAAGTGGTTTTGGAAGTTGAAAGTGCCTCAAAAGTTCAAAACCTTTATTTGGCTCATTTTCCATAATAAACTCCCCACAAACCTCCTTCGAACTAGAAAAGGGATTACATCTTCGGATTTATGTCCGAGATGTAATAACTCTCCTGAAAGTTTGATTCACCTTTTCAAGGAATGCCCCAAAGCCATCAAGGTATGGGACATTATGCCGTCGGGCTAGCAAATGAGAAGTGGATTTGACAATTCATTAGAGAATTGGATCTCGGCTAATTTGAAAAAAGAAAGAATTTTACATTTAGGAAATGATATACCTTGGAAAATCCTCTTTTGCACCGTTCTTTGGCAAGTTTGGAAAGACTGTAATAGAAAGAGTTTTGATAATATTGATACGGTGCCAGAAGTGAGTTCCAAGCTAATTCATTCCTATGCCAATGAGCTTGTGGAAGCCTTTAAATCCACTTCTCCTACTGGCCCCCCAAGAAATCGACTAACTATGTGGTTTCCTCCCTCAACAGGTTCAATCAAATTAAATACGGATGGATGCTGGTATGAGAGCAATGGCAAAGCGGGATTGGAGGCATCTTCTGGAATGCTTCTGAAGATTGGGAGCTAGGATACCATGGCAAGATGAGGGCACGGTCAAGTCTAGAGACTGAAATTTGGAGCATATATAGAGGTCTTACAATAATTTTGGAGAAAGGCCTCTCCAATATCCAGATTGAAACCGATTTCCAAACCTCCGTAATGCTATTAAATGACGGTGCTAATCTGAACCACCCCCAGAGCAACATACTAAATGATGGATGCTACATTCTCCAACGAACTGGAAGCACCCTCCCACACAGCCGATTTCCTTGCGAGATTTGGAGCTGAACAATCTGAGGTCTTAATGGTGATCAATCAGCCTCCCTTAGAAATAAGGGAGTTCATGAACAGGGATAGACTTAATGCTAGGTCGATTCTAGATTAGTGCTTTCTTATGTCATGTCTCATGTTTTGTTGAAGCTTATCTATGTTCTTTCGGGCTAGTAACGAACTCTCTGCACTTCTGATGCAGCCTTTCATTCTCCTCTAGTTTAATATATTTTCGATGTACCAAAAAAAAAAAGAGAAGAATGTTTAAACATTTTTTCTTCTTGTTATATTAGATTGGATTGTGATTTTTTTTTTTCCCCGTTATGCTTGAAAGGTGACTCCCCTAGATGGAATTCTTGGATCTGCCACTGGATGTGGGTAAGTTTTTTAAAACTCACGAATTCGGACCAACTTATATGTATCTCGAATTTTTTTTAAACTTGTCAAAAACTTTCCTTTTATAAAAGGGAAAATTTCAAAATGGCCCCTGAACTTTACACTCAATGTCCCAAAAACACCTGAACTTTAGTTAGCGTCAATTAAACACCTGAACTTTCAAAACGCCCTTTCTAAGGCCCCTGGCCCCATTTTCCGTCTATATTGGACGGAAATTGCTGATGTGGCAATTTTTTTTCCGTTAAAAACCCCATCACCACCACCTACAGCCATCACCACCACCTACAGCCTCTGTCGCCGCGATTTTTGAGTCACCACCACTTACAGCCATCATCTCCACCGCTAACTAGGCTTCGCCGCCCATTCTTGTCGCCGCCTACTCGAAATTGTTGAGACAATTGGAGAAAATTATTGTTCAAACGGTGTCGGAAGTAGTTGGTGACGACCTGGTGGTGGTGGAGATGATGGTTGTAAGTGGTGGTGGCTCAAAAATCGCGGTGGCAGAGGCTGTAGGTGGTGGTGATGGCTGTTGGTGGTGGTGATGGGGTTTTTAACGGAAAAAAAATTGCCACATCAGCAATTTCCGTCCAATATGGACGGAAAATGGGGCCAGGTGCCTTAGAAAGGGCGTTTTGAAAGTTCAGGTGTTTAATTGACGCTAACTAAGGTTCAGGTGTTTTTGGGACATTGAGTGTAAAGTTCAGGTGCCATTTTGAAATTTTCCCTTTATAAAATCTGCCAAATTAGATTCTTTCGTAGCTTTCTCATTTTTCAATGGCAAAATATTAGTAAACCTAGCTAGCCCTGATCATTGATTTTAGTATATCGAGATGTGTACAAGTTTTTCATAATTTAGGAATTCGGACTAATTTATGTGCATCTCAATTAATTTTTTAAGTTACACGCATCTTGACTAACTTTTGGAGTATTTCAAATTGGGACACAACTCGATATGGACTGGCCTATAAGAATTTATAGTTATTTTCAAAAAAAAAAAAATCTAACAGAAAATAAACCCTTGACCTTGAGTCCCGGTCTCGAACACCCGATTATAGAAAAGAGAGAAACCTAGTTTAAGGTTGGGGACTAATGAAATTGGTCTAGTAAAAGGGGTTAAGTCATCATTCAATGAGCTAAAGATAATGGCCTAGATTCTAAAAGTTGGATGTACTTCGTAGCAAATCCCTAGCTTAGAAAAGGTTTGATAAAGAAGATAACAAAAGGTTGGAGAATTTTCTTTCATACCGCACGCATTAAATATTAATTGGCAGATTCGATAATATTACTGGTGTGCAGTAAATTTAATTGAAACGTAGTCTAGAGTTGGAAACTAATGAAATTGGGCCAGTAAAGGCTAAAGTTGGGGAGTTGAAATGGGGTTAATAGGACCATTCAACGTGCTAGAGGTGACGGCTTGGATTCTAAAAGTTGGACTTGGATATAGCAACTGTCTAGCCAAGAAAATGTTTGATAAGGAAGACAATGAAAGGTTCGAGATTTTTCTTCCCGTATCACACGCATTAAATATTGGCAGATTTGATAATATTATTGTTGTGCAGTGCGTAAATTTAATTGAAATCTAGTTTAGGGTTGGGGACTAATGAAATTGGGCTAGTAAAGGCTAAAGTTGGGGAGTTTAAATACGGTTAATAGGAACTTGACATTATTGTTCAATGTACTAGAGGTAACGGTCTGGATTCTAAAAGTTGGACTCGTATATATAGCAAATCTCTAGCTAAGAAAAGCTTTGATAGAGAAGACAACGAAAGTTCGAGATTTTTCTTCCCATACCGCACACATTAAATATTGACAGTTTTAATAATATTACTGTTGTGCAGTAAATTTAATTGAAACCTAGTTTAAGGTTGAGGACTAATGAAATTGGGCTAGCTAAAGTTGGGTAGTTGAAATAGGGTTAATAGGAATTTGACATTGCCATTCAATATACTATAGGTAACGGCTTGGATTCTAAGAGTTGGACTGGTATATAGCAAATCTCTAGCTAAGAAAATGTTTGATACAGAAGACAACGAAAGGTTCAAGATTTTTCTTCCCATACCGCACGCATTAAAATCCTGTGTATTAAGTTTAATTTGCAATGAAGGATTTAATTTTGCAAAAGCAGAAAGATTTGATAATATTAGTAAATGGAATTTGCAGTGAAGGATTTTAAGTTTACAAAAAGCTGAAAGATAGGATCCTGTCCATGAGAAATGCATGCGAGGATGCAATTTACCATGAAATTCAAGTCAGTGGCCTGTGAATTTTATCTTCCTATTACGGAGTTTTTTTTAATTTTTTTTAATGTTGTCCTGGAATTTAGGTTTTATTTGGCCAAAGTTGTTTATTCTGTCTAGATCGGTAATTAAACTGTAGTACAAAATACTTTGCTATGATCATACATCGGTAATTAAATTACACAAGCGAAAGAATTTGTCTTCACGACTATCGTCAAGTCAAGTTACTCGTTTTACTTTTTCAAGCTTTGAATTTTTTGATCATGTATGCACCTGTAGAAGGTGAGAAATCCAGAATTGGAACGTGCACCTGTAAAATATCACTATTTTTTTTATCTGGTTACAATAGAACGAGGGACAAACAAATCTGGACGGAGAGAGCACATTTTATCATAAAAAAAATGTGTATAAGTAACTAAAATTAGTACTCTATGTATTTAAAATTTAAATTCATGTAAATTCATAATTAGTCTCATAACTGTACGGGAGTAATTTGTCATTTTACATGCTCAGTAAAATTTTCAATTTCGCTGAGTTATGACTTGTGAAACATTGAATGGATCAAACATATATGATTTCTGAATTGGCCAAAGATTTGTCTGAATTGGCCAAAGATTTGTCTTAATGCTTTATAATATAGTATCTTGAAAGTTTCAAAAAAAAAAAAAAAAAAAGAAGAAGAAGAAGAAGAAGAAAAAAGAGAACATATATGATTTCCGAAACTTTGAATAGATCATGCATCGTGACTTCTAGTTTTTGGTAGCGTAGGCATCATCTCTTTACCGTGTTTTCATAAAATGGCATAGATTTTAAAAGAAATCCTTCTAAGTTGGCAGTCGAACAATTATAAGTGTAATTACTATTGTTAGTGTGAACCCTTTTTTATATGATCGATAGTACAATTGATTGTTAATTACTATTTTATGTTTGGAATTTTTAAAAATGAAGAATTAGTTTGGTGTTGTAATTGTATTAATGACTTATAGATTAAAGGATAATATCATATTAAGACTTCATAAAAGTCAATAAATTGTGAGATACTTTATGTTCAGAATTGAATTATTAGTTTGGTATGATAAATATATTTAAATATATTTCAAGTCTTTATAAACTGTGATAGAATTTTTTTTTTATCATTCGTCATTACTATAATATTAAGACTTCATAAAAGTCAATAAATTGTGAGATACTTTATGTTCAAAATTGAATTATTAGTTCGGTATGGTAAATATATTTAAAGAGTGTAAGGTTAAAGGACAATTTAAATTCAAGTCTTTATAAACTGTGATAGATTTTTTTTTTTTTTTTGTCATTCGTCGTTCCTAATTTATGATTCCTACATGGGGGAGGGGGGAATGCGATTCGATCCTGAGATGCAATGTGAGGCATCTAAGAGCTCCATCACATGAGCTAGCCACCACTTGCCCAATTGTGATAGAATTCAGGTACATAGTTTTTTGCTTGTAGTATTTAGGACCTGTTTGTTGAAGGAACAAGGGAGGTAAATAAGAGAGGGAGTGGATAAGGGAAGGAAGGGGATAAAGAAGATGGTGTTTGTTTGTGGGTGAAAGAAGGGAGATAAGAGAGTGAAGGGAGCTTATCCCAGTGGAGGGGTCTTAACTAGTCCCACCCCTCACCCTACGATTAGCTAATCGGAGCTGGAAAAAAGACCAAATTACCCCTCAAACCATTTTGTATTCTCAATGCACTCATTTAATGAGGGCAACTAAGGTAATTTATCACATTGTTCACTCTTATCCACCCATATCAACTGCTACTCAAATCAAGTACCCCTTCGTCCCATTTTGATAGTGCCTTATTCTATTTGGGACGTCCTAAAATAGATGTCCAATTTCCAAAAATATCAATTTTTTTTTGATAAAATACTATTCTTGCCCTTGTGTTTAAATAGACCCAGTACTATTTCCATCGATTGAATTTCAAATTGGAGGGCATATTTGGAAAGTGAAATACTTTTAGAGCAATCATTACGCTCCCTTAAAAAGTGAGAATCCCTATCCTAGAAAGGGACTGTAAAAATAGGACGAGGGGAATAAGCTAATCTTTCTCCTTAACTAATCACATATCCACCATTTGCAAAACTGGCTCATGGCTTAAGCCGAGGAAGCAGCGGCTTCCAAACCCCCCCCCCCCCCCCCCCCCCCCCCACACACACACACACACACACACAAACACAAAAAATAATAATAATAATAATAAATAATAATAATAAGAATACATTATTAATAAATTAAATAAAAAAATCAAGAGCCCTTGAATTTTGGTAGAGCCCATATATATTAGTTTCAGGTATAAATATCAAACACATGATTATAGGCCCACCGAAGTCTAGAAACGTCATTTGAACCAAACACACATTCATAGCAACCAAGGAGTTTCTTCTTTCCTATTTGCCTATTTGTTGAGTTCGAAATTTGAAATAATAAGGCGCATCCAATACCAGTTATATATATTCGTTTTGATTATTTGACATCTTGATTCTTTAATGAAAAAATGCACAAAAGCCCATCTTCGGAGCTCGCTTCTGGCCCCAAACAGTCTTGAATCGGCTCTAACAATTCTTTTATCACCTACCAGACAAACTAGCCTTTTCGGCCCGATTGATGCATGATGAGTTTTGGAGGATAAAATAGTGATAATAGGGGGTATTATTTAGTAAGGGTAGACATACATTGATGTAACATTTATGGAGGGAGGATTAAATAGTACTTGGTTTGAAAGATTTTGGTAATAAGGGGAGATAAAATAATGTTTGGTTTGTTTTGTAGTTGAGAAGGGGGATAAAGATAAATTAGAGGGTCGGGGTGGATTGAGGGAATGAACGGGGTATAAATAGAGGGTATTAAATTATTACAGGGTCAGAGCTGTTATTATTTAGTACCCCTCTAGGGGTATTAAATATTTATTTAGAAGGGATATTACTCATTCCCTTCGCAAATTTTTTCAAACCGCGTATTAACATGTGAGACCGGGATAAGGAGAGGGGTATTACTCATATTCCTTCCTCATCCTTTAGCCAATCGGGGTCCTAATATTTAGGGGGTGTTCCACTAATTGGTTTTTTAGTTTTTTGGTTTTTTTTGATCTTTAGTTTTTCAAAAAAATCAACTAGTTCCACTAACAAGTTTTTGGTTTTTTGGTTTTTTTAGTTGTGTTATGAAATTACAAATCTACCCTTCTACCCAAACAACTATTGCTCTCTTTTTTTTTGAAGGGAGGGCAAATTCGTAATTTTATATGATTAAAGTACATGTACTTGATTGTGCAATGATTTGGTTTTTTTTAGGTTAGTGGAATGAAGTGGTTTTTTTGTTGGTTTTTTGTGGGGTTTTTTTTAGTGGAATGAAGTAGTTTTTGATTTAAAACAAAACTAGTTTTTTGTTAGTGGAACATGGCCTTAATGGCATCTCCATTTTTTTTTTTTTAGGACGGGGTATTGGTGGACGGAGCTCCGTAATAACGCCGCTATAAATATCGCGCATCCAAAGAATCTTCCATCACTCCCCATCCTTCCGAGAGAAACAGAGCGGAAAAACAAACCAACCCCCTCTCTCTCCTCTATAAAAGTCCTCTTCTGGACTGTTTACTGCTGTTGTCCCTTTCGCCTCAACTGGGTGCCTGACTTTGAGAGCGTACCACCACAGACTATTGCACGACTTCCTCCATTGTATGCTCCCCACCTCCCTCTCTCCTCTATTTCTGCATAACTTCACCTGTATACATATTCATATATATCTATATCTATATCTATATATGTGTGTATGTGTGTGTGTGTGTGTGTGTGTGTGTGTGTGTGTGTGTCGTGTAATTGCTGTAATTGAGGCAAGTAATGCGATCCTACTGCTTCTTGTGTTTCATGTGTTGCTTAATTCAGCTGTGAACTTAGTTTCTGCGCGAATTGCTCTGCGGAATTCGAGTTATGGATTAATCTGTTTGAATTTTCGCGGATTTGTTTTCTTTCAGAATTTGTTCCTTCTTTTTTTGGTTTTTTATTGCAACTTTATCGAGAAAGCACGGTGTGATTCTCGTGTTTTCGCTTTTTGTCTTTCATTTCCGTATACGTTTACGTGTATGTAGACGTCTGAGCACAGTACATCTCCAGGTCTCGTTTGTTTTCTCATTGTTGCTGGATTTCTTTTATGACTATTCAATGAATTATTAGTACTGCTTTCGGATTTTTGCTTTTTGGACGGACTGTTGATGATTTCGTGTTCGTTGAATCTAGTTCCCTGATCGAGATCGATGCTTTTTGGTTGCAAATCTTTTTCATTGCTGACTTTGTTGACCTGAGTCAACCAGGCATAATCCCCAAAACCGCTTTTCAGTCCTTGGATTTGGGAGTATACTTCTTTTCAACTGTCATAAAATTTTATCTAAGGCGAACTTTTATAGTATTTCTTTTCATCTTTCTTTGCCATGTTGATTGCGAAGTTGATTTTATATTTTGTCTTTATTGACCAATCACTGTACTGCTCTGTTTATAATCTTGTTGAATAGAGGACAATTTTGCAAATCTGGTTTATTGATTGCCTGGATTTGTTGAAATTTGTGTATTGGAATCATATGCTCATGCTTATGCACTGTACTATTGCTGCCTTTATTTTGGTTTGTTTGTCTTTGATTTGTTTGGTGGGAATTTCATTTTAGAGTAGTTTAATTGCCACATAAACAGGCCCAAAAAACAAAGAATTGGATTGACAAGATTTATACAAGATTTGTTGATGGGACCAGATTTTAGAAATTGTGATTATTCATGCACTTTCTTTAACCTCTTTGGCATCGTGTGATTATACAAGATGTCCAATGGCCGCACTTGTTTGCTATTTTCACAAGTCCGTCTTCTTGTTTCATCTTCCAATTTTTGCTTCTTGAAACATAATGGTGGAGTCCTTTGACAATTGTAGCAGCAGTTTAAGGTCCACGAGGATGTTGGAGAAGATGGACAAAAAATTTGACCCTGAGGAAATCATAGAAGAATTTGAGATGCTTACGAAGGATGCTGAGAGGGTTCAGAGAGAGACCCTGCATAAAATATTGGAAGCAAATGGCAGGGCGGAGTACTTGGAGAAATGGGGTCTTGATGGAAGAACAGACCCCGAGAGTTTCAAGGCTTGTGTGCCCCTTGTCACTCACAAAGATTTGGACCCTTACATTCAGAGAATCGTTGATGGTGATAATTCCCCCATTCTCACTGGAAAACCCATCACAACCATCTCATTAAGGTATTTTGAATTTGAGTTTAGCCTACATGTTAGCTTTCATTTCTCTGAAATAAGACTCTGATATGCAAGTAAGCAATTCTGTGTTTCTTTCAGTTCTGGTACCTCTCAGGGGAAGCCCAAGTTTATCCCCTTCAGTGATGAATTGTTGGATTCAACTATGCAGATCTTTAAGACATCTTATGCTTTTAGAAACAGGTAATGGAGACAGTATTTTTCTTTTATTAATATTATTATTATTATTATCATTATTATTATTATTATTATTATTATTATTTTTTTTTTTTGTAATATTGCGTCTGATTCTCAACATTCTGTGCTGCATATTTCACTGTTCTTTTCTCCTTCGAGAGAAATCAATGAAGTTACGGAACTTTCATGAGTATGTCGACTAAGCATATTCCCGTTTACCTCGAGGTCTTCATACAAATGCTTATTTCTATGAGAACTCCATTTGGTTAATGCGTTTCACCAGACAGTAATAAGTTCATATTTGATCCTTAGTGTAGATGTGTCAGAGACTGCTAATCCTTTTAGTGAGACATATTTCAGATATACATACTGGAAGAGTCCTTGTGTTAACACACAGTTGTATAAGCCTTCTGTCAAAAGTCCCACACACGCTCACACATCTCTGCCATCTATCTTGCCTTATGTTTGCCAGCCCATTTGCATCTATAATGTAGACGTTTGAGCATTTTCCATCTTTTTCTCCTTCGTTCATGGTATTATTATCTATTGATGTGTGGAACAATCGATTTGTAGGGAATTTCCACTTGGAAATGGTAAGGCCTTACAGTTCATCTACAGCAGCAAGCAGTTCAAGACGAAAGGGGGTCTTGCTGCAGGAACTGCTACTACAAATGTGTATCGCAGTTTAGAGTTCAAGAATACAATGAATGCTATGCAATCCCCATGTTGTAGCCCTGATGAAGTGATATTTGGTCCTGACTTCCAGCAATCCTTATACTGCCATCTCCTAAGTGGGCTCATTTTCTGCGATGAAGTCCAGCTTGTGGCATCTACATTTGCCCACAGCATTATGTATGCCTTCCGGACCTTTGAACAAATCTGGGAAGAACTGTGCACCGACATAAGAGAAGGAGTTCTCAGCAGCCGAATCACTGTCCCATCTATCCGAACAGCTATGTCAAAACTGCTTAAGCCAAATCCTGAATTGGCTGACATGATCTCCAGAAAGTGCATGGGATTAAGTAATTGGTATGGTTTAATACCGGAGCTATTTCCTAATGCCAAGTATGTTTATGGGATCATGACTGGGTCAATGGAACCTTATTTGAAAAAATTGAGGCACTATTCAGGCAATTTACCACTGCTGAGCGCTGATTATGGGTCTTCTGAAGGGTGGATTGGAGCAAATGTGAACCCAATATTGGCACCTGAATCGGCCACTTTTGCTGTTCCTCCTAATATTGGGTATTTCGAATTTATACCTCTGAGGGAGAATGCCGAGGTTCAGCAGAAAGTGGAAGTTGAGTCCTTAATTTCTATGGAGCCCAAGGCAGTGGGTCTGACTGAAGTCAAGGTTGGGGAGGAGTACGAGATCGTTGTCACCAATTTCGCAGGTACTGAATTCTTTTGATAGGGTAAAGGCGTGTCTTTCATAGTGGTTATATCAATGCAAGAAGCAGTGCATTCTTAAAAAAAAAAATGCAGAACTTTGTTGCTCTTTTCTGATATCAAAATATTACACCCTTATGGTCAGGGGTGTAGAATTATATTACGGGGACCAGTAAAATAAGCTATGCATGGGGATGGGGCCATTGGTTTATAAATTTAATGCCCTCTGTTTCCCTTGGATGCTTGCCATGTGGTTGTTAGATACAAGAAGAATACCTCTGTCATTGGGCAGGTCTTTGTCTTTCTTCTCTCCATATTATCTTAGGTTGTTTATCTGGAGGAACGTGACTGGGGATATTTTGTATTCATTGGTTGTCGAGTTCCCATGACCAAACTGGCTGGTTTTCTATGTGTTTTTTTAATTGTAGTATTCTTATATTGCCCAGCTGATGTGCATGGCTAATTGGTGGGCATCTTTACATTAAATTTCCCCAGTTAAACCTTTTTTAATAGGGTTAGGTATACCGTATGTGTTTTGTTTGTCCGCTTATGTATGGCTGAACCTTTTTCGTTTTGTGCCATGCATAAAACGGACAACCAATGATAGTTTATTTCAGGTTCCATGTGGATGCCATTAGCAGAGAAAAGATAATACTCCTATAAGTCTATTGGCCTGGACTTAATCTAGTTTACTTGGATACAGCTGACAAGTAGCATAATAGTTTTGTCTGTACTTATGTATGCATGAATGTGGAGTATTTGCATATGCTGAAAAAATCTTCAAATGTTTTCCATGGTTTCCAGTTGTAATCGGAAGTCTTAATCTCAAGTCACAGTCTAAGAACACTAAGAACACCATTTGTGGTATGGACTAGGTCACATAATCCTCTGCTCCTCCTCTCAATCTTCTCCCTACACTACTGCCTTCAATTCATGATTACAAGATTAGTATGGGATGTTTTTGAAAGGCTTTTTTTTTCGCTTTTGCCATTATGTGACTTAGGCCTAGTTTTCCAAAAGATTTTAGCACCCAGGTGCTAAAATCGTGATTTTTCAAATAAAAAAATGAAGTGGTTCCGTATATCGTTTTTCGATTTTTTTTGCACCAAACTAAAGTACACGAGGAGTACTTTAATTTGGTGCGAAAAAAATCGAAAAACGATACACGGAACCACTTCATTTTTTGATTTGAAATATCATGATTTTAGCACATGGATGCTAAAATCTTTTGAAAACCTGGGTCTTAGGGTATAGCATGGGCAGTGGGAAGAACCGGATTTGTTTCATTTCTGACAGAATAACATCAAAGTGAACACTTTATGTGCAATTTTTTGCTTATTTACTAATGTGGCACTTAGCGGAAGTTGATTAAGCTCGCAAACATGTGTAAGCATGCCTAAACTCTCAGTACTAAGTTTATGTGATTTGAGAAGTTTTCTCCTTTTCCCATTTTCAAATCAAAGGACAGCTTTCAATTTGATTGACTATGGATGTTAACATTTTTCAAATGGGGTTCCGATGCTATGCAGATGTTGCCCCCGTGTAGCATATAAAGTACGGCTTAGTTATTTTAATCCGTATTTTGTTTCCCCCAGTATGTTGTAGCGATTATTGTAATCTTACCGGTAGAGACTCACGTTCGGTCTGAAGTACTAAAGTTATGTACTGTCCAACGAAATTCCAGGTTTGTACCGGTACAGGTTAGGAGACGTGGTCAAGGTAAAGGGATTCCACAACTCCACTCCAGAACTCCAGTTCATTTGCAGGAGTAACCTTCTTCTCTCTATTAACATCGACAAAAACACCGAAAAAGACTTGCAGCTCTCTGTTGAGGCTGCAGCCAAGCTGCTAGCGGAAGAAAAACTAGACGTCGTAGATTTCACCAGCCGTGTTGACTTATCAGCGGATCCAGGTCACTATGTCATCTTCTGGGAAGTGAGCGGGGAAGCAGGTGACGACCTTTTGCAAGAATGCTGCAACTGTTTGGACCGATCGTTTGTGGATGCAGGGTATATTGGCTCGCGTAAGGTTAATTCCATCGGAGCACTGGAGCTCAGAGTTGTTAAGAGGGGAACCTTCCAGAAGATTCTAGATCACTTTGTCGGACAGGGAGGTGCTGTCAGCCAGTTCAAGACACCACGGTGTGTGGGGCCTGCTAACAACACTGTGTTGCAGATCTTGAGTGGCAATGTGGTCAAGAGCTACTTCAGTTCTGCCTTTTAGTTTGAATATTGGTGTCATTTCCCGTTTGATCTTGTTACAAGGTCTTAAAAGGATTGATAATTTGTTTTTCCATACACATTTTCATAATGTAGGATTTGAAAGTTTCGGTTCATGTTGAAACGATGTATATAAAGGTGCAACTTTCACTGAAGATGTTATGAATTTACCCATGGGTTAGAATGACAGAAACTACACCAGTTTATATACTTTGGATCACGAGACAGCACTGGGGTTTGACACATACTGGCGTATGAAATAGTATCGATATGTACGACGTGTTTTCACAATTTGTTCACATGTATGTTGGATAGTATTTTCTATCGTTCTGTTAGATTTGCAGGGAAAGAAATAATTGTATTGCAATGCGTGTTATTTCAGTACACGAACGAGCCTTTTATACAAGTTAAACAGGGTACTAAATATTTATGGAAGTTGTAGACATAATCTGTGCGTGTGCGCTCAATGTCATAATGTGTATGTCGTGTTTTGCTCGAGGTGACCAAAGCATATGGGCTAGTGAATCAATATTGTGGATTCAGAACATTTTTAACGATCTGGCATGGGAAAATAACATTCTTTGAGATGTGGAAACGGATGCTTCGCATGTAAATCACGCGTTGCACTGATCAGTTAACAACTATCATCCCGATTTCAATTGATCTCTGATTGCTGGTTGCAGTTGAAGAGGTTTCGCTCGAGCTCACTCTGGCATGTCTTCCATCAAGCTCGTTGTCCGGGCCACCTCGCTTTTCAATTGATCTCTGATTGCTGGTAGCTGTTGAAGAGGTTTCGCTCTCCAGCATGTCTTCGTCAAGCTAATTGTTGGGCGGACCACCTTGTTTCATTTACTTCTTGTTTTATTTGGTGATAAGGGGTTTTGTGGTATCAATGCCCATTATTTGTGCTACAGTATATTTTCCTGTAAATCTATAACCGTTACCAAAAGGAGGAGAAGGAAGAGGGGTACAAATAGATCAAATATGAATAGTAAGTTATAAAATTTTGTGGTTAATGACGCCTAAAATAATGGATGGGTAAGTGCTCCCACTTGTTGTAATTCATGTTACATTTTCCTTGTTATGATTGGTACTTCAAAAGTAAGTGTAACAATATATACAAGTGAGATAAATCATGCATAAAATGCACACAGAATTAATTCTTCGACTTGGATTTTGTCATGT
Source organism: Vaccinium darrowii (assembly GCA_020921065.1). NCBI lineage: Eukaryota > Viridiplantae > Streptophyta > Magnoliopsida > Ericales > Ericaceae > Vaccinium > Vaccinium darrowii. The sequence goes on along the minus strand of CM037162.1, from coordinate 1,120,286 downwards.
CAAATAAACTTTGATTATTTTGGTTTTACGAAAGGCCACTACCACATCAACAAGTTGAGCCTATTTCGTATAAAAGCTTTTACATTTTTTAAATGTACCGTACCATTGTTATGCGAATTATTGTTTCGATAATTATAAAAAAACCGAAGCTAATGATACTTGCTTTTTGTATTGTTTATTAAGATGAAAGCCTTTCAGTCACTTTCTTCAACAAATCTGGACATTGATTTTGCCAAGCAATATTCAATAACATTGGACACCCTTATAAGTAAGCCGAAGGACAAACTCAGTCCCAAAAGTACACAATCAACTACTCTCGATGAGGGGCAAATTGGGAATTTCCAACTCCTAATTTCCTAGTAATTAAGAATTTTACATCCTGAAATTAAAAAAATAAAATAAAATGGGCTGCCCCATTGATGCAGGCCAGCTTGGAATTTAAATTTCTTCTAACATTTACGTGTTGGCAACTCTCTAGATCAATGCTCTCATATTCTTCCAACACTCCCAAGAAACTGCACAATTGGGATGAAAAAAAAGAGAAGGATCCAAATCAAATGAAGGAAAAGGAGGAGAAGAAGAAGAAGTAAAAAAGAATCAATGAAGGTATGGGATTGTGGTAGCCCTTTGTATGATTCATATGAATTAGTATCAGTTGGCCATGTTATTGATAGGCATATCATGGCACTGCCATCACTTGGTGGATCAAGAGGATTAACAAACCAGATTTCTCATTCTTCAACTCTGATCTCATCAAAATAGGGAGCCTCTGGTTTTGGAATGGGTAAAGGGTCTTCATTTTTTAGATGTTTCAGTGAGTTTTTTGAGAAGATTGCGTGGAAGAAGAGGAGGGTGAATGGATAAGAAAAGCCCAAGAAGGTTAAATGTAGTAATTTCTATAGACTGTAAAATGATAGGTTCATGGAGGAAATAGTGTTGCAGATGAAGGAAAGATTTATTTGAAAATGGGTAGTTTCTTGATTGTATGTATGAGAGAAATATTTATACAGGTACACATGCATATTGTGTATTCGTGTGTAAGTTTTTGATTTTGTTGCTTACTGTATTTAATATGTTTTTTTTTTTTTTTTTTTGAAAATGGCAAGATATATTACTAACAACTAAGATAAATCCTTTGACAAAATAAGTTCTAAGTCGGGCGGAATACAACCCGTACTGGAAAGTAAACTCCTATTGGGACAATTTGTCGCTATCCAATGTGCCGCCAAATTAGTATTTCTCCTACACCATCTAAAAATCCATTGTCTGTTTTTTGCCCAAGACTTGATGTCTTCAACAATAGCCGAGATAGTCCAGGGACACTCAGATTGTGTGTTAGTCACGTAATCCACCAGATTCTTGCAATCGGTTTCAAAAATTACTCCATCAAGGTTCTCCTCCGCTGCCACTAAACACGCAATGCGTAACGCCCATGCTTCTATGGAGAGAACCGACTCAACCAAGACTTTGCCACAATGCCACCAACGAGCTGATCCACCACTGTCTCTAGCAATGATGGCAAAGGCAGCCAAGCTGCGGGAGGATGTAAAAGCTCCATCAGATTTAAATTTGATCCAAGAAGCTGGGGGAGGCACCCACTTCTCTGGTTCCACCGAACCCCTGCAAGAGCTAGGATTCTTGATGAAAATAGCCGCCAAGTAATCCCGATTCATAATCCTTGCCTATTCAATAAGCTTACATGGATCAGGTAACTTATGATTAAATACAAAATTGTTTCTTCCCTTCCAAATGGCCCAACAAGCTTGGAAAATTTCTCCCAAAATTTCCTTTGGTGTTTCTTTTGCCAAACTCCCCACAAAGCAATTCTTCTACCCACTTATCAACAACAACGATTTCCTTCCGAAAAACCCAGAATTCTTTACTACTTCCAAACCATACCGCCCTGCTCCAGGGACAATGGAATAGCAAATGCTTTATGGTCTCTTTAGCCGTTTCACATATTGGGCATAAAGGACTTGAACCACACCTTCTTCTCATTAAATTAGCCTTACATGCCACCCAATTGTGCAAAACCTTCCATATAAACATCCTAACCTTAGGCATTGTTGGGACATTCCAAAGTTTATTCCATATGGCACTAGATGGGCTATAGGATGAAGAGGCAGTTGATGAACTCTTTCTGCTCCTCGATAGCATCTGGTGGACATATCCAGTCTTGACCCTATACCCACCTGACTTGGAAGCTCTCCAAACCAGCTTATCTTTTATTCTAGTCATGGATATAGGTATCTTGCAAACCTCCATCACCTGCTCTTCCGAAATATACATTCGCAATTTATCCATGTCCTAACATTTTGAATTAGTCTCAATGAAATGCGAAACCGACATATTTTCAACCTGGGCATTTGGTAAAGGTATGACCTTTCCATATGGTGAACCAACCAGCCACTCATCATTCCAAAAATTGATAAGCTCTCCAGTTCCCACACACCACTGCTAGCCTTGTTGGATTAACTTTCTTCCCTCCAACAGACTAAACCAAATCCACGATGGTTTTGGTCCTTTGACAGCCTCTGTCCAAGATTTATTCGGGAAGTAAAGACCTTTTATAACCCTAGCCCACTAGGAATTGGGGCTTTGGATCAACCGCCAAAATTGCTTTGCTAATAAAGCCACATTAAACGCCTCAAAATCCTTAAAGCTCAACCCTCCCATAGATTTTGGGTCGGTTAATTTATACCAAGCTCCCCAATGAATACTCCTCTCAGAGTTCGAACTACCCCTCCAAAACTTACTTATAATCGAATTCAAGCACTTGCAAATTGATAAAGGGAGTTTAAAACACATAAGAGAATATAAAGGGATGGATTGAAGTACCGACTTAATAAGCACTTCCTTGCTCGCTTGATTCAAGTGGAGATTTGCCCATCCTTGCGTTTTCCGGATTATTCGATCCCTTAAAAAACCCAGAGCCTCCCTTTTTGACTGACCCCAAAATGTTAGTAATTCCAAGTACTGTGCAGAGTCACCCATTTCCTCCATACCCAGAATTCTCTTAATAACATCTTTAATCTCCTGGCTCGTGTTGGCTGAAAAGCATATGCTGGATTTGTTGACGTTCAACGAGAGGCCCGATGCTTCACTGAAAGCCTTCATAAGGTCCATGAAGTTGGTGCACGACTGAGGCAACGCTTCCATAAACACCAATGAGTCATCTGCAAAGAGCAAATGTGACGTCTCAGGATACCTCTTCCTCATTTTTAACCCTCTAATGGATTTATTTAGGACAGTTTTCGACATAAGCCGGGATAAAACATCCGCAACCATGAGAAAGAGGTATGGTGACAATGGATCCCCCTGGCGTAGCCTTCTTCCCGGATTAACATTCCCAATTGGAGCCCCATTCACCATTATCGAATACTTAACCGGACATGCGCATTGTTGCACCCACCCAATCCACTGTGCATCAAATCCCATCTTATCCAACACCTTGAAGAGAAAGTCCCAACACACCCGATCGTACGCTTTATTGAGATCAAGCTTGATGGCCAACGAAGTCTTAGGCCCCACCCGTTTATGTCTTAGAAAGTGAAAAACTTCATGGGCTATCAAAATATTATCTTGAATCTGCCTTCCAAGAATAAAAGCAGATTGTTGCTCTGAGATAATACTAGACATGAACAGTTGGAGTCTATTTGCCAAAAATTTTGAGATGATCTTGTAGAGAAAACGGCAAAGACTTATGGGTCGCAATTGACTCATCGATTCTGGATTTGGAACCTTTGGTATCAACACTATATTAGTTTGATTCACCTCTTTGAGCAGAACTCCATCGCGGAAAAAATTACGCACTGCTTCAAATACATCAGCCCCTACAACTTCCCAATAGTTTCAATAAAACAGCCCTGGAAAGCCGTCAAACCCTGGTGCCTTTAGAGCGCCCAACTAAAACACCGCGGTTTGGACCTCCTCCATAGAAATGTTCCTCACAAGGTTGGCATTGCACTCTACTGAGATAGAAAGGTCTATAAGACTGATGATATCCTCCAAATCCCGCCCCAACGGTTGCTTATATAAATTCTGGAAATAATCTTTAATAATAGTGGCAACCTCCTTGGGTTTGTCCCTACACACCGTTGCTATCCTTAAGCCGAACAATTTGATTCCGTTGTTGTCTTTGGATTGTTGAGAGAAGAAAGAACCTTGAGTTTTTATCTCCCATTTGTAACCACTTGATCCTTGACCTTTGGTGCCAATACATTGTGTCCTTTTGCCACAAGTCTTCTATGATACGAAGTAGCCCTTTCTCTTCCATTCGCAGATCCTCATTGAAACCTCCTTCCAGTTGCCTTTGAACTTCTATTAGTTTCTCCTTGGTCTCATCAATTTTGCGTCTTAAATCCCCAAAGGCCTGTTTACTCCAAATCTTCAGATTCTCTTTACACACATTAAGTTTCCTGCATACCGAAAACATTAAAGACCCACTTTGGTGTTGACTCCACGAATTGACTATCACCTCATGACACCCATCTTCAGTAACCCAAAAGGACTCAAACATCCCCCATGCACAGCCACGACAAAAACTCTGATCGGGCAACCTTCCTGATGTTCTCCCACACTACACCCCTTCCATCCCTAAATGGACACCCATACACGAATGTAGCAGCCCACACCTTCTGATTAGATTTTTCTGTCACAATCACATGCATAAAATTCTTGCAAGATAACTCAACACCCAAGTCAACCTCCGTATTCCACCATAATGATAGTCCCCCTGACAAACCTTCAGGATCCACATAATTGCTGTGTTGAAAACCCAATCTATGACGGATGGTCTCCATTTTAACCTTATTATTTTTTGACTCCATCAAGAAGACGATGGAGGGACGATTTTTGCATATTAAATTCACCTAAAGCCTGGCTCGTCAAGGTACGCCCAACTCCTTGGCAGTTCCAGGTTAGGATCAACATTGGAGTTGTGGCTGTTTAGGGCCAGCCACACGCCCGTTATCACCAAGCACCACTGCCAAATCACCATTATCCTGATGCTTTAACTCACCCATCGTTCCACCTATCTCACCGGACCACTGTTGGATCTCATTTAATATGTCTAATGTGAATGTTTGTCCTAAAACATTTTGCTGTTACTGAAACCTGAATTTGGCTATCTAAACTAAGGATGTATCCAATAAAATTTCAACTTGATGAAAATAAGGATGTGCACATGCCTGCCTGCCATAGGTTTTAAGGGCCGAAAATCTAACATAGGTTTAGTTTGACTAGTTGATGGAATATGCATGTATTCACATTGACATAAACTACTATGCACAAGCCAATGCCACCTTTTGAGACGACAAAACTTCATGTAAAGCTCGTGAACCTGTGATAAGCCCCAAATGTTGTATATATCTGGGCTTATCTCGCTCATTGTGATCACACACACGTGCATTTTGTGCCTTTATACGATTGATTTTGCGCGAGTTGTGTTTTTGATTAGTTTCAGAAAATCGGAGCTAAAAGGTGTGTCCAAAGCTCCAAATAATCCCCGGTTGTATCCGGAAGTACCCAAGGTCCCGCAATGCCATGGAGGACAATCGCCGAAGCTTAGAAGTCGATTCAAGAAGCTTTGGAAGGTTCAAGGAAGGCCCGGAACAAAAGAACAAGAAATTTGGAGTTATGAGCCTCGAGAAAATCTGACCAACTGATAGAAAAAGGCTCATTACTTTCAAGATACAAAGGCTATGAATATGAGGTCAATTGGGTTGGAAAGTAGACTCATAGAGCTTTCCAACGGTTCAAGAATCGCCTCATTCCGAGTTCGGATGAAGTCGGGGCGTGCCCGCGAAGTTGGGTAAAAAATCTGCCTGAACAGACGATTCTGGATCGATCCGGAAAATTCTGGACCGATCCAGATTTTCCCAAAATTTTCCAGACAATTCCGGACCGATCCGGAATTATTCTGGACCGGTCCAAATACCTCCGGGCACCATTTTTCAAGCTCTTTTTGCACTTTCCTTTTATGGAAACTTTAGGTTGTTGTGTGTGCTTTATTAGATATTATGTAGAGAGAGAAAGGGAAGACTATATTGGGCTCTCTCCTCTCTCCTTCTCATACACACTTACTCTTTCCTCCTTAGTTAGTTTTGCTCTCACCTCTCTCCTCCATTGGAGAGAGTTTAAGGTCTCTCTCTCTAGAATTCTCAAGTAAGCTTTCATTTCCCGTTTATTTACCGTGTATTAAACTTGTTCCTCGTGGTTAGCTCTTTCAATATATGTAGTTTATTTTCAATTCCCTCAAGTATTTAGTGTTCATGTTTTTCTTGCTATTTCCTTAGTAAACTCTTGTTTTTAGGAGTTGTTTGATAATTTCTCAAGTACTAATATTGTAGGCTAACCTAGGATCTTCATTAAAAATCGGTTTTTAAGTTTATTAAGCATGTGTTTAGTTTTCTTCCAAATTCTAGACTTGTTTTCTAGCATAATGTGTGAGTAGTTAAGTAGGCTTGGTCATGGGGTGATTAACACTCCATGACTCGGGCTAATCCGTTACTCTCATCTCAAAAGCAAATACTTCCTGTTGATCAAAGAGTTAGGATTAATTTTATGTATCAAAATTTGGATTTGTTAATCTCTTTGATCACACGTAGCCAAGGGCTTGACCACTTGGCACGTGTGATGCTTAGGGCGATGTCAATCAAAATGTTTGTCTAAATGGCACAAGAATCCTAATCTTTGTGAAGCACATTTTCTAGTCAAATGGTTTTAATCTCTAAATCTTCCGTTCGGGAGCATCTAACGGTGTCCCGAGCCGGTTATCAAGAGTCGAACGGTTTAGCCTTAGTTGTGGTATTTATGATCCCCTAGACTACGCCTTAGTTTTAATTAGTCTTTTTAAGTTTCTAAGTCATTCTCGAAGTTGAGAGAATTCCACCAAACAAACTCCAAAAGCCAAGTTTGCCGCTTTAAGGCTAAAAACCTACACTTGCAAGACAACTCTCAAGCCGGGTGCGTTTGGTCCCTGTGGATTCGACCCGGTCTTACCGGTTATTATGCTACCGCCGACCTAGCCCTACGCTTGGGGCGACACCATCTACGATACAATCCAAGGTCGCAAGCAACTTGCATTCAATTTCTTAAGAGTAGCATTGCCCTTGTCAAGTTCAACTTGCAATTTTGGTACTTCAGATTCAAGAAGCTTGTTAGTCCCAATAAGGTTATGCATATCATTTTTCATATTCACGTGTTTGCGTTTAAGCACATCGAGTTCATTTAAGGGATCAGTTCTCTCTTTCTCACACTATTTTAATTTGGTAGCTAATCCTAAATTAAGCTTTTTCTTAAAAGAACATTTAAGTTTTTTCGTATACAAATCCGTAATTTCCGCATCATGTTTATCCTCGCTATCCGAATCATTTGACTCCCTATGTTATTCTCACAATATTATTTAATGCAATTCGGATAAAAAAAAATAGATGTAGCACATGCTACATATTTAGAGCTGTTGAAAACTGGAGGTTTGATTACAAAATCCTCTTCTCTTGGTGAAACCATAATAGCAAATAAAAAGTAAGGACTCACTCTAGGAAAAAGCTTTCAACAGACTACGAGTGACCCGCTCCGAGACCTTTTGCAAAACACTAGTTTGCTAAGGTTTATAGATTTATTAATTTTTGTACTCTTTGAATAATCAAACCACCAATCAAAATATAAATCAATCGCACACACCAAATGCAAAAAAATAATGAACGCCAATATTTACGTGGAAAACTCTAAATGGGAAGGAATCAGACACTACAAACCATTGTGCAGTTACGAGTAATCTTACCTTACGATTCTAAATCCTCATATATCGCCTTAAGAATTATTTGTCGAATCCACCTTCACCACACCCAGTGCTTGACCGCCGCTGCCTTGAATCCACAAGCCTTCCACTATCCTTCAGAAATCCATCGAAGGTCAACTCCAATTAGTTGAACCAAAGTTGCAGAAAACGTACTTCTTGGAGTTGTATTTGTCGCTCAATGATCTATGGATCGTGTTGGTACTCTAGGACACCAAAGCAAAGAACCCTCTTAGATATTTCTCTCACAAAATATGTTTTAGGGTGGCTCTAATATGCAGGGTTGCATCCAAACCCTAATTGAAGATATATTTATAGTTGTTGATAACGCACGGAATAGGATCGAGCCAGTTGTTGAGCTATTTCCAAACAGATTCATGCACCAGACACGGGCTTGACAGTGGCTCGAACTACTCCCTCCGTCCCAATTTTATAGTCCCTCATTCCATCCTAACCGGATAAAAAATCGATTATATCTTTCAATCGGTAATACATTTTATATGCAATATGGATCTTGTTTGATAGATCTTAATTTAATATATTAAACAAAGTTTTCAAAATTACCTAAAACATTGCAGATTATAAGATATAACACTTTGAAAAGTGGCACGAACTCCCAAAAGGGACTATAAAATTGGGACGAAGGGAGTATTTGAAAATCATGGTGATATTGGCCCGATACTTCTTGATGCCCCGGTCCTCAATGAAACACTACTATTGCACCCAAAAACTTAATACATGTTTCAAATGATTGCTCTCTACATAATACCAAAATGGAATTTCTAAACAGATAAGTACAATATACTACAACTCGATAAACGGGATAGTGTGTGTTTTGTCAATTTGCCAACATAAAAGAGTTCGGCCTTTTGAAGCTTATAGTACCTACAATACTTCGGAATTTCTGATAATTAGCCTTGCTAACCTTAGAGCATCCTCATCAGGAGAACCAAAATTTTCACCAAATTTAACTTCAAAACCACCTTTTATAAATTAACAAGCCACTTTATCAAAAATTCACAAAATCAGATTCTCTATTTTAACTTTACTATATTAAACTATTCCCCTCAAATCTATAAAAAAAAAAATTTCTCCCTAAACCCCCACCTGGGGAGATGTATGCTGTCAGGAGAAACAATAAGTGGACCCCAAGCCATTGACATTTCTTCCCCACACCCACACACACGTCGCCACGTGTACCTACCTACCCCCACCCCCCTCCTTTGCTTCTGTACGCTGCAAGTAGCAACCGGTTGATGCGCAGCAAGTAACATTAAAATAATGGTTGATGCGTGAACAGTACCGCACCAAATTTGGTGCGGTACTGTAGCAAAATTAATTTGGTGAGTGAGAATAGAGAGTCTGATTTTTGAGAGTTTTGGAGGTTTTGGCTCTTCAAATTAGCCAAAAAGCCAATTTGATCATCCTGATGAGGATGCTCTTACAGAGTCGTTTTGGTTCGGCCAAAGTTATAGCATTCTCTTTCATTAGCTCTACGATTCTACGAAGATAGCTTCCACATCATCATGATGGAAACTATATTTGGTGTCCATCCTTTCTTTTAGAGAAAGTCGTTTTGTTGCCTTTTTACCTTGGTTGCTATGTTTGTCCTTTTCATTGGCATGGACAAAGCACATTTAGAGTCAAACAGCCCTTTTGATAGCTAAGTCACAACGTTGACTTTTCACATTTTACGAACTTAGTGACTACACTCATTTGAATGGGTTACCTACTTATCTAAAATAGACTCAGAATCAAGTCGAACCGTAGTTCAGATATGAGAGAATTTTTGTTTTGCTGGTGAACATTTAGAGTTCACAAAAATTGCGAACTATGCCCATTTGAATAGTTTGCTTACGTATACAAGTTCGACTCTTGAAAAATCATAGATTGCCTAGGTTTATGGATTTGCTAGGTTTTAACCCTCGATTGAAAAAAAGAAAAAAAAAAAACTCACCAATCAATAAATCAATTGATATATGAACGAAACACAAAATGAAAAACAATTAAACAGATGAACACCAGATATACGTGGAAAATTATGAATGAGTGAAAAACCTAAAAATAAAATAAAATAAAAATACAACTCAATAAAATTGGGTTACACCAAAGGTGTGTTTTTTCAATGAAATTGCCAACACAAAAGAGCTCGGCTTTTTGGAGCTTGTAGCAATCAAGTCAACGGGAATTAGGAATTTGATTTTTGTTGTTGAACATTTGAAATTCACAAAGTTGGTGACTGTGCCTATGTGAATGGGTTGCTAACGTATCAGAGTTTGATTCGGAATCCAGTCAACGCAGTTCGGAAAGTTTTTTAAGCCTTCAAGGCTCATTCATTTATTTATTTATATTTTTTTATGGCCGAAACATTTTACATGAACTTTCGAACACTAATTGTTTATTGTTCCATCGCAAATTTGCACCTGACAGTGCAAGTGCTCAAGTAAATATTGAGCTACAGCTCGTCTATGTCAAAACATTATTAGACTCCTGTAGCATTGTTTTTGTTGAAAACTTGAACTGCAAATTTCTTTTGTAAAGAAGAAAAAAATGGACTTTCATTTCATTTGAAATGAATTTTGGTAGTTTCCACATAAATGCTGATCGTGTCATACCGTGTCAAAAATAGATTTATAAAAGTAATGGATTTAGCTATGCTATATATATACTCCCTCCATCCCAATTTATTTACTCATTATAGTTATGTGTGCCTTTTTAAAACTCTTATACTTTCAATCTATAAATTATTTTATTATGCAATGTGAATTTATTTGATTGATCTCAATTAGTTATACAAGACAAAATTTTCAAAAACTTTAAAAACACTACAAATAAAAAGTTATAAACATTTAAAAATGACAAGAATATTCGTAGTGAACAAACAAAATGGGACGGAGGGAGTATTTGAATCTAAAAAATTATCTTATCATATGTACTCCAAAAATGATAAGTGTACAACAACTTAACTCCAACATGTCTCCAACACACTCACATGGTGTGTGAAGCCCACACACACTTCACACCATGTTATAGACTTTTATTATATATATATACTCCCGTAGCTACAAAAAACACTCCCTAGCTACCAAAAATAAAAAATTGAGACTTCAAGTCCAAAAACGAAGCTACACGGAAAAAAAAAATACTAAAAGGGAAACAATCTCAGTCAGACCATTGTGAACGTGAGATTGTAAAGGGTAATTTGGTCATTTAGTGACTTCAGGGCTCCCACACACACACACACACATATATATATATATATATATATATATATAGGGAAAGCTTCACATCCGGACCTCCCGTTTCTGGACCTCCATGATCCAAACATTTTTTTGACGATCTGATCCGTCCAATGTGTTCAGAAGGTGTTTTCAAAGGGCCAACGGGAAATCTTAAAAAAAAAATACCGGGAAGGGCTTGATCTAAGCAGTTTTCGCAATATTTACATTTTTTGCGAAAACTGCTTGGATCAAGCCCTTCCCGGTATTTTTTTTTGAAGATTTCTCGCGTGAACCCTTGAAAACACCATCTGAACACATTGGACGGCTCAAATTTTCCAAAAATAATTTGCAACACAAAAAAAAATTAATTTTTTCTTATTTTCGAGAGGTTTGGACTAGAAGTTTTCCGTATATATATATATATATATATATATATATATATATATATATATAGAGTACTGTAGTATAAAGTTACTTTGGGGGATCCTTTTTTTTACTTCTTCTAAGGATGACAATTTCAACCGAATCGAAGGGTATCTGAACCATAATCGTTTTTTCCCCCTAAACTATGGCCGATTTTCTCCTTGTAGATGCGGGTGTGGTTTAGACAGAGGGAAAACCAAACGGGTTCGGTTTGGTGCAGTTCAATTATGGTTTCACCTGTGAACTGAAACTATACTGAACCGAGCCGAAACTTATAAACTACATAAAACCCCTTATATTATACTCCATATTGGATAAGAACCCTTAGCTATATTTTAAAATTACACCTTAAGCCCTTGTCTATATATAAGACATGGCTAGGGTTTTCTCATACATCAGATTTCACAGGTTACAACACCCAAGAGGCGACTGGCCATCTAGGGTTTCTTCTTCTCCGATTCCGATCCCTGTTGCTGTAAGTCTCTCTCTCTCTCTCACACCTGCAACCTGGCTTCTTCTTCGATTTGGGTCTGGCTCTGATTTATTCAGACAAGACTCTTATACAAAGAAAAATACTCTTATACAACAATATGCACATTGTTAAGTAAGTTTCTACTAATATTAGTTACAGAATGTTGTGATTGTTTACAGACCATACAAATACAAGGTAAAGGATCCACGACTATGGTAGCATTTTCCCAGTTGTCTCCAGTCATGTGCAGCATATACTTTGGTAGTAGTCTTTGTTAGTATTAAATTAATAAACCTAATACTGAATGGTGATGAACTTTGGCAATTCGATCACATCTGCTCTGGGGTGCATGACTTCTGATTTATTGTGTGGTTTTTGAGCTCTATTGTTCTGTAAATTTGGAGTTGTTGACATCCATAGGCTATATATATATATATATGCTGTAATAATATGATAATAAATACATCACCATTTTGATTAGAGCTCTATTTTTTTTTTTTTTTTTGAGCTCTATATGTGCTTGAATCTGGAAATTTGCTTGAATCTGGGTACCCGATCGATTCGGGGAATGCCCGAACCCCATTTGGTTGGGTATGGGGCAAATTTCCTCTCCCCATTCGGTCATCGGGGTGGATTTGGGGCAGTGTTATGCTTTCGTGGTTCGGTTCGGGTTATGCCCCAATCCGCCCCATTGCCATCCCTACCTTCTTCTCTACCTAGCCTATTTAAAAAACCAGAGCGGCGGCTACTACAGTTTCTCTCTCTCAAGTCCCGATCTAACCATTTGCGTTGGTTATACCGGTGGAAATAGTTTTGTGAAGCAGCGACATCGGCCGGAGTTGCTGATCGGAAGAGTAGTTTCCAGTCCTAACAAGGGCAAAAAGATACTGACGAGATCGACGTAACTTTCTTTCACTTTCAATTCGTTCGAGTCACCACAAGAACTTTTAGCTTGCTATTCATCGGTATGACATTCCAGTGAAAAAGAGTTTGTTTGTTCTTGTGCTCATGTTTCTGAGATTCTGGTGTTAGTTATACATGTTTGAAGTTTGAATATGAGCTCTATGAGGACATGCACTTAGCTGTTATTTAGGTTTCTTTCTGCTGGAAAGTAAATTTTAAAAATCTAGAGATGCATTTGCAATTTTGTTTGTTTTGCTTTCGTTTTTTTTAGGAATATGAATGAATAATTCCAATGGTAAAAGAGGTGTAGGAGCAATTGTTTGCAAATGACATGATCACTTTTAAATTAATTTGCAGATGGGATTCCCACTAATTTCATATGAAGGGGATGTGCTTCAAAGTCCTCTAAAATACCTCTAGCTGCGGATGACAGTAGGGATGCTTAGGTAGCGGTCACTACCGTGTATTGCATTAATCGAGGGGTTCGTAGCCCTTTGAAAGATATAGTTTTTATTAAAGGAAACTACGATATCCAAACACGTGTTCCGATGAGGTACTGATCACGACGTAGTGGTTTTTCGGAATGGATTCCATGCAAGACCTCAAGGGCAGACTACCATCAATAGTTACTATTCTTTAAATGAGCACGTCTGATATGACGATAAGTTTCTTATTTCCAAACGGCGCACTCTTACGGCTTTGTTTCAACCACTTTAAGTAACATTTGGAAACTGAAGCCCCCCCTCTGACGATGTGAAAATCGTATATCGGTTTGGGATTTTTACTCTCAGTGGCATTATTATTGCTGATTTTATTGATAATAATAGTCCTTTTCCCGACCAGAAAGAGATCGACTTTGTGGATGACATTGCCCCTTGGTACATCCGGTGTGCCCAGGAATTCATGCTTATTGCTGAAAATGGCGAGAGGTAACCCGACACAATTTTTTTTTTTTTTAAGTTGTCTGTTGGGTTACCCCTCGCCATTTTTAGTAATAAGCTTGAATTTTTGGGCAGACCGGATGTACTGAGGGACAATGCCATCCACAAAGGCGACCTCTTTTTGTTCGGGGAAAAGGCTATTGTTATCAATAGAATCAACAACAATAATGCCACCGGGAGCAAATATCTCATACCGATATACGATTTTCACATCGTTAGAGGGGGTGCTTCGATTTTCAAAATGTTATTTAGAGTGGTTGAAATGAAGGCGTGGGGGTGCGCCATTTGGAAATGAGAGGCTTACCGCCATGTCGGACGTGTTCATTTAAAGAGTAGTAACTTTTGATGGGAGTGTCCTCTTGAGGTCTTGCATGGAATAAATTCCGAAAGACCTCCGTGTCATGAGTATTATCCCATTGGAACACTTGTTGGTGATTGTAGTTCCCTTTCCTAAAAACTCTCTTTCAAAAGACTACGAACCTCTCGGCGATTTGTGTAATACATAGGAGTGACCGCTAACTAAGCATACCTACTGTCATCTACAGTTAGAGGTAGTTTAGAGGACCCTCGATCAAGAAAGGCAAAAGGCTCCAGCTTTCTGTTTTCAGGAACCTGAAGGAATCCCGATAATACTCTCTTATGCTCACCGACTTCCCATTGAAGACAAAAGGCTTTCCGCTTTCACACCCACCCACCGTCAATAGAGGATCGGGATGCACCGGTTTGACTCATGATACTTTTCTCCCTTTGCAAAGAAATCGATCGCCGCTGCAATTTCCAGCTTGACCACCTAACGATCGACCTCTCCCTTCTACTCCCCACGTTTCCAGGTACTTTTACGCTATCAAAAATTGTTTTGCAGTCACTTCTCTCTCTGCGTATTGTTCATTGCTGTCTTTATTAAACTGAGGTATGATGCTTAGCCCTAACACATTGGTTAGGGAAATGAGATGTGGCAAAACAGTAGAGAAAGCACCTTCTAGGTGTTCGGCAGAATGCCCAGAAATGGGTGATGAGGTAGGAGGCTAAGGGCATCCAGATTAGATTAAAATCTGTAGGTTGGCAGAATTGGAAAGGGTAAACGGCCTTCTCTAGATTTGTTTACCCCTTTGATCAATGGGATTATAAAAAACAAAGAAAAAAGAAGAGGTTCCTTAATTAATGGATGTGGTTCAAAAGTTTACGACATATGAGTTAAATTAATGCATGGTTTAAAGTGGGATACGTGTGTGACTGAATTTGGCTGAAGTGGGATATGCCCAAAGAGACTGTTATTCTGAAATAGGTGAAATAGTTTTGGGCTGGCTTTAGCATCAAATTGCTTGGAATTGAGAAATTAATTCATTCATGATCCAGTAGGAACTTGGCCCAAAGATACTTGAATTTTGCTGGTAAGTTTTTTTGGTGACATTGATGACTCTACGCTTTCTTTGAAAAGTCTGTCTATGCTTCTATATTGATCCAACTCCAACAAAAGTAGTACTATAATATAAGAAGTAGAACTAAAGTGTGAATGAGAAGTAGATCACAGACATAAGCCCATCATTACCAGCCAATACAGACTTTCAAACTTAACATTCACTAATTTAGAGAGGCATAGCATACACCCAAACAAATTAGCTGTGCAATGTTTTTCAAATATGGCTCAATTACCTGTTGTTTGTTGAGAAAGCTTAAAATTTGCCTTCATAATACTATAGCTTGTTTGGTCGTTAAAAGAATTTAATTGGTGTTGCCATAAGTTTTTTTCCTTTTATCAGCAATCCGACCGCTTGTTTTGCTACAATGGTCCAGTTTTACTTCACAATATTCATTGAAGTTGCACTTTTCAGTCTATGGTCCGTGTCTGGTGACACGATTCATGGAATACCTTTTTGGTTCAAAATCTTTGCTGGAATGTGCTGGAAGTGTAGAATTGGGAGCATCAAATTATAAATGGAGTGTAGGAATTTGATGTTGAATGCTAAAAATGGTTTCCTTTGCTGCAAACACAGGTTAATTACTGGAATATTATATTCTAGTTGCTGAAACAGAGAAATTAATTGCTGAATCATGTGCACAGAAGTTGGAACTATTCTGTTTTCCCCTATTCGATGGCTTTACATGTCAGCGGCATCACTGATTTTCTGCAGGTCTCTTGTATGCACTATTTTTTTTCCCTTTGATACTTTAGTTCATTATCGTATTGAATTGTTCAGTATCGATCTAATTTGATTATGGTGGGATTCAACTCACTGATCTGGTGGATTTACATCTTCCTGAACTGGTTGGATAAATCATATCCATATGTCGTCAAATAAACATGGATATGGTGGTTTTTTCACCCTAATACATCGCTGCATTGCGTTTTACACTTTTATGGATTTGTCTAATGAAACTTCGCCTCATTCTACTTACCTGAAGATTTTTTCAGTAACTTTGTTTTTGTTCCTGATTTCAACATTTGGTATTGAGTTTGACGACATGGATATGGTGGTTTTTTCACCCTAATACATCGCTGCATTGCGTTTTACACTTTTATGGATTTGTCAAATGAAACTTCGCCTCATTCTACTTACCTGAAGATTTTTTCAGTAACTTTGCTTTTGTTCCTGATTTCAACATTTGGTATTGAGTTACAGTAAATCACTAATTGCAAGCAACAAAAATGTGGAAGGAGTCAATTGTGGGGATTTGAGATAGCTATCGATTGATCCACTAGCCTTGAGAAAAATGGCCTTATCAGGTAATCATAGCTAAATGTAGATTCTAATATCAGTCTCATGTTTTGTAATGCTTTTGCACTCTGATCTCATTCTTTCCGCAAGTTTATTCTGTGCATTAGCCTTTTTTTTTTTTCTTTTGTACTTCTATTAGAACTTCGATAGCACATGTTCTTAATTTGTTCATTCCAGGTGTCTCATTTATGCTTTTCTTATTTGTAGCAGGTTTGGAGATATTGAAGGAAAAGTTTCCCATGCTGTTAACTTTCAGTGATGATGCTACACTTGGAAGAAAGGATGTATCAAATGTTCTTTGGCATCACTGTTCTATATCATCGCTCTGCTGCCTATCCAATGCCCTAGGATTAGGATTTCTGTCTTGTCTAAAGGAGCATTTATCTTTCTTTACATAGAGGTGATTCTTCCTTTATGCCTTAAAAAAGGTCCGGAGGTGGCTAACGTGGTTGTTTAACAAATGGCTATAGCCCACGATCGAAGTATACCACCCGTCGTACAGGTGTTGAGAAATGAATTTTGCTGCTTGTAGAAAGATGATGTATTTAACAAGACTTGTTTTAATGGATTTCGCTGTGATTTTGCCTGTGTTGATTTTTCGTCTATATTGATGTAGATTCTTTTAGTCATCCCAGCTTGGTGCCGAATGGGTGGGATGTGTATATGATTTTTTTTTTTTTAATACCAGTAATAGAGGTTAAAAAATGCTACTAAACATGCACAAATAATAGCAGGCAAGACATGCAATGGAAACATGCAAAATCATATCAAGTAAAAAACACTATCTAAAATGTGTAAAACATAAGTGGGCTAAAAATACTAATGAAAGTCTGACCCTTTTTATAATGTCGGTTATGGGTAAAACCCTATATATGACTTTCTATGGTGTTTTTGGAACGCTCTACAAACTGACTTTCTATAGCGTTCGTATTTACGCTCTTCATTGTCACCCATAGCTTGAAGGGGTTAGACGTGGATCTGGGGTTGCTGCACCTGTTGTGCACGGGGCTACACATTTGGAACCCCAGGTCTGTTAGACGTTGACCAACATGAAAAACGATACAGCATGAAATTAGCAAAAGGTCATTATTGGTGTATCCCATCAAGTAGGTCAAATCTTGAAAAGAAAGTGAACAAGTGGGAAAAACATAGCTGGCCAATAGAAAGATGCATGAAGTGCTTCACAAGTAATATCCATACTTTGGTCCATTAATTTAGATCTTTTTTTCCTTCCCTAAAGGTAGCGGTTAAGATAACAACCCGGCATTCGCTGGTGTTTTATGAGCTCGAACTCTAAATCTTAAAAGCTAAACTGAAGTATCTCTTAGGATAAGGCTTAAAAGCTATGTTTTGTTTCAACTTTGTTAAGTTGTTTGGTCCCCAGCTCTCGTCGTCTTCGTTTTTCTTTTCACCTATTTAACTCGTAACTCGTTGTAGTACTTAGTGGTACTCGAGTTAATAAACTTTTTTTGTCAATCGAAAAAAATGTTCCGTATATGTTTGGAACATAGACATTACATAAGAGATAGACAAAGGGAAAAAGTAGAACAACGATCACATAATGAAACAACAAGAAGGGCTTACTTTTACCAAAGGTGTTAAGGTGGGAATTTTTAAGTTTTGAGAAGCAATGCTATATAACTTTAAAAAGAATATCAATTAAAATAAAACTAGTGATGTACGTAGATTAATCAAATTTGCCGTTGTATGGTTCACGCTTCAAAAAGTGGATTTCTTGTTTTCTATCAGTGATCTAACCTAACGAGATTACGTTCCCACTTAACTATCCTCGTGATTATAATTTATTACTCTTGTTGATTGGGGAAGCACCATATTAATTGCTACTAGTATTTTAAGTACGTTGGTGTTCCAAACCAATTAAAAAATTGATATTCACTGGTGTAAGTTAGTGGTTGCATGCCCCTCGGACTAATCTCTACTAATTTTACTACTACAGTCACTTCGCACGCTTAGGCATGTATGGGGATGAGGTGGCCTCATTATGGTGATCTTATTCTGAAGGTGAAGTCGCGAACTCGATGCACCGTCAATCCACGATTGCCCAAGGTGAATGGCAATTTGAGTGGTTTTTTCTACCTCATGCTTGATTTGGTTTTGAACTTTTGATTAGTGAAATCGCATGCAACTAAATACTCCCTCCGTCCCAATTTGTTGCGCCTGTTTCCTTTTTGGAACTTCTCAAAAAATTGTCTATATTTCATAATCTATAATATTTTTTACGATTTCGAAATCTTTGTTTTAAAAAATTAATTGAGATCTATCAAACAAGATCCATATTGACTATAAAAAAACATTATAGATTGAAAGATATAGACGATTTTTTGAGATGTCCAAAAAAGGAAATAGACACAACAAATTGGGACGGAGGGAGTATATCGAATGTCTATTTACGGGAAGAATACACATCCACCCTCAAAAACCCTTTTGGATATATGTTACTCGTATTGAAGCTGTGCCATTTAAAAAAAAAAAAAAAGGGGGTGGTATAGAAGTTATATAGTCAGCACTATCTAGGTTATATTTCTGTAGGTTGTATTGTCTACCCATGTTTTTTTTATAACTTAAGTGTTCGGGCAACATACGCACACTTGATTAATCTCCGAGAGTCGGGACTAAGTAGGTTTTATTTCTCGACTTTGGAAGGTTGTCGTCGATGAAGATTAAAGAATGTTGAATCTGACTTGACTTCTTCTTTGTTTTGGAAAAATGCCTGACATGGAAGTAAATTGTGAATTATCCACTTCATTGATTATTCAAGGAACTTTTGTTCTTGAAAATTAATTAGTGATCTTGTTCTTACGTATATAAGGCTATGTTAGCAGTGTGGGAATATCTTCGCAAGTTACAAAGTTCCTTTTTACCTTCTTTACATACAACTCTCTAGTTAGAATACAACAAACCTTTTGATACATGCATCACAATTTCATGATATTTTCTATAAATTATAAAATTATATAGAATTCATTTAGCCTAAGTCTCAATTTAAAAAAAAAAAAATAGATGCATATAGGCCATAACAATGGAAAACCTTTTCATAAGACTATCCATAGTGGAAACTCTGAAATTCAAATTCCACACTACAAATTATATAGGTTAAAATTTGATTTAAAAAACGTTACTTGAACACTTCTCTATATATATAAAAATTGATTTAATTTTGAGAGATTGCTTAGTTAGTATAGTAATTGAAACCACCTGGGTTTGTTTGTATATGAACACTGAAACTACAGGGGCTTTATAGTAATTTTTCAAACATGAAGGGGATATCTATTGTTACGGCAAACCTCAGGGGGTGTAAGTAAAATTTACCCAACTTTAATTTCCCTACAAAAAGCAACATAATAGTGTGATGTTTTGGCCCTAGTAATGTGGTCCTCTGATTATGAAGGAATTTTTAATTCTAAAAGCTCCATCCAGCTGTAGTATTTTATAAGACAAAAGCTGTCCACTCCTTCAAATCAGACCTACATGAATTAGGATAAGGGCTAAGGCATGTGCAATTCATGGATATTTGTTTCCTTTCAGTTTCTGCCAAAATATATGAGAGCAAAGGACTAAAGAATGAGAAATATTCTTTTAGCAAGTAGTACAGAGTGCCCAATTTCGTAGGATTTCCTTACTGTGTGCTCCTTTTTAATACTAGTAAAAAATTTCAATAAGGGAGGGACCCGGGGGCTGCTATTCGCGGGGTCGACAGGTCCTGTCAATTCTCATCCGCGCCGTCTGTTTCGCGCATCAACGGCTCGAATTACATCAAACAATGGACCGTTCGAATACACTTTAAAAAGTTGAGATATGAGCCATTGATGCATGAAATAGACGGCCGGATGGTGTCGGCACCCCTGCCGACCCAATTCCTCAATAAGATCCTCGAATATTACCAGTTTCTTCTGTATAATTAATTAGTACTATCTTGTATTAGAGATGATTAAGACTTTTGTTGCTCATTGGTACTCAAAATTTGGCATTTTTTTTTAATAATTATGTTCTTTGGGTCATCTTTGCTAAAAAATTAGCATTGTATTGAGTTAATATTGTAAACTCACAAACGTTAATCAAGAAAAAGTCACTACATTATTGGCTTTATTAAAAGCATTTTCTTCCTTCCCTTACCTTACAACCACACCAGAGAAGTATTAATGTCCCTCTCAGAATACAACTTTACAACGCCATATTTATTGCAAAATTAATTCTCATTTTCTAGGCAACCATCTCAACTTCCGTGCCACCAAAAAGACAAAACACAAAATATAACGATTTGTTGGGCTGGTTGTTGCGATTTGCGATAAAACAGCTCCCAATTTTGGTTCCATTTCCATTTGTTTCATTGTCGTCGTCGTCATCTTCTTCTTCTTCTTCTTCTTCCCTCTTTCTATTGTTTCGGAGACCTTTTTTCAAGGTCTCACTGACGCAACAAACAATCCAAAAAGCAAACGAAACCAATGAAGTTTGATTCCAAAAACAACCCCCCATTTTCGTTTTCGTCATTATCCCACAAGCACAATCATGTTTTTGTGAAGTTTGCTGTGTTGTCTCTCCTTTTGGGTCTGGGTTTTCGCCTCTTTGTTTATAACCCTATTCAATTTCCTTCCGAAACTCCTGACCCTTCTTCGCTTCTTGGGGAAAACGTGACATTTCAACCTCCGGCAGATACGTCACCGGTTTCAGGTGATTTACCGGTTGATGAAAGTCTTCCGGCTAGTGAAAACCTAACTTCTCGGAATGGTGAGTGAATTTTGTTAAATTCTGTCACTAATATGGCAATGCATCAAACTTAAATTGCAAATCATCTAGAGGTTGCATTTCCTCTTTTACAAGTTGGGTTTTTCCCTTTATTGTAATTTTTTGTTCCATAATAGTCCTGGTTTTGAAGATTGGTGCCTATACTGATTGTGAAATTGACAATGGTAGCTAGAAAGTGGAATGCCGCCCAAGTTTTTCTTTCTATTTTTTGCCTCCCAAACTTGTTACTATTTCAACCTGATCACACTTCTGTTTAATTCTGTATTTTGACTATTTTGGCTGATGGAAAGGTGGAGAGAGGTATTGGAGAATCCTGTTTCATTTTACTCAACATTGTTTCAATTGTTGGGTATTGAAGTTATTGCCCCGAATACCAGTTTCACATGGTAGCCTACACAGAGGGATAGATTTTCTTTTCGGTTGGTAGTGTTATGCCCAAGTGACATCTTTGCATAATCCATGGCTTTGTACCCCTTAATCTTTTCTCTTTCTCCCTGAATCCATTAAAGATCAAATCAACAGATAGTATTATTTTCTTGTGCAAAATCTAGTTCTCGTTTATGGTCAATCAACCGATATTCTTATGTTTTGCATATTCTAGTTCCCATTTGTGATAAGATCAACTGATTTTCTTTCCTTTTTTTGTTGGAAAATCTAGTCACAGAAAAATGCGATATATTTACGGGACAATGGGTGCCAGATTCCTCTGGTCCATATTACACTAGTGAGACTTGCCAATACGTTGAAACTCATCAGAACTGTATGAAAAACGGTCGCCCAGATTCAGGTTATATTTACTGGAGGTGGAAGCCCAGTGACTGTGAGTTACCTAAGTTTGATCCACAGAGATTTCTTGATTTTATGAGGAATAAGTCATTTGCTTTCATCGGGGATTCAATTTCACGTAATCACGTGCAGTCATTGCTTTGCACTCTCTCACAGGTAACATGTCTAAATCTCCCCAAGACCAAATACATTCAAAGTGATTTGGAGTAGCTGCTAAATTCTCCATTTTGCTGTTCGGTTTTGCTACTTGTTGATTTTGTTTTTTTCCTATCCATTTTTTACTGATGATGCAAACATTTACTGACAACGTCCAATCTGCAATGTGTATGGAAGACAAATTTGTGTTGCTTAATTGGTTCCTTGAAGTTTGAATACTTTTCCACTTATTTTGGTGAGAGTGAGACTAATACCGAAAGAAACAATTAAAGATATACAAACACCAAATCCAAGAGGGAGCAAAAACAAGAAAACCCAGAAGTCCCAACTGTAACTCTAATAGGAAACAGGATCAAAACCTAGACCAAAAACCTTAATCTCTCCCACTACCCTGTCAATCTAGGAGTGAAATAGAGACTGAAAGGAGCCTCTCACAATCTGAGCTAACGAAATCATGGATCCTTTTTTTTGAAGATTTGGGCTTGACTACTTTTTCGGTCTTAGCTTGATAGAATGATTCCATGGACTTACTTTTCATTCTCTCAATCTAGATAGACCAGAAATTGATCTGTAGCAGAACATGGTGGGCAGGCAAATGATAGTTACTTGCTACTGATTTGTGAACTTGTGCGCATGGAATTCCTTTCCGTGCCAGCTGTGAGGTCATTTGGAAAATGATACCACGGTTCCAGCAAATTTGATAGTGGATGATTGAAGTTGACCACCTTGTTTTAAGTGGTTCAGTTGTCACTCTCAAAAGTTAAAATTTTGTATTTCTCTAGTATTTTAATTAGGGATGATTCACATGGTTGTTGCCTGGTCTGTGTTTATTATAATTTAGCTTGTAGTACAGATTACGTGTAAGAACTTAATGCCAATTAAACACTAGTTGTCATCAATGTGTATCCGATCCAATCCTTTTGCAAAACAAGAACGTACAACAGCTTAATGTGCACTGTTCTTGGGAAGGATATTTAGTTATTTACCACCTCGTCTGATGTTAAATTTCTCTGTTAGAAAAATAGATTGGTCTCGGGTTTGCTAGGTTCTTTAGGAATTTACATATCAAGATAATTCGACAAGGTCCTAGTTGCAACTTCTCTTTCTCAAATAGAGTAGTTATTCGATCGTGAAATGAAATCTGTGTCCATCCGGTGCTGAGTTCTACCTTGAGAAGTAAATTCCATGAGTCTAGGGTTCTACCTTTTCGGGCAAGTACCGTGTCCCATTATCACAATACTCGCTCGAAAAGTGCTGGGTGGTAAACACATTACTACTTCGTAGCCAGAAACAGAAAGGAGAAAAAAAACAACACTTCAAATAATTTAGAGAATACATTGAAAAGCAGAATGGTACTGATGAAGCAAGTTTTACCACTTTTTTTTTTTATTGCAAAATCTCTATATGAAAGTTGTTACTTGTAACTGATGAGCATATTATGCAAAATTACGAGTGAAATGATCAAACCCTGCAGCAATTTTGTATCTTTTTCTTCCATTTTCCCATCCTCCTTTCCCCTCACAAGAGTGACGCTTCTAAGTTATTTTTCTGTTCAAAACCTAAAATTTCACTTCGGCAACGACACAGTGAAGACTCCACAATACCCAGATCAAGGCATTGAGTTGGTCCCTTGTTTGGATATGCAAGGATCAACAGAAATCTGCTGGCTTTCATGTTTGTTTCATTTTTTCATATCACTATACTTTTGCGTCATTCATCTAAGATTTGATCGCATGGGTAATGCAATTGAAGGAATTTTACTGAATTTTAACTGCAGGTGGAAGAAGCCGTGCAGGTCTACCATGACAAGGAATACAGATCCAGAAGATGGCATTTTCCCTCGTACAACTTCACACTGTCAGTAATTTGGACTCCTTTCCTCCTAAAAGCAGCTATTTTTGAAGATATATATGGAGTTTCATCAGGTGAAATTCAACTTCATCTCGACAAACTCGATACACAATGGACTGAACAATACACGAATTTTGATTACGTGATAATCGCGGGTGGGAAATGGTTTCTCAAAACAGCAATATACTATGAAAACAACACGATCAAAGGCTGCCATTACTGCCCGGGTAAGAATTTAACAGAGTTAGGATTTGATCATGCCTATCGTAAAGCCCTACAGTTGATTTTTAACTTTTTTACAAGTTCAAACCACAAAGCACACGTATTATTTCGAACTACCACGCCGGATCATTTTGAGAATGGAGAGTGGTTTAGTGGGGGCTACTGCAATAGAACCGGGCCATTCAAAGAAGGCGAGGTTAATTTGACCGCTGTGGACACAACGTTGCGAAATGTTGAGTTGGAAGAATTTGAGAAGGCAGTGGAAATAGGATCCACAAAGGGGGCGACTTTGAAGCTAATTGACACAACCCATCTTTCATTGTTGAGACCTGATGGGCACCCGGGAGTTTATCGGGAGTTCCAGCCGTTTGCCAAGGGTAAACACGGAAAACTTCAAAATGATTGTTTGCATTGGTGCTTGCCTGGGCCGATAGATTCCTGGAATGACTTGGTAATGCAAACGTTGTTCAGTGGTTGAGAATTATGATTAAGATCTAAAAGAAACAACTCTTCTTGATCTGAAGCACTGAAAAGAAGAGGATCCCTGCCATCTCGAATAACAATGAGGGCAACTGTTTCGATATGGATTGAAGTTGAGCTTGCAAGAATGAAGCAGAAGACAAGAGAGTATACAACAAAGATATCATCACTCTGTGACAATTTTAATGGTTAGATTTTTTAGCATCATTGTAAACATGTCTATTTTCCAGTATAAGATTTCACGTAGAATTAGATTACACGTGGTGTAAGTGCAAGGATTCGATTACTCTCTGTAGAATCTGAACTTTTTTTTGCATCCTTGGCTGGATTATGTAATTATTCTGATCATTTCTTGAGTGAAGAATTGACCTCAATCAAGTGGAGTAACTTCGCAGTTGCCTAAGACATTGGAATGGAATTTCCTTCCCATCAGCGATTGGAAGAGGAAAGAGAGTGGAGTTGAATGTTATCTCAAGCTGTAATATATGTGATAAACTAGAAGACATATCCCAATTGAATCAGATTATCACCATGGAGGTCAAAATTGGGGCAATTAACTCAACAAGCATGTAAAAATATGAAGCATAGCAGAAGATCCTGTAAACATGGTTACCCACCATGTTCCCTTACGTACTCTACCGTGACCAAGTTCATAGAACTGCAGCCTAGAGTTTTCCTTGCTATTTCGTGCATCACATCTTGAGTTCAGTTTGTGTTTGTCTGAAAGACTCCTCCTGAATCAATTTACATAGTAGCAGTATATATATAAACATCTCAACGATGAGGTTACACTAAGTTGCCAAACTGATGACAGAAATTACCATATCTTCCACGAACATGAAATGAAGGAGAAAAAGAGACGAGAAGAATTTGGCCCATCCATGTTAACTCATAACATCAACACACTCTCAAAAGCATGCACACGCATACAAATCAGCAACAAGCAACAAACATCAGTAACAAATTGCCAAACGGATCGAAATATCTTCTTCTGTTTTGATAAGTGGATCCAAATATCTTCTTATTCAGTGCATACGCAAATTGTATCCAGCGCAGCAATTTAGAACATAACTTTGCAAATGGAAAACCCAAAATAAAACCTGAAACAAGTTTCGATCACATTCAAGCCAAATACTCCTCGCACTCTTTCCTACTTGGTTGAAGGAGCTCCATCTTGCTTCCTCGGCTCCACTTTAAGAAATGGGTCCTGCAAATTCAAATTGGGCAAACAATTTAAAGGGCAGATTGCAGTACTGATTGTTCCATGAGAACCAGATGTAGTTTGCCGTTCCAATTTTTAAGGAGATGACCCATCAATGACAATTGATAACTCTATGGGTTAAACTGACATAACAAAATGACAGAGAAGGTGTGATGAAGATGGTAAATGACAGAGAAGCATTTCCTCAACTGCAACAAGGCAAGAAGTACCCTTTATCTTGAAACTAATTTAAGTTTTCACTGTAATTGATTAAAGAAACCACTACTAAGCTCTGCAAATAAAATTGCAATTTGGCCATTGGAAATGCTTAGAATTTACGACACCCCTGATCTTCTTGATCGGCTCAATAAAGTTTCTGTTCGGTCACTCAAGAATACAATCGCACTCAAAATCATTCGGATTTCAAATTATATGCGAATGGAGAAATTACATGCGAATGGAGAAATCAGGACACACACACACGCGCACAGAGAGAGAGAGAGAGAGAGTACGTTTTGGACGAAGAGGTAGTTGGCGACGACGACAGTGGCGACGATTGATCCGAAAATCGAAGCTGGTCCAGTTAGCAGACTCCATTTGCGGTATATCATCTTCTTCTCGCTCTTGCTACTCCCTCTCCCTCTCTCTCTCTCTCGGGTGATCTGAATGACGAGGGAGGAGAACTGGAGAAGGCCATCGGCCCAATTGCAAAAAATCTGTGTGGGCCAATTAGAGTGATGGGCTTCTTCCGAGTGGACTTCACTAAAGGCCTATTGGGCCAATTGGATTGTTCACCCAATTGCAAAAACCTCTACCTTGGAAGCAAAAGTATACAACCAAAGGGGAAATTTTCTGTTTTTAGGCCTAGTTTTTCAAAAAAATTTAGCAACCTAGTTGCTAAAATCAACCATGATTTTAGCAAATGAGTTCACCAGGTGTTAAAATTATGGTTGACTTTAAGCTAAAATCAACCATGATTTTAGCACATGATGAACTCATTTGCTAAAATCAACTATGATTTTAGCAACTCAGTTGCTAAAATCATTTTAGTACAAGTGCTAAAAAGGCTAAAAGTATTAAAAATAGTTGAAGTATATGAGGAGAATGACCTATCTCAAAATTCATTTTTAACTCTTTTAGGACTTTTATCAAAAATGGGAAACCATGCCACATTTGTACGTTGGGATTGGATGTAGACAGATTTTGGTGTCCATGGAAAAAACTCTTTTAGTAGGACTTTAAGAAAAAATGGGAAACCACACCACATCTGTAAGTTGGGGATTGGATGTAGACAGATTTTGGTGTCCAAAGGAAAAACCGGACCATCTTTTCATTTGTTTTTTTTTTGGGGAAAATTGAGTTGCAACTTATAGTTGTGATTTACAATCATGACTTAAAGGTATAAAACTAAGGGGGAAATGCAGAATACCTCCTTGTGGCTAGGCCGAGTTGTAGATGACCTCCTTAACGTTTGCAAATCACCACTTCACCTCCTCACGGTTTCAGACTAAAGTGCAACACTAACTCCGTTAATAGAAAATGCTAAAAGACCGTGGTACCTTTGTACCTTTTTAGGATAACTTCTCTCTCTTCTCTCCTTGCATAGGAAACAATAAATTGACAAATAAAGTTCTAATATTTTTTCTCCAACTATGTTAGCTTAATTCATTTTAAGTTCTCTTTTTTATTTTTACAATTAACTAAATTTCAATCAACAATTTACCAAAACTTTATACCAAAAACTCATAGCTTTTTATGGCTCGAACTTGCCTGCGATGGTTTTCATCCTTATTGAGCAAGAGGACAAAATGGGTACTTGTACACATAGCTTGATCTCTATGGCCTCATTTGTTTGACCTGGGATAAATGGATGGGATATGAAATCCCTTAGGATATGGGTGGGATATGAGTGGGATATGAAATCCTTGGAATATTGCTCAGGATATTAATGGACAGAGAAAATCTATATCCGGTATTTGTGTTCAACGAGATAAGTAAGAGTGAGGACGAAAAACAAGAAAGAGTGAGAGAGATTTCCAAATAGGAAATCCATTGTACTTTATGTGATTTGTTGTAAGCAATAAAATTGCATCTATTAGTGTGTGAAAATTATCTCTCCCATTCTTCAGTGGTATCAGAGCTAGATCGGCCAATGTCTAACGAACAACTGAGAGCCTTCTCTCTAGTCAAAAATTGAATGTGATCAAAACTTCATTTTGATCACAGAAATAGCTTCACTGTACCCAAACAAAACCAACGGTTCAATTCCAATGAACGAGACTCACTGTCGAACTTAGGTCAAAATTAAATTAATCAAAAGAATCGATTTTGATAACGAATCTACCTTTCTATAGACGAGAAGAAGATATCAATGCCAGTACACTGACAAGACAATCACGAAGTGGTTCCCACATGTTGCTGGAAAGAAGGAGAGTGGGATCCACTCTTAGTTCACATGTTGTTCATCTTTTACAACTCTAATGAACCGATCCAAGTCACCTGGAAGAAGCTGCCACCGACTCACCTGACGCCAAACGGTGAGCCTCACGCTGCAATGTGCAGCTTGACGATTCAGCGGTAGGATATTGAAGAAATAGAACGAGAGAGAAAGAGAGAATCAGAGGAATAGACAAGAGAGAGAGAGAGAGAGAGAGAGAGAGAGGGATGGGAGATGAAGAAGGGTAATATTGTCTTCTTCCATGAAAATTAAACTTTATTTAGCTTTTTTTTTTTTTCCCATCTCAACTCGCCTAACACGCGCATGTGCTACACCTTCCATCAGTTTGGAAGGAAAATCTTACGGTAGCACTTTAGTTCGAAACCACGAGGAGGCGATGTGGTCATTTGTAAATGTCAAGGAGGTCATCTGCAAGGGTAAAATATGTACTTGCCCCTTAAACTATCCAAAAATTTTCTACTTTCTCCTTCAGCTATCAATTGCACACGATTGCCCCTCCAACTATTCAGATGTTACTTACTAAGGCCAATATATATATATATAGATATACAATAAGGATCTGATCCAGGATCCTGGATAGTAGCCTCCATCCGGGAATTTGATCTCGGCCGTCCATTGTAATCTCACGGCTGAGATTAAAAAATACACCTCGCGGGTTACCGGGTCAAGGACTATCCGGGTAATATTGGTTCACGGGTGAAAACCAAAACCCACCCACTCTCATTCGATCGATGTTTTACAGAGGAAGATAGAGAGAGAGAGTGAGAGGCGATTTGGAGGCGATTTTGAAGAAACACCCATAGATCGATCTGAGCATCAACTGCAAGGTTCCTCTCTCTCTCTCTCTCTCTCTCTCTCTCGGATAGTCTCCTCTCGTACTAGAAAAAGGGTTCGAAATCTAGGGTTCGAAATTTTGAAATCTAGGGTTTGAAATTTGTTGTTTTGGTTCGTACTCTCTCTCTGTGTCATTCTCTGCTTTCATTTTGATTTTGAAATCGAGGGTTTCAAAAAAACACGATTTTGAAATCTAGGGTTTCAAAATCAAACTTTATGGTTTGTGTATGTGGTTTGTGTTTGTGTTTGTGTGAATGAATCTTTTGAAATGGACCATGATTCTGACAATTTATCACTGCCTTAGACATGACTACAGTGATTGTCATAGTTATACTGACTCATCTGTTATTTTTGTTTTTTGGTTTTTAGAATGCAGGGTCCGGAAGATATAGAAGTAATATCACCGTCACCATCTCAACCATGTGCTTCATCTGCTAATTCTTCCCGGGTACTTTACAATCCTGAGGTAAAAAATGACTTGATACCCAAACTTAAACAAAAGTTTAACAGTTTAGATGGTGCTCATAAGTTTTATAATAATTATGCTAAAGCATCTGGATTTAGTATCCGAATTAATTCTAGCAAGTTGGGTAAGGAAGGTCAAGTCATTAGAAAAGAGTACGTTTGTTACAAAGAAGGGTTGAGGTCCGAAAAGTATACGCAACAAATTTCAGAAAAAACTATACGGAAACGGGGCCTAACTAGAGAAGGTTGTGGTGCGAAAATGTCAGTTGTGAAAGACAAATCAGTTGGTGAGGGGTATGAAGTCATCCAATTTTTTGAGGGTCATAACCACCCTCTCACGACTCCAAGGAAGGTAAATTTGCTACGATCTCATCGTGATGTGTCAAGTGCCAAAAAAGCTTTGTCAGAACAAATGGCTGCTGCAAATGTGCCCCCCTCCACTCAAATGAGTCTTTTCGAGTTGCAAGCCGGCGGTCTTGAAAATGTTGGATTTACGGTACGAGATCTTCTTAATGCTGAAAGGGATAGGCGGAAAATGTTAGAAGGACATGACGCGAATATGTTGTACGAGTATTTTGAGAATGAAAAACAAAATAACCCAGGTTTTATGTTTACATGGGAGCCAAGTGATGATGGGAGGATGATTCATTGTTTTTGGGCCGATGCGACTTGTAGAAAGGCATATGAGTATTTTGGGGACGTGGTAGTCTTTGATACAACGTACAACACAAACCGATATGGTTTAATCTTTGCACCTTTTTTGGGGGTTAATCACCATGGCCAAACTACTCTTTTCGGGTGTGCATTCTTAAGTGGAGAAAAGAGTGATGCCTTTGACTGGCTTCTCAAAGTATGGTTGAATGCGATGCCCGGTGGCCCTCCCAAAATGATCATAATTGATCAGGATCCGGCAATGGCAAAAGCAATTGCTACCCTTCTTCCAAATACGGTTCATAGGCTATGCATCTGGCACATTGTCACTAAATTTTCAGAAAAAATAGGTGCATTGTCCTATAAAGACCATTATGATGAGTTCTCAAAATGTATATGGAAATCCGAGACCCCGGGAGAGTTCGAAGAAAGATGGGCTGAGATTGTCCAAAAAGCTAACTTGGAGAACAATGATTGGTTAAATGACATGTACAACATTCGCGAGAGATGGATTCCTGCTTATGTGAGACACATTTTTTCTGCTGGGATGAGTAGTAGTCAAAGAGCTGAAAGTGCCCATTGTTTCTTCAAAAGGTATGTGAGTCCACATAATTCGTTGATGGATTTTGTGACACGGTTTCAAAGGGCACTTTCACGCTTACGACATAATGAGTTGGAGTTGGATCATAAAGATGTCAACGAGAGGCCACTCTTTAAAACTTCGAAGTTAATGGAGTCAAACATGAGTCAAGTGTACACACAAGCTATTTTTTACCAATTCCAAGAGGAACTCTTTCAAAGTGGCGCATATGTGGTAACAAGGACATCTAAAGATGAACATTGCGGTTTGTACAATGTTAGGAGGGACAAGGATAGTTCTTTGAAGGGTCGTGAGGTTACGGTAGAGAAGTCATTGAACCATGTTAGTTGCAGCTGTAAGTTGTTTGATTGCGAGGGAATTCCGTGTCGACACATGTTAGCATATTGGACTAAAAGATGGTTGTCGAACTACCTAATGAGTACATCTTGCGGAGATGGACTAAGTCGGCAAAAGCTAGTAGAGTTATGGATGACTTGGGTGGGGCCGTGAAAGAAATAAGTGACACTTCTTTGTTAGGGAGGCGGCATAGGCTCTTACAACTTGCTTGTAATGTAATTGATGACGCCGTGGTAACGGAAGATGACACTAAACTTTTGGAAGAAGCCTTGTTATCAACAAGAAAGCAGTTTACGGGCAAGAAGCGTGGAAGAGAAGAGGAAATTGGGAGCACTATCCAAGTGCCTATTTCACTTGGAAGTCAACATAATTATAAAGAACCACTTGCGGTCCGCCATAAGGGTTGTGGCAAACGACTAAAGGGAGGGAAAGAGAAGGCGTTGAAGAAGCCTAGGCGTTGCACTGGATGTGGATTAGTGGGGCAGTCCCATGACAAACGGAACTGTCCGAAACTTCTAAATTGGTTGGTCTATGTCATTTTATTATGTGTTCATGTGTTTCTAATTTACGTTTAATTGTGTAAATGTTAATTGTTGTTTTTTTTTTTGTTTTTTTTCCTTAGGTCTTCAAAAGATGTTACATTGAATGATGATTCCAATGACGCCGATGATGACGACGACATTGACTCTAATGATGATTGTAAGTGTTCATAGATCTTATGAAAATGTTCATTTTCAAGTTAATTATTTATTTCATCTTCATAGTATGACATATTCTTGTTTTAGGATGGGACAAGTACTCATGAGAAGATGCCGACATGCGGACATGGAGATGAAAAAATGGCAGTGTGTGGAGATGAAAAATATGGCAGTGTGCGGCTCTGATCCTGTGCCTGGAAATTGTGTCTCGAACCTGTGTCTGGAAATTGTGTCTGTATTTTTGAAATCTGGAAATGTTGAAACTTTATGAGCAATCTGGAAAGTTAATGAGCAGTCTGGAAATATTGTGTACTGTATTTTTGAAATCTGGAAATGTTGAAACTTTATGAGCAATCTGGAAATATTGTGTACTGTATTTTTCAAATGGTGTTATGGGGCTTGTTCTACTGGAAATCTGGAAATGTTGAAACTTAATGACCAATCTGTTGGAATTTCCTGCAACTCAGTTCAATGCAATGGCATATTCTTTTGGAGATAATGGTTATTGTACCAAATTTTCGTTCCAAGTGTCATTATTTTCTTTAGTGATCTGGTGACTTAATGTTTACCACTAGAAAAGCTTCTGAAAACTCACAAGTATTGTGCAACCATTTTTAGCCTAATATTGTTCTTTCTCTTATGGATGTTAAAAAAAAAAGGCTAATTTGGAAAAAATTGGGCAGCATCTCCTCTATTTTTTTTGCCTAGCCCGACGTCTCAACGTCTCATCAGACAGTCAACAATAGCAACAAACACAATTGACATATTAGGTTCTCACAAAGTAATGCTCATATTCAATGATTTATGCATTTAAAAGAAAACGCTTATAAACAAGAACAAATTACGGCTTTCATTACTTGAACAATACCAAGTGTACTAACAAATCCAGTGTGGCTCTATGTACAAACAATCTACATATGTCCAATAATTTGGCTCTATGTACAAACAAAGAGTAAGATAAAAAGCCCAAGTGTCTAGTTGTCCTCATCCTTGTCCTCATCATTCACACCCTGGCTGCTCCGTTCACACCTTGGCTGCTCTGCTTCGGCACACTGTGGCTCGCTGAAACTCTCCACTTTCAGCTTGTTGCTGCTCTCCACTTTGATCTTGCTGCTCTCCACTTTGAGCTATTGTGGCACAATGTGGTTCGTTGCTCTACTTCGCCTGAGAACGAAAAGAATATAATGTCGACTTTTTTCATCATTGGACCAATCAACATAACCATTGAGCAAACCACTCACTCTGTCAATTAACAACAAGATTTATCAAAACAAAATGTAATAATGTATTCACAGAGTTAGAAGGCCATTTTTCATTTGAGTGTATATCAGCAAAACAAATCAGAATCAGATTATTCAGGTCCAAATTGTGTTCTCTTGGCCTAATTTGGTTAAAGATACCATGGTATATGAATATCTAAAATATTTCCCAAGGGTTTTATCTCACCTTTTATTGGGTATTTAGAGATTATTCTTTACTTGGGAAACTGGAAAATATAGTTCATACCTTCAATCGAGAAACAGCAACAGAAATGGCCCTGCCTGGGGCTTGAAGAGCTTTATTATGAACCTATTCAATAAAATAAAAAATGAAAACAGATGAACATGTTCAAGAAAGGTAACACCATAATACCATGCCTTCATTTTTCGCACAGGTCATAAAGAGAAAAAACAACTCTAAAACCCGTAAATGGAGTAACCTGTATGTATAGTAAGGATACAACTTTTGGCAGAAGAGGAATTGGGTCAACTTCAGCAGAACACCCTACAGCTGGACATATCGCTAGGTAATGTACTGGCGGCGACGACGACGGAGGCGGTGACGACGGAGGCTCATTCCAGTTACGTATACAGTATACACTCAATGAATATCCAGTTGCTATTCAACAGCCCAAAAAGGTTGATCCTCCAAAATCACTTGTAACTTCTAACAAATCAAACTTCAGGGTTTCAAAAAATTCAAGCACAAAAGATGGTTCAGACAAGACATTTAAAAACCTAACTTTGAAAAACCTAACTTTGAAAATCGAACCTAAATCGAACGCGAGAGAAACTGACCTTGCCAAACTCGATTAGCAGATCTTCTTGTTCGTGGTTACTTACCAGATCTTCTTGTTCGTGGTTACCAGATCTTCTTCCTCGTCGTTTGACTAAAACGAAAACAAAAGGGGTTAAATCGATGATAAAGAGACAAATGTATGCGTAACGAGAGAATAGAGAAAGAGAGAAACCGACCTTGGTTAAATCGATGGAAAGATCATCATCTTCATCACCTTGGTTAAATCGATGGAAAGATCATCATCTTCATCGTTGATTTCTTCAATCGACTGTTCGTCGTCTCTCTCTCTCTTCGTCGCCTTCTCTCTCTCTAACTGTGATTTCAAAATAACGGGAATGAAGAAGGAACGGTTAACCCGCGTGTGGTTATAACCCGGGTAACCATGACCCGGTACTCTTTTAACCCGAAATGGACCCGCGAGGTGTTTTTTTAATCTCAGCCGTGAGATTACAATGGACGGCCGAGATCAAATTCCCGAATGGAGGCTACTATCCAGGATCCTGGATCAGATCCTTATTGTGTATATATATATATATATATATATATATATATATATAGGATCAACTTCTAATGAGGGATCCCTCATTTTATTTAAAATGAGGACCTCATGCTTTCCGACCAAATTTCGATGATCCGAACCGTTAGATGTGTTTAAAATGTGTTTTTAAGGTCCACCGCGAGGATTCGTCCAAAAAAATACCCATAAGGGCTTCATCCGATCAGTTTTTGTTAAAAACGTGATATATAGTGTTTTTAACAAAAATTGATCGTACGAAGCCCTTACGAGTATTTTTTTTGGACGAATCCTCGCTTTGGACCTTAAAAACACATTTTAAACACATCTAACGGTTCGGATCGTCAAAATTCAGTTCAGACAGTGGAAAAATTGCTTGGTCCTCATTTTATTTAAAATGA
The DNA here is from genome assembly GCA_020921065.1 of Vaccinium darrowii. Classification (NCBI taxonomy): domain Eukaryota; kingdom Viridiplantae; phylum Streptophyta; class Magnoliopsida; order Ericales; family Ericaceae; genus Vaccinium; species Vaccinium darrowii. The sequence goes on along the minus strand of CM037162.1, from coordinate 1,085,332 downwards.
GGGATCCCTCATTAGAAGTTGATCATATATATATATATATATATATATATATATATATATATATATATATATTGTCTTTCTAATTTTTTTCTTGATTCACATTATATTTTTGGATTAATCATTTATCTAAGTAAGAGAAGTCTAAAACAAAAATCAATGACAAAAAAGTTCAATAAGGACTTAAAATTACCAAATAGTGTCGTCTTCAAATAACTTTTTCCCAACTTGGTCCATTTTTTTTACTTCACAAATTTCTCTCATTGAGACGAAATGGTTAATTTTTTGCATTGTTCAATCGTATCCGTTGAGATCTTTTGAATGGTGCAAAAAAATTAGTTTTTCAAAAAGTAGTTAATTTTTGGAAGTGAAAATGACACAGGTAGGGCCGGTCCTGATAAGTCAAGAAACTTTTTTTGTTGTTTGCATTTAATTTTTTTTATTGCTCATCGAGATGAACAAATAAGTCAAATAAATTGGCAAGAAACAAACAAATGCAAAAATAAAATAAAATAGAAGTCACATGAAAAAGTAATAAGTTCTTAATCATGTGGTCACATGTTCGAATCTCATAGGGGTCAATCATCTCAAATCTTGAGTCACTATGGGTTATGCCCTATCATTACCTTCAAGGTCCTAGAATTAGTCGAAGTGCGTGAAAACTGATCCGGACATCTATTTATAAAAAAATAATTAATTAATGGAGAAATAAAATACGATAAATAGTGTATATAATAAACGGTCCCTGATAAACATGCTTGTGTATAATTTTACACTCAATTTCAATTAGGGATCATGAGATAAATAGATGTACTTCAACAGATGAAGGCTACTGATCCAAAAATTGGACGAGGCTAGTTTGGTCATGCAAAGACTTAAATTCTAGTCAACATCGTCATTTTTGGAAAGTACCCTATCTTGTCATGTACAATGGGAATCAAAAGTACTTTTAGGACAATAAACTCATCACCCATTAGGTGAGTATATAGCAAAACCCTTTATAAAAATAAAAGATCAAAAAATGAGCACATAAACTTAGACAAAACTTTTAGAGTATGGTTTACCATGACATTAACAAATCTTAAATGATCGAGATGGTTTTATCGATGCTTTTTTTAAAAATATTTCGCCACAACGGTTAAAAATAAAGAAAATAAAAAGATAAATATTCAAATAAAAAAAATTCTTTCTTAGTTTTGAGCGGGGTTAGCAAGGGCACGTGACTCTGCGTGCCTCCTGATTTGTTCCTCCCTATGTATTTGTTAAAAAAAGAAAAATCATATGACCCTTTATAATTTTGAATTTGTACGATGCACGAGTCCATAAGTTTTTTCATATCTTATACTTATTAAATGTACTAGATACGGGGCCTCGTGCGTTGCACGAGTTTTATGCCCGTGCACTGTTTTCTTAAAGGTTTGGGTCAGAGCTTTGTAAAACGATTTGTTTTAAGCTTATAAAATGGAAGGTATTGCTTAGGTAATCAAATGAAAGCTAAATAGGCAGAGAAATATTCCTAGCTGAATAAGAGAATGCAACAAGGTGAACTAAAATGTTTTGCAACTGCTTGGAAGTCTCAAATGCTTCTTAGCTTTTGAGAAAGAGAAGAATCATTTGTGTGTATTAGGAGCATTTCCCAGCTAAAATGTCAGATGGGGAGGCGAAATTTGTCAATAGATAGGTAAAAAGCCAAAGGTTAGCAAGTTTGTGTGGTAGGGATTTGTGTTGGTTACATATTTAAAAGGTGATTAATATGTAATGCACAAAATGGATTTCTTTTATGTGTACTGAACCAAGTACTTTTTTGAACGGATCCAACTACCCGTAAAGAACCAAATGTCCAAAAAATGCACGGATCTTGTTCGGGGACCCACTTTTGGGTCCCACAACTCGATCAGAACCGTTCATTATTCTTAGAACATTTTTTCGAGGGGCCCCAAAAAATTTCAGCTCAATTAGACTGTTAGAAGTGCTCGAACCAAAGTCCCACCGTTTCAATCAATTTTTTTTTGCTTGATACAAAATCAAAGGGCAAATTCGCCCCAAATTGGCAAATTGGCATGCCAAAAGTGGAAAACCCCTCTCATAGAGGGGCCTCTCGGGTTTGGATGAAACAGGTTTTTTTTTATATGAATAATGATGTTTAAGACAGAGACATTAAGGGTGGACACAAAATGTTATTTGAGGGCAAACATATATGTAGTAAAAAGATAACTAACAAAGGAGCGTGTTGGGGAAAAAAAAGAAAAAAGATTGAGTCCTAAATTAGATAAGTAGAAAAAGAGTTGGACCTTATACAATTGGATGGGCTTATTAATCTTTTTGGTCCCTAAAATATTGAGCGGGTCTCATTTTAGTTCCTAATGTAAACATTGCCGACATTTAGTCGCCAATGTTTTAAAATCTGTATCAATCAAGTCCCCAAAACCGTTAAAATGAGGAACATTTAACATGTTTTGAAAAAGGAAAGTTAAAAAAAATTATTTTAAAAGACATTTTTCGAGGGAAAACCTTTTTGAATTTCATTTTAAAAAACTTTTTTTTTTTGGTCTTGTACCACCACCACCACCTAGGGATGGCAACGGGTAGGGTAAGGATCGTGGGACCCTATTCTACCCCTGATCCCGAATTGGAAAGTTCTTCCCCATCCCCACCTCCATACCCAAAAGAGATAAGTGTTAAAAAAGAGAGAGGATAAAATCTAATTTATGTGTCATGTACTAACAAAAACAACCATTAAAACAAAATATAATAGAAAGTTGCAAAGAAACAATAGTCTACCAGGATTATATACAATTTTAATTTGGAACAATATACATAAATTATACCTATATGCATACTTATATATACGCATATATACATATATATTTATATACTACTATATGCCCTCATATATACATACATTCATAAAAATATGTATACAATTTGAAACGGGGCGGGTACAGGTATTCAGAGACAGGTATCACAAAATCATACCAGTTCCATTTTCAACCGAGGATTCTTTAAGTTCTACCATACCCGCTCCTATTGGATGAAAAATCAAATAATATCCGCCTCCAAATAGTCGGGGGTGGGATGGGTATCCATCGAGTTTGGGAAAATTGCCATCCCTACCACCACCATTCCTTCTTTCCCTTCCCTTCCATTTTCTCCAGCTCCATCACCTCCTCTGCTCCTTCTCCCTGCCACTGCAAAACCCTCAAGAAAACCCATTCATCCCTTTGCAAATCACGAGGAACACACAAAAAGATAGATAGAGGTTTCAAAATGATGTGTATATACACACACACATATATAACGGGGTTAGGGCAATGGGGCTGATTTCAATGAGTTCGAGAAAGCATGGAGAGAAGAGAATAAGGTGGCGGTCGGAGGTGGCGACGTACATGCTGAATTTGGGGGTAGAGTAGTTTCAGATTTGCACAAATGAAAGAGAGAGGAAAGATGTGCAAAATACCCGAAATGCCCCTCATTTTAACGGTTTAGGCTCACGGTGCTAATTTCGAGGACATGATTGATACAAGTTTTGAAACGTTGGGGACTGAATGTCAGCAATGTTTACATTAAAGACTAAAATGAGACCCGTTCAATACTTTGAGGACCAAAAAGGTTAATAAGCCCGATTCGATGACTTACCACTTGCAAGGCTTAGCCTTTTTAAGTGGATATGGGTCATTCAATATATATTGGGTCCATGTGATGTGATGGACTTCGTGGATACTTCCTAACGGATTGGTACTATGCGCAAATGGGAAGAACCTCAGACAGATCGGATTCTAAATAAGTGGTATTTGAGCCAATGGCTGCCGATCTATGGGCAGACTCTCTTGGAAGCATCGGTGGTCGTGCGTTTGCATGGAGACTCTTGCGGCCCGATTGGATGCCAGATTAATTTTCGGGGTATTATATATGGAGGGGGTATAAGATAGTAGGGGGTAATAAATATGGATCGAGGGTAGCCCCACAGTGATATGACATTTATGGAGGGGGGATTAAGTAATACTTGGTTTGAATATGGGGAGAATAAATAGTACTTGGTTTGGATGGTAGTTTAAATGGGGGTATAAGGATATAAAAAATTGTCAAAAGACCAAATTGGCCTTGTGCGTGCCCATATTACAATTCATGCGTTTGTTACTTAATCAAATACAAAACTTATTAATTTATTACCTTTGTCAACAAATAAACTATAATAACTAATTGCAATTTTTTTTAAAAAAAATAATAATTTTTTTTAAAAAACTTATTATATATGACAACGTTTTTTTTTTTAAAAAAAAAATTTGGCAAGGTATATGTTAAAATTAATTGTAATTTCCACATGGAGAGAGAAATAGGCGAATTAAATGATGAGTACCATCCAGAAATGAAGAAAGAGATTTAAAGTTTAATTTTTCAATGTACCATCTTCTACCTTTCCCTTGGTTAAGTCTCCACAAATCCATTATGTCTCTCATATTACGTTCCTGTCAAGATATTAGCTTTTACAAATCCACAGTGCAAAAATCCATCCTTAAGCTGTATCCTGTAGTTTACTGCCTATGAAGAAACTGCTATCACAGAATTATGCAGAAAAGGATTACATCAACATATGTTCTTTCTTCTTGGTCCTCTTCAACAGGAACCGTAATGAAAAAAAAAAAAAAAAAAACGTAACATGATTAGTACGGAATACAGATGAAGTCCGGGAAACATGCTTCTCTTGTTCGGCGGGCGTACTGAGGATTCCTTGGCAATCAACAAGGTATTGGGCCAAGAGGGAGAGGGGTATTATTTTGGGCATTTTGGTAAATTGACAGGGGGTATTAGCTATTAGGGGGTGTTAAATATGGACACCCCCTAGGCTATCCATAAATAACACCCTTGCATGGGTGGGTGATATTTAGTCCGGGTGATAAATAACACCCGTGCACTTTTTGTTGGCAAACCATTCCATATGTGTGGGTCCGGGCATAAATAACACCCTCCATATTTATGCCCCCCTTAACGCCCCATCCAAACGAGCCGTTGGTGGAGTAAGAAAATCCATTGTAGCTTTCTTGGAGCAGGAAAATTCTTATGCATGTTGCCAGCACCGGCATCATTGAGCGCTGCTTCAAGGTACAACTTGTTACCGTAATTACGAAAACCTATTCTCTTTTGAAGGGTGAAAGCTTGGAATGAGAGACAGGAGAAAGGATAGAAAAGGGTTGGTGGGTATTTTAGAATTTTGTAGTATTTTAGAATTTTGTAGAAGAAGTTTAAAAATTTAAATTTTCGGAGCAGACTCAAATGTTTGGATGGTAAATATGCTGGTGGGCCACATCTTGCTATCAACCTCTCTCAAAGCATCTTGCTATCTCACCCAGACCGCCTTAGCCAGACCCTTTTTTTTAAAGATTTGGAATATTTATTTAGGCCCATCGGGTTGGGTAGAATTGACTTTTTAAGCCAGTTTAGAAAATCAATTGGGCTTGAGAATATTTCTTAAAATCAAGTCTGGCTCAGCCCGACCCATATAAAATAACGATAACGATGGTCGTTATATATTTACACTATCAAAAAAATGTTAAGAAGGGAAAAAACCACTGCCATACTTATATATACTAGGTACATTGCTTCGTGTGTTGCACGAGTGTGATGCCCGTGTGTTTGTGGAATGATGTGGTATGGGAAATTTTGGAATGCGTAGGTGGTGGAAATTGGTGTAGAAAGTGTGCTGTTTGTTTAGGGTTTTTTTGCTTATAGTTAATTTTTGATAAGTAAAGTTAAGGTGGACAGATGAAATAGAAATCAAAGTGTGTAAAAGTGATATGATATAGCATGACTAAGGCTTAGTTTTCCTTTTGATTTTAGCAACTCAATTGCTAAAATCAACTATGATTTTAGCAAATGAGTTCAGGTGCTAAAATCTTTGCTAAAATCATAACTATTTCAAATCACAAAATTAAGTGGTTCCGTTTATCGTTTTTTGATTTTTTTTCACACCGAATTAAAGTACACGAGGAGTACTTTAATTTGGTGCGAAAAAAAATCGAAAAATGATACATGGAATCACTTCATTTTTTTATTTCAAAATCATGATTTTAGCACCTGTTAAACTCGTTTGCTAAAATCATGGTTGATTTTAAACGGAAAACTAAGCCTAATAGTCCACATCCTGCCTTGGATAGAACGGTTGAAGCCGGGCTGGTAACATCTAGATAAAAACATAAAATTTAAATATCCATATCAATAAATTAGAATGAATATGATAAGTATATGTACATAAATTACAGCAAAACCTCAGGTGAATAAAGAGAAGGCAAACGCATTAGAAACCAACAACGCATGGAACACCTACAAAAAAAAAAAAAAAAAAACATAATAAATACAAAAAAGTGTAATAAAATTAGCAGAACATTTGACTAATAAGCAAACAATTTTCAAAAATATAAATCATATAGTACCTGCAACACTATACCGGAGAAACGAATAGTATATAACTGATTCAATCCATTTAACGAAATCCCGTTTTAACTGCCATTTAATTGATTTGACCGAGTACAAGTTCCTCTCTATAAGTCACAGACAAAGTCAAAGTCCCTTCCATACAAAAGATGTCTTGTTGCCCTATCGATTGATCTACGAACGCTGCTACGCGCACCCCAAATGCACCCCACCACATCCCGACAGTCTATTTCAGGAATCGACGTTTCAGATTTCAAATGAATTCTGACCGTCCATTTCACGAATCGACGTTTCAGATTTCAAATGAATTCTTACCGGTAAGAATTCATTTGAAATCTGAAACGTCGATTCCTGAAATGGACGGTCGGGATGTGGTGGGGTGCATTTGGGGTACGCGTCATGGGGTACGCAAATCATTTTCGTTGATCTACCAACATTTACCCTGTCTCCATCAGCAGTGAATGCATAGTAAAAAGCCCCATGTGCGCTTAGATGAGGTGGGTGTTTCTCAGGATCCCAAGAAACAAATGGAGCTCGAACAATCATCCTGATTTCTCTTATACTCTGCTCTGTTTAGATTTCACAAACAGTAATACACAAATAAATCATCTGATTTACAGACAATAAAAAATCCAGTGCGTACCAGGCAGAATACAATCTGCAGAGTTTGGTATTTCTTAGTTTCAAGCTCAATGGAATCATGTAATACCTAAATATATAAAGGATATAACTGAGACGTGCAACAGACACAAGTGCAAATAATTTAAAAGAGTTAAAAGCTAAAAAAATAATCAATTTATACACTGCAAATAATTTGTGCTATTCAATCCCTGCTTTCTAAATTACAAGCTTCTTCTCATAACGCATAGTAGGTATTTGCATGCGCCCCCTGTTTTTTATGATCATTAATTCAAACACAAATTTTTTTCACAAGAAAATAGCAAGGAAAAATGAAACTCATAGTTCACCCTATGTTTATTGTTGTTCATGCGCTATATCTAGAGCAACTATGGCAAAAGAGAACAGCAGACCTACCCAAAAATGAAACTCATCACTGAAACGAAACAACAAAGCATCTGAACGCTGAACTATGAATCTAAAATCAAATCAACAAATCGTAAGAAAAATGAACAGCGAAGTACTCACGAACTCTAAAATCGTAAAGGAAAAACTATTAATCAAATCTAAATCAACAATAAACTAAAAACCCTAAAGCATGTTATTTTCTGTAAATAAGCAAGACTCGAAACACTCACCACCTCTCAAATCTGGAAATAAGCAACAATCGAAGCACTCACCAGTTCTGAAATCTGAAAATCGAGAAAAGGGACGAAGCTTTCCTCCGAACAAGCTTTCTTCGAAAAGATCAACAAGGAACCCCAGAAAACCTCTGCAATAAACTCATCAGATTCTCCATTATCTATACCTGATCCTCAACCACCATAGCCAAAACATCCCATTCGTATTTATCCGAATACACTGAGCGATCTACAATATTTCAACACCTCCGTACTGTGCAGGGCGCGAGACTCAAACCCCTTCAAAAAATGACAAAAACAAAGCTGTAAAAACAAACAAAAGGGGATATATCGGGATTTTTTCGTACGATCAGGAAGCCTGGCCACTTCAGTCTTTTAAAAAAAACCATTAAAATTACCAAAACCCCATTCAATGGCACATAAATAACCCCAAAACCAACACCCATTATTGCACGCCGAGGGACAAAATTGTCCCAAATTGCCAAATTGACCATGCCCATTTTGCAAAAACCCTCTCATATATAGCATCCAAACCCTCTCATATATAGCATCCTTCGGTATGGATATAGAATACCATTTTGCTCAAAGCATATATACATATAGAGTAATGCTACGGTGTGCACCATGCCTTTTGGCATATGGTGTGCAATTCGTATATATAGCCACAAAATCTCATATAAGTCCACAAAATCTCATATTGACGAAAGTAAACACTCATATTGGAAATTACAAAAATAAATATTGGAACACCAAAACCCAATAAAAAGGGCCACAAAATCTCATATACATATGAGAAAATTTTGGAATAAAAAAATCAAAAAAAATGGCAACCGGTTGGTCACCGGGCCCACCGCTTGAAAAAAAAAATCCATATGAGATTTTGTGACTTTCAAAATGAGTGTTTGTGAAAGAAAATATGAGACTTTTGTGGTCCACTACAGTCCAAAAATTGTTAATAAATTTTATATGAGAATGTGTGGCTGAGTATATGAGATTTCGTGCTTATATTTATTTTTGTGGGTAAGTATATGAGACATGTCACTATCAATACACAGCAATATTTTTGGACTGTAGTGGTCCACAAAAAACTCATATATTCCTCCACAGGTACTCACATTTTTTAAACCAAAAATTCTCATATCAAATGACTTTTTATATGAGTGTTCTTCGAAGTGTATATGAGAAATCTCATATATGACTCAATGTAGGCTAAAATATGTATTTCTGTGGCACCTTATATGAGACATGTCACATCAATATATATACACACAATATGTATCACATTTTCACTATAGTCCAAAACTATCATATGAGATTTCGTGGCATGTTTTATGAGGTTGACTTTTGCCAATATGACATTTTGTGGCTCTTTCGAATTTTTGTGGTAATTTTATGAGCATTCGTGGCTTCATATATGAGATTTTTGAAACCCAAAACGTTATATGAGAGATCACCCAAGGTTTTATGATTTTTTTTTGGCTCTCCATATGAGAGAAAGATGACCGGTATAGGGGGTCACCTTTTGCATATGTGGCGCAATCTCGGTCGTTGATCTGGTCAAAGTTGCATACGGTGTGCCCTTTCATATTTTCAGCCACAAAATCTCATATTTGACCCCAGAAAAACTCATATTTGTTGTCACAAAATCTCATTTTTGGGCAAAAAAGAGGGGTGTACATTGTAGCATGCCTCATACATATATATTCCTTGGTCTTGGAAAACTATTATTATTATTATTGTTATAAATTCTAAATTAAGAAGTATGGATGATTAATTTATACTTGGGTACTATAATTTAGAAAAATAAACCAGTTAGTTAGACGGACTTGAGAAATGGTATTTTAAGAGGGTCGGGTATGAAAATATTAAATGAAGCTCGATTATTAATTGGTCAGCTTGGATATACACCAGTCTCATTATTATTTAGTATAAGCTCAACCCGAACTCGACCCGACCCATTGTATGCGCACCCCTATCTCCAACCAAATACTCTATACTTGAGAGTATTAAAAACAATACAATTTTTTCAAAAAGTGATTATGAAGGAATTCACTACTCATGCTTGCTATAACCCATAAACTATTTTCTATCTCTATTTTCCAAAAACTCACTTTAAAATTCAAATATTTCTCTCTAAAATTTGAATTTTTATTTTTCAAAACATTTTGAAAATAAGTTAGGATTGATCTCATTTTGAAGATAATAAGATTATCTTTTGAATGGTATGAATTTTATGGCAAATATATGTGCAAATTACAAGTTATACTTATTTCAATTAATTTATCACATCATCTACTCTTATCCACCTACTTTCCTACACTTATATGCGAACTATTATACAAAGCCCCTTATAACATATTCACCTTTTATCCACTCTTTTTCCTTATTCACCTAAAACTTTATTCGCTTGACAAAGGCCTTGAGGGTGTCCAAATCTTATCCACTGCCCTTATTACCGAAAGACCCCTGGCCCCACCACTTCTACCCTACTAGAGAGAGAGAGAGAGAGAGAGAGGGAGAGGGGGAGCTATTCTCAATTTTGTTTGTTTCAAATATGAAAATCAAAGAAGCAATCTCATTGGCCGTTCGAAGTCTACGGGTTTGGATGAATAAATTTCATTATTGTTCGAAGAAGTTTCATAGTCTCCGATGAGCTCGAACTCGACGATAGTCTCCGATGAACTCGAACTTGATCGAATTTGTTATTTGTTGAAATCTTTTTCTCTTTTTTTTATTTTTATTTTTTATCAACATGTCGTTTCACCAAACGCCCTAACGTAAAGATTTCACCACAAAATACAAGAATGAACCAAAACTACCAAAATCTAAGACATGAGCTGCAACAGTACATAGACTCAAAAGGCTCGTACTGCAAAAGCAGACCAAAAATAGGTGTCGACATAGGGTCTGTCCTCGATTTAGCATTAAAAGATCCCTAAGGGACACCTAGATCAAACCATTAGCAGAAAACACAGATGAAATTTCAATAAAAACCCCACAAAGGGTGAGATAGTCCCACAAAGGGGGTAACTTCCTAACAAGGGAACAAAAAGGAAAAACAAAAAACAAGAAAAAAAAAAGAAATTACAGAAAAGAGAAAACCCCCACTGTTAAGGATGTCGCCAGAAACTGCCGTGCCGAAATCTGGTGACTTATTTGCTAGTGGACCTTAGCCATGCCACCCAAGCTCCATCTTCATTAGTTCTGACCCACCTCTGATTTTTCCCAAATGGATTGGATGTGATGGAGGATGGGGGAGGTGGAAATTGAAGAAGGGAAGGGCGGGAGATGGATTTGGAAACAGAGGGGATGTAAGCGAATTCACCACACACACAATAATGGAATACGAAAACTGTAAAGAAATCAACACAGGAATTTACGTGGTTTCTCGAAACTGGGTACCTCCTCGGGAGCGAGCGAGTCTTTTTATTATGACAAAGTTGACAAGGGTTTTTACAATAGAGAGTATTTATAAGCCCTATTCTATTCCAACCCTAATTTTTCTGTACCAGATGCCAAGTTCCACGCTTCTCTGCTTGGCATCTGGTCTTCATTAGAACTTCTTTGTACCTCTCCATGTGAGCCACAAGTTTCAACAGGGGAGATGGAAGAGATGAGTGTAGAAAAAGCAAAAAGGTGGACGTGGGTGGCTGGAGAGGAAAGAGAGGGTCAAAAAAATAAAATAAAAAACAGCAAACCCTACCCTTTTTTCTTAGGGGGTGTTCCACCAACAAAAAACAGTTTTTTCCAAAATCCGAGACAGGTCATTCTCTCACAATACATCACATAAAAAACCGTGAAAAACTAATTTTTTCAAAAAATCACCTTAGTGGAACACCCCCTAAAAGAGAGAGACAGAGCGAGAGACTAAATTCCTTTGTTGAAATCCGAGAAGTCGATTTTGGAAATCTGGAATTTGTTGAAAATGACTAATAAGTGAGATGATTATGAGTAGGATTTCTGAAATATGAACTGGACCGAGTGATTTCTGATTCCTATACTTTCGAAAATTTGAAATTTGATGCATCATGGCTGATGAATAGAATTTATTGTATCCGGAATTTCTGATTTTAGGATTTGGATTATTTTGGAAGGCTTTTATTAATATGTGCCCTAGAGGCACATGATAATGATCAAATGAGACCACTAAAGCTATTAATATAGAAAATAGCGACAAATCATTAATATGCCAGACAATAGCCCACTAATAGGAAAACTTATGTTTTGTGAGACCAAAATAGCCTTTGGCTTTCTCTCCATCTTTTCAACTTATTCCCTTCATTTCTCAAGCTTCCAATTTCACGAATGGAAGAAAAGGGTTGAAATATTGTTTAATTTGAACCAAAGTTCAAGGTAATTTTCTCCATGGATAGTCCAAAAAAGATACTTAGAATTTCTTTCTTTCTTTACTTCAGAATATTCAGCTATATGCTATCGATTTGTTTACCCTTTATAGTTCACCTTGGCGAGGGGAAAAAAAAAATCTAAATTTGGAAAAAACACAAAAAGGAAAAAAAGGAAACCGCTTTTTTCATTTTTCTTTTTGGGAAACATTTGTGGTATATTTATCAGTTTGTCGACTTCACTCTTGCATGTATAGAAAATGAAAAACCAAAAAGGATTCGGCCATTTACGTACATACTAATAGAAGATGAAGAAAGCCCAACCTTCTGAGCTTACAAAAGAGGGAAAAGGCATCTCTCAACCAATAGGATTTTTTTTCCAGAAAATTGGTCTAAAGGCCAAATTTGGGGCTTTAAATGATGTTTAGTCCAGCCTAACTTATTTTAATGTTTCTAATACATTGATAGGAAATATTTGATGGCTCAAGGACAACACTAGACAAAAATACCCTTAATGAATCATTCCACTCATGCTCACCATGCGGAAGAATCTACTGCGCGCAAAAGCAAAAGATAGGTTTTTTACGTTACTGTTTGAAAGCAAAAGATGGGTTTCTCTCTCATGTTGATTAACGAACCTAGGAACACGCATTAGTGACTAGCAGTGAAAGCGACAGGTCCTATGCGTGGGTCTCTCTCTTTCTTTCCCGTCAGTCTCTCTCTCTCTCTCATGTGTGGGTCATGGATGCGTGGGACAAAATTTATCTCTTTCTCTTCAATTTTTGGGGTGAGTTCAATTTTTGGGGGTTTAGACTATTTGGGGTAGGGTATAGTGAGTTTAGGCATTTTAGGTTTAGGCACTTAGGGTGCGTTTTCCATTATAGGGTTTTAGCTGTTTCGGCACTTTTATAGGGTACCCTAGTATTTTAAGCACTTTCATAGGGTACTCTAAGGTTTAGGGTGCACTTTCTAATTATAGGGTTTTAGTGGTTTAGGCACTTTCATAGGGTACCCTAGGGTTTTAGACACTTTCATAGGGTACCCTAGGGTCTTAGGCACTTCCATAGGGTACCCTGAGGCTTAGTTTTAGGCACTTTCATTAGGTTTGGGGGTTTAAGCACTTTCATTGGCTAGTGGGAGCATTTTTTGAATGTGTAAGTGATTTGACCTTTTGGCATTAAAGAAAAAGTTGATGTCCTTATTGAAGTAAAGACCCCTTTACTATGTCTTTCCCAAAAACGGACCCTTTTTTTTTTTTGAGTTTGGTTTTTAATTTGTTGAAATTAATTATAGGACTGACGATTGGATAACAGGATACCAAACAAATACTCATGCAGGGCATTTCCGTCCAATATTGAAGAAGTTAATTTTTTCAAGAACAGAATTTATTGCTTCACTTCTAACCTTACATTCCCCATAAATACTGGGGTCAACTAAAGGAGTTAATGCATGTCTAACATATGCCCTTAGGGCACATATTAACAAGACCCATTTTGGAGCCATTTTGGAAATCTGGAAATCTGAAATTTCGAAAATCTGAAATTATGGAAATGGGATACATATGATCAGAATTTGGAGTATTTTGGAAATCTGGAATTACCAAAATACTAGAATACAGAGTTGATTAAAATTTGGAGTACTTTGGAATTTTGGAAATAGGATGCAGACAACAGAGAGATGATTAGAATTAGGAGTATGGCAATTTTGACTTGCAACCGTGTCTGACTTTGGCGTATTCGGTTTTGCACGGCGTTGATTAGTCTCACGCTTGGGTTCACGATTTTTGACTCCAATAACGATAAGTGTATAATAAAAGTCTTCAACATAGATCCAATACATTCGCTGGCGGCTCCACATACTCAAGCGTGAATGCCATCTTCAGTGTAAAAATATTTGAACACCCAAGCTAAAAATATTTGAACACCCTACCAAAAAAATTTGAACAGTTAACCTAAAAAAATCAGCCCACAAACCAATCCAAGGTAAAGAACCCGAATAAAAACCATAAGAGTTTCTATAGCTTCCCATAGATGTTCAATTAAACAACCTGAACACTTCTACATTTTATATTACATGTAATAATTTCCAAATGTTAATCAAAAACAGTTTTGACACTATCACCACCCGATAATTTTATCTTGAGTTTTTTTGAACACTTATTCCTATAACGTGAACATATATCCATCAATCCAAAAAATTGTACATTAGCTAAAAATAAAGTACATACTCTTAATGACAAAATTAAAAATATAGAGAGAGCAAAAAGTATATACTGGTATGGATTTCGTGCTCTGGCTATTCTCTGAACAACAATCAATTTTATATCTATAGAAAATAGAAGTATATGTCAAAATAAAAATCCGTGTGAACATATTCGCCAAATAATTTCCTACAATAAAAACTACTGTGTTTATGTGTTGATTTAATTTTGCTAGCCCTAAAAAATAAAATTCGCCTAGAACATGCAATTGTGACATATATATTATGTATTTTCGATTATTTGATCTCATTATTCAAAAAAAATATTTAAAAATTTGTGTATATAAGACCAGTTAATAGAACTAGCAAAGTTAAAGTAATTTTTGAATATCCTGTTCTAAATTCTTGGAGCCGCCACTGAATACACTCACGTAGTATGTAAAACCCATATATACTTACGTGTGAAATGTGTGTGAGCTCCACACACCATGTAACCTATCATTTTTGTTTTGTCTCCGGTAGATTATTTTTTGCATATTAGAGAAAGAGATCTCATAGAAAAGAGAAGGGAGAGATTATTAAGCAAATCAGAATTTTATGGGCAAAATGAAACATTTACGCAATTGCAAATCATTCAACCCCTCAAATTCCTCTCCTAAAAAGCCTTTAATCCTCCTAAAATAATCTCCTTCCAACCTTCTCTCTTTTAAAACATATTTCACAACGGAAAGACGTATAATTATGATATTAACAAATAACGTAGGCCCGTATATAATTTTCCGCATTTCTTATCATTAAATTAAAGACCCCAAATACTTATATTAAAACTCTATAATGAAAATTTTAAGCAAATAAATGAACCTTACGCCAATCTAAAGTTGAACATCTAAGGTTGTGTTTGATTTGAGTTTTGGTTTTTGGTAATGATTGGAACGAAAAATATAAATAATAATTAAAAATATGAGTTAATAATTTGAAAGAGATACAAAGAAAACTGAGAAAAAATATTTGAAAATAAAAATAATGATTGAATAATAAATGAGAAAACCAAATCTTGAAATCAAAAACCAAAAGAAGTCATAATTCTCCACTGGCTGCTCACTGATTATTTTTGGGTACACGGCTGCCCAACTTGTGAAGTGATTACCTCATCGAAAGGTGTGATACTTATTTATCTAGAGAAATGATTCTAGAAACAACTTGACATAAGGCTTACATATGATCTTGCATCACCCTTTAGAAGATGATGATAAAAATGCGACCATGTGAACCTCAGCCACCCATATCAGATTCCCCTGTTTTCATCTACTCCTACAAGCCCTCCATTATTACTCACCCCAAAAAATATACATACAATTTAGCACAACAAAACAAAACAAAACAAAACCTCCATAATTTATCTATATAAACAACCATTTGCATCTCTCCATTTCCAAAAAAACCCATCTACGAAATGGATCAAAAACCCCACATAGCCATCCTTCCCTCGCCGGGAATGGGTCACCTCATCCCACTCGCCGAGTTCGCCAAGCGACTCGTTCTGACTCACGACTTCTCCGCCACCTTCTTGATCCCAACCGACGGCCCTTTACCCAAAGCCAATAAATCCTTTCTTGACTCTCTTGCTCCCACCGGCATATCCTACGTTCTCCTTCCGCCCGTCAATTTCGACGACTTGCCCGATGACGATCGGATCGAGACCCGGATTTCCTTAACCGTGACCCGCTCCCTCCCTTCTCTCCGGGACGAGTTTAAATCACTCGTTTCGGGTCACCGGGTCGTGGCCCTTGTCGTTGATTTATTCGGTACTGACGCTTTTGATTTGGCCATGGAATTCCACGTTTCTCCCTATATCTTCTTCCCGTCCACAGCCATGACCTTGTCGTTGTTCTTTTACTTGCCAGAGCTTGACTCCTCTGTTTCTTGCGAGTACAGGGATTTACCCGACCCGATTAAAATTCCGGGTTGTGTTCCGATTCACGGGAAGCACTTGCTGGACCCGGTTCAGGACCGAAAGAATGAGGCCTACAAATGGGTTCTTCACCACACGAAACGGTATGGCTTGGCGGAGGGTATTATGGTCAATAGCTTCAAGGAGTTGGAAGGTGGGGCAATTGGCGCTTTGCAAGAGGAAAAACCCGGTAAACCGCCCGTTTACCCGGTCGGGCCACTCATACAGATGAATTCTGGTGGCGGGGATGATGGGTCGGGTTGTTTGAGTTGGTTGGATTGTCAGCCACCTGGCTCTGTTCTGTTTATCTCGTTTGGGAGTGGTGGGACCCTCTCATGTGATCAGCTCAATGAGCTTGCTTTAGGATTGGAAATGAGTGAACAGAGGTTCATATGGGTTGTTAGGAGTCCAAGTGATACAGCTGCTTATGCCACTTACTTCAGTGTCCAAAGCAAAAATGACCCTTTTGCTTTTTTACCAAAAGGGTTTGTAGACAGGACCAAGGGGTATGGTCTACTGGTACCATCTTGGGCACCACAGGCTCAAATCCTCAGCCATGGCTCCACCGGAGGGTTCTTAACCCATTGTGGTTGGAACTCGACGTTAGAGAGCGTGGTTAACGGTGTCCCGTTAATTGCTTGGCCACTGTATGCAGAACAGAAGATGAATGCTGTGCTGTTGACTGAGGATGTTAAAGTGGCGTTGAGGCCGAAGCCTGGTGAAAATGGTCTAATTGGACGAGTTGAGATTGCCAAAGTCGTGAAGGGTCTAATGGAAGGGGAAGAAGGGAAGCAAGTTCGATCCCGGATGAGAGACTTAAAAGACGCAGCGGCAAGGGTGATAAGCGATGATGGGTCTTCGACGAAGTCGCTCGCTGATTTGGCACAGAAGTGGAAGAACAAAATTACTAGTAATAAAAATTGATTAGGATGCGTAATTGCGTTAGTGTTTATCTCTATTTATTTCTCCTTTGTTTTCTTATCCTATTGTCATAAGTCCTTCTACAAGCTTGTATGATCTTTATGGTATGGAAGTGGCACTTATTTTAAGTCTTTTTGGTTTTCTTTGTTGCTATGATTGAAGAGAATAGTAGGTGAGAGATGGTTGTATCCATAAACATGAAGCACGAGGCAACAGCCAATAATGCTGGAGGGTTGGACCCCAGCCACTTTGATATTTTGATGAGCTTGCAATAGGTGGTTGCCAAATGGCATTAAAGAAGTTGGTGGTGGCTGGCATTGACGGCCATTAACATTCAATCATACAACATATTGGATTTTGACGAAAAAAAAGGTTATCTAGAATAAGATTTGGGAACCCCCTTTAATCTTTTTTGGGTTTTTATCTTAATTGTTATTTTCATTATTTTATAGTATGTAGGGAAAAAAGAGAGAAAATAAAATTGCAACTTCGGTTATAAATTAAAATCTGACTTTATGCTCAATGTCCCATCCACTGAGAAAATTTGTAGTAAAATAACTAGTATTAAGACGAGAATAAATTATTCGAAGAAGAAGTGGTGGTGGTTTTGATTTGAAAAGTTATGCCAAAAGTTTGCAACTATTACATAACTTTAGACAACAATGATGATAACATATGAACAAATCAGTTAATACGTCAGTTTTGTGAATATCATCTACCCTCAAAGTAGAGACTCTATCGAAGAAAACAATTCGCCGTCTTTCTTAATTTTTTGGATGCCAACTTAATAATACAAACACAATTCTTATCATATTTGATTTTTTTTCCCTTCTAATTCCTAATATTATAAATTACTTCATGCATAAAATTAAAGCGATGAAAAATGAAAAAACAAGTAGTACGTACCAAAAGTCACGGGTGAAACACACTATGGAAAACCATAAACTAAAAATCTTAGGAAAATCATGGTAATTTAGCTTGGCATCTGCAAACTATATCAAACGTTTGGTACAAAATTCAAGAGGAGTACTTGGTGTCGGCTATGGCAGGTTGGTGATAATTTTGATATGCAATGGCTAACCTTATAGCTGGGACGATAAATATTAAAATATGATACAGGTTGCAACAATTTTTGGAGTATTCCAGATTTCTCGTAGCAATTGTCCATAAATCATGTTCCTACATCTCTGAACCACAAATTTTTTAGTTGGCATCGGCTATGGCAGGCTGGTGATAATTTTGATATGCAAGGCTAATCTTATCATATGCGATTTTTGCACCACAAATTTTTTAGTTGTGTTGTGTGTGAGAGAGACAGAACAAAATGATTGATGTTTTTTTTTGCAAGATAATAAGGTCTCCAATATTACCTTGTGTGATGTTTTACTTTAAGATGATAAGGATGGTTATTTTGCCAGCAAACGCTACAGGTCACATATTCAAGTTGATAGAGCCCAAGCGGACATTCAGGAGTTGACGGGTGCCGTAATTGAAATTTATTGGTCCAAATGTTTCAACTTACTAAAACCCACTTCACTTGTGGCCGAAAGAAAAAGTGTGTGCAAATATTGATGATCATATCAAATTTTTAACCTAGTAGATGAAATATTTTTTGTCTGAATATGTGCACGCATGTATGTGTACGCGTCATCTCTCATTTTTAACCTAGTACATGGAATATTGAAAATAACTGTAACTTTTAGTAGGCGTGATCATTAGGCATGCATGACATCAAGGCTCCAAGTCATAGTCCAACGTTTGAAAAAATGAGGTGTAAATTTACTCAAGAGTTCTTCTATTGTCAGCTCGCTGGGTTGACAATAAGTAAAAAAAAAAGACAAAAAATACACCTCCACTATATTTTTAATACATTTTAAAACACTTTCACAAACTTTTATACTTTTTTTTACACTTTTTAAACACTAATAGGAGTAATAGCCTATTGGGGTGATTTTAGAATTTTCCATTATTGCGTTGGCTTTATTCAATTTTTTTTTTTTTTTTTTGCATTTGTTAATTTTGCGTCTTTTTTTTTGTGTAGATTATTGGGCCTTCATGATGAGAGGAATCTAAAAAGTCAAAAAACAAAAATAAATACGAGTATATTTAAAAAGTTCACTAAAGACAAATAATCCAAATTTTTATGGATTATTGAATTATTTTTCTTTATTCTAAAAAATTTTAGATTAGTTAATAATTTTTTACTTTTTAGATTCCTCTTGTCGAAACGAACCAACAATACAAAAAAAATCGACGCAAACCCAAATAAACCATTTGGTTTATTTGGCCAAAGCACTTAATTAAGCATATCCGGTTTGGTTAGCAGTGCGTGCGATATAAATTGATATAAATTCGGTGACCAATACGTGTGAAATTTTTATAAATATGATTCCGTACTTCATTAAACAAACAAACAAGTTTAGTTGGTCGAAGTTTATTATTAGGTTTATAATTTAAACCTGATTCATTTAACAAAACTGATAGAATGAATCTGTCGTCGAAATTATTGTACAAACAAAAACACGTACAGGCAGCAAAAACAGAGTTATTCCCCCACCTTAATTTTATCTGTTAGGACCGAAGAAATTTCGGTACGGAATGTTTCTTCTTTTTTTTTAACAGGAGAAAAGCTTTCGCATTTTCGCATATTCAAAAAAGCCTAGCGGCACTTACAACGAATTCCATCCGAAATACACTGATAAAATATAGCAAAACAACCTAGAAAGCAAAAGACAATAACCAATTAAGCAGATTTACCCAAAAAATAACCAATTAAGCACTAAAGTAAGAGAGCAACCCCAATCCTCTAGACAAAAGCCTCTGCTCTCTAACACATATTGCAAAGCGTAAACGGATCGAATACGCGTCGCAAGTAAACTGAACCAAAGTCGGGTTTAGTGTGAGTCTAGTAGGAAGGAGAATAAACTCCTTACGGATCGTATAGACTAAATCAAATTATTAAACAGAAAAAGCCGATGGAATTCAGACACTAACAAAATAAAAACTGTACAACAAAAACAGAAAACAACTAGTCCTCTCAACAAAAACAGAGTCGCCCCAAGTCACACTGAGTTTAACCGAGTTAGAAAGAGTCGCTTCTCTGGGATAGACCCATAGCACTCCATAGCCGCCACCGATGGTTCTGGAGACTTTATTCGCTGGAGGGGGCCCGAGTCACCAAAGGTTCACCTCATCGTCACAGCCAGCCCAACTCCTTATACTTTGATATAAACTATTACCCGCAATCCTATTTTGATAGTCTGGTTTAGGGATTTCAATTTTTTACGGGAACAGAATGATTATATCGAAAAACTTTCCAATTATCTCATTTCAAAAAGGGACATTTACTATCAGGTCACTCTTGGATCCCATAATTACCATCAGGTCAAGCCCTCTCTCTCAACTCCCCAACCTGTATAAAAATGCCTAAATCATAGGATACCCTATGAAAGTGCCTAAAATTCTAGGGTGCCCTATGAAAGTGCCTAAACCACTAAACCCTATAATAGGAAAGTGCAGCCTAAATCTAAACCCTAGGGTACCCTATGACTAGGGTACCATATGAAAGTGCCTAAACCACTAAAACTCTATAATAGGAAAGTACACCCTAAACCTAAACTCTAGGGTACCCCATGAAAGTGCCTAAAATCCTAGGGTACTCTATGAAAGTGCCTAAACCACTAAAACCCTATAATAGGAAA
Organism: Vaccinium darrowii; assembly: GCA_020921065.1. Taxonomy (NCBI): domain Eukaryota; kingdom Viridiplantae; phylum Streptophyta; class Magnoliopsida; order Ericales; family Ericaceae; genus Vaccinium; species Vaccinium darrowii. The sequence goes on along the minus strand of CM037162.1, from coordinate 1,064,532 downwards.
GTGCACCCTAAACCTAAACTTTAGGGTACCCCTATGACTAGGGTACCCTATGAAGTGCCTAAAATCCTAGGGTACTCTATGAAATGCCTAAACCACTAAAACCCTATAATAGGAAAGTGCACCCTAAACCTAAACTCTAAAAAAGTGACTTACCTTAGTGGTAATTAAAAAAAATGACTTACCTAAGTGGTAATTAGACATCTATTTTCTAGATCTAGAGGTAATAATCCCTTTCAAAAAGTGATGTGATTGATGTAGGTAGTAGTATTTCACTTTAAACAAAAAGGTAATAATGGAATTTTATGGAAATGTATTCTGGGATATTCCAAAGTAGAATATGGTACTATCAAAATTGAATGGAGGTAGTATATTATTTAGCGGATTTGTTAGACTAGATAGTAAAGATGAAGAAAAGAATATAGGTAAACTCGTCAAACTGAGGGAAATGAAGGTCCTTTTTTTTTTTTTTTGGGCTCAACAGAGCGAAAAGAAAGTTGGAAACTTCGATCTCTCATGCTATTTGTATAAAAGGTAGCATAAAACCCGTGCATAGATAATAATTTTGATGATTCAATTAAATGACTTAGTGTGATGAACTTAATTCTAATTAAATTACATAAATGTATGTAGCTTAGTGAAATAAAATAATCGTTGGTCATTCATATATAATCCTAAAAAAATCAGTCTAAAAACTTTAAACTAATATCATAAAAATATCTTCAAATAGCAGTACCAATACAAAGTGGTTCCCTAAACTATTGGATGATTTTGAAATTTAAACTTACTCATTAATTAGTATGCCAATTGATGTGTATTTGGAATTAAAATAACTGATTGACTTCGTTTCTTATCTTACCTTGAGAGCTTTCCAAAATCATCCAATTCTCTTTCAAATTTGAAATTAACCAACCAACTATTTCCTTTATGATACTCAGATTTATGAATTGTTACCATTTTTCAAATACTCTATTTTTTTTTTTTAAAGTTTGAAATCAAAGAATGAAAGAAATTTAAAAATAAAATCATCGCCACTTGTTGCGCCCACGACCCTCCTCGCGAAAACCCATCCTGCAATACTATAATAGATATTCGGTAGTGTTTGTGAAATATGAGGAGATCAAAGGATAGATAGAAGACGTATTTTAAGAAGTAATTAAACGAGAAACATTTGGAATGCTATGGCGAGGAAGAAGTTGGTGGACCAGATGCGAACATAGAATACGAGTTCTATGGTAGAATATAAAAGTCCAAAGTGGCTAAGGCTTTGAACAGGATGAGATTGAGTAGGCTTGTGACCAGATGGTATTCTTATTGCAGTGTGATAAAGTCTAGGTGAAGTGGGGCTGTCCCAGTTAACAAAATTGTTCAACAAGATATTATGACTAAGAAGAAGCCTGACGAATAGAAGATTAAAGGGAACATTTAAAGTTGTAACAACCATAGAGGCATTAAGTTGATGAGTCATACGATGAAGTTGTGGGAAATAGTTATATTAAACATCACTTGATGATGATGACTACGGTGTCGAAGAAACAATTTGGATTTATGCTTGGGAGATTGACCATGGAAGCAATCTACTATCTATTAAGGAGATTGGTAGAAAAGTTTAGGGAAAAGAAGAGGAATCTCCATTTAATTTTCATAGACTTAGAAAAGACTTTTGATAGAGTGCCTACGGATGTTATATGGTGGGTTTGGAAGAGAAAGGAAGTGACAAATGGTATATCAAGAAAATAAGAGACATGTATGAAAGGGCCACCACTATGGTTGGATCACCAAGCAGGGAAACGAGTAAATTTTCACTATGATGAAATCTAAGATTTTCTCGATGTTCAAAGAACATGAAAGATCAGATAATCTTTGGCCAATACATAGGGTGACCAACTCGTGCTAATAGTGGTTTTTTTTTTTTCCCCCTTTTTGAAATACTTTAGAAGAAATTGGCATACCATAGCGAGGATGTTGATAATCTTGTTACTCATGCTATAGTTTAATCCAAAAAATTAATTGTTTTTACTGGTTTTGTTTTCAGAGATGTTTATTATATCCCCGTAGAGACTAAAAAGGCATATGAATGGCAAAGCAAAAAGGGGAAGAGTTATTTATGAATGATAGTAGTTGGAAATAATTTCACACTATGAATCTTTACAGATAAACTAACCAATGATATATGTAGAGGGACTAAAGTTGGGGGACACTGGCAAAATCCAACGGCGGTTTGTCGCAGAGCACTTCCTTGCTCAAATCTCTACTGCAAAAGTCCCCAAGTTTGGGGCCTAGACCAGCGGCAGAGGCCGGCGGCTGGAGAGAGAGGCGGCGCTTGACTCTTAGGTTCTTGCTGCTCAAATCCAGATCTGCGGCCAACGGAGCATCTCTAAGCTTAACCACCTACATATTCAGACTCCCTGGGCTGAGGGCTTTCATCCACTTCAGACCGTCCATTTTCCGGCTTGATTTCCCGGCGACTTTCCGGCAACTTTCCGGCGACTGTCCGGCGACCTTGTCGGAGCTTCTGCATGTTTCCTTTTCAAGGTACCTCTCTCTCCTTTTCTCTCCTGTATTGAGGGACAGTGAAAGAGTTGTTATGGGTAAGAGGAAATCAGTTACGAAGCTAACTCTACGGGACTTTCATGACCAAATTGACAATGCATTTGGGTATTCTGATATTGAAATTGTTTCTATTGAAGATGAGGAGGATACTTCAGTTGTGGCAAAAAATGTCGACGCAGTTGAATTGCAATTGCCTTTGGTTATAGCTGATTCTTGGCCGAAACTCGGCACTCCGGTCAGGGCATCTGTGAGTGGTGGAACTACTACACCACTCCAGAGTTCGACCAGGAGTGTGGCTACCACTGCTAAGAATCCAAATATGAGTGATGTATCTCCTCTTACTCTAGGGGATAAATCGGAAGATAAAACCAATCTAAATGCTTGGACAAATGGTAAGGTCTTACTTAACAATGAAGTTAAAACTGGTAGGCTAAGTAAACACCTTAAGAGATTTCCGATTGAGTATGTGAATAATCAAGTCATGATTCCGCTTAAGATTTCTGAAAATGGGGCATTGAAATGGAAGCATGCTATTGTGGGATACTTTGTGGATAAAAGTCTATCCTACTTTCAAGTTAGATCTTGGGCTCAAAGGGTATGGAAAATTGATGTTGAGGATGTGGTTACCTTAGACAATGGATTTGTAGTGTTCAAATTTAGGGATGAGGACACATTGGATACCATTCTTGAGAACGGACCATACTTTTGCGCGGGCAAACATATTGTGATTAAAAAATGGCATCCTGGGATGCAACTTACTAAAAGTGTCTTCTCTAGTGTTCCAGTGTGGGTCAAATTCTACAATGTTCCCCTTGAATTATGGACAGAGGATGGATTGAGTAGTATTGCTAGTGTCATCGGCAATCCTCTTTACCTTGATGATTTCACGCAAAATCATAGCAGGTTGACGTTTGCCAGAGTGTGTGTTGAGGTGGATGCGGCGAAGGAGATTCCCAAGTCCTTTGTAGTGAATTTGGGTTACGGAGAACCATACGAAATTAGAGTAGAGATTCCTTGGAAACCTCAAGCCTGCCATGTCTGCAAGATTTTTGGCCATTCTACTAACACATGCAATGTTAAACCCAAAGCTCCACCTCCTTCGGTGTGGAAACCCAAGGAGAGAGTAGAACAAGATGTCCCAGTTGTTCAAAAGCAAAATGTCAAGGAGAGTGTAGGACAAGATGTCCCGGTTGCTCAGGAGCGAAATGCAAAAGATGGAGTATTTAGTGAAAGTAAGGATGATTGGGTAGAGGTGGTGAAGAGAAAAATTCAAAATCCGGGTGTGCCTTTGGACACCTCATTGTCTAGCAGTGTTCCTTCTACAACTAATGCATTTGGCTTTCTTGAGAAATGCGAGGACTCGGGTGACTCCTCTGTTGTGGAGGTGACAAAGATAGATGGTGCGGGGGTTGTATATTGTGATGTTACTACGAGTCAAGGTAGTACTCAACAAGAGCCTCCTCCCGTGGCTCTCCGCCGGTCTACACGGTTTCGAGAGCCTCCACGAATTCCCTTGGAAGGCGATTTCATTGGAGCTCGACATTGTTTGAACCAAGTGGTGAGTGATTCCGCAAATCCTTCATCCACTAGAGATCAAAACAAAAAGAAGCTTCAGGAGAAAATCAAGATGTTAAAGGCCTCAAGAGTTTAGTTTTTTGAGGCTAGCATGTCCTTCTTTTGTTTTGGTGTTTTGGTGTTACTTCTTAGAAGTGTGCTTTGTGCCTGTTGGATATCTTTGGTTGGTTTTAGTTGTTTTTCTTTTTCTTTTCTTTTCTCCTTTTTTCTTTTCCTCCTGGGGTATGCCCCTTGTAGGCTGTATATTCGGTTAGCCCTTTTTCTATTTCAAGCTAATTTACCCAAAAAAAAAAAAAAAAGAAAGTTGGGGGACTAAAGTTGTCAATTATTGCCCTGCCATTTTAAACGTGGACTATATTTTCACTTCAAACAATCTCTTGTACCTTTCTGTGTTCCCTTTTTATCCCCTTCCTATCTTCTTTTCCCCCTGTCCCCACCAAATGAAAATGTTCCTCAATGCCCTCAACAATTAAATAAAGACCTTTCAAAAGGGGGAAAAAAAATTACATAAAGGAAGATATTTGATGAGAATCCGGGCAGAAATTAGTACCTTTCCAGTCAATGCTTTAAATTCAGATATTGATTCCCATGGCATATACCACCGAGGTGGTAGTTGAAGTGATTGGAGCAGCTAATATAAGGTTGCTCCTCTCCCTATGGTCCTCTGAATCCGATACATGGAACTAGATGAATGAGAGGGGGCGTCTGAAATTAATCTGTACTTTGATAGGGTCTCAGTGACGGAGCCCAAGATTTGGTGATTGATCAATATTTCCTCCACGTCCAGATCAACTATGACTCAAGTCCGAACATTCCACAAACGGTGGGTGCCCAATAGATAGGGAGTCGCCGTGTTGGTTCAATCTAGCCCATCCTCAAAAATAAGATTCCCATGGCATAACAGCCAAATGGGTTGGTCCAACAAAAATAAAACACAAGGGCCCAATTTTATGGGCCACACATTTACTCTCTTGTAGTATTGGTTTAGTGGCTGAGGCAGCATCCAGCTGGGCACTTGTTTTGGGCTTTCGAATAGCACTCCTATACAAGCATTAGCATATAGACCTTCCCAATTGAGTTAGACAGCAGTATTGAATTGACCTCTCAACTAATATTTGTGTTTGTTTGATGCAACTAGGGGCTTTAAGTCATAGCTGCTTTTCCTATTCTTTGGCAATGCTATTATAGTAAGACTATACGTGAAAATTTAGCATGTTGGTATGGTTAACTCGAAATTTGAGCATCATCGATTGTCAATAAAAGTGAACAACTCGGCTCTAAGAATCAAGTACTTTGGAGCTTTTCATGTGTCGTTTGAGATTTTTAAGACTAGTGACAACAAGATAAACTGAACTTACAAAACATGTTTTCTATATAAATTCTAACTAAAACGTAGGCATGTCAATTCTATCTTTATGGCTTTATTCTATTAGAGTGTCTAACTCACTACAAGTACTCAAAAAACGTGTCTGATTCGATTATATGAGTACCCAACAAATGTATCGTATTCGGTTATATAAATCCATGTAATAAAAGAGAGAACTCCAATTTGAAGGAAGAAAGATTGCACTACATTGAGTACTTGAAACTTCATACCTACACTGGGCAATGGCCCTCGCTCCGGTTTATTAAACCAGAGATTCTAATCTTCTCAGCTAAAAATACAAAATCCAAACAAAAAGAAACCAAAACATCTAAACTTTCAAGCTACATATTATCCATCTCCAACTCCAAATACAACTTCCAAAGTAAAACTCTCTGAGCCACAGCATCATAGGAGTATTAATCTGTATGATTATCCTTTCCTCTCTCTTTCAATGCCGGCTAGGATCGGGAAAGTTAAGTAAATTCCTTCATACCACTTTTGTTTTCCATTTGCATTTTGGGTATTTTTGGTAGAGATGAATCTCTGCGGAGTTAACAGAAGAATTCAGAAGTGTCGAATTGGAAATTTGGATCAAAGTCCGCTTGATCAAGTGAGGAGAAGTCCAAATTGCCAGTAGGAGAATTAGTGACTGAAGTGGGAGCTGAAATTATCTCACTCAAATCAGACTCTGAATGCTGCAAATTCTCTCCAAATCCAAAGTTGTCAATGGGGAATTCCAACGATGAGAGAAATTCCAGGGAATCACCACCCAAGAAATGGTTTTCCTTGAGAGGCTCTGGAAAGGAAATGGTTTCAACATTTTGGGATTCAATTGGAGTAGAAAGAAAGGAAAATGAAGGACAAATTCCATCCACTATGACCATATCCTCGGTTTTAAGTTGAAAGGTTGCTCCAAAGTCAAATAGTGGAATCTGATCTCCTTCTTGTAGGCGAGGCTGGCAATCATCTTTCTTCAGTTTGGCAAATTCCTTCCCATTTGAGGCTGGTGTTTGGACACAGGTGTGTCTTCCTCGATACGTGATCTCAAACATTGAAGGGTCTTCATCTGATTTCTGGACTTGCTTTGTTGCCAAACAGCCTCGTACATGGCGATGCGTGCACCGGTAATATGCCCTGCAATTGCAACACAACACTCCATACTTTAGAGAGAAGAAAATTGTATTTGTGGTTGCTTTCATGTTTTCGGAAGCGAAAATAGTAGGAGTAACACAGAACGAGAATCGTTTGGTTGTCATTGTTATTTGCTTATTTTTACTCTAAGGCTAAGTTTCCACTATGATATAGATTACAAGTTGTCAAATCAATACATTATTCTTCACACATTCTTGGACTAAAAGTTCAAGAATTCCGAAAATACCAAAACTACTGTTGTAAAAAACTCAGCCCAAATCTTTACCAGTTTTATCTCTTAGTTCAAAATCAAATTAAGCTAATGATCAATAATAACCAAACGGGCCTTGAAACTGTTTTTGTTCTTTCAAATTTGCGCATTTGGAAAAGTTGTACCGTATTTTACAGAACAGTCGGTCAAACAAGATTTCTCTGTTTTCAAAAAATGGAAACAAAAAACAGTTAAAAAAGGGAAGCTTCTGTCACCTTGGAAAATTAGCTCCCAAGATATCTTTCTGCCCATATTTTCTCCAAGTATAGCCATCATCACCTATCCCTTTTCCAGAACAAACTCTTACTTGTTCAGTCCACCGTGGCGATGTCTTTCTGCAACCCCAAAATGAAAAAAGGGAAAAATTAGACAAAATTCATCCACAAAATATATATATATATATATATATGAATTTTGAGAGACCCATAAATGGTATCGGCCAAACTCACCTCTTTTTGTAGACATCTCCTATTTGGCACTGATCCTTTAGTTCTGAAGCCTCACTCCGTGGGCTACCAGCAGAAAGAGATTTGGGGGGTTCTCCCACTAAATCCCCAGAATTTAGCATTGAAATTGATTTGTCATAAGTGGAAATTATTTTCTGAATCAGGAATTCGCACGATTCAGGTGATTCCAAAGGGTCAATGTGGCGTTTGAGCTGCTTTGCTAGCTCATACCCTCGGTTTAGCTCATTGATTAGAGTTTCCATTTGGAAGTTGAACAAAAAGATTGGAAAAAGAACACGTTTTTGCCGAATTCAGATGAAGAAGTGAAGTAGGTTGTTAACGAAATCAAGCATAGAAATAGTTGAAATCAAATGGGATATGGCTAATGTAAGATAAGATCAAGAAATTGTTTAAAATAGGGAAGAAGTAACTAATTAAAAAGCCAGAATTTGTTTGGGTCTCTTAGGTTTTTTGCCAGGAGGTAGAGAGAGAGAGAGAGAGAGAGAGACGGACAGATGGAGAGCTCTGAAGGGAAATCCTTTGTTAATGATGATGAGGTGGGAGGAAACAAAGGAAGATGATATAGAGGGTGAAAAGCATATGTAAAGGGGAATTTTTATGACTGATGAAAGGGAATCGTTCTCTCTCTCTCTTTTTTTTTTTTTATTCAGAAAAAGGGTCATAGACAAGTGGGAGGAAAACTCCTGGCTGGAGAAATTATTCAGTAGTCTGGGAGCGCGGCCTCCAAATAACGTTAGTACCACACATATATGTGAAACTAGGGACGGAACTACATAGAGTGGAGTGTGTCACGAGCCACCCCCGGTTTTACATGAATGGAAATCGATTAGATGCCTATCGATGTCTGAATAACTGGATTTTTTACAAAAAACAATGAAAAACAGTGATTTAAAAAATGAACAATTCGGATGAAAATAATATATCGATGACGTTCGTTTAAAGACCACAAGAAAGTTGAATCAAGTCTTGAATTATTTTTTCAACTGAAAAAAAACCCGTAATACAGAGTTTGAGTTTTACTTTATATATATTTTTCACATTCTTATTTTTTTACATTGAAATGGGGATGGTGTTGTCCCCGAAAGAAAGCGGGACGCATGCTGTCCCTTCGGGGACAACACGCATGTTGAGCCAATCACGGTCGTCTGTGGTCAGATCACATATTGTTCAAACAAATCTAAACCATCCACTGTCAAACAGATCTGAGTCGTCCATGGCCGACCACAGACAGTCATGATCTGCCCAACATGCATGTTGTCCCCGAAGGGACAGTACGCCCCCCGGATCCTCCTCGAAGGGACACCATAGATGCTGGGCCAATCAAGGCCGTCCGTGGTCGGCCATGGATGGCTCAGATCTACTTGGCAAACGACGGTTTAGATTTGTTTGGAGAAGATGTGATTTGAACCGTCCATGACCGGTCACAGACGGCCGTGATCAACCAGCATCCATGCTGTTCCCGAAGAGACAACACCAACCTCGTGTCCATATTGGAACAAGCACACCTCCTAATCCAAATCGTGGCTCCGCTATTGTGTGGGGCTCATACATTTATAGTCATGAATTTCATAAAAATGTGTGGTGTTGGAGTGTCCCAGAATACCAATAACTAGAGGTGTCAAACGGGCAGTGTCGTGCCGGCATGGACCATTTAATTTCGTTCCAACCGTATTTCGTGTCGTGTCGTGCCGGCCCATTTACTAAACCGTGCCATGCCATTTCTAAATCTTGTCGTGCCGTGCCGGCCCGTTTTACTTAATCGTGTTGTGCCATTTTGTAATCGTGCTATGTGGTGTCGTGTCGTGCCCATGTTGGCACATCTCTGAATTTCGTCGAATTTTTTTTGTAGAATTCAGCCAAGTTTCATCGGGAAAAAAATTGTATATCTAATAACTATAGCTATATTGACTTTTTAAAAAGTATATACCATATAATTCGAATATTTTGTATAAATAGCCGAGTTTCGGCGTATTGAGATTCGTAAAATATTTGTATTGATTTATTAAAAAAGGTATGACATATAATTAGAAATCTATCATTAAAAATTAATTTTTTTGGTACATTAAAAATTAGTATTTGTTGTGTCGTTCCATGAGCCGTGCCCCATGCCGTGCTACGTTTTGCCCACTTCCATGTCGTGCTATATTTAAACGTGTTGTGCCGTGCCCGTGCCAGCCAGGCTCATTTTGACATCTCTACCAAAAACCGAGCTCAGGGAGTAGTGAATAATTAAACCAATTGCTGACCATTTCAAAGGCCCACATGTATTCTCTTTTGAAGATTTGTCCAAAATATATTGGCATTTCTTGGAGGAGTACTATAATAGAGAGATGATGAGGGCGTTGGAAAGTCAAGAGAAATGGGAGAAGAGGGGAAGAACTGACCAAGAACGTTCAAGGCTTCTTCCGCGTTGTTTTGCCGAGAGAGAGAGATAGAGAGAGAAAGTGACGTAGAGAGATGGTGTCAAGTTCAACCCCTTTGCTTACGCTGATAGCCGATAGGTCACCCGCGTATTACTAAAGTGCCTTTCCCATGTGGCCTCGCAACACTATGATAAATCTGTAGGACCCGGAAATCCTAAAGCGCATTATTTGTAGTTGTATATCCCTTAACTACCACAACCCTTTTCCCTTAATTTTTTTTGTGGTTTTTTTAACACCGTCCTTTACTGTTTTCCCTTTCTTCTTAATTTAATAATTTTCGATTAATTTTACAATATATCGTTTGTCTCAATGAGAAGAAACAAACTAGAATAAAAATATAGGCTAGAGTTAAAAAAAAAAACTTCGTATGACATGACGAAAAGGACCCCCCCAAAAAAATATACAATCTACATATTTTGGGTCTTTTTTGTTGTCTCGTATGAATTTTGTTCAATTTTGATCAATATTTTTAATAATCTTTATATTCCTCTCGTCCAACTGAATGAGGTGATCTAAAAATTATATCTCAGTCCAATAAAATTTAAGAAAAAACAACAAATAAGACTGAGCCAAAAAGTTGCCAAGAAGTTAGGTTGAAGACGGCCCCGATACATTACATAATTTCATGAATAATGTTTGGAAAACATTGTAAGTAATATTGACTGCTGTAATTTAATTGAAAAATCACTCTAAAAAATGTACTATTTGTTGATCCGCCTCAAAATGCACTTGTAAAAATGGACAAATAAAATAATACCAAAAAAAATTTTGATAAATGAAATGCATAAGAAAATGGGAACCAAATGAGGTCTTAATAGTGCCCAAAAAAATTGGAATTACGTGGTGTGTAGCCATCAAGAAAGCTAATTAATTGGTTTTAGCCAAACCAAGAAATGGAATGGCGACATGTGGGGCTTTAAATCCTTTGTACATCTTTGTGTGTATCCTACACTCATGCTTTTTTTTTGTCACAGAATAATTCTTTAAGATTTTCATCTCTCAAGATTTCAACAAAGCAAAAATGGGTACTGTAGCGGCCGGGTGGACTAAGGTCCAGAAGGGCCACCTCACTCAGGAGGGACCACGGTCCGCGGGGCTTCGGCAATACCTACGTCCGGGAACAGCGGGGCTCGGTTTGCCCTGGGTCCCGAGGCTCGGCTGCACAGTAACAGCGTGGCGAAGGGGAGCCTCAGGAGCGCTCGGGGATGGCCCCCGAGCGTCCCCCGGACCGAGTCGATTGACCTCGGTGCCGGGGATGGCCTCGCCGGGTGTCATGGGTGCTCGGTGTCATGGGTGCTCGGTTGAGACACCTCTGACAGCCTGGTGGCTCATTAATGATCTCAACTACCCCACTTGCTCTGCAAAGGTGGCAGGTCACCAACTCCACAGGCTACGCCTGCCAGAAGGACTAGGCTGGCGAAGCTATCAGTAGAAGGTTACTACTTTGGGAAGGAACAGTGGCCGGACAGCCACTTGTCTGACAGACAAACATCCATGCACTCAAGTGCAGCGATGGTGACGGGGCGCGTAAGGTCCCCTCGAGGGGCGTGCGGGGCACGCGCTCCCTCTCCTATAAATACGCCTCCCCATACCTCCATGACGGACACGGAGAAAACACCCAAAAACCTCTCTCTCTACATTTGGCTTTCAGTTGCACTCTCTCTCTCTAGATCTCCGATATACAACTCCTCCCGTTGCTTACTTAGCCATCGGAGCGCCTCCCCGGACCACCACCGTCCGGGTTAGGCGCTAACGTGGTTGTTCCCTTGTGCAGGCACCTCTCCGGCGTACTCTAGAAGCACCAGCTACTTTCTCCGACGAGCTTTCAGCTGGTCCAGAGCGGTCATCTCCAGCTCTACCCCCACGGTACTGTTCCGGGCGTCCAAGGAGGTCATTCCAGTGAAAAGCCCCCCCACAGGTACAAAAGACTTGAGGACAATAATGTAGTCTTTCAATTTTCAAAGGTCTAGCACTTTCAATTATGTTTCCATTACAATGGCGTTCGTTATGTTTGAGCCCCATGCTTCTTTTCACGCCGCCTGAGAAAATTGTGAAGTCTTTTCATTGAGATAAAAAAGAATCGGCAATGAATTTCATTTACTGCGCACAATTCACCTATTCAAAAGTCAGTCTTTCCACCAAATGTGGTCTTGGCACGCCCGCGCAACTCGATCACATGGCCAACAAGGATGGAGCCAGAGAGGAGCCAGTAGGAGCGGTCGCCCCCTACAAGAAGAAAAAAACCTCTAGTAATATATAGAAAAAGAAAATTTCCCTTTGAATTATAGGCTTGCCCTTGAAATATTTCAGAAAAAAAATTATCCCCTGCGTAGTGAAATTCATAGCTCCATCCAAGGCGTTGTTTTGATTTTTAGAAGGAAAAAAATTGGGTAATTGCATTCCCGCCCAACTCAAAAATTAAGAAAAACAACAAACAAGACTGAGCCAAAAAGTTACCAAGAAGTTAGGCCAAAGGTGGCTCCAATACATTACATGCTTTCATAAATAATGTTATGAAAAAATTGGAAGTAATATTGACTGCTGGAATTTTTTGAAAAATCACTCCCAAAAATGAATTATTTGTTGATCCACGTCAGAATGCACTTGTGAAAAATGAACAATTAAACAAAAAAATTGATAAATCAAATGCATAGGTAACTTAAAAAATGCGAACCAAATGAGCCCTTGATAGTACCCAAAAAAATGGGGTTACAAGGTGTAGCCATCAAGAAAGCAAATTGGTTTTAGCCAAACCAAGAAATGTAATGGCGACATGTGGGCTTTAAATCCTTTGTATTGATCTTTGTGTGTATCCTACAATCGGATTTGGGGTACCTGTACAAATTTGTGAGTCCTCTATAATTTATATTTGGGATCGGAACCGTACAAATTTGTCTTACAGTGTATTTTTCAAATGATATTGACCATCTATATAAATAATATGTAGCGGCCAGGTCCATAAGGGCCAGATGAGGCTAGCCCTGAACATTAGAGGACAAAAGGACCACATCCTCAAAACCTATGGAGTTGAATGTAGATTGATCAACCTTCCCCTCGCCGAGAAGATGATGCTCTCGGCTTACGGCGAGGTGGCCCATATATGGACGAATATAGATTTGAATGAGTCCCCCCAAGGGCGACTGCGTTACATGAGCGCGGCTCTCGGCGTAGCTCTTGGGACGACTCCCGAAGATCCCACAGCAGGCTCCATGCTCAGCACAGTGGTTGCCGAGCGCCCTAACCATCCGCAGTCTGGTCGGTTGACCACTATTTGTTGGGGGCTCAGGCACCACCTCTACCTCTCGGTAGTGTGTCAGGCATGCTAGCCGGGTCATGATGGATCATTAAATGCGGCAGTCACCTACCCTACAACCGCCGCCTGCAGAGTCACGTGGGTGATGGGGAATGTCTCGAGGTGAGTTGATCCTTCAGACCCATGTGACATGACGTCAGCTGAAGCGCGGAGTCTGCAGCAGAGATTGAGGTCACATTAGTTGTCATTCCGGGTACGAATGACAGGCGCGTAAGGGTCACCGAGCGCGTGCATGGTACGCCCCCTCTGCCTATAAATACCCAGCCCCAACTACCACTCTGGGCATTCCTCTCTCCTCATTCAATACCCTCATAACTCCACTTCTCTCTCTAAGTTTCCGGCATACTTCTTCTTCTCTGGTGACTGACTTTATCATCGGAGTGCCTTCCCAGACCTCCACCGTCCATAATATTCTCAACATTCCTGAAAAAATGAACTTTTTTTATTTATCCCAAATGAATATTTCACAGAGCTCACAATTAAAGTCACCACGGAAATGTAGAGACTTCGGTCATGAGAATCCCAAGTCCACCTACAATCATGCATTTTTTTGTCACTGGACCATATCTTAAAATTTTCATCTCTCAAGATTTCAAAAAATGGGTACGAAAGACTTAAGAGGACAATGATGTTGCCTGTCCGTGTTTGTACCGAAAAATGACCGTTAATGTGAAATAGAATTGTACGTGGCAGGCGGCAGCAATATGCGCAAGGCAAAACCCATTTTCCGGGGGAAATGTGAACATGGTTTCATGTGTGATGAGCATGGGTACCAATGGTTGCTCAAGAAAGTGGAACAACGAGGAATGAACATATTGTTCATAGAAACATGGCTCTTTTGGCTGTGAAAAAATAGAAGTCGAAGAACATAGGAGGGGTCACCGACCACACAACGATTGCATTTTCTTAATCAATTTCAATTTTCGTAGGTCTAGCACCTTCAATTATCTTTCTATTTCAATTTGCGAAGTCCTTTTTTTGAGGCAAAAAGAACCGGCAGTGAATTTTATCTACTACGCACAATTCACCTATTCAGTTTTTTCACACTCGAACCAAACTAGGTCCTAGCAAGCCCACACAACTTGAGCAAACGGCCAAGGCATTGTTTCATTTTTCTGAGGGAAACAACTTGGGTTATTGCGTTTAGAGGTCACTGTTGGAAAATTGTGAATGATATCGGGAATTACAGAGGGTCTCATGAAGCAACCAGAACGTTCTCAATGAATTTGGACTTTGTTACGTTGTGTGGATACTGAAGGACCGATGATCACCCCATGTTGATGGAAGATAAATTCTTGAAATTTATTGCGTCGGTTTCAGAATTCATTTGAGCCTTGCAACCCAAAGGTCTCCCTTAATCAATCCCGTTTTTTAGAAAGCAACCAGAAATTCTCATTCCACACAAATGTTCTGAAAGTCGATTTATTATTAGAGAGAGACAGACGAAGTCTGGTTCGTCAAATCTATCCTCGGGGGTGTTGCGGAGGTTGTGGTTCAGCTGTTTTATCCTGGGAGACAGATGTTGGTTCACCTACAACACTCAGTAGGCAGCGAATATAATTTAAGGAGACTGTAGTTTTCAGAGGACTCGGTTAATTTCATTTTATTCAATTCTGTTTGTATCTCGTTTATTGTTCTCCATCTCTGTATTTCAATTATGTGTATTCTGTTCATGTTGTTAAGGAAATTGTTGTTTGGAATATATATATGTGGATTGCAATTCGTTTTTCCCTACAGTCTAGTGCTCGATTCAAGAAAAAGTGTCTCTAAAAACGGCGTTGATGCTCACCACACTCCACGTTCGTAGGAACCTGGTCCATGGATTACCATCAAATCTCTTTCTCAGAGTTTAATTACTTCAAAGAGCAAGTGCAGCAATGCTTCTCAAAAAATGCTAATAAACAATGTAAAATTTTCATTTTATCTATTCACATGTCTATCAATACTACAACAATGCTATATATCCATTTTACTTTTTAAATATTAAAATATTATTATTTTTATACTAATAATAATAAATAAATAAAAGAAAAGGGACGCGGGAGTGTAAAACAATAAAAAAAAAAGGGGGTTTGCTTGTGAACAATTCTTCGCTTAGAGCATCCTTACGTAGATGAACAAATTAACTTTTTAACAAAAATAGAGAGCCATGCCAAAACCCAAAATTAAGACAAAAATCGGGCTCACCAAATGGTTGATCTAAGAGCATCCTCATCAGGATTGCTATTTTGGCCAAATGGGTATTTTGTTGAGTCCAAGTGGAAAAAACACCCCAAAATCAGCCTCAACAAACATTTGGCTAATTTGCAAAATTTATATTTTTGCTACAGTAACTCGGTATTGGGGTAAATGTACTGTTCACGGGCTAAGGTACTGTTCACGCACAGAGTTGTTAACGCACAAAGCCATCCCCGGACAAAACCTAGTGGACAATCTTATTGTTCATGCACAAAGTGCACTTTTACTCCTCCCCAGGCGGGGAGGTTAATATTTTAAGGTAATTTTTTTTTTTTTATAGATTTGAGGGGAGTACTTTAATATAGTAAATTTTGGATAGAGAGTCTGATTTTTTGAGTTTTTGATAAAGTGGCTTGCTAAATTGTAAAAGGTGTTTTTGTGGTTAAATTTGGTCCAAAATTTGTTGAGGCTGATGAGGATGCTCTAATTTGTTAAGTTTCTGACTTTGCTACAGTACCGCACCAAATTTGGTGTGACACTGTTCACTCACCAAGACACTATTCATGCACTGTTTACTTTTTTTTTATAATTACTTTTGGGTAGTAGGAGTAAAAAGAAAGAATAGTTTAATATAATAAAGTTAGAATAGAGAGTCTGATTTTGTAAGTTTTTTAAAAAGTGACTTGCTAAATTTATAAAATGTGTTTTTGAAGTTAAATTTGATGTTTTTTTTGGTGCCCCTGATAAAGATGGCAAAGTTCTGTAGCAAATTGGTACTTATACCGAAGTGTATTCCTATTCTGCCGAGGGTGGATTTTTGGGTTTGTTTATCTATTTTATCTAAATCTATACGAATAGAAATGCTCTTTTACATGCTTTAATAGCGGTAAAACTAATACCAGGAAAGGAGCAAATTGTGGATGTGGTATTTGGAATACGGAACAAACGATGGGCTTTCCGATATTAGTCAATCATGGTAAGACTAATCTATTCTTCACCCATCGTTTTTAGACGTGTAAGTGAATAGAACCGTAATAAATAATCATTTGATTTTTATTTATTTGTCTCTTGCGTTTGTTCCATAATGATACTCTCTCCGTCTCAAACTGTCGTTTTTACTTTGAGAATCTAACTTTTTATAAAAAGTATCCAAAAAGTAAAGAAGTACACATTTTTATTTGTTAACTTTTTCTTTGCTGTTTTGGGATAGCTAAAAAGAAAAAAAGGACTAACAATTTGGAACGGAAGAAGTGCTATGAATATGCAAGAGATGCATCGAATCTTCAATTTGAAAAACATAACTATCTATCAATTCCAAAGAAACTTCCAAGTAAAAAAAGGAGCGATGGCTCCATAATAGGGGTATAGTGTGAATACAAAATGGGAGAGGAAAATAGTGGGGGTGGGATTCCATTATCCTTCTAGATTGTGGGCCATCATCACCTTCTTTAATACTAACACGGTTTGGACGGTAAGATTGTGTGCTTATTATCAAAACACGAAGGCTTTTTCCTTCCCTACCTGGTCAAAAAATTGGAAAAAAAGTAAAAACGTCATACTATTAAAGATAATGTCTTTGAATTCATTTTTTCTCTTCAATCTTTGAATTCATTTCTGTTCAATCATTTCGTGGAAGACTCACGTAAGAGCATGCACCTAAAATCATATTTCGTGGAATTTAGTTCTAAGTTTTTTTTTTTAAAAAAGCGAAAGTTGAAAAAAACAGTAACGCAATAATTAAGATCGTTTGAATGGTAGGTCCATGTTTTGTGAGATTTGTTTCCGTCATATATTATTCGATGCATGCACAGATTAATTTGTTTTTTTTTTTTTTTTTTGTCAATCGATAGAAGAGATCTTACATCACATATCACATATGAAGTACAAACTATAAACACGGGACACTACATCAATTGTGAGAGTCCACGAGACAACCAAGCCCAACAACTTAACCGATACAAGAAATAAGTCCGTTGTAGGATAGAAACAAAGAAAGGAAAAGTCCCTACACGCAAGCGGGGAGATTCAAATTCCTGACCTCTTAGGGCGTCCACAATGGGCTCCCTAAAAATAGCTCCTAAAGTGTACACATAAGTTTAATTGGGGTCCATTTTTCACTCCTAAAGCTTCCTAAATTTAGATAACATATGTGCATTCAATGGGCTAGTAAGAGCATTTTCTATTTTGTGAGGAAAAAAATCAAAAAATTTGGGTCCCATAAACAAAATCATTTAAATCTATTGAAAATTTCATATTAAAATAAGATTAAAAGGGCTTGGTTCCCACTTTGAGCTAGTTACAAGACTACCAAAATTTAGCTAATGGGTTAGGAGTCATGCTTAGAAGTCACTCTTCGGAGCTTGTATTGGGAGCCTATTGAAAACCATAATTGATCAAATGACTTGCTAAATTTAGAAATCTCACTTAGAAGCCATTTTTAAGTTCTCACTGTGGATGCCCTTAATAAGATGCAAAAACCAGGCCAACTTAGTTAAGCAAAAAAAAAAAAAAAAAAAAAGGCTCCGTGAGATTGTAATAGAACCTGGTTATTGTACCTTAAACAAGTTTAGCAAAAAATAAGAACTTGGAGAAGTTTAGATTATGTTTGTGTGGGTGTGGGTGTGTTTGAGAGAAAGGGTCAGAGGGGGAGATTTCAATAGAGAGACATCAGAGAGTGGTGTGGGTGTGGGTGTGTGTGGGTGTGTGTGTGTGTGTGAGAGAGAGAGAGAGAGAGAGAGAGAGAGAGAGAGAGAGTTGCGTGGTGTGGGTGTGGGTTTGTGTGTCTCAGATAGAGAGAGAGAGAGAGAGAGAGAGAGAGTACCATATCTGTACGGAGCCAGAAATGATACACGCACAGACCATTTGTGCATAGATTGTGCACGTAGGCGGGTGAGACCCACTTTCGGGTCCCATACGAACATTCCGAGTTGTTCATCGATTTTAAAATAATTTTTTGATTTTCTCTACAAAAATTCAACTCAATCATATATGATACTCCATGGAACTATAAGTGTTTGATAAAATCCTCTAATTTTTTTATTCAGAATCTAAGATTCGAAACTCTAAATGAATTGTGAAAAAAAATTAAAGTATTTGATCAAGCACTTATATTTATTTAATTGAGTTGAACCTTGGCAGGGACACTCAAAAAATTATTCTACAATTAATGAACAGTTCAAATAGTTTGTGTGCGACCCAGAAGTAAATCTCATATACCGATCTAGTTTGTGCGCGTAGCTCGGCTCCTCCTACTATATGCACCACTGAAATAACCTCCCTGTATTGTCCACAAATCTTTGTATTTTGAGTGATCTCTGCTTTCCTCGAATGCCTACTTGTTTCATCTTTTCTTTGTAATTTAACATTATGGAATGATAACAACAATAATGCAATGTAAAGGGCACCACTGTTCATGACTTCACATGCGTATCTCTGACATTTTGACACGATCTCACTGTATCCTTTGTTTTTTTTCTGCATTTACTTTCGTTAATATTTTTTTTTTCACAACACATTTCTTTTTGTCATTGCTATGTTGTTGGTGTGCATCAGGGCCTGTCCCTTCTTATTATTGTGATAGTCGATTGTAAGCGTGCCGTCCCATGCATGTTGGACCGATAACGGTCGTCAGTGATCGGCCATGAACAGCTAAATTGATACCATGTGGCTGATGCCGCATCATCTTTGAATCCAAGGCCAGCCCAAGGTATTTGGATGCCCTAGGTCTAATCTTAATGTGGTGCCCTATATTTCTTTATAATTAAGTAACAAAAGAAGTTTGTTTGTATAGTTATTTTAGTCCATATTAAACAGCAAACGGTGAAGCTGGTTCATCAAGGAGAAGCGGCTCAACGTGGGCAATGTCGTCTTGTTCCTGCGCCACCAGCTTTTCATCGAAAGGAGGTGGCAAGGATTGGCTTTGGTGGCGGTGGTGGGTCAATTACCCGTTAATGTTGGTGTGTGGGCACGAGCCGCGCTATATGTACCTTTCAATGGTCACATGACAACCCCAAAAAAAATTCTTATAATTAAATCATGTCAAAATTTTAGGTTAGTTCTCTTTTGAACACTTCGTCCAAATATAAAATGAGCAAGAAAATATCTTTAAAAAGATCTGTGTGAACTTATTTGCTACATAATTTTCTAATAAGAAAATGAGTGTGTTTATCCTAGGGGTGCACACCAGCTCGGTAGCCCACCCAGCTCGCCCAACCCAGCCCGGTCTTTTTAGGGTTTGGGAAAAATATTTAGGCCCATAGGGCCGGGTTGGGCTGGCATTTCAAGCCCATTTATAATTGGGCCGGGTTTGAGAATTCTTCTAAGGCCCGGCCCAGCCCAGCCCAGCCCGATTTAAATAATATTTTTATTTTAATACTTCATATACACCACTGGAACCTAACTACTTAGGGTTTGTTTATCTTGATGAAAAGACACATCTACTCATCTCTTATCTATTAAGATCTCTTAATCTCTCATTCAAGAGTACGATCATCTTTATCTACTCTTCAATATCTCCTCTTTTCTTTCTAACAGTTTTTTATTATTTTTCTTATTGAATCTCCGTAATCTTTTCATTGTATATCTTTTTAATCTTATGGTTGATTAATTTATGTTTGTAACACCATGCGTTACAAAAATAAATGGGTTTGTTGGACAGGGTTGGGATTGTAAAATTTTAATTGGGCCGGGCTTGAGCATATTAAATGAAGCCCAATTATGAATGGGCCGGGTTTGGGATTGCACAAACCTCGTTATTATCTAGTATAAGCCCGGCCCGAACCCGGCCTGGCCCAGTGTTTGTGCACCCCTAGTTTATCCTCCAAATTTATTGGGCCACCAAATGGGCTTTTGCTTTGTGTGTATCGTTGGACCTCAACAATAACAATTTTTAAGAGCCCTAAAACATAATTGGACCACTTGTTTTGGCTTCAAAAAACTCCTACTCGGCTTAATATTAAAAATTACCCTAGGCCTTGGCCTCTTGGGCCTTCCCAAGGGCTGGCCATCTTTGAATCCCACACAGGACGCTGGCCAGTATGGCAAGACCACTGGTGCCACACGACTGAGGCGAATAATCCAGTACTTTTAAGTCTAGCCAAGCTCTGCATCCTTGACGTGACCCAACCCAACACCTCGACTCGACTGTGAGACACAGGTGGAACGGCTATCTAGCCGTCTGAGTCGTGGGCTGTCACGGAGGTCTGGGCTTTCCAGATGGTCCTGGTATGGGATCCATTTACCCGGCCCACTACAGAAACCTGCAATGAGACTCCAAACCAAGCAAACCCAGAATAATGGAGAACTCTGACCACCAAAGTTAACTCAAATCCACCAAAGTTACGCCCAGCGAACAACGCTAGCAGAAACACAGAAATGCTACAAGTACCTTACCACAAAAATGTCAACCAGGGGTTACCCGAATGGAACGAGCATTCGTTGAAGACAACTGTTCCAATCTTTCAACAAAATTACAAATAGACTGCAACATCTCCTCTAGAAATGCCAAGAAAAAAAATTATGATCTTTCAATAATTCAGTGATACTCATTCACCCAGTAGGATCAGCATGGGAAAAAATAACAGTAGTCTTTGAATCCATTCATATGTTTTGTTTTGTAAGCTGACAACCATAGTGTGACAATAAGATAGAAACTTACTAAATTAAAGGCATAATCAACCGTTCCACCACAATTCTTCTACTAACAATTTAAGATATGAAAAGGAAAATAACTCTGCTTTGAAAAGATTGCCTTCGAACGCTTAGTTTAGATTTCCTGACTCGAAAAGTTAACAAATTTATGTTTCCAGCGGAGCTCCACAGATGCGTGTTCGGTGTTCCTAAGAAACAGGGATACACACATGCAGGATACACACACGCAGACAAACAACAAAAGCCACGCAAGATATGATGGATCATAAAATCGTGGGAAAAAGGGTGTGCCTACTAGTCATACCAGATAACATCAGCATTTGCTAGAACTTCATCAGTGAAACATAAGAGGAACAACTGAAACATAAGATATGATGGATCATAAAATCGTGGGAAAAAGGGTGTGCCTACTAATCAAGATACATATTTCCTTCCATCTTTTCATTTTCCAAGTACGCAATAGGAGAGAACGATCAACAGCAAAAATTATTTAAATTACTACTGAAACTTCACAAATACATAAATCTTCATGCTCATAACGAAACTAGGAGCGCTTCCAAACCAAAAAGTCTATGGGTGATCTCATCGACAATATAAAGGTTCCAGAAAGATCTTCCAGTGACAATAATGAGATCGAAGAGCGTGGATGATGAAGCTACTTGAACAACATAACATCTAGGGCCATTGACTGATAGGACAACACGATTAGGATCTTGGATACCAAGTCTCAAACCTCAGACCTGATGGTTAAGAGGAAGACTCCTCACTATTAGGCAGGACAAGACGATCTTAAAAGAAGTAGTAGTACCAGTGCAACATCATACCAGAATGAGAAGAGATCCAATCACCAGTTACAATTTCCTAAAAAGCTTAGCAACTTTATGCAGTCTTAGTTGCACAGCCAGCACAAACATAAAATAGGAGTTGCCTTACGCGCAAGGCTAACTAGCTCCAGCACATATGTATGAGCTTGTTGTACAGCACATATGTATGAGCTTGTTGTAATGAATGAAATTTTTTTTGCAGATTAAAAAAAAAAGCACAAAAAAAAAATAAAAATTTCAATTTGATCTGAATCCAAATGTTGTAAGTGTACAAGATGAACACTTCACTTCTGTTCGCCATGATGCATGCTCGATGTTGCAAATGTAAAAAATAATGTAAATAAACAGCATAGCTTTAGCCCATGGGGTACAAAGAGAATTACATTGTATCTATTCGACTTAAAAAGGCACACTTCTTCTCTCTTGAGAATATTTGTTACCCAATTTATCCACATTTTATTTTATGAGCTTGAATTGAAGGTACTTACTTTGGTTTCTTAGGAGCTCTGTACGACCTTCGGATCGTACAACTCCACAATGTTTTTTGTATCTTCCACGCACATATATTTATGAGTTTGTGTGTGCTCTTGCCGACAACATAGGTTTCCCTTGTTTCTCATTATTGCAGTCCTAAACTTTCGCTCTCAAAGGCAATAATCATACATCGTGAATAATGCAAACATGAAGGAACCATACACTTACAGTTACAACAAGATAATCATGAATTACCTGTTACAATGCTCGTGGTGATCTGAGAATTTAAAAGGTAAGTGCAATTCTAAGTCACCATCTTTTGACATATCCAAGCACAAAAAAAAATGTTCGATGCAGGATTCAAGCAAAATTAGGTGGAACCATTTTTTCTCCATTAACTGCACCTCAAACTTATTTCCTCGTAGTCCAATACCTTTTCTCCTCTATCTAGCAACATTAGGCTGCTTGTGCAAGTAACTATTCGGAATGAACTCGGAAGACCACTAATTCCAAGATCCTTCATCTGTTGATTCTCAGCGTCGAATGAAACCAGATTTCCACTCCCCGTTACCATCAAAACATCCTGATTATCGATAAGGTTCAGCGGCAATGAAATCTGTTCCCCTGCAATGGAAAATTGTCTCATCCAAGAATCCTCGACCCCATAATCCTGCATCAACCATACTTCCCAACGGTCGTTGAAATGAAAAAACAGAGACAGTGTCTCACCGGAAGCCGAAACAGACAAGTCCAATTGATCATAACCATTCGGGCGATTATTGGGCAATGTCATCTCTTTAAAAACCTCACCACTCATGTGAAATGACATTATTGAATCGCACAAATGACCAACCTTAGGCCTCTTATACGCCATCCAATGAACTGCTCCGTTCACATACACATTACTAGACCAACGATTAGGCATATAGCAGGGCGCAGTAGCTTCAATTTTCCTCCAAGAATTTAACTCCGTAGAGTAAACCAATACATCAGGAATATCATCACTTCCACAATCATACAAAATCTGTACAACTTTGAAATCATTTGTCTCCAAAACAAACCCAAACCCAAGAACCATATGAGAGAAATTATTGCGATATCGATGTGTCAAGTAGGAATAGGGTAATTTCTTGAATTTCCCAAAGATCACGTTCCATAAAATTAAACCACCCATATATGAATAAAAATTAGTATCGAACAAACAAACTAACCCATTACTGGAACCCACGATTCTGATATACCCATGTTGGCTCTTGAATGGAAACTCAAATTTCTTGCGCTCAATTAGGCTTTTACCCACCATGGAGAAGTACTGTTTCTTGTAGTCCATGGATTCGTAGTAAAGGAAGAGGAATTTGTCATCTGGGGAAGGGTTGGATTTCGAGTGAGTCAAGTGGAAATTGATGAAGTGAGGGTTTTGGATGAGAGAGAGAAATTGTTTGGATGAGAGAGAGAACCGGATGAGGGGTTTGACGGGGAGTCTTAAGAGGATGTCGAACAACACGTCGCGGGGAAGGCTGGAGATTTCCATTGAAAGTCGATGCATCGGATCCTTGATTTGCCTTCCTCTTCGCCTGCTGATTACAAAAAGGTTGTTTCCTCATCGATCTAGCATGTTCATTGGTATACAAGCACTGAGTAGAACACGATTGCTTCGTTTTGTTTCTGAAATTTACTACACCAGTATGAAATTAAAGAGGAGTGAAGATAATTTCTCCATGAACTCTCCAGAAAAGAGTTCATGAATGGAAGTATCCATGTGAAACTGAAAGCTTAAGGCCTGTATTTAGGATGGAAGATTTGGGAAATGACTGCATCATTCGACCAATTAGAATTCGACCCGCCGTGTCTTTCGACTAATAATAATACAGTGGAGTAAAATTTCACGTGGTATCTCCGCCCAAAAAGATTTAGCTGCGTCGTAAAACGAATAGAAACTTTTCTTACTCGTGACGTTATCCTCTTTACGACAGAAATGCATATATAGTACATATTATTATTATTATTATTATTATTATTAGTGTATAGACATATTCATGTTTTTATTATTTTATTTTCGTCGATACGAACGACGTAATGTAAATTTTTTTACAAAATAGTAATAAAAGATAACTAAAAGTTACATAATCCGGGTTATCATAACAAAAAATTATTGAGTTTGATGCACTCTTCCCTGTGTTCTCTTCAAAATTACCCGAAAGTAATTTGGATTAAACATTTACGCGAACTATCCTCCAACTTAAACAAGTAATTTGGAATTTTCTATGTTATAGATAGCGACGTTGGTTAGAGATGATGGGAAACCGTAATAGATACTAACACATTCAGAAATACCGACCATAATTTTTCATGATAGCTATTCTATTAAAATTGACATTAAGAAACTCGTCCGTTCCTGTGCTAAAAAAACCTTTTTCCAGTTGATCGACATGTCCTCTTTTGCTTTTCCCCTCTTTTTCAAGTTCAAATCCTCCCCATTTTTCTCTTCAAAAAAAAAAAAAAATCCTCCCCATTTTATTTTATTTTTATGTGCATATTGTATTTTCGACAATTCAATAATGTCAAAAATGAAATTTTCTTGTAGTCTGACCAAAATTAACACAACTGCAACATAGAAACTAATATTACTATTAAATTACAGGCACGATTTCAACAAAAAATTCACCAACACTTTTGAGATATGATTACTAAATTACAGGCACAATTTCAACAAAAAGTAACTCCGCCCTTTGAAGATCAAGTTAGAACGCTCGTTTTGATTTCCCCAGTCGGAAAGTTCAACACATCTGATTCCGGCATAGCTCTAGAAAACCGTATTTGATCATAAAATCATAAAAGAAAGACCAGATATGGTGGAATCATAAAATCATAGGCAAAAGAGGTGTTCCTATGAATCATAACAGAAAACAACAGCTTTTACGAAACTTCAACAGTGAATCATAAATAGGTGTGCTTGTTCATTATCTTCGAGAACTTCATCAGTAAAACATAATCCAAATGTATTTCTTCTTTCTGGGCTTCAGCATACTGTCTCAACCAGATGACTGAAAGGTATTTCTTCTTTCCTTTCATCAGTTCCTTTTCCAAGCACACAACAGGTGAAAGCAATCAACGGCAACGATTCCAATTACAGCTAAAAACTCCCGAATTCCATGAGTATCCATGCCAAGAAAGAAACTACAACCACTTCCCAACCAAGAAGTCTATCAAATGATTCAAATGTAATTCTATCGACAACAAAATATTACAAAAAAAAAAAAAAACTCTCACTGAAAAATTGGATTGTAGAGCACTGGATGGTGAAAGTACTTGAACATCATGGCATCTAGGGCGTATTAGCAGATAGAGACACGGTATAAACAGGAATACAATTGCCAACGCAACATCATACCGAAGTGAGAAAAGATCTAACCATCTTTCACAGTTTCCCAAAAAGCATAAGAACAACTGTACGCAGTCTTAGTTGCACAGCCAAAGGCACAAACATAAATAAGAGTTGCATTATAAGCAAGGTTAACTAGCTCCAGTACGTGTGTTTATTCAATGTGATCTGACTCAAAATGTTACAAATGTGTTCAGGATGAAACTGTAACATCGAGAACACTCAAAACTCTGTAATGAAATTCTACGACCCATATATTTCAGTTCAGTTCACCCAAATGCATACTTGATAGTGCAAAATATCAACAAAAAAACATGAACGGGTAGAACTTTGCTTTTCACATTCTAGTTTCCCTAGTTTATCCACATTTTATTTTTTTTGCACAAGACAAGCACCTACCTCTGCAAGAACACCGTCATTCAGAAAGGAAGGCAATTCCACTCAAGCTAAAAGCTGTAGGTTTCCAATTTCTTGTTACTGCAGTCATATCCAATGGTTCTTAAAGGAAACAAGGAGGATCCCTAGTTTCTCGTCATTGCAAAGCTACTGGGTCCCGGTGGTTCTTAAGAGCAATAATCATCCATTGTGAAATACTCATACAACAGAGCATATTTATTGTAACAACAAGGTTATCTTGAATTACCAGAAAAAACGCTCACTGTGTTCTGAGAACTAATAAAGTTAGTATGCCTGTACACCACAATCTTTGAACACATGCAAGCAAAATTGCAAAAAAAAAAAAAAAAAAAAGAAAACTAGCCTTCAAGAGAACTTTTTGCACAAGTATAGGTTAGCATTCAAAATGGACAATATGAACTTGCACTAAGGTTAGGAATCGCCCATCTCTAGCCAAAACATAACCATACATATTCAGCAGTATTCACACTTATCACTTAATAACATAAATTCCTGAAAAACTAAAGAATACCACAATAGATCAAATAAGCTCTAAGAAAAACCGTATATAGCTTCTCTTGACTCCTGTATTGATTATTCACACACTCAATAGTTTGTTTTCATAATTCCTTTTCCTTTAGCTGCACCTCAAACATACTTGCCACACCAAATTTTCTTAGTCCAATACTTTTTCTACTCCATCAAGCAAAATTAGGCTGACGTGCAAGTAACTACGCGGAAGGAGCGCCAAAGACCACTTATTCCAAGATCCTTCAGCTGTTGGTTATCAGCATAGCAGGAAACCAGATTTCCACTTCCCATTGCAAGAAAAACATCCCCATTCCAAAAAGTTCACCGGCACTGAAAAAAGTTCCACTAGAATGGAAGATGGACACATCCACGCATCCACAACGCCATAATCCTGCATCAACCATACTTCCACTGGTTTTTGAACTTAAAAAACAGAGACTGTCTGACCAGAAGCCAAAGCAGACAAGCGCAATCTGTCACAACCATTAGGGCCATTACTGGGCAATACCATCTCTTTGAAAACCTTGCCACTCATATCAAAAGACATATTAAACTGCAAGAATGACCAAAACCAATCCTCTTGTAGCCAATTCAATTAACTGCTATAATCACATATACAATACTAGACGAGGCATACAGCACGGCGGAATGGCTTCAATCTTCCTCCAGTAAATTTAACTCCCTAGAGTAAACCAATACATCAGGAATGTCAATCAGTAACACGATCATACAACATTTGTACAGCGTTAAAATCACTCGTTTCTAAAACAAACCCAAACCCAACAACCATATGAGTCTATGAGAGAAGCTATCACGTTATCGATGTGTCCAGTGCAAATACGGCAATTTCATGGATTTCCCAATGATAATGATCTATAAAATTAAACCAGCAATATTTGAAAGAAAACTAATACTAACCAATTAATGAAATTCGAGAATTATGACACACCCATGTTCGATCTTTAATGAAAACTCAAATTTCTTGAGCTCAATTAGGTTTTTACCTCCGTCTAGGAAATTCCATCTGGGGAAGAGCAGGATATTGAGATATTGAATGAGTCAAGTGGAAAATGATGAAACGAGGGTTATGGATGAGAGAGAGAAATTGCTTGGACGAGAGAGAGAATAGGATGAGGGTTTTGAGAGGAAGTCTCAAGAGGATGAGGAACAAAACATCGCGGGGAAGGTTGGAGATTTCCATTGAAAATCAACGGATCGCCTCCTTGATTTGCCTTCCTCTGATTCCAAAGAAATTGGTTTGCTCGTCGTTCTCGCAATACACCCTGTAGATGGATGTAAATGCATACAAGCACTGAATAGTGGATACCACAGGATTAATTGTTTCGTTTCACTGGAGTACTACTTTCGAATTCTACAAGAACAGTAGATGGGTGGTTCTCATTTCTCAAAGCCAAGCGAACAAAGTCTGTTGTTTGTTTAATGGGAGATAAATGGATGGATATGAAATTCCTTAGAATATGGGTGATATATGAAATCTTTGGGATACTGCTCAGGATATTATTGGATGGAATAAATCGATATCCAGTGTTTGTATTCAACGGGGTATAGCCATTGGAAAGCACTTTTTTGTTGTTTTAGCCATTGAAAAATCGAAATCTCATCCAAATCCCAACCTCTCATATCCCATACGGATTGAGATAAAACTTGGTGAGAGATTTCAAATCTCATCCAAAATAAAGAAACCAAACATGTGATTTTGACTCTCACTCCATCCCACCCCCAAATCTCACTCCCAAACCCCACTAAACAAAGAAGGCCTATATGTTTTCCTCCAAAATTACTGTAGAAGTAATTTGGATTAGGGGGCGTGTTATCCTTTAAGCGACAACATGCATGTTCTCCCCATTCGAGTTGTCCATGCTCAGCGATTAACTGTTCAGATCAGTTCGGTAATAAACAGTGCAAATCTATTTTGATCCAAACAGATTTAAGCCGTTGATCACCGAGTACGGATGGAGACAATATGCATGTTGACAATACCCTTTCCCAATTCGACAATTACACAAGTAACTAGTACTACTAGCTACCCTCCGAGTTAGACAATTAACTTGGAGCGAGCGGGGGTAGGGCCTATAGTGAGGAGCTCAGTACAGGGTGTGGTAAGCTCGGCTCGACCGTCCGATCGGCAATTGATCGTTTGGATTGTTTTGCACTTTCAATAAACATTTTACACAGGAGTATAATTTAAGTCTCATTTAAACGGTCAGAGTTCACTACACCTTGCAATGAGTTCGGCTCACTACAAGCCTCATTTTTAACTTTGGCATTTTTGTGTAGCAAGTACTCCAATTTGATTGCCAAACTTGAGTTTGGTCTGTTTTTACAAGATTTTGTTAACGAGCGAGAGGCTCATGTATTTGATCTATGTATCTGATTAAATTCTTTACCAGTGTCGTTGGTCGTTGCCTAAATAAAAAAAAATTCGTTAGTCAAAAGAGAAAAAAAAAGTGTGCAATTGCTTTTGCGGAAGGATAATGGGCAACATTCTCTTTATCTTTATTAAATAGTTGTTCCTGGTTACTGTTATTTGATACCTCTCAAAAAAAATTAATCATATTATCTGATTTATAATGATTTATATATCTTATATGGATCTTGTTTGAAGATCTCAATTAATTTTATTTAACACATATTTCAAAATCATTGAAAACATTGTAAAATACAAATAATTGTTTGAGTGGTTCAAAAAGTGGAATATGAGCAACAATTTGAAATGGAGGGAGTAATCAATTTTTGGATACATGATGCTTGTGGATGTTAGGAAATATTATCCCACATTGCCTAGGAGTGAAATGGGTGATCAACTCGTGGAGACTCGGTGTGACTCGGAGCAACTCAGTGAGGTGACTCGGTGGTTCTCGGATTGTACTAGTTTCTGTGGATTATCTGCATCAGTAACTCGTGGAGACTCGGTGCGACTCGGAGCAACTCAGTGAGGTGACTCGGTGGTTCTCGGATTGTACTAGTTTCTGTGGATTATCTGCATCAGTTTGGTAGTTTTGTTTGTTTTTTTGCTGAACTCAGTGTGACTCGGTTACATATGTTGTTTGAGTCCAGTATTAGTTGGTTTTAGGGTGTTGATTTGGATTACATTTGCACTGTATTGCTTTTAGGGTTTGAGCCGGGTACTCGTTGGGTTCTCTACTGCTAACATTTGATAGGATTCATCATTCCATCCCGTAGGTGTTGGGTCTGCTTCGGCAGGTGTATCTAAGAGCTAGTGGCATTATATGCCGAGCGAAGGCCGTGCTCATATCAACTGTTAGTGGTTTTGGTTTCACTCCTGTCATAGAATGTAATCGTTGCCGGATGGCTTTTATAATGAAATTCTTGACATTTTCAAAAAAAAAAAAAGTGGGTGATCACTTAATATATGATGAAACCTCTCCACTCATTGCCAATTGGTTTTGAGTTGGATATAAAGTTTCCACATGGTATCAGAGCGGGGCCTATTCCACTCCACATTTTAAAAAAAAAAAAATTTCGCAATCCCACACCCACGATGACAGACCAGCAAAAAGGCTGCATGATGATAGGACCCAAAAAGTGGCCACACGTGACAGACCTCAAATGCGGCTACACGTGAGGGGGGATGTTAAGAAATATTATCCCACATTGCCTAGGAGTGAAATGGGTGATCACTTAATATATGCTGAGACCTCTCCACTCATTGCCAATTGGTTTTGAGTTGGATATAAAGTTTCCACAGTGGAGTGGTTCCAACTGATTTCACTCAATAGAGAAAATGGATGTGCGGATCTTCGGGCAAAGATAGCTATCAGCTCAGATTTAGGAATTTTTATTCTCTAGGTAAGATACATTTAGCAAATAAGATATTTTTTAGCAAATTTAGACTATTAAAAATATTTTTGAATAGTTTGGATTGCCAAAATCGTAAGACTTTCTAATATTTTTACCCAAAATCTTACTAATATGTTTGGTGTTTCCCAAGGTAAATTTCCATGGAGTTCTTTAAGTGTGAGCTTTTCATAAGTTAGCTTATTTATAATGAATTTGACTTTGTTGGTTTTCAAATAAGAGTCTGTTCGAGAGCTTCATTATTGAATTCTGAATTTAGTAAGAGCTGAATTGTAAAATGCATTATGACATAATGTATTCTCTAAATTACATAATGGAGACATAATTTGATAACCAGGCCAGGTACTTTTGCATTCTGGTTAAAAAATCTTATTTTAATCTATTTTGATGATTACTCTCAAACACTACTCTGTAGCTAAATTTATTTTGCACACATCTCTCAAACACTCTTATAAATTAACAATTTATTTTGATTATAATCCAAAAAATCTATAATTCACAATTCGAATTGTCAAATGCAGTTTTGTACAGTTACAAGACAATAATCATTTGAAATTCCTCATACCCAATTTTTCTGGAATTTTGTACAGACAAAAATGGTTTGACACTCACCAACCAATCACACATTCGTTGTATAAGAACTTGCAAATTAAAATCCCATCTGAAATACTGTTCATTTTAACTCGGCCTAAAAATTGGGCTCATGAGCTTGTCCTTGTAGACTCGAAGAAGTCTAGAAGAAACCTCTAAATCAAAAGTGTCTAGCACCAGCCTATAAAAACATTCTGAAAATGAGCCCTACAAAATACAGAATTCAAATTACTGCAACAAATACACTATGGTCTATGGGACCAGCGGGTAAAAACCCTAAGGTTTTCGCTGTTGGGGGACCGAGAGTTTACAAAAATGATACAGACACATTTTCAACCACACGCTACTACACAGTGGCGGACGCAGGATTGTAACTGCCGGGGGGGCCACTCCATAGCAAATATACAGAAAAATTGAAAATGTACTGAAAATACACTTCTACTACTCAAAACCTTGAAGGTTTGCGGACGCCAAACACCCCCCCCCCCCCCCCCCCCCCCCCCCCAAGCAACCCCCTAGGTCCGCCCCTGCTACCACATCTTCACTCACATGTGGGGATTAGAGTGTGACTGGAAGGGTGTGTCTGTATCATTATTCGAGAGTTTAAACTCGTGTAGGAATTAACAGAGCTACAAGCACTACATTTCAGAGGATCCAAGTACTTCATTTATTAGGCCAATTGTACATTTCACAGGGGAGAAGTTTTTCAATGCTCTTGGGCCAATATTGAGCACGAAATTGGAATTAATTACCCACATATCTATGTATGTGATGAGAAGTTTTTCAATGCTCTCGGGTAATGTTAAGCACGAATCTGGACTACACATTTGTGTGAGGCCTACATACTTGGAAGTGGATCTCACACACTTGTGGTTCAGCTTCATACTCAACATTGTCCCGAGAACATTAAAAAGTTTCTCGTATGTGGGGCTGCCGCACTGGCCACTGCAAACACACACGCAGAGAGAGAGAGAACAACAAAATTAGGTAATGCCATGTTGTAGTAGTTCATAGAAACAAGCACTTGTGGGGAACATGGTTAGGCCCAACAAAGATGAGGGAGGAGAAATTATCTAACTGGAGTCAATCTTAATTAATTTGAATAAGCCGTTAGGTTTTGCTGGCAAAACCTTGGCTATGTCTCATTAACCAAAACCTCTCGATTTCTTCAGCTTTCCTTCCCGGAATTCGCCCGGCTATCAAACCCCACCTGAGGTGTACATTACATACAGAAATTAATCTCAATATGATCAGCAAATACAATATACTATGTATGAAAGCATGACAATAAAGTGAAATCTAATCCATACACGGCGCTAGTTTTTTGGTTGTAGGTTTTTCTCAATATTTTCCGTGTTTCATAGTATTCGAGATATGCTGAAACGTTAATATTTGTTATTCTTGAATCAGCAGGGGAAGATTTCATTTGAATTGTTCGTTCGAATATGGGAGTATAAAATGTGGCACAAGGGTTAATTTGTTCTTGTTAATAGTAGTATATTTTTTTCATATAACAAATTTTATTGGCGTTATTGCCTTATTGGTCAAGGAGGTGGGCCGGTGGCACGCTAGATGTTATTTAAATGTAAACATTCTACCATATTCAACACAAGTTAAAAAGTCAATTCTTCTAAAAGTTGAATCCAAAAGAATTAAAAAGAGAGCTTTTTAAATTACAAAAGTTTTCGTTTAATTCTTTTAATCTATTTTTGGCCTCTTATAACCAGAAGCAAAAGCTGTGATAAATAACTTAAAAGGCTCAAATTAAAGTTGCCTCGAGAAGCAATATCAAACAACCAGTGGCGACTCTAAGAGTTCGGAAGCGTGGGGTCATTCATAAACATCAAATACTCTTACAAACCATAAATCAAAGAAAACATCACAGTAATGACAACTAAAAATCTTATTCTAACAAAAATTACATTTAAAGCTCAACCTTGCAAGATAGACCAATCTCTCCTTATCAAAAAAACAAAAGGAGTGACTGGAATTCAAACAAGACACACAAAGAAGCAACTTTTATACAAACTTTTAATAGTTATTCAGTGGTGTCACCATCAAATTTAAGGGTTCATTTATGAATTTCTACAAAATTATATAATACTAGTAGTTAAAAAAAAAAATCCGTGGGGCCGGCTGACCCCGCTCCTCCTAATAAGGTGGCGTCGCCATTGCAAACAACCTATGTAACTCGTGCGTTCTTTAATTTTTTAGTCGTGCTATACGCAAACTGGCCCGGAAAAAAAAAAAAACATATAAAATAAACAGTTTTATTAAATACCTGTCCCCAACAAGCTTGTGCATTCTGTAAATCAGGTCTTCTTCTTGCTCAGTCATGTTTATGACTTCCCACTCAATGCTGCTCACCTCTGCTAATTAAAACGCCCAAAAATATATGGAGAGAGAGAGAGAGAGAGATTAGAGAGAGAATAAAACAGAGTAACCCAGGGCAGGGCAGGGCAGGGCAGGGCAGAAATGAATGAAAGTAAAGAAAAATCACCTTGAGAGCAATTACAAGAGTAATTGTGGGAAGTCTTCATTTGCTTCCTCCGACGTTTATCCATGGTTTGATTAGGTAGGTAGATTAGTGGGGGTTAATGAGATTAGATAGTGGAGAGAGAGAGAGAGAGAAGAACCCAGAGAGAGAGAGAGGAGGGAGAAAAGAGGAGGAAAGTTGTGGGTGAGTGCTATAGTGGAAAAATTGTACTCCCGGTCCTGGCTTCTCTTACTTACTAGTAAAGTACTCCAACATAGGCGAGGAAAGGAAGCTTTATTAAATATATACTACTCCTATGTGGAAGTAACGTACTTCAAAAATTGTGACATGCACAGAGAGAGAGAGAGAGAGAGAGAGAGAGAGCGACTGGTCCTACCGAACAAACAAAATGCATGCATGGGGGTTTGACTTGTGGTTGTTCCTGTGTTGATAGGCTGTAATTTACTACCAAGAAAAAGGACCGGGGTGCTGTGTATCCATTGGCCGTCCGATCGTGTTTTAGACGGTCCGGTTACGTTTGATAATTTTAATTTAATTTTAATTTATTTTTACAGGTAAAAAATCAAAACACATCCGGACCGTCCAAAATACGATCGGACGGCCGAGGGGTGCACATCACCCTCCCCGGATTCCAAGAAAAATAAAGGGTTGGTTGCCTGGTTAAAGTCTAGAACTTAGTGATTCGTTTCTTTTAAGGTTTTAAATTAAGTTTAGATTTTACTATTATGTGTTATCAATTCTCGTGAAATCTGTTTTCATAGTTTTTCCTCAGTTATGTATAGATCTCTGGTTCGTAGAGGATAAAATTGATCATCTAAATTGAAATGCACGTAAATAGACTTGAATGCTTAAGTTACAGAAATAACTTACTGTTAATACCCAAGTTACAAACAAGTTCCACATAGGTCAAATATCTCAAACTTTTGAAGCCATTGGTAGTCTTTTCGATTGTTAACTACTTCAAGAAATCGAAATTAATCAAATTGTGCGCAAAGCTGTTTTGGACTTCCAGTGTTACAAAAGTCCTCCCCCTATGTGGTTATGTCCCAAAATTTCGGAGTTAAAAAGACATAATTACCACTTTGCTAAAGGACATAGGACTGTGTCCATGTAGGGCCTAAACTGTCTTTTCATGTGTTTGGCAGCCGTTTATCCACCACTCCAGGTTACGTAGTTTGTTCACAATTTTGTCTTAATGCTGTTGTATCCTGTGGAAATCTCTCTCTCTCTCTCTCTCTCTCTCTCTCTCTCTAGTCAGCTCAGCTGTAACTCTTGTTCATGCACTTCAGTAACATCATATAAATGAAAGGCCGAAGGGAAAATAGGACAATGCCCATATATTTAGATTATTAAGCATTTAAGCTCACCAACAAAATTAGTTGAACTTATTACTTATGGATCGGTGAAAGTATAGTTAAATGCATTGTTATGTTCAATAAGCCTAGTTAAATGTGATTACTTTAAGTATAATTTGACTACAATAGTTAATTTTATGGACTGATGAATTACACGATGCTAGTGACAGAATCGTAGTACCGTTTTTCCTACGGAAACACCAAATAAAAGATCAGGCTGCCTTTTTTTGTAGAATGTGCAATGTTGTGCTAGAATACTAAAGTTGAAGAGGGTTTACAGAGAAAATAACGAAAAGGGAACGCAAGCTGAGAATGTTATTAAGGAAACCACAAGTATACATTTGAGAAGTATTGAATTAACTAAGCCGAGTATCGCTAGTGAAATCAAACAAGCCTGAAAGCGGTTAGAAAAACACCAACCTAAAAATTCGAAACGCCATAGATAAGAGCGTAACTCTGCAGCTTTATAAGAGTAATCTGTACTTATTACTGAGAAATATGTCACCATTTGGCAGCTACATACGATCTTATTAACGTATATGCTATCTTAATAAGACAACTTATGTATGCACCTTAATGAAGATTTAAACTAAGGGGTGCTTTGGGTAAAAAACCAAAAACCAAAAACCAAAAAATCACTTTTGTCCTTATTCAAATTTTTTTTGCATTTGTTAGTTTCGCGTCAAGATTTTGTGGTTTCTGGATTCCTCTCGGCGAGACGAATCTAACGAGTATAAATTTATGGTCAAACCAAATATTTTTTTGAATAAAGCCGAAATACTTGGATTATTGGCCAATAATCCACCTATTTTGGCTTTATTCAAAAAAAATTGAGTTTTGACCATAATTTTATACTTGTTAGATTCGTTTCGTCGAGAGGAATCCAGAAACCACAAAATCTTGATGCAAAACTAACGAATGCAAAAAAAAATTGAATAAGGACAAAAGTGGTTTTTTAAAAAACCAGTTTATGGTTTTTTACCCAAAGCACCCCTAAAGGCCAAATGTATGCCTAAGAGGGTAAGTTCCAGAAGAAACAAACCAGATAAGGTTTTAGCAAAATTCTGGTAATAATTACTCCTATAGTCTAACTACCTTGTTTTAGTTTTTCTTATTGTTCCAGCTGAGACAACTTGGTTTGTACATAGGGATGGCAATTCAACCCGCCCCGCTCCGAACCCGCCCTACCCCGCCCCGATAGGGTAGGGTTTTTTACGATTTTTTTGGGTAACGGGTAGGGGCAGGGGGTGATTTTGAAAAACCCGCCAGGGTTAGGGTAGGGGCAGGGGTATGGTCACCCCGCCCCGATATTACCCGCCCCGACATACATATATATGTATAACTATATTTATACACTCTTATATGTATATATCAAATTATATTTTTTCACTTATATGCATTAAATTTTTTTATTCTTATAATTTTACTTTTACAACTAAAATACAACATTAGATAGTAGATTTTGATTAAGTTGTAAAAGTTATTTTGTGAACTTTTATCATTTGTACTCACTAATTGGAGTTTAAAATATACTTAACTAATATGTAAAAAAAAATAGGGGCGGGGCGGGTAAACCCGATACCCGATAGGGGCGGGGGTGGGGGTACCCATAAATTACCCGGTCGGGTTAGGGGCGGGTTAGGGGTGGGTTAGGGAATTTTAGGGTCGGGGCAGGGATCATCAAAACCCGCCCCAACCCGCCCCGTTGCCATCCCTATTTGTACAGTACTCCGTAGTTACTAGAAAAGAATAAATAATGTCAAAAACATTTTGGCAGCTTTTACAAAAGTTGCAAAGCTTTCTAACCTTTCGTATGGGTGAAACACAGAGATCAGCCTTTTGGGTGATGGCGGTAAATGGTCATGTCCAACTGCCTTCCTTCTGAAAAAAAAAATTGCATATTGAGCCTACGTAGTACCCGAACGCTGCATAATCCAGACGGCTCAGATCAAAACCCTCTCTCTCCTCTTCTCTCTCCCTTTCTCTCTCCTGTTTCTCTCTCCATAATCCGGACCGTCCAAAATCGAAATGGACGGCCAGATGCGCCGCACGTGAGTACTACATGGTACCCGCTCAGCACAAAAAACTCGTTCCTTCATTCGGAACTCAAATTCCTTTTTCCTTTATCCATTGAGAAATGACTCCTTTTATTTATTTGCATTTTTCCCCCTTTAATTACATATGTTTAAAAAACTATACTTGCTTTTAAATTTACTTTTCACATATGAAGGGCAATTTCGTTTATTTTGAGTGAATAAAAACAAGAAAAACATTGAAAAAGAATAAAAGAGTGCAAACAAAAATCATTTCCTTCCATGGATCTCCATCAGTGATTCAAATAAACACAGAAATGACAAGAGAATGTGCTTGACAAGAACTAAACACTAAAATTGGTGATCTACCAATTTGGGTCCACAACAGTGCTTCAAACAAACAACACTAAACTCATAAAACAACCAGACAAGTGATGCATCAACAAAACTGCCAATTTGGAAAACTAAGGACTGCTAGACAGCTTTAGTGAGTGACAGAGAACCCTTTTTTTCTCTTTGTCATTATCTTCAAAACTTGAAACAAAGACAATTCACAATTATTTGGGTTCCTGTTCCTTTGTTTGGTTCAAAAATCAGTAATAGCATTGGTTATCTTATTCATCAAATGAAATTC
The DNA here is from genome assembly GCA_020921065.1 of Vaccinium darrowii. NCBI lineage: Eukaryota > Viridiplantae > Streptophyta > Magnoliopsida > Ericales > Ericaceae > Vaccinium > Vaccinium darrowii. Next base: position 1,027,052 of record CM037162.1, on the reverse strand, counting down.
TATTAGGCATTTGCTCTAGTTCTTGTAGCCCCTCTATTCGTCGGTCCTACCGATCTCGTCATCCAAATCACCACTCTACCACGAGATCTGGGCCATAGAAGATGGAGGATTGGCCCAGGAAACACAGAAAAATCAACAAGGCTACTTGTTTTCATCATTTTCCAGGAGATTCAACCCCCTAACCACTTGGCACTAACCTCTGACTTAAGACTTTCTATAGTTATGATTCCTGTCAAATAGACTATGAATTACAGGAAATAAGACTAGTTATAGTCCTTAAACTATGCAAGGCACAATCCAAATCTGGTCTTGCTAATTTCTCTTGCATCTTACATAACTTTACCTCTATCCTACGACTAATGATCTAAATGGTCTAACAAAAGAACATATGCATTCAATCCATACTTGGTTTAATCAGCACAACCAACGCAGGTTGTTGATCAGATGCTCTCACCAAACTTGCCCTTTTCCTCCAAGCCGCCGCGCCAACTCCCAATCCTTTGTCACTGGGAAGAAAAACATCGAAAAAGGTTTGAATCTCAATGCCAAGCTAGTAGAGTCACGAAATGAGCAAGACTGTAACAAAATTTATGAACCATATTGAACAACAAAAAACGACCAGTAGCGTGAATAGAACGGAATCATTCCACAAAAAGTATGGAACGTGGAATCTCTCAGAGTTGAATCCCCATAAACAAACTTAGCAGAATAAGCATTTGCCATGGCACCGAGCAATGCTCCATTAGACGGAAAAAGTGTTAGCAAAACAGGAAGTCTGCAAATCATCTCCAAATTTCTTGTCTGTGTTTGAATGTCGTGGCCTGTTTTTCCTATTCCAAGAGAGAATTTCTCCAGTCCTCAACTGACAAGTCTAATCAAGGATAAATGGGTAGTTAAAATTCACAAAAATAAGCCGAGTCGAAAACATGTGTAATATACTGTACAAGCATACCCACGGAGGCACGGAGATTTTACTTTTCCAAAAGTACACCCATCATGGTGCATTTATGCACTCACAGATTGAGCAGAGAGACAGAAGAAATGACATAAAGTTCTTTTTCTTTTTTGCCATGATTTCAGTATATTCTTTAGTTTTCATTCCTAATTGGTAGCACAAACAAGCCTACGAAATAAGAACCGAAACTATAGGAATGGTTAACAATCACCCTCACTTACTAAGTGTAACACGCTTTGCATGGATTGCACATAGATTTGCGTCTTCAAACAAATGCACCAAATAATCCTCCGCTGCCTACAAAAACGATATCTTTTACTGAATGAAATGACTAACAGAGGCATGTTCCCTACCTAATCAAAACCAAGAATGTATTTATTAGTCAGAACTTCTAGTTCCATAATTGCCATTCACAAATGAAGACCATGGAATGAAATTCTCCAGGATAGCATAATAGGCAGATGCAGAAAATCATTTTCAGGATTTACACCTGGATCCGTCTGTGTAAATATTTATTTACCTACTAAAAAAAGGGAAAGTGGTTTAATAAAAAAACAAGGGAATACAACACCATAGATAATTTAAGAATTACAGGAGAAACTGTCCAATAAAAAGAAAGCATGTCACTGATCACAATAAATAGACTAGCAGAAGTGAAGTGCCTAATGAAAACCAAGGGGATGTAAATGATTACAGCAAAAGATGGGAAATCAAATAAGTTGATTTGGTTTATGCCAAAAGAACATTTGTAAATAGATGAGCATTTTGGAAGACACAACAGCCAAGAATCTGGTTGAACAACAGAAACCTGGCAGAATAAAATAGCTGCAAGTGATCTCGAGTAGTTATGATCAAGAAACTAAATGTTATTTTCCCCCATCTTATACAAAACATAGACGGAAAACGAAGCTCCAGCTTCGTGGGGTAAACATAGCAAAATACTGTAGAACCGTTAGAGACAATGAGTTCTTTGAAAACTTAATAGAAAAATCCAACAATCCTTCTCTTAAAAAAACCTTAAGAACAAACGAAACCATTAACTAACCATATCATCTAGAAAACTGGAAGGAAGAAAGAGAGAGTATTCAAGTAACTTGTTTACTATTTGCTGACGCCAAATAGTTTCTTTTACAAAGTTATCAATGCTATCATTGCTGCTTCCTTTCCATCCCTACTAGAATCGATAATTTAATGTGTTTCTTTTACAATGACAAACCCCTTCCGTGAAATACCCTCTAAACCTTTGATTTATATGCTTTGATGTTTGTTAGACATATTAAGTCTTACTCTTGTATTGCTTCTTGCTAGACAAAAACAACAAATGTACCATGCTCAAACTACAAGCACATTTGCATAATTGAAGTTGAGTAGATTATTGAAGAGTTAACCAAGAACAACACGTGCTTGGTTGTTGTAGAATTCAAGGGGGGAAATTAGGATCTACTCGGATAAGTTTTGGAAATATACTCATAAGATAATAAGGCAAATCAACACCCAAGACTAAAAATACAGTAGTGCACTTTATCACTGCCTATCTACATGCATATTATTCTGAACAGTCTATATAGTACCTCCTGAATCGCCAATAAAGCTTCAGCTTTCCACCGTGTGATTTGCGGTGCAAAAGAATTGCTAATCTCTCTCACCTGCCACAGATGATGAGGATTTCAAGATACGTTTTTCAATAGCAGATCCAAATTAATCAACAAAATAAGAACGACATAAAATCCTAAACTCCTAATCTTCATTCTGGATGGCATCATGATGATTTGACATAAACTTGCAAGGATCTTAAAAGATTTTCTGTGAAATATGGCTTTACAGGAGATCATATTGGTTAGTGAAGCAGTCAGTTGGTAGTGTAAGAAATCTGCTGAATCCTTGGTCCCAGAGCCTGATTCTTTAGTCAAATCTAATGCAAGTTGCAGGACAATGAAGTGCACCATTAAGAATGGTACAAGAAATATGCAGACTTTGATGAACACTTAAATAAGGGAAATAAGTAGATGAACTTCCACCTTAATCCAATGATGAGCGTAACAAAATGAAATTGGCAGAGGTGCACCGACCAAATGCATGTCAAGGGGTGCAAAAGAGCTGAGTCGAGCCGAAATTTGTAGTGTTTGAGCTCTATTCGTTTACTAAACGAGCCTAAAACTCAAGCTTGGGCCCAACGACTCATTTACTAAACGAGTCTCTATAAACAAGGCGAGCATTTTTTAGCCGAGCTCTAGAGTGTTAAGCTTTGCTCGTTTACTACACGACCCTAAAACTTGAGCTCGGCTTTTAATAAATGACTCGAGCGGAGCCCTTAGCGAGCCGAGGCTCGAGTTGCTCGCGAGCATCTTTGTTCCCTAGTCCCCAATGTGTCCCACCATGTCCCAGCAGCGCCGAGCCTCCGACCAAATAATAATTGAAATAAAATTCTCACACATGTTCAAGCTGTAGGTATCTAACATATAGGCCACTGCCTCTGAGGCTGGTAGACGTGTCCGTATTTTACACACAGAGAGAGAAAGCTCACAGTACGAATGAAAGGAGCAGCTGGAATGAGAAGTTTCCAGGTCTTCTGGAAATGCCGAATCTCGTGAAGAGCCACGGTACCTGGCCTACGGCGGAAGGGGTTTCTCTTCCTTGGCTGCTCTCTTGAACCTGAATGTTTAATGTTCAACTCGTTCCCAAATCAAACATACCTCATACCATCTAAACAAATATCGCGTCGAATCAAACAAATACAGAAAGAAAAAAAATGATGACAAAAACAACGTAGCATATAGATGAAGTTACTCACTCGAAGGAGAATTCCTCGTAGATCTTCTTGTAGGTGTCTGGTAAGCATGACAGATAAATGTAGCATAACAGAATGTATTCTTTAAGCAAACATGACAGATAAATGGATTTTAAACTGTACAAAAAAGTTTAAAAAATGAAGCAAATTCGGAAAAGATAATGTATGTACATACAAGCAAAAATCAGATAAAAAAGAGGAGCATACAGGCAAAAAAAACATATAGGGGGGAGAGGGAGAGTACCGAAGTCGGTCCAGGGGAAGCTGGTGAGTTTGCTCCAGTAGCTTTGATTTGAGAGAGAGAAATAGCAGAGTTAGGGAATTAGGGTTTTGAAAAATGAGAAAGTGGAGAGAGAGGAGAGAGAGGGATCTGTACCTGAGGGTCGACGGCGACTTGGCTTTCGGGCGGCGGGGTGTTTGGTCCTCGCCATGTGTTCGACAAAATGCCACTGTGATGAAAAACGTACTGCTGATTGCTGAATGCTGATAGTCCACCACTAGTATTACAACTTCTCTCTCTCTCCTGATGATTTTAATTCAGAACGTCGTCCGATAGATAGTTGAAATCAGAAATGCAGAAGTAACTACTGCAACAGTAACAAGATATATATATATGTACTGATTGGATGGCTTCCCGCTTGATTTCTTTTGAATTTGGCAACGGTAACAAAATGGGAAAGTGCAGCGTTATCTCGCCCCCTACAATTGGTTACCCGGATTGTACAAAACCGATTGGTGCGGTTTTAATCAATTTTTTACCTGTAATTTTGGTTTTGATTTAGGAGTAAAACCATCCGGTTCGCTTCCAGTTTTGGTTTTGGTTTTGGTTTCATATGATAATCACATTAAAATTTGAACTTAACTATATGTATATATATACCTATACATACACCTATAACATTATTTGTTTTGTTGGATTTTGCTATCATTGGTTTATGTTATTTTGTTGTTGCATTTTAGTATCTTTACAGAATATGATGTGCTAGTTTGTTGGGGTTTTTTTTGGGTTAAATTGTGTTGTTGGATGGAGTATTTTGTTTTTAGATATTCAATGTTTTAACTCTATTAAAAATATTGACCACGGATTTGGTAAAAAACCAGACCGAAATCGTAACCTGAAAACTGGTGGTTTTGGTTATAGTTTTGATTTTAGGTCTATGTTTCGGTTTTGGTTTTACTAATAACCGAACCAAACCAAGCAGCACCGTTGCCATCCCTATTTACCAATGGTGGATAATTTTGGATTTATTTCGAAAAACTATTCTGTGTCTTTAGACAATAAAAAGGAAAAAAAAAAAACAATTTGGAAAAACAGCCTTGGCAATTTGATCTTAGTTAATACAGTAATTTGAGCAAAAGCACCTTTTAAGATTTTACTTTAATAATTCAACATTGAATTCATCCAAAAATACGGAGATGATGCGAAATTAATCCGAAATTTGGTGAAACTTGAGAGCGTAAAAGCAACATTGGAAAATTTTTAGGTTCATCCCCAAACAATGTGAAAAGGGGAAGACAGAGCCGACTCTTCTTTGGCATATGCACGAGTTAAAACAATTCTCCTTTCCAATTTTACATGATTCTCATTCATTTTATTCGGACAACGAGATGGTGCATTCAACAAAGCCATTATTTGCTTGAAACTGCTTAAATGGACCACAATCACAATACGATACCAGCCAATTTTTAAACTTTTCCACGGTTTGCCAATCGCAACCCTAAAGTTGAAAAAAGCAGCAATATCAATGCCGTGACTTATATTTCATTAGGCAAATAGAAGCGCCGAGCACAGAGGAAGAAGAAAAGACTTTACCAGCTAAAACAGCTCCCCATGCCTTACAGTGGAAAGTTCGGTTTAGGGGAACTGTCCATTTCAAGTGTACTGTAACAGTCCTCAAGGCTCCAACAGTAGCAATAACAGATTTATGCACCTAAGATACTTATCGGTAATTGCATCCTGAAGAGAAATATCAGAGACCTGCATTTGCTCATCCTCGCATCATTTACAATTAAAATGAATTGTTGGTTTACAGTGCATAAAGCAAGCTAGAAGCCATGACCGCACTTCCATTAGCAGATCATCTAATTCGTAATTTTCCATTTAGAAGAACTTCAGATGATTAATAAACTCGGCCAAAATATATCTGGTTAGATATCAACGGAGAACAAAGAACCAAAACTAGCGTCACAAGTATCCAGGAACGAAGGATAAGATTGATATCACATTACAGAAGATCATAAAAGTAATCCAAACCTTGTCCAATTTCCCAAATTGAGATGCCAGCACCCCATGAAAGAGCTTCCTCCAGACGCATTGATATGGACGACAGTGATGGGTAGAATACTGCGTGCCTGACATGCTTATCATCAGAGTACACGAAGAAATGCTCTGCACTGTTCTCATCCCACTGCAACAAAGGCCTGTGCTGCTCCAACAAAGACAGGTAATCCCTTCCAGTGATAGCTCCACCACCTAAACCTGTAAAGTAAGGATATTCCAAAACAGGATCAATCGTCTGATCTCATATATAATCATATCATCACGAGTGTTCATTCTGAAAGTAAGGTTGCATATACTAAACACCCTATCAAATGCCACCATCATGAATCAGAAGTATACCTTTGGCCAGGATAAGGACTCCAGATATGAAATGCAAGAGATTATGGATCATTAAAAAGTTTATTGAATTCATGATTAGATAGTTATTGGAGTTTATTATCTCAAGCATTCTCGACTTGGGCTTGTTTCCGCCAAAATTAACTATTCCTCTCTGCGATCCAGACAATATGATGAATCGTTCAATGCATATAGCATATGCAGACCAAAAGTGCTGACAAGGTCCAAGATGGGTTCGTTTCAAATGAATTGACGGCTTTCGGATATCCAATAATATTGAAACAAAACAAAGAAAGCTTCCTCAGTCCGTCTACTTTCTCCAAAGTGAGAAATTTGTATGCAACAGACTCAAGGTCTATTGAAATTGCCAATCACGGTGCCTAGGTTGATTCATGATAGCTTACTTCATATGCTCTCATTAATCAGTCAAGAGCATATGGTATAATACAAATTTGTTAACACCAAGCGTAAAATAATAGTTAAGAGATTAAATGAAGTGATGTATACCTTCTGAGAGGGCGAAGTCGTTCCCATAGAAATTAAGACCAACAAATATCTTATGAGCCAGGCTTCGAGCTCCATTACTGGTTGTACCAAGCAGTAGCTGCATTGTAGAACGGATCCATTTCAGAGGTGCATTGGGACCCGGACGCTGAGGACCCGAGAAGTCATAGGTCATGAGTGAGAAACCATCTACGGCATCACTCAAGCTTTTAAGATCTTCTGGCCCAAAATCATACTCTTGAAGCTTCTCTGAATATGGTGGACCAATAACGTACACTAGTTGTAAATGTTGCTGCTCACTGCTCCTCTCTAAGCTCACAGCATGTAGTGCTTGCCCAAGTTGCTTTATGAACTGAAGTGCCTGGCTTGCAAAGCAATAAAGATTCCGGAACACACATATCTTCAGATGTCAGAAGATATAAAATGGTTTCATACGATGGAAAATGCATAAAGGTTAAAATGCTAAAAAGCAAGAAACTGATTAAGGCAAAGCCTTATCACTTAAGAGTGCAGTGCGCCCACAAGGTTTATTATTATGAATAGAGGAACGTATTATGATGAGAATCTCTGAGCTATGACAATTAACACAAAACTCAGGTATTACAGCAGCAAGTTTTCTTCTGGACTTTGCTAAATTTAGCAGTATACTGCATTTGAAAACTCAAGAAAAGCAAAGCAAGGAGACAGCCTAGGAAAGGGATGGTAAACCATGAAACAAAACGACATGGTTAATTGCCATGTGCATAAAAGAGAAAAACAACCCAATGAGTTTCTTGAAACTAGAGATTACCAAATCATCTGTACACAATGGAATCTTAAGGTTTGCTGGATTAAAAAATAATGAGATATTTTCTAGCCCCTGTGCTCTAGCTGATTAGACATGGAAGAAGATGGTGCGTACAAAGTTATTGAAGTAGGACTGCAAAATATTGTTCAAAAGACACAGAAACACAACTGAGAATATTCATGTACCATATTGCGCATGGCTGGATCTTGCAAGACTCCATAACCTGCCCACCTTGACCAGGATTCAAGGACAATACCATCATATTCCATTTCCCTGTAATTTAAAGAAGACCCACGAGAAGTATTAATCCCCAAAAGTAGGAAGGTGCCTTGCATGTGAAAATCGTGTCATCCTCGTATAAATAGGTTGAAAAATTTATTAAAAAGACCTGATGCGGCATAAAGAGCTTACTTGCATTCTGCCACTATAAGATCAATTGCTTTATTCCTCTGCTTCTTCTTTGTCAGCAGCTCACTGGGAAATGCTTCGAGAACAACTCTAGGCAAAACCTATTTTGAGAGGGAGAGAGCAGTGAAACAATCTGATATTGAACTGTTCTGCACAATGCTAGACAAAACCAATTAATAGACTGAGTATAACCATAAATTTTTCTTCTTGTTTTATTTCAACGACTACTAGAAGTATTAGTGCTTAAGAGTACTAGAGTCTTTCCAAGAAACAGGATGGATCAATCCAGGCAGAAGAAAGCAAATAATCATAGTGGCCTCTGAGGGAAGATATCTTCCCTCTAAATGGGATCTTGTCAAGTACAATAATAGTTCAGAAAAACAGTAAACAAGAAACCAAGAACATGAGCAATTCTGTTTCAAATTCTCTAAATGTTTATTCATTTTCATGAGCATCTTTGAGTGAATAGAGTGCATGACATTTTGGTTCCTCTCTCCACTGATTCAACAAGCCCCAAAAGTTTCACAATAAAATGAGATGTCCATAAACATTGTATTAGTAGTCATCTTCTATTAACAAGTAATGGTAATCCCACAAAGTAGGAAAGAAGTAGATCTGGCTAGTTCCACCTGTGACGACATTTATTAATTGTACCTGAGCATTTCCTTTCATTCTAAGATCTGAAATCCATCCTCTATCAACATTATGTCTTCCCTCGAGAATTAAATTTGGCCCTTGGCTGGAAACAGATGGAAGAAAATATACGATAATCGAGAATAAAGGCAGCCCCAGTATCAACAGTTCACTTCTCATACCATCATTTTAGCACAAACATCCAAACACTGGAATCTTGGAATCCCATTTGCCAATAAGAAAAGAAACAAAAAAGACAAACTAGCTATGTTGAGGATTTGTAGCTGTGAAACAGTTTATGACTACGGATCAACAGGATTTACAACCACAATAGTACTTGTAAAACAGCTAAAACAAACATTGATGGGAAATGATTGAAATCTTATACTCCCTCAGTCCTATTTTAAATGCTCCGTATGAAAAGTCGTGCCATTTTGACTTTTAAACCGCTTGAAAGTACTCAGTGAGATCTTTTGAACGATGCAAAAAAATTTAAAAATTAATTCCTAAAGTATTTTTTGAGGTCAAAGTTCCATGGTCTCTTGTAGGCAGCATTTAAAATGGGACGGAGGGAGTAACAAGTTTAATCCACCCATGAAACTTAATTGTGGCCATAATAGTACTTCTATAAGATAATTAAAGTGAATGGTGGCGAGAAAAGCTTGATATCTCAAAAAATAAGTTAATGCACAATCGAAAGTTTAAATCCTTCAGTTGACAACCAAAACCAAAGGGGTCAAGATATCCTAAAGAACCCCTAGGATAAACTTCAGCCTCCCCAGTCCCCACCAATACCTCTAAGATACAGGACTTACTGAAGTTGATAATCAGAATTCAGACACACCTCTTCAGGTCATACCACACAGGCGACAAATGCGTAAACTTGGAGTTGAAACTCTTCGCAATTTCATAACCTCTTGAGTTCCTGCACCATTTAGAAGGTCTTTCATGAATTTGTATATGCTTAAGGTTTGAATTGGCAAATACGGAGACCCGTAGTTATCAAACAAATGCCAACCCTAGATAATTGATGCTTAAAATTGACCCAAAAACTAAAGTGAACAAGATAGATGGAAAAATATATAAGGACAACCAAGAGCTTCCCAAATCACCATGAAAATCCAAATAATAGCTTCGCTAGCAAAATATACCTATACCACTAAATAAATATCCAAATTTCTCCAATAAGCCTTTCATTTATGGCAAATGTACATCTTGATGAGCAAAATTAGTGTGAATGAGAATGCAAATTTCAGCTCCAAATCTAGTTCAGCTCGCTGAATGGTAAGCTGATCGAAGACTAAAACTACAGGTCATATAATCCAATATTCCCCAGGGATGTATTACAATCTATCGAAACACAAAGAGGACCACAATATAAATACCCTAGTGCTCTTTTTGTCCACCTACCTAAAAAATGGAACCCAATAAAAGGCAAGTCTAGGAACACCTACAGAGCTTTTCTACCCCACATTACACATTTCTAGAGTGACTTTAATCTCATTCAAACAAGAGAATCTCCATCCATTACTCAAATCTTGGCCCAAATGAAGCTTTAGTGCTTTACTTAAAATTTTAAGTCAAGGGCAGGAAACGTCAATTCACCACTTGCATGCCAACTAAACATCTATTCAAATGGTGTCTCCCTTTTTTGAAGCCTTGTCGATCTTTTTCGTTTTCAAATTTGTACAAATAAAGAAACAAAATTACCAACTATTGAATGGTCAAAAAAACAATTGTAACGACATAATTGACAATTCAACACCAAATAACTACCCAATACCAGTTTCCTACCCCACTATCTTCTTCCAGTACACAAACTCATCCTCTTTCTCCAGGGCAAATCAAAACATTTCTTTTGTGCATAACGGTGTAAAGTGAGGAGGACATCTCCAACCACAAATGGGTTTCGAGCTTGCATGGTTAGTTCCACAAATTCATCAACGGTTGGTTCTCCTCACCATCCAGTCCATGTCAAAGTCCTGTTAGTTCTAAATTCCTAATAGATAGTAATATTTTATCAAAATTCGACTTGCACAGGCAACCTCTAGCAGTTATAAAATTGGATGACTTGCTTCAAAATGAACCCAACAAAATTTACACTTCAGAAATAAGCAAATTAATGGCATAAGATGGACCTACCATGGAGTAATGTAGGCCAGTACAGCATTTGTAAAATGCCGGTGAGATGTATTCTCCGAGACCTTCGAATTTTCCTGAATTTCTAAACAAGAAATAGGTGAAATACCACAAAGTTTTTTTTTTTTTTTTAAGGTAAGGTGAAAATTTTATAACCAAAAAAAGGATATGTCCAATGGGGCATACCCTAAAACGAATTACAAGCAAAACAAGCGCTTTCCTAACTGCACAAACTAGCAAAAAACAAAACCACCAAGCTATATCAGCGCAACAAGGCCACAATAAGCCCAACGACAACTACAACACAAAACCAAACTTGCATACGCACCCGTTTATGAACATATAAGTAAATCTGTATATATGGAGAGAGAGAGAGAGAGAGAGAGAGAGAGAGAGAGAGAGAGAGATGGAAACACGTACAGTTAGAACTTCCAGGTAATTAATGTCAGTCTTGACGAAGTCTGGTTGGTGTACGTGTGGGAGAGAAGCGTCCGTAGGTGAAGCGTATCGAGTGCGGTATACAATTAGGGAAATGACAGGAGAGACTATGAAGAAGATGACGACGAAGATAGTGAGGAGCTTGCGATCCTGATTGGATTTAGAACTCGCCGATTCTGTGGTCAGGTCTTTTCGAGTTGACAGTTCGACTCTGCCCCGGCGGCGATCCGAACCGGCGGCGACTCGCCTCTTACCCATCCTCCGGCGCTACTGATCACAACTGGGTCAAGATCAAGAACAACAAAATATGCTTCTAAAAATCAAGTACTAGTACCGTACTATTTTGTTGGAAATATTAATAAAACTTTTTTTTTTTTGTTTATTTCAATTATCCAATTTTTGTTTATTTCATTCTCAAACTAACAATATAATCGAAAACATCCCTCAAGTATGTAAATCAGAACATCAAAACCCATCAATTTGGATAATTGAAGTGTTTAGTGTAAGAGTCCACTTCCTGCATCCTGACTAATCTTGAACTAATTTAATGTCCTAAGTGACGTATTTACTCACGCGACCATGGGCAAAAATAATAACTTATAGCTAATCATTTTTCTCTCACATATGGATGATCAAGGCTTAAACCTTAAAATTTGAAGCCAACGACCCAATTGTAAGAGTGGAATGGATAGAAAGATACTTCGAAGTAACATAAATGAGAAAATTTAAATATTGTGCGAGTTATGGTGTAAAAGAAACGATTTGCATCTTGTCTCCATGTTCCAAAATTTTCCTTCAAGATGATGGATCTATCTTGATTCCAAATAACATGACGGTATATTTGTGTATATAACGTGCATAAATAACATATACTTTTCCATTAAATTTTGTAATGGGTAATTACCATCCAATGGTCAAAGTATTTGAAATTTCCAAAGTCAAGAAGTGAATTCTCTATTTCTCTATGCTCTCCCACCAAAAATGATACAAACACACCATTTCAGCCACACTTTACCACACCCCTCACTCACATGTGTGGGTGTGGGGACCACCCGCATGTGAGTAAGAGTGTGATAAAGTGTGGCTGAAAAGGATGTGTCTGTATCATTATTCGCTCTCCCACCCATAAAAAGCTGTACACACAACGCAACGCTTTCGTAGCCTAGATTTAAGGGGTTTTCAAGGAAGAATTAGTTGGGTTTAATTTGCATTCTTAAAAGAAGTTTTAGCTTGAATTCTTATTTCAATGACAAAATGGACAAAAGTATAAAATATAGGGGATAAAAGTGCATTTTAGCCCGAACTTTCGTTGTAAAGACAAGTATACCCTTCTTTTTCTACCATATACCCTCCAAATCCCTTTGGAGAAGATAATGTTTCGGTCACAGAAAATCAGAAATATCTGCTGAAAGGGTTTTTCCCTCTGATAAACCCCAACCTGCTTCATCCCCAACTTCTTGTGTACCTGGTAAGTCATCATCTTCTTCAACCATTGCATACCTCTTAGAAATTTCTCTCTTAGTTCACTTGGGTATATATGAATTGATTCTTCCTTCAATATTGCGATAAATACTGATTATGATTGAACAATACTTGCTCGGAGTATACTCCTAGGATTTCATTGTTTTGCGTCTTCCCTGTTGTTATCACAACTACTTATAGGTTCTTATTTATTTCTCTTCTGAAGAGAGACTGATTATGGAGCCCAAACTGTTTTTGTCAACATCACCATCTGTTGCTTCTATACCCTTTTTGGGCTCTTACAAATCGACATTCACTCAAAAACAAAAGCTTTCTTCAAAAACCCATGTTTTTAGACCGTGGTATGGATCACGGGAAACGCCATTTCTGGGTCAAAGTTTGGGTTTACAGGAGAAATTTTTTCCTTTTGGTAATGTAAGGAGAACTCGTGTTCCATTCGGTCCAATAAGAGCTGCTGTCAAGAGAAGAAAAGAGATTCCCTTTGATAGTGTAATACAAAGGGACAAGAAGCTTAAATTGGTTATGAAGATCAGGAACATTCTGGTGAGTAACCCCAATCGGATAATGGCGCTTCGAGACATGGGTAGGTATAGAAGAGCATTAGGTCTTCAGAAAAGGCGGCGATTTATCGCCTTGTTGAGGAAGTATCCTGCGATTTTTGAGATCGTGGAAGAAGGGGCTTATTCGCTTCAGTTCAAGTTGACACCCGAAGCGGAAAGGCTTTATATGGAGGAGATGAGGATTAGGAATGAGATGGAGGATTTTTTGGTCGTCAAGTTGCGAAAGTTGTTGATGATGTCGATGGAGAAGCGTATTCTTCTGGAAAAGATTGCCCATTTGATGTCTGATTTCGGGCTTCCTTTAGAATTTCGCGACACAATTTGTCGCCGGTACCCGCAATATTTTAAAGTTGTTATGACTGGACGAGGCCAGGCTCTAGAACTTACTCACTGGGATCCTGAACTTGCTGTTTCTGCGGCTGAGATTGCCGAGGAAGAGAATCGGTATAGAGAGAGAGATGCGAAAGATCTGATAATAGATAGACCACCGAAGTTCAATAAAGTCCTGCTACCCAAGGGCCTTAATCTTTCCAGAGGAGACATGAGGAGGATTGGTCGTTTTAGGGACATGCCTTATATATCGCCTTACTCTGATTTTTCGGCATTGAGGTCTGGTACGCTGGAGAAAGAAAAGCATGCTTGTGGGGTGGTTCATGAAATCTTGAGCCTAACCATCGAGAAGAGAACTCTGGTGGACCACCTCACTCATTTTCGCGAAGAGTTTAGATTCTCTCAGCAGCTGAGGGGGATGTTGATTAGGCATCCTGATATGTTCTACGTCTCCTTGAAAGGACAAAGAGATTCAGTCTTCCTTCGAGAAGCATATCGTGATTCGCAATTGGTAGAGAAGGATCATTTGTTGCTCAATAAGGAGAAGCTCCGTTCACTGGTCGCTGTTCCACGATTTCCAAGAAGGGGTGTTCCCAGAACTGATGACGGAGGATCAGAGGGAAGTGATGAGCCAGCCGGAGGAAACAGGGAAGAGGGTGGAAAAGAATGGTTTGATATTGATGACATGGTGGGTGATGAATTTGATGAGGATGATGGTGAAGATGGGGAGGATTATGATGATGATTTTGATGGCGATGATGAGGAGGTTCCCCCGGACTTTGGAGAAGAAGGTGGAAGTGTGAGAATTGGAGTCAGCAAATTACCTAAACAGGTGGAGAATTTGAAGAAGAATGAAGAAAAGGTGCTTGCGTTTCCAGATGGACAGCCTAGAGAGCGCTGGTGAACGCTCTGGTGAAAGTGGTACGAAATCAATATGTATTTTGCCAGTTTTGGGGCATGTAGGTGTATATGCAGTTAAAATTTTCTTTTGGAGTGTATTAGAACAGGTGGTTTGTCCTCCTAGAAGCAAAAATGCACTTCATCGCTTGGAGGGTTCTGCATGTTTTGTGCCAATGTGAATCGTGGATCTTCTTTCTTGTTTTTAAGGTCCAGGAAACTTCTTGAGAAAGAGACATTGTCGAAAATCACGTTGTCTGGATATAAATTTAATTATTTACTTGCCTGATCATCATGATTTTAAATACTAGAACATTTGTGTGGCTTCTGTATCGCTAAGCTTCTTGTTGTATGGCATAAAAATATGAGTTTGTTTGATGTTGGAGAGCACAAATAGTTTAGTTTTAGTTGCCCCCAATATAGATGGCCTTATTTCCATTGTTTAGATTATGTATTATCTATCTGAGATTAATAGGGACTGTGGTTTTGAAGATTGGATTAGGACCTGACATCAAGATGCAACTGACATCTACTTCTTGGAATGCGTGTGATTTTTAATGTTTTAAACCATTAACGAGCTTTTTTATTTGGTTTTACATTGTTTCATTGGTAGCTTGAAATTAATCTTATCTTTATGGTCTCTCCCTTCCTTCAGCTTACATTGTCCTGAGTTATTTGTGAAACTGGTTGAAGGCTACTCCGTGATCCACATTGTTTAAAGCTTAGTCAAATCACTGCTGTATGGATAGCTTTAACTTGTTTTGGCATCATGGAACATTCTAATATTGCCCTTTCAGCCAACATAAGCTGCTTGTTTGATTGACTTCTCAACTTGGACCTTCTTGGACACTGCATAAAAGGGGAAAGAGAAGAGGGGTGGGATAAACATGACTAGTTTCTTATAGCTGTTTAAGAGGGAATAAATGTACAGTTTGCGTGATAGATTTATCTGTCACTAATACAGGGACGTGAAAGTGCTAGTAATAGTTTTGAACTCAAATGGTGATTGCCTGACTTTCATATCTGAGTTAGCTTCAGCCATAGCTTTGATCTGTAGTCTGTTCTGAGCTTTGCATATTGGTTTGAGATCACCTAGATATGAGGCTAAGAGTACGGACTCTAGCTTTCAGATTCTTAGCACTCTAGGTGATGGGTAATTCATGTTCATAGTAGTCTGTCATAACTTTATCACTTGTATCTCCTTCTGCATGCTAGTCTCACTTGTATCTCCAGCTCTGCTTCCTTGTATACTCTTAGACTCTGTCATTGGATTATGATTTTGAGGGAAGGGAAAGAAATAAGACCAATTTTTTTCCATAATCTATGTAGTTTGATTCTAAAAATCCTAATCGTGTTGAATAAATTGAAAAGAAGTATGCCCTTTGTTGCTGAAGAAACTCTGGATTTTCAAGCACAAGGCCTTTTCTGTTTTCTTTCCCTGATGGGTTTGAACTTAATTTGTATTGGTGAATATACCAAAAAAATGATTTAGTACGAAACAGGATGTGGTGGAGTAAACTCAATTCCCTCCCTGATTTCTGTGTTGATGGCTCTTTTTCTTATGAACATCTTTTTGAGAGATTCAATGGAATTGGGACGATGCTGTGAAGATTAGCACGGGCAATGCCGCAATGGGAAAGATGACATGCACAAAATTGGAAATGGTCCAATTTTTTTGTACTTTCAGGCCAAAGCAATGAATACACCATTTGCCTATGACCTCATGTTGTAAACATCTTTTTATGTTCGTTTTGTTTAATGGCTTTTTGATGAGAAAAATATCTAGCTTTGTACTTGAATCGCTTCCTTTTTAGTAGCAGACTTTTATTGTATGGTTTTCTGGATACAAAAAAACATGAGCTGAATTTCAGATTGATGGTTTCCCGACTTGGTACTCACCGAGCAATGGAATTAGCACAGTGATTAGTCACCTAACCAACCATTACCCTTAAAAAGCTTTTGGTATATAGTTCAACACTCACCCACGTGCTATTAGTTCTTATTATGCAACTAGTTCACACGGATTATGCTCCTTGTATTATTCCCTGTCAGTGGAAGATGAAATTGATACTAAAAGTTGGAGTAAGTGGTTAAATGGGTCGGCTGACCACAGTGATCCTTAATAACAGATTAACGGATCACCTTTGTTCTTGTAATTTCATTAAAGAGCAGGTTTTTTTAATGTCCAAATCGAAACTGTAGTGTTGGATCAGATGCTAACGAACATGTAGAAAGTAGTCTCATCTCAATTAACCGTTATGACAATCAATTGTCAGGTTGGATGCTAATTTTAGACATAAAGCACTAAAAATACTTTAAAACGGTTGCGACTACTGGAATTGCCGTATGTAGTCCAAACAGCATCTTTTAAAGACAAGAAAACCCGGTTTGACGGCATTAGACCGGACTCGGGGGCATGCTTAGTGGTAAACTGACTTCACAGAGAGAGAGAGAGAGAGAGAGAGAGAGGATAAGCCTTATCCACTGGATATCTGAGCTCTAGTTACTTTTTAGAAAACTGACTCCAATGACAACTCTCCTATTTCCTCTTAACTATTCTTTCTTCGCAACCCAATTAACTTCAATTCTATTCACAGCTGTCTCACATTCATGGGGGCAATCCCTCAACTGCACCACCTCAATCCATCACTACTCCAAAATCCACCCACCAACAAGAAACCCAGAACCCATTCCACCACGTTTAGCATTCTTAGAGTTGCAGAGACCCAGCTCTCTACTCCTCTTCCACCATTTCATTGTTTAAATGGCTATCATGAGCCTACTTCCTTGAACTCGGCCAAAATAATGCATGCCCAGATAACAAAAATGGCCAAAGACAAGAATTCAGATGCCAAAATGCAATCTTTGATCACATCTTACTTGAATTTCGGCGATTTTCGATCGGCTGTGATGGTTTTCCTTCTGGGTTATGCACAAAACTACCTTTACTGGAATTTTTTTGTAAAGGAATTTAGGAGTTTTGGAGGAGACCCATTTGAAATTCTTGTGGTTTTTTGTGAGTTGCATAATAAAAGAGTGAGCTTTGGCATTAGAGTGCTCACTATTGTTTTGAAACTTTGTGCAAATTTAAAGGATGTATGGTTAGGTTTGGAAGTTCACGCATGTTTGATTAAGAGGGGCTTTGACACGGATGTTTACTCCAAGTGTGCATTGATGAACTTTTATGGGAGGTGTTGGGGCATTGAATATGCAAATCAGGCATTTGATGAAATGCCCGACCAAGAGGATCTATTGTGGAATGAGGCAGTTTTAGTGACCTTGAGAAATGAGAAATGGGTGGAGGCTCTGCAATTGTTTAAGGACATGCAGTTTTCATTTGTGAAAGCTAATAGCGTTACACTTGCTAAAGTTGTGCATGCCTGCGGACAAGTGGAAGCTCTTGATCAAGGAAAGCAGATTCATGGGTATGTCATTCGAAACACATTTGAATCAAATGTATGGGTGTGTAATACATTAATTGGAATGTACTCGAGAAATAATAGTCTTGAACTTGCTAGAGCAGTTTTTGATTTGATGGAAAAGCGTAACTTATCTTCATGGAACTCAATCATCTCTAGCTATACTGCAGTTGGTCGTCTACGTGATGCACAGAAACTGTTTTCTGAAATGGAGAGTTGTAAAATGGAACCAGACATTATAACCTGGAATTGCCTTTTGTCAGGTCATTTCCAATGCGGGTTATACCAAGAAGTATTGATTCTTTTGCAGAGAATACAAGCTGCTGGTTTGAAACTTAACTCTAGCTCTCTCACCAGCTGTCTTCAAGCGATTAGTGCATTGAGTTACTTGAGTCTTGGGAAGGAATTGCATAGTTATGTGATAAGAAATGGGTTTAACAATGATATATATGTGGGAACTTCACTGGTTGATATGTATGTGAAGAATTATAATCTAACATATGCGCAAGCTGTTTTCGATAATATGATCAATAGAAACATTTTCGCTTGGAATGCATTAATTTCAGGATATTCCTTCACAGGCCAATTTGAGGATGCCATAAAAATGTTGAAACGGATGGAAAATGAAGGAATTAAACCAGATTTAGTGACATGGAATGGTCTGGTTTATGGGTATTCAATGTGGGGCAGCAATAAGGAAGCTTTTTCCATGCTTTCTCATATGAAAGTTTCAGGCTTGACTCCTAACGTTGTCACATGGACCGCTCTAATATCCGGTTGCACACAGAATGGGAACTGTGTCAGTGCTCTTGGTTTTTCCATCCGAATGCAAGAAGAAGGTATCAAGCCTAACTCAGCCACCATTTCCACCTTACTTCGAGCCTGTGCTGGCCTATCATCGCTACAGAAGGGAAAAGAGATACACTGTATGGGAGTTAGAAATGGTTTCGTGGAAGATGAATATGTAAATACAGCTCTCATTGATATGTACATTAAGTGTGGCAGCCTAGAGAGTGCCTACGAGGTTTTTAAAAAGATCCAAGACAAAACATTGGCTTCTTGGAATTGCATGATCATGGGGTTTTCAATTTACAGCCAAGGAAAAGAGGCCATTTCTCTTTTCAATGAAATGCAAGAAGTGGGTATTCAGCCTGATGCCATTACCTTCACAGCTCTCCTCTCCGGTTGCAAGCACTCAGGCCTGGTAAATGAAGGATGGAAATATTTCGACAGTATGAAGGTAGATTACAACATAATCCCCACAACTGAGCATTACTCTTGTATGGTTGATCTTCTAGGAAAATGTGGGTATCTTGATGAAGCTTGGGATTTTATTGAAAGGATGCCAATAACGCCAGATGCCACAGTTTGGGGCCCTCTTCTTGTATCATGCCGGATCCAAGGAAATCTGGAGCTTGCGGAGATTGCAGCAAAGAATCTCTTCAAATTAGAACCACATAATCCGGCTAATTATTTAGTGATAATGAAACTGTATGCGGCTTTGGGCAGAGGGGAAGATGTAGAGAATATTAGAGATTTGATGGATGTGAAAATGGCGAGACTTGGGCCAGTCTGGAGTTGGATACAAATCAATAAGAAAATCCACATGTTCTATGCCAAAGGAAAAGCTCACCCGGATGAAGGAGAGATATATTTCGAGTTATATCAGTTGATGTCTGAAATGGAAAGTTTGGGTTACGTCCCGGATCTGAAATGCGTAATCCCGGATATGGATTCTGGCGAAAAGGAGAAGGTGTTGCTTTCTCACACAGAGAAATTAGCCATTACATATGGACTGCTCAAGACGAGAAGTAGTTCACCTATTAGGGTGATCAAGAACACGAGAGTCTGTTCCGACTGCCATACAGTAGCCAAGTATATCTCCATGCTAAGAAGACGTGAAATCTTCATCAAAGATGGTGTCCGGTTTCACCATTTCAGAGAGGGAACATGTTCCTGCAATGATTTGTGGTAATGGGGGAAGAAATGCCGCGTTTATGAGCATTGTGTTAAGTGTTCAATGTTGACAAGTAGGTGGATTTTGTAAGGTTGGTTGAAAATTATCAAACAGAAACGGGATGCCAAGGGTGGATTGTTGTCCATCAGTTTGAGATGATTTTCTGCAAGAAAGCTGTCAATGCAAAACGGAGGGGATTGTGAGTCATTTTTTTGAAGATAGTAGGGTCATAAATCTGATGTCACCTACACTGTCTAGCATATTGAAGAGTCCTCGAGTTTTTGATTTGGGGGCTGTAGTGAGTGAATCTGGGCCGTAAAAAGTGTTTTGAATGGTCAGGATTTTAAAAGAGAATTCTTACATGGAAGAGTTTTATTTAAAATCCAGACCGTCCAAAACAGAACGGACGGCTGTCATTACCCACTACACGCATGTAGTGACTACAGGCCCCTGGGTCTTGGAGTTCTAGGCTATGTTTGGATCTTGTATTTATCAACCGAAATTAACGTACTTGTAAGACTTATTATGGACAATGAAAAATTCACTGAGTATTTGCCAAATGCTTTTTTCCTTCCATCTTCCGACCCCAAAGAAAGAGGAGAAAGTGCACTTCAATTATTATTTTCTGTTCCAGCCTCTATCTGCCAACAACAGGAAAGAGTAAAATCTACTTTCAATCATGTTCAACGAAAACTTACTTCCGGCTAAGCGAGCGGGAGTTAGGGTAGGTTTGAATCACTTCTTGTTGGACAGTTTCTTTGGAGTAGAGCATGAGTTGAGGTATTGATATTGCGATCTTAAAATTCTTGAGCTAAAGTGATATAGGATCTGCATTTTTTTAGCATCTTTTACTGATGTTGATGGAGGCACTCCATAAACTACGTACAAATACAAATGCCCGGCCACACGTTCTACATACGGACATGCCTAGTGAGAGGCTATATTATTTCATCATATGAGGAAGAATTTCATGAGATTAATGTTGAAATAGTTAATAATTGTATATCCCATCTGCCATAAGATATAGAATCTACCAGATGTGTAATCCCGAAAATATGTTGTCCCTCACTCGTCTCCGGCCAGAGATATATGCTCCATACCTCTTGCATACCTTAATGAAAGTGGCAGCTTTGTGCTCTTGGTTTTTGTAGTCATCAGTTGAGAACAAAAGCAAGCGCATTGTGAAATCGAGTCCACAGCAAGAGACAACAGAAGGAAAACAATACCAATACAAATCGAGTCCACAGGGAACACATTATAATGGCATATATACAGAATACATTACAATAACTAAATACACCAAGCTCAAGGCCCTATACGGAACTGTGGAAGAGACCTGAGTTTTACATACACGAAATTGTCTAGGGTATTACATTAAGGGAGGAAAATCACAGAACTACAAGCAGGACTGCTTCAAAACTTTCGAGGAAGAGGAAGATCTGCTCCAATTAACGACTTTTGAGTACTGGGTAACTGAAACCTCGCTTGACAGGGACTAGAATTCTTTCAAATCCTTCCAACTCACCATCTCAAACTCGAGTAACGAGACCGGACTCTTCGTGAATGACAGCCAAACTCTCTGAGACTTCGGCCAATGATTTGAGATTGCAGTTGATCAGGGCCCTAACAAAGTAGCATGTCTCATCTTTCGTGTTCCCATCAGGTACATCCACAACAAATGACTCGATCACTAGAGTCCCGGGTCTGCCATCAACTATCTCAGGATGGACAGTAATGATTGAAGAGTAGTTCTGCAAAATGACGTAAAAAAACCCCTATAAGTATAACGTTCCCAGACAAATGCATGATTCAAACAATCAAAACAAAAGAAAGGCCATAATGAAGACATAAATGCACAACGATAGTAATGAAGCCAATCAGAAGTAGGTATGTGTTTAGTCATCTTGCACAATCATCTAAGTGAAACACAAAATTATAGCCAATAACAATGGATTGTTGTTCAGTGGTATCTAAGCATAGCCCATCATTGGGAGTTGATTTCTACATTGCCAGTTATACATATCCACCAAGGATACATGTGAACTGTTTTGACTAATATTTGTGAAAGAGAACTTGGGAAAGTAGCAATATTTTTTCAGAAGAAACGAGTTCATGTGTGATTAAATTTTTTTGTTAAATCAAATATGTTGAACAGTTGAAGAAAGGTGCCACACATCACTGCCTGCACTCTTGCTAGATGACGTCTGTGACTCCAAAGTCATGAGCTTTCTGCTTACCAGCCCTCTATAAGTCCTACTTAGTCCTCAAAACAAACAGAAAACTGATGCATCCACAATTATGGAGAACATTTACAATGACATCATCCTACTTTGACCACATATATGAGAATGCTAGCATAAATTACTAAATGCCATGAATTTGTTGAAGAGGTCTCCACCAAAAAAGAACGGATGAAAATTTTGTCCCAATTGAATAGTGTAAATTATATAATGTGAAAACTCCTTGCAAGAAGTTAGCCTCACTCCTTAACCCATGAAAAACAATGGATATTGTCCTACAAGTGTCCCTACAAATGGCACCAAACCTATATTCCTACCACACAGCGTTCTAGGGACTTGGTATCATTATTTCACCTGCTATTGGTCCGCTAGAATCACTCGAGTTTGTCCCACATTTGGTTAATTATAGCCTCCAAAACTAGTATATGAGCCTGGGCTCCACTCATTGCCAATTGGTTTAGAGTTGGATGCTTTAACACACTCATTGCATAGGATTACATATCCTTTCACCATTAATCTATCAACCTGGTATAATTATTCATCCTATGAGATTACATATTCCCATATTATCAAACCAACAGATCACATGGGTCCAAGTCTTCAGGTATTATCAATCCGATCAAAACCGGCTCATAGGGGAAGCAGATGAAGCAACATAAAATGTTGCCCAAAGAAAACTGAAGCATGCCTTGGACTAGCTGTTGCCGCGTGTTGTGAAAATTATGAGCAATTAGGGAACGACTCCCATGCCCTCCATTTTGAAATTGTGCTTTGGGAGACCCTTATCTTGCTTTTTTGATGTACCATTTTTTTCCTGGCTCCTTTTATCATTTTCTCCAATCCACAATATATCAAAAATCACATTACTCAATTACTCTTACTATGATAGGAATTTCACAGTTAAGAAACGCAACAATAATGCACAAGTGATATGTTCTTACATTTGATTCAAAAATTATAAAGGTCGAAAACTAAAAATCCAGTGAGTTATTACACTTTATTATTTTTTTGCACAAATTATGGTTAAACTATGAATCAAACTATCTTACTTTCTTCAAAAACTCTTGCAATTATATATTTTTACAGTTATCTCTTACAAATATAGCCTTTTAGTTTGAACTTTTGTATATATATATATATATATATATATATATATATATATATATAGGATCAACTTCTAATGAGGGATCCCTCATTTTAAATAAAATGAGGACCAAGCAATTTTTCCACTTTCCGAACTGAATTTTGACGATCCGAACCGTTAGATGTGTTTAAAATGTGTTTTTAAAGTCCAACGCGAGGATTCATCCAAAAAAAAATACCCGTAGGGGCTTCATCCGATCAGTTTTTGTTAAAAACGTTATATATAGCGTTTTTAACATAAATTGATCGGATGAAGCCCTTACGGGTATTTTTTTTGGATGAATCCTCGCGGTGGACCTTAAAAACACATTTTAAACACATCTAACGGTTCGGATCGTCGAAATTTGGTCGGGAAGCATGAGGTCCTCATTTTATTTAAAATGAGGGATCCCTCATTAGAAGTTGATCCTATATATATATATATATATACGCCGGAGATCCTGTCAAGGATCCCGGAAATCCCGGATTGAAGCGTTTTGAAACTTTTAAAAGATGTTTTTGCATGATCCGAGCCGTCCAATGTGTTCAAAAGGTGTTTTCCAAGGTCCATGCGGGAAATATTCAAAAAAAAATACCGGGAATGGCTTGATCCACGCAATTTTTTGCAAAAACTGCATATTTACAAAATTGCGTGGATCAAGCCCTTCCCGGTATTTTTTTTTGAAGATTTCTCGCGTAGACCTTGGAAAACACCTTTTGAACACATTGGACGGTTCGGATCATAAAAATTTGATCCGGAACTATGAGTTCCGGACCGAAGGGTCCCGGACTAGAGAGTTCCTATATATATATATAGGAACTCTATAGTGTTCGGCGGGAAGCATTGTGATTGGCTTCCCTCACCTAACTGGGTGAGGGAGCCCTCACTGGATCCGTTCCGGATATATATATATATATATATATATATATATATATATATATATATATATATATTTTTTTTTTTTTTTCTTTCTAGAATTCTTCAAGATATAGAGGGCCCAAAATTGAGAGTTCACTTCAGCCCCCCAAAATATATGGGCCGGCATTGAATCCAAAGGGCATAAACTAAAAATAATGGCACTCATCTAAGCAACAGACGATTCGTACTTTCTCTAAAATCAGCAACAAAAAAAAATAAGAGAACAAACCATACCCTGAGCCTATGATCACCATCAACTATCCTCATGCCAAGGATGTGCTCCTCATCATCAAACATTTCCAACCTTTCAGTGCTTGTGGTGGCTGGAAGCCCTGTCTTCACATTCACCTCTCTGAGACTTCCAATATTAAGGTCACCTTGCATGGTGCATCTGCTTACAAAGGGCTTATAATTCTGTGGCTGATCGAAACGCCTCACTAATGACCAAACCTAACCAAAGAAAATACTTTGTCAAGAAAAATCCATCTCCCTAGAAAAGTATATTTCGATAAAGCAGCAAACTTTGAACTACTGAATAACCTCTACATGGTCACCATTCCCATAATTTGCCAAGAAACCATGTCTAAAGAAGCGAATAATAATAATTTTGATTCCTTTAGACACCAATTTTTAACTCCCAAATGTAAAACCTTTCAAGTCCTTAAAAGTATATTTCAATAAAGCAGCAAACTTTGAACTACTGAATAACCTCTACATGGTCACCATTCTCATAATTTGCCAAGAAACCATGTCTAAAGAAGTGAATAATAATAATTTTGATTCCGTTTGACACCAATTTTTAACTCCCAAATGTAAACCCTTTCAAGTCCTTTTAACTTTCTTGACAAAATTGTCAGCATTTACACACACATACACTGTAACAGCGGCTCAAATTATTATAAAGAATATAACTTCAATTAGACAATTAGCCTCATGATCTTTTTGGGGGGTGGTACAAAAAGATGAACAAATACTTAAAACTCAAATTCAAACAAATTCCCTCACAAACGAAACAAAACCAATCGTATCGAGTACTATCTCAAATCTGCATCAGAATCTAAATTCATGGTCCGATAATCCACATATTGAGTAAAATTAATAATCAGCCGCCAAAAAACACGAATTCTCAATCACATCATAACAATTCGTTTCTTTCCATACGCAAATCAAAGAAACAGAACGTAAATAGCAAATCGCAAACTCAATTAACTCATTCATGCATATCTGCCTGTATCTACAAACGCACACCCACAGATATACGTGGAGAGGGAGAGAGAAAGGGAGGGAGAGGGATATACGAGATCAACGGGGGCTATGACGTGCTTGACAAGAGCCGAAGTGCACTGATTCTCGTTTATCTCGTGGTTGTGGTGCCTCCTTATGTACTCATGAACCTCCATTATTTCCTCCCCAATTACGAAAATCACCACAATTCTCTCGAGTCCAATTCAAACGACAACCACAGATCCAGTCGCTTCAAATCCACGCCTTCTCTCTCGATTCCGATGACCCCTCTCTCTCTCTCTCTCTCTCTCTCTATGTGGTTCAGTTCTTCAGCTTCAGTTGTAACGTAGCGAAGAAACAGAGGGGATATCTATACTCCGTATCAAGTCCGCCGACAACACTACGCCTCAAAATGCCCACAAAACAGTTGGGCCTAATTGGCACAATTCTTCATATTAGTAGAACAAATTAAACAATTTTATCTCCAAGTCATTTTTTTTTTAGTAATAGAGGAAGACACTTGAGAAACCCAAGCGGCAGCGAAAGTGGTAATACTAATTATGACAGTGTTCGAAACAAATGTCTAGAAGCCGAGTACTTGTTGCCTAGATGCTAGAAGGTTCCTTGCCAACTTGTCTGATTAATCATACTAGCCTGACTAATTACCCGATTAGGCGCCAAGTATTTGACCTTGAATGCTAGAAGGTGTCTTACCGCCCTAGGAGCGTCTAGCGAATTTTTGGACCTTGGATAATGAAAGTGTAAATTTAGACATTCTGATTTCGAACCTCGATAATTTTTTAGAGCTAAACTGTGAGTATTTTTTTCTGGAAATTCTTTAGTTTTAGCGTAAATGATCTGTTTTTGACTCAATAAGAAGGTTTAGTGAAAAAGAGTACAACTAATCCGGACATCTTAAATGAGAAAAAAGAAAGATGTTAAGAGGACAAGCATGTGACAGTTAACCTAATCCTTTGGCGAAAAAGAAGATTATGTTTTTTTTATTTTTTCGTTTTGTTTTTATTCAATTTTTTTTTTACATTTTTTAGTTTCGCGTCAAGATTTTTTGGTTTATAGATTCTTCTCGGCGAGACGAATCTAACAAGTATAAAACTATGGTCAAAACTCAATTTTTTTTTAATAAAGCCGAAATACTTGGATTATTGGCCAATTCCAAGAAACCAAAAAATCTTTATGCGAAACTAACAAATGCAAAAAAAATTGAATAAAAACGAAACGAAAAAAATAAAAAAAACATAATCTTCTTTTTGGCCAAAAGAGAGTAACAGACAAATTAGAACGGTTGGCGACTAAAAACATGAACCGTCCAAATGTTGGTAAGTGGGTTGTGCATAAACGTGTGGGGTCCAGCTTACTTAACAAGCACCGACCACGGGTTTTTTTAAATTACTAATTTATAAATTGATCAGCATCAAGCATGATGAAAATTGAGAAAAAGCCAATTATCGGGTATTTTATCGTCTAGATATTTTTGTTCCTTGCAGTCGTAGGAGTATTTTATTAGGATGTCATTGACCAGCACTTTTTGCAAATTAATGCTATAAAAAATATATAAATTTAGCAGTTTTCTACCACTATCTACGCTGATATTTTCAATTTCTTACATCCTAAAAGTTATCCATTTTATTTTATACAATTTGTATTCACTCTTTTCTTAATTATTAGAAATTGATTTTGGCGCTCCACTTTTTATTAACCATACTCCAAGTTTTGTCTTCTAGTGTTCCAAATAGACATAGCATGAACTTTAAAAGGCTTGTTTGTTTGGAGGGATTTGAATGTGGGATTGAATATGTTATGTTGAAGGTGTCAAAAGTCTAGTGTTCGCGCATTACAAACTGGATTTCATATCTTGACGGTGCTTGTATTCCGAGATATAAAATCCCATGGAGAGGTGGAATCTTATATTCCCTCTATCAAGACCTACTAAATGTGACTCTTTTGCTCTCTCTGTTTTGTCCTCATGCGATTTGCATTAGGAAAAAATAGAGAATTTTTGTCACAATCCCAACCCAAACAAATACAGCAAATTTTTTTAAAAAATGTGCTTGATCGGATAGTATTTGTTGTCCAATCAACTTGATTTTAACTAAAAATCAACAAGCTCTGATATGTCAACGAATGTGATCATTGAAATTGCCGGACCCGCGCTGTCCAACCCTATCAGCACAGAATCCGTCTCCTTTATTTTCTTTTGCCGGAGAAACAGATAAGTGAACGCCAAATATCCAATTCGGGATTTCAGATTGGAGGTTTTTTGATGTTTTGAATATTTTAAAATATGTTTTTGTATAATCCAAACCGTCTAATATGTTGAAAAAGTGTTTTCAAGGGTCTTCGGGAGAAATCGTCCAAAAACAATACCGGGAAGGGCTTGATCCGAGTAGTTTTTTACAAAAATTGCACATATACAGTTTTATAAAAACTGCTTAGATCAAGCTTTTTCCGGTATTGTTTTTGGATGATTTATAGTAGGGACCCTTAAAAACACGTTTTAAACACATTGGACGGTTCGGATCATGAAAATTTGATCCGAAACTATGAGTCCCGGACTTAGGGATTCCGGACTAGATCCGGACTCTATAAGTGAATACTGTTGAATGCAAATTTATGTGAATGCCTGTTGACCACGACAACCTCATCCATACCAATAGCACCTTGTCGTTTTCTCTCTCACCAAAATAATCTTCGTGTCCTTTCCTTATTTGGTTTTTAGATGGGATCCCTTCGACACTTATACTTTGATTGATTGATTGATTAATGCATTTTTTTTTGTGAGATTTGGTTTAATAAGTTGGTTGACTTATTTTTTTCGTTTCTATTTGATTTTTTTTCATGTTTTTTAGTTTTTCATCAACTTTTTGTGTATTATTGGTTCATCTCGGTGAGAGGAATTAAAAAAGTAAAAAATTATGACTGAAGCTTAATTTTTTTTTGAATAAAGACAAAAATAAGCCAAAATATCAATTTTTTTTACACTTTTTTCGATTTTATTCCAAAAATTGAGGGTTCTAATCATTTTCTCTTACCTCTTTGGATTCATCTTATCGAGACGAACCAATAATACTCAAAAAATCGATGCAAAACTAACAAACGCAAAAAAAAAATCAAATAAAGACGAAAAAAATTAAGCCAACTTATTTAGCCAAACCTAGCCAAACGGCCAAAAAAAAATTTAGGAGAAGAGAGAAGAAAAGTTAAGTGAATGTCGGTAAGATATACATACATGGGCTGGTTCAGTGACACACTGACACAACATTTAACACGATAATAATTGGGGCTTTATGCTAATAATTGGAACCGTTCAATTTGTTTAATACATATTTTTAAGAGTATCTATAAAAAATAAACTCATTCGAATATCGATAAAGACTGGATCGATTCATTCAATTGACAGGATATCGATTCATTCAATTTTTTATCCTATCAAATTTAAGGATAAATACTAATCAAGACCTTGCCGATATCTAAATGAGTTAATTTTTTATGGGTACTGTTAAAAATATATTTTAAACTAATTGAACGGTTCTGATTATTTGTGTGCATGAAACTATAAAATGGGTGTTAAACTTATACTACTACGTTTTAGAGGTGGAGCTCACAAAATTAAAGCATCCTGTAATATCATCTGGTTTTTCTCATATTAAAGGAAGCATATGGTTCAGAAGGAAATAAAAAGAGTGTATTCTGAGAAGAACCGAAAGATTGTTTGCATAAAGGAATTGCCAGGCAGCATTTGCCGGTGGTAATACCACCAGCCAATGCCATACTTGCGGAAACTCTCAAATGATTCACAGGAAAATCACCTGTAATTGTGAGTTTTCCATTTGCTCCATTTGGTGAATAGTGATCAACAACCATGTGGCCTATACCCCCTTTCTTGCCAAGTACTTACTGTACGAAAACTGCAAGCAAGCGTAGCACCTCAAGTTTTGGAAGACACCAAATCTCCAATCATATGAGAAATTGAAATAAGAAATCAATTGTGCCACATTTCATACCAAACCTACCACTGAGCACCAAAAAACTTGGTACTCTTCACAAGAATCTTGAGATTTTAGGAGGATTTCTGCCTGCCCTGATAACAACTGCGAGGTTCTAAATTTTCACAAGAAAACTTCCATCAAAGCAAGGCACAAGTTAAAAGCAAGTTGCTAAAAGGAATGCCAACCGATTTTTCCAATCAAGCCCATCAATTGGGTTGTTGAGAGTGAGAGAGAGAGAGAGCACTTCAAATCATTCATAATTCGCAACACTGATAAGGCCTAAAACTATGCTAAATGGACTCCCACTATAAAATTTGTGTAGCACCCATGAGGAACCCTTACGCTGGAGAAAGGACCTGGCACAAAGGCTTGGCATGCTTACTTGAGCTCGTGTCAATCAACTATATATGCTGACATCAAAGTTGAGTTTACAATAAAACATAAATCAAGTTCCAATTTTAGTTTTTAATAATTTTTTTACTACGAAATAAAGAAGGTAATTAAGAATTATAAAAACTCTGAGGGCATGAGAATATATGAATCGGGCATTTAAAGATCACCGCAAATGAGCCAATGAAACACCACACCTTCAAGAGAATTGTCGTGCTGTGCGGACTCACAATGATATTCATCAGCATAGACACCTAATGCCATTAAAATCAGCTTAAGAAATGGGCATTGATTATCACCTCTTTAGAGTTCACGGAATTACTCAGACTTGTAAGCTAGATACTATAACTATAGTACTACTTTTCTTGTCGAACCAAGCAAACAGTGGTAAGCATTTTTGTTCTTTTCGCATCACAAAAACTTGCCTTGTCTTGTTTTCCGTGTTTCTTTCGTTCATTGTAATTTTTGAATTTTTTACACCTACTTTTCAAATGTGTCTAGCCTTGATGATGTATTCAAAAAGTAAAAATATTTGAATGAAGATGAAAAATTACAAAACCGGATACCATAATTTTTTTACTAGGATTTCAAAAACTCATCTCAATCACAGCCAAACAAGATGCAAGAGTTTTTGGGGACATGCTCAACAACTAGGTGGGCCTCTAGACATCCATTCCTTGCACCCCAAGAATTACTTGCAGAATGTGCACCTGTAATCACATAAACACGTGCATTAGAGATCAGAGACATGTCACTGGAGGTGAATCAAAAGGCAGATAGTGTGAATTTAATGACCACCCCAGAGCAACACTTGAATTACTACTTAAATGCCTTTCTATTGAAATGACGAAAAGAAGTGTCAGAATATACCATCTTCTGTGGATTCTATGAGGAGGTAGGAAAGGAAAAATGGCACATAGGGAGTTTATTAACCGAACTACAAACATAAACGAGAAAGAGCAAAATCTTCTCATGTAATGGAAAAGTGGAAATGTATGATGGGAAAGAAAAAGAGCATAAAACTGAAGTTAGTGACTAGAAGTATAAATTACACACCAATGGCCTTCGAAAGCTAGCCCAGGACTAACGATGTGACGAGTACGGCGCAAAATCTTAGCCCGAACGAGACAGCCTAGTTGGTTTTGCTGCTTGATCGCCCGAAATGTGCACACACGAATGCGATTGCCCTTCCCGCTGGCAGAGGGATAAAAGTAAGCCAAGCAGTAGACATTATCTGCTAAATGAGCCACGAATGCTTTGGTTCCGAAGCCCCCCTCCACCAAGCCCGTCACAGATTCCAAACCGCACACAGGATAGACGAAAGCGGGACACACATGAGTGTAGTTCGAGGAGGGTGAATCATCAATGCCAGAGGAGCTCTCGATATCAACACGATTGTCGTCATCAGGGGAAGCATACTCATCATCCCAGGAAAGAACATCCGAGTCGACAGTGGAAGCGTCGCTCAGGGTGGAGGCTGAACTGTCATATCCCTCCCTGTCCCCATCCGTGGAGGCAGAGGAAGACTCATCCCTCAGCTGGTTCTCCCTCTTCACCACAACCTCTTCAGCTGGGGCTTCCTTTTTTTCATCCTTGGCAGCCAAATCCCAAACATAAACGCGTACATCAGTCTTGCTATAACCCACCGTACCCTCAAAATACAAGTTGTTGGCAACCTCAAAGCGAAGATATGGCCATGGGCATTTCAGCAGGTTGCTAATTATCAGATCGCAGCAATTAGACTCTTTGTGCCCGGGAATAATATGTGCCCACACTCGACTGACCACGTCGTAAGAGTAAAGCTCCCTGTGATGAGAAGAACCTTGCATGGGGCCGACACCCACATAAATAGTTTTCTCTATCACTGTACCCCAATGAACCCAGAGAATTTTCGTCTTCCCTGATCCAGAGTCATTATAAAATGCGCTGAAGGGAGGGGGAGGGAGAGCTTGCCAACCGCGACCAGGCTCGAAGACTTCAAATCGAAATTTCTCTACACTGTCATCAAAACGGCTAGCCGCCTTGGTTGTTCCATACATGTCGTCACTTGCAAGGGCGTATATCTTGCCATCCAATGCCACCAGCACGGGAGGGAGCTGACCACCCAGAAATGTAGGCCGGGAAGACTCCTCCTCCCACCGGAAACTATCCTTGTTCCTCCAATCGGTGAGATCGCAGGTCCAGAAATCCGTCTGGTCGAATTCACCTCCAACGGCATAGAGGGTAGACTTGGACGCAACAAAACTCATCCCATATGAACAGCTGAAATTCTCAACTAGTAATTTCAGGGTAAGATCACCTGTATCTAAGGCGTAAACATTGCATAGATCAGTATCAGCTGAACGGAGTATGAAAACAATGTCAGGAAGGCCGCCTTTGTCCTCCTTATTACTACTCTTGTGGAAACCCCCCAAGCTTCCCTTCCTCTTCTTCAATTCATCCTCCTCCACTAAACTATCAACGATACTACTACTACATTCAGAAATTTTAACAGGCTCTTTTCTTCCTACTCCCTTCAAACTCAGAGTGATGTTAGTTTCGGGATGAAATTGATTGGACTGTCTACTCACCTTATCCTTTTCCTCTTCTCTGCGATTCTTCTTTTGATTGCTCCTTCTCTTCTTCTTCCTTATCCCTTTCACTGCTGCAGATGATGCTGATGATGCCTCCACCAGCTTCTTCACAATCTCTGATTCCTGGTCCGTTGGGGGCGAACCAGAACCAGATCCAGAAGCAGAACCAGCTGCAGAAGCAATTGGAATCCAACCTTGCCTGTTTTCCTTCTCTTCTTCTTCTTCTTCTTCAAAGCCCACCACTTTTTTCTCACCCTTGCCCGTCGCCTTCCCTCCTTCCTTCTTCCTCATCCTCCTTCTCCTCAACAGTGATTCCTGGTCCGTCGGGGGCGAACCAGATGCAATTGGAATCCCAACTTTGCTATTTTCCTTGTCATCTTCTTCTCCTTGTTCTTCAAACCCCACCACTTTTTTCTCAGCCTTGTCCCACGCCTTCCCCTCTTCCTTCTCCCTCATCCTCCTCCTCCTCAACCTCGCTTGCACACCCGCACTTTCCCCCATCGACGTCTCTCTCCCTCTCTCGCTCATTCTCTCTCAACGTTTCGTGTCTATTGATCGGTCGTTTTCGTATCCAAAATAATTTATAAAACTGAACAATTCAAATAGGGGCAAATATTCTGAGTATCACTCCTCAGGGATTGAAAGGCTAAGTTGCAAGTATTTCAATAGATTTCTAAATTAATTCGAGAAGAGAGAGAGAGATTGATTTGTTTTTCTAAATTTATGAAAGCTAACTTAAATAAAACAACTAAAAAGTGAAGAGAGTTTATGGGAGAAAAGTCTAGGGTTTCGAATCCACTTGAACCTTTATAACCTAGATTTATTTCGATCAAAGGATTTCTTATTCGGATTCACCGGATACCGTTAAGTTTGTGAGGCCTCACGATATCTTCTAAAACAATATATTCGTGTATCGTCAAGCGGCATAGATTATCTTCGCCTACCATAAATTCAATTAAATTTCAATTAAACTTGTTGTATGAAA
The DNA here is from genome assembly GCA_020921065.1 of Vaccinium darrowii. Lineage (NCBI taxonomy): Eukaryota > Viridiplantae > Streptophyta > Magnoliopsida > Ericales > Ericaceae > Vaccinium > Vaccinium darrowii. The sequence goes on along the minus strand of CM037162.1, from coordinate 993,678 downwards.
AAGTATTTGAAACCGCAGATATTAAACACACAATTATATGGAAAAAATTAAACCAAATTCATAGCATGAAATCATCTAGTTCACACAATCGAATCCGAATAATTAATCCAACAAAAGCAGTAAAATCTACGTTACTCGGAGTACAAGTTTCATCTACGCCCTAGAAAGGGAATTAGCCGGCCATTAGAGCGAGAAGCGCCGAAATTCTGATGGACGGAGACATGAACCGAGTGCTAGCAGTGCTCTGATTTGCAGCCTGTATTTTCTTTCCTTCTTTTCTGTTCCGAAGTCTCGCCTCTCCTCCTCTCTGGTCCGTGGTGTGTCATCTGCCTGTATTTATAATGCTCCAGGGGCGTGCCCTCCAAGCCCCCAATTTCCTTTCGAAAAAGATAAGGGAACCGACCAAAATGCACCGACAGCGGCACCGACGCGGCGGCACCGACGCTGTCGGTGCATTTTGGTCGGTTCACGTAGAAGGGTTCATTTCCTTTTCAAAAAGTCCTTATTATATGCACTGAATCAAATCCATAAGGGAAGAAAACTCTTTTCTAATCAAAACACTCCTTTTTTTGGCAGTATATATAAACCCACGTAAATCTTCCAATATTTGCCATATTGTCTTGCATGTGATCACAGATTTTCCTTTACAGCCCCGTACAATCTTCTCTTGATTCTAAATCTCAATATTTGCACGTACAAGTCCCCAAATTCAGTTTGGATTAGGGATGGCAACATCCCCATATCCAATGGATACCCTCCCCGCCTCCTCTCATATGGAGGTGGAGATAACCTAGAATTTTCCCCAATAGTAGCGGGTATGGTAGGATATAAAGTAAACTCGCTCGGGTATGGAGCGGGTATGATTTTGTAATCCCCATCCCCAAATACCCGTACTCGCCCCATACCCTACTTGTACCCGGTTATACATACTACATATACCATATAATATATGTACATATAAATAGGAATATACGTATAAATCTTGAGTATAGTTACATATGTAAACAATTACCTTTTTAATTAGCAAATCTTATCAATTACTGCATCTCCTAGACTACTTAGTATTCAAAAACATCAATTAAGATTATATTTTTAAAATATAAATATCAATTTATTTCATTATTCACTTATTTATTTATTTATTTGTTTGGATATGGGAATGTTCGGGGAAACCCCAATCTCCATCGGGAGGTGGGTTTGGTTTTTCATCTAATATCCCCAATGGGGATGGAGGCAGGGATGGTGAAAGATCCTCCAATAGGAGATCGGGTGTGGAATAGGGTCCCCCGATCCATACCCTATCCGTTGCCATCCCTACTTTGGATTTTACTTTGACACTAAGCAAAATTTGGCTCATTAACACATTGAGCATCTAAATACAATAGAAAAATCATAGCTTTAAACTCCAAGTAACAAAAATAAATAGACTTAGCAATGATAAATTAAGGGGCACTAATGTGAACATTTGCGCGCCTATCATCTACTATGGGAAACCCTTGCACCTTCCGACCCCCAATCTCTATTTCTTTCTCTTTCTCTGTTAGTCATTCCCCAAAAATATACTCCCTCCGTCACAAAATAGATATCCCAAAACACAATTCGCACCTCTCAAAAAATATTTATATTTTTAAGCTATAATGAATTAAATATGCAATATGGACCTTGCTTGATATATTTTGCTTAATTTTGTTAAACAAAAGTCTTTAAAAATTTTTAAAAAAAGTATTTTAGATTGCAATATATAGATGATATTTTGAGAAGTGTGAATTGTAATTTTGGACATCCATTTTGGGAACAATTCTACAACCGCAAACACCATTACACACAAACACTCACCCACACCTCTAGTGTGTGTGTGTGTGTGTGTGTGTGTGACCCACGTGTTGTGATTGTTTGTGTGTGGTTGTAGAATTACTTTGTATTAAGTTTGTTTGGCCTTAAAAAGTATATATAGTTGCTTTTTGTCTTTTTGTGTTTTAAAAACATGTTGAAAAAAATAGCATTTTTAAGCACTAATAGGCCAAATACTAAAAAATTAAAATTACTTTTTTAATTGAATGAAAATTATCTTCGGATAAAAAAGAAAAAAGAAAAATCAAGCATCATAATATGATTAATTCCAACTTAATTAATTTACACAATGATGTGGAGCTTAAAAATAAGTGTATGATTCCACATAAATCCAAAAGGTATTGAAGTATCAACTGACTGACAAGATCTTAGAATCTCTACTTTGCTCAATAATTACTCCACTTTTTACCAAGAAAGAGTTCTACATGTCTTAGGGGGTGTTTGGGAGACTCATTTTCAGCTTTTCATTTTTAACTTTTTGGCTTTTTAAGTTTTTGGATTATGGTCAGAATGTGTTTTGGATTTGGTATGAGTGTTTGGAAGAAATGTGTAGAATGTATTTTAAAATAGGAGTAGTGTTTGGGAGATATGTGCAGAATAGATTCTATAGGTATTTTTGTTAATCAAAATGAAAAAAGTGAAAATGAGAAGTCAAAAAGCTCCTCTCAACCTATTTTTCACTTCTGCTCTAGATTGTGCATTTTACAAAACTCATTCTCAGAGAAAGAGTTTTCAGAATTTCTCCCAAACATCCAAAATGAAAAAATGAGAATGTGAAAATGCAAAAATTTGTCTCCCAAACAGGCTCATTTGTGATTAATGTTTGTATGCTCGATTAGTGAATAGTAACTCAACACTTTTTTTGAGTTTATGCAGCGAAGATAAGATAGCTAGGCTTTTATCGAGACCGTTAGAGTTTTCATTTTGTCGGTTTATTACTAGCTAAAATGCCTAAAAGAGCACATATAGCTAAGCTCTTATAGTGACTGAAATGTATCTCTCAAAGTAGATACCTACCCAAAAATAATATGGGTATACGTCTATGAAAGAATTATCTCTCAAAGTAGTGACTAAAATGTATCAATCATGGGGCCATGTCCATTGTTCTGCCTCCACGCACCTTGTTACTTGTGAGAGCAGGGGCGACGGCACAGTGTGTTGAGTGGGGTCAACCGACCCCACGAAGGAAAAAAGAAAATACTATTATTATATATAATTTTTTTAAAAATTAATAATTGAACCCCCTCCAAAATTGGTGTTGAACCCACCAATACACCCCCTCCAAAACAAGCTTACACCGAAGAAAATGAAAATCTCATAGAAATGTAGAAGAACTTGATTACAAAACTCAAATGTAAAATCTGAAATTGGGAGAGAGAAGTTCTCAGTTTCTTCTTCTTGATTTATGGATGATGCTTAACAGAATAACAAGCTCCCAACCGATCTCAAAAAGGTGAGCTGTCAACTAACTAGCTTACTGGAAAATATACAAATTACAATACACACCTTCTATTTTGACTAATTACAAAATAAGACTAATGAGTCTTCTTAACAAACACCACAGGTGAGAAAAAACAAAAAACAAAAAAAGAGGCGATTCAGGTGAAGAGTTGGGAAACGGTCAATCATGTGGCAGTGTTCACTGGTGACCGGCGTTGATACTGCTACTTTATCACTCAAGGCAGGAGTTGAATTTTTGCTTTCTAGACATAGGTTGAGTTTATCAAGTGAACGTGGGCAAGGATATGATGGAGGGAGAATGAGAGGTGAATTAAATGAGCTTAAAACTTTGATTTTAAGAGAGAATGAGTCAGCTTTTATGTTCATTGCTTTGCTCATCACCTACAATTGACTCTTATAGCTGTTGCTAAAAATCTACATTCATGTGGCTAATTTTGTAACTGCAATGACACTAGTTAAAGTGTCCAAACAACGATTGCAAACGGTGAGAGATGATGGATGGAATTCTCTACTAGCTGAAGTAGATTTATTTTGTGGCAAACACAATATTCCTATGCCAAACATGGAGGATGTATATGTTGTTCCAAGGAGACCACAAAATAAAGCTACTTTAACTAGCAGAGAATATCGTGTTTTTTCGGGCCCTAAGCCCACCACTGTTGGATCTGTTTTTAGTGCAATATTTTCCTTTGATTTATTGTTGATAAAAGTATTTGATGTTTACGAATGACCCTACGCTTCCGAACTCCTGGAGTCGCCACTGTGTGCGAGAATTACACAAAAATAAAAGGGTTGAGCTCTTTTCTAATAATTGTCTCGAATAATTCAATTGTCTTACAGCATATCATACTGCTAAGATACTATTGTGAATTCACGTTTGCGAGACAATTCCAATAATTGTCCTGAACGGTTTTTGAAGATGATCGAATTTCAAAATAAAAGACGATGAGAGGGAGATCCGGAGAGACTTGATCGGAGAATAGTTGGGGTTGTGTTATTGATTTCAATAGAAGTAAATCATGCACTGAATTAGTTGTGGAAATTTTCTAAAATTATGTACTTCCATTAACGTTCGTTAACTTGTAGTACTTGTGCAATATGCGTCTGAAATGAAAATGGTTGTCGCCCTTACATATTTAGATGGATAAATGAACTAAAGAAATTCTTTATGTCCATAATCTGATGATCCATTTTGCTATTTCAGGAAATTTAATTTTATACCCATTCCCAAAATAGGTGTTCATTTATTTCCATCTAATGCTCATATAAGGTACGGTTCAATGCGACTGTAAGTGTTTGCTCCAATTGTCGATTTTTTTTCTTAAACTTTATTTATAATTCAGGACCTTGCATTCTGAATGAAAAAATGAACCATTGGATCAAGCATTAATTTACACTTAACTAACTTGACTATTTTTTTCAAAGAGTTCACTCCAAAAATTATATTAAAATTAAAGTAAAAACGGTTCGAATCATTTATGTGAATAATTTGAGCAAGCCCCCATGCACGCATCGTACACTATCGCTACCATGGGTCGGGAGTGACAAATCGCGTATCAGTTGAGCCAATCATTTGTTGTAGATAGGAGGAGTATCTTTTTGGGGGTGAAATATTCATGAACCATTAATGTCCATGAAGATAGTGGATACGTCCTGTTTGCCAACTGATTTTATCAATTTAAATAAGATATTTTATGAAAAATCATCCTCAAATGATGAAAACAAAACTAGATTTTATCAAATAAAAGCATTGCGTGGAGTTTATCAAAACTAAATTTTATCATTTAGGAAGACAATGTGATTATATCACACTTCCATAAAAACTAGATTTTATCAAAACTAAATTTTATATCATAAAATCATTTGTAAAACACCCCTTATTTAATTAAATTGGATACAATGCTTCTAATTGGGTTGGTCTTCCAAACGGAGCTTAAGAGCAAGGAAAAGGGCTTGATTTCGCAGATCAAAAAAGGGCTTGATTTCTCATCATCGTGCGCCGGCATTTAAAAGCCCCAAATAACCAAAATAAACCAACAATGCTATGTACGCACGTGAGAGGTTTGTTGTTGGCATAGTTTTAACTATCGATTTTGCAACACGCAACAGTAACGGTTCTAATGTACATTTTCGATAATATTAAACGTTACATAACGTGAATCGAGTGTAACGATCGTGAATTTGCTAAAACCATTAGCAACATATTTTCCGCCATTCCAAGTATTAGGTGACTGGTCAAGTTGCGAGAATTCATAAATCTTTTAACTTGAATGGTAGAGGAAAAATGTACTACTAACATACTAGCTCGACTATAGTACAACTTGACAGTCAATACAACATTAGGATAGCACACAATGAAGTTTTCACATTTCAAATTCATAAACATAACTAGTTAATTTGTCTTTGGCATACCATCGGACGGTCGGAGCCTTAATACCAAAATGAATTTCGTGGAGCTACAAGAGGATTTTCATAACCTCCACTATCATGATCTTCACCGTAAGTTTGCTGCCCCAAAGGACTCCAATAAACTCTGTAATGGTGGTTCGTGAAATTACAGTGCTTAAAGTTAACCTGTTGAGTGTCAAGGATTGAATTGTGATTCAAAATTTTTGAACATTTGTGAAGGGGGGCAATGGGCAGGCCGGCAGCAGGGGTTTAAAACCCATTTGAGAATAGAAATAAATTTGAGAGACCTGAAAACAAATATAATGCACTAACGAGTCCTAGAGGGGGGTGAATAGGACGACAATTTAAAAATTAAATCTAATGAAGAGAAATCCAATCATCCATGCTCCATTCAAATTGCCACAATTTAATATGCAAGATATAAAACAATTAAAGTAAAAAGACAAGACAAAAGATATACGTGGAAACTACTTAGGGTCTAAACACCCTAAGCATAAAATCACGGCCTAGTCCTACTTATGCATTCCATAAATCAAAAGGTTTACAAGAATTAACAAGACTAGGAATTACCCAACAAGTCCCTTGTGACACCTAGCTCCAATTCTTGATAGTACCCCGTACCCCTCTTTGATTCCATGGACTCCACAAGCACACCCGTCTTGATCTCCGAGTCAACTCGGCACCGGTCCAACCGGCTCACGTAGAAACAAGGCAATATCCATCATATGAATGAAATGTTATGGAATGAAGATTTTTGTGAAAAACAATCAATCTAGATGTAATCCATAGAGTATTAAAAGATTAATCTAGATTGACAAAATGAATGATCAAACCCAAGGTTTAAATCATATCATACATCAAGAACCCATAAAAGATAAAAGATATGATTTTTAGTGAAGGTTCTTGATAAAGAAAATCAATCTAGAGCAAATACATGGAGAACAAAAGTATTGCACTAGATTGACAAGGAAAATGATCAAACACAAAGCTTAAATCATATCATACATCAAGAACCCATAAAAGATAAAAAAGACTTGATTTTTAATGAAGGTTCTTGATAAAGAAAATCAATCTAGAGCAAATACATGGAGAACAAAAGTATTGCACTAGATTGACAAGGAAAATGATCAAACACAAGGTTTAAATCATTTTCACAAGAAAGAACACTCAAGAACAAAAGATTAGATGCATTTTTCTCTCTCTAGAGTGTATATAATCTGATTGTGTTACCCTAATTGAGGAGAAAAAGATGTTTATATAGGTGCAAGCAAGGTTTAGAGCGCTGCGGCGCAACTAGGGCGCGTGCCAGCACTTCCAAAGTAATGAGCGCTGCGGCGCATCTGGGGCGCGTGTCAGCGCTTCCCAAGCCTAAGCCTAAGGAGCGCTACGGCGCATCCACGGCGCGTGTCGGCGCTACCCAAGCCAAACTAAGCCAAGCTTCTAAGATGCGCTCTGGAGCAACCAAAGCGCTTCCCACCTACATGCCTAAGAATAAAAAGATTTTTCTAGTAAAATGCAAGGATCAGACCAATGGCTTAGCCTATTTAAAAACATGCATTTAATTAAACATTAAGACTAAATGACAATGCTAAATGCATGAATTATACCTTTCAATAATCAAAGTAAGCACCGGCATGAGCACCATCTTTTCCTCAACGCTTCAACACACAGAAGGGAGCATCTAGACACAATCCTAGACTTGTACCCCCGGACCCAAACAAAATACATACTCCAATGGTTTGTCGTAATCCGGAAATTGCCAATTACATTAACAATTGCCAATTACATTAACAAGACCAAGATCCACAATTTGGGGAGAAAGCAGATAATCAAACAGAGGCAGCAGAGAGGCATAGGCGCAGAGTACGTAGCAGACCAATGGAAAAGACTCAACCACTCCTTGCCTTTCTCATGCTTCACTGCAGAAGCAACAAGAAACCAAATGCAGAGCACCGAACCGGTTTACCATTTTTCGAAATGTGTTTAATTGTCGTTGGGAAGAAATCTTCATGACATGCATTTATGCAGGATACCAGTCACTTTACAGATCAACCAGGGCCAGCTTACATGTGGGGGTTCTAGGAGAAGTCGCAACACAGGTCACCATCTAATTTTATTGGTAATCACATGTCTTTCTTGTTAATCTTAATTGATTTGACCTTGGGAAAACTTATTAGACAAAAAGAATACAAGAAAAATATTTAAGAAAACTAACAGAATATATAAAAAATATTTTTGTATCTTTACTTGAAAAGTTTTGGTAAAGTATTTATTAATAGTATGTTTCTTAAGCAAATGGTATAAGTTGTCAACGATTATGATCTCAATGCATAATTCACTCACTCCAGGCTTCATCGCATGTACCATTTCTCATTTAGGGAGTGTTTGGGAGCCTATTTTTCAACTTTTGATTTCTAACTTTTTGGCTTTTTGGATTATGGTCAGAATGTGTTTTGAATTTGGAAAAAGTGTTCGAAAGAAATATGCAGAACGCATTTTGTAACAGGAGTAGCGTTTGGGAGAATAATTGTTAGAATGAGTTATGGATTGGTTGTTTACTATTTTGCCCTTATTTATTTATTATGATATTTAAAATGTGTAGCGATATCGTTTTTAGCAAGTTTTTTAAAGTCATATTAAAAAATATTTTTGTAAACATGTCCTATCCAATGATTATTACTCCCTCTGTCTCCAAATTTTGGTCCCTCGTCCAATTCTAACCGGATAAAAAACTAGTTATAACTTTAAATCGGTAATGAATTTTATATTCAATATGGATCTTGTTTGATAGATCTTGATAAAATCTATAAGACAATGTTTTTAAAATCACGTAAAACAACGTAAATTACGAGATATAACCAATTAAAAAGTGGCACGAACTTCCAAAAGGGACAAATAAATGGGGACGGAGGGAGTATTTTTTTAGAAAAAGGTTTTTGCTCTTTTTTTTTTTAGGTAATTGAAATAATAATGTAAAAATAATAATAAGTACACCGTTGGTCTATTGGAATTGAAGGCTCTCACAGTTGGTCTATTGATTAAAATTAAAAGAGTTTATTAAAATTACACTTATTTAACTAAAATCAAAGAGTTTAATTTTAATTGAAAGAGTTTATTATCTGAGGAAACTCTTTGTTTCCCACATTAGTCTCTCTCTCTCTCTCTCTCTCTCTCTCACTAAAGAAGAAACTGATGAAGGGGAGCACGAAATTGACGATGATGGTGGCTAATCTTTTGTCCACAGAAGAAGAGATGGCAATTGACGAAGGAAGGACTCGGTAATCAAAAGCCTATGGGAAGATTTGTAGAGATCGTGGTTTTGGTCCTTACATCCATGGCCTTCCTTTCATTTTTCACTCCCTATGCTCTGCAAGACTGCAACAAAATGAGGTAAGAAGAAGAACAAGATCTTCTTTTATTTACTACCTGATGTTTGTTTTGTGAGAAAATTACAGAAAGGAGAAGGAATCACGAATTAAGGGAAAAAAGGGATCCAAAGGATAAATAAATAAGGGGTGAGGGATAGAATGGGAGAGTAGAATTGAGAGAAAAATCAAAATGAGAAGGAGAAACGGAAAAGGAAGGTTCAACCTGTTTTTGGCTTCTCGTCTGGAACCTTCAAAATGGAAAACATGTTCTCTGGGAATGATTTTTGGGTGTTGGCGGCCAAACACCTAGAATTGAAAAAGGAGAACAGGAAAAGGTGAAAAACTGGCGCCCAAACGGCCTCTAACTAGAATCCAGCATCCTGTACTTTAACTGAAAAGATGGCAAGGGTACATTAGATCAAGCACTTGCAGTTATTCAATTACGCTAAGTTTTCAAAGAGTGACAGAGGCTTCTAACCCATTGGCCGGATAGCCTCTTCTATAGAGGTGAGGTTGTGGGTTCGACTCTTATGGATAAGATCTCAACCATTGTAGTTTGCTAACACCTAACACTCTCCTAAAGTATGGCAAAAAATTAAAAAAAAAAATATTTCAAAGAGTTATTCAAAAAATAATCTAAAAATAATTTATACGGTTCCTCTAGGTGAGCCTCACAATTCAATTGTCGGCATATTTTAATGAACAATGATAGATACACACCCTTTGTGCCACTCTTCACCGCACCCTCATTCACATGGGGTGTGGTCCTCACATGTGGGCCCCACACACCATGTGAGGGAGGGTGTGGTGGCCACATGTGGGCCCCACACCCCAAGTGCTTTATACATAAAGTGCTTTTTCCGACGTTGGCAGAGAGGAAATCATAGGAAGGGCCTTGGTACAAAACATGAAAACACATCTCATGGATGAGATCCATCGGCAGTGTACCGGATGGATCTCATCTATTGGATATATTTTCATGTTCTTTTTTATGTTTTGCTTTCATGTTCCAAACATTTTCCATCATGGGAGTCGGGATAATCAACTCTTGGACGATGAGTTGAAGACTTACACGCCAAGGGGGAGAGAAAGACAAGGAAAACAAAAAAGAAAGAACGAAATAGAGAAAGGCCTTGTTCTCCAATAGATTTTAGGTACATAAAATCTCACATTTTATGACACTCCAATCTCAACAGCTAAAATTTAAAAGTCATTTTATGAGATTTTCATAAATTCCTCCTAAAAGAGAGAGAGCGCGCTAGAGATGGAAACCAAATCTTTTTGCTGTGTTCCCAATGATTCACATCAATGAATCTTTTCAATGTCCATGGGCACCAAGTACGTAACGCGCGGATAGGCGCGGGTTCGCGAGCACGTGCGTGAAAACATCTCTCTAAGTACCTCAAAAATAACAATTACTAAAATTTATAAGTGCGAGAATTGAGAGCGCAAGTGCACAACAAGAATTAAAAGCGCGAGCTTAGACTATTTTGAAGATTTACTCTATATGACTAAGAGCACCGTCCAACCACAATGTAAGGTGAATAACGGATGACTCGATTCGTTTACAGCCTTAAATTACTGGTAAAATAGAAGAAAAAAAATCTTTGAATGTAAAAGAGAGATGAAATTAATACAAAGTAATTTTTTTTTTTTTTTGGGGTTATTAGATTTTTTTGAAATTTATCCATAGCGTTATGGATAGCCCCATATTATACTTTTTGATTTCTTCTTGTCAAGATGAACCAAATACTAAAAAGAAATGAATAAAAACAAAATAAAAAGATAAGTTGTCTTTTTGGGGAAATTAGGCCTTAGATTTGCATTAAATTTTCGTGAATTACAAGTTTGTCTCATCAAGACAAATAAAAAGTAATGGCTGTGCTTGGTTAGATAGTTTAGTTTAGTTTTGATGATGTCATCAGGTGTAATTGATAAGCCCCCAATATTGTAGATAACCGACGCTTATCTTGCTCATTTATATCACACACGCACGCGATTTCGCGCATTAAATGTTTGATTTGCGCGTAGTTGTGTTTTTGTTAAGTTACAGGTGAAACATGGAAATTGAGCATGTTTTGTGCGTCTTGAAAACCATGCCGCGTTATCAAAGGCCCCGTGCCCCATGGCACGCCTACACCGGGCCTCAAGAGCCACGAAACGATGATTCGGCCAAGGCCCGGGAATGCGAAAAGTTGGTGCTTTGAAGCCGTGCTTCACGTTCACAAAAACTCCCGGTGGGGTCCGGGATTGAACAAGCACTCACAAGACCGAGGAGCACCTCCCCCGAGGGTCGCACAACTCATTTAAGTGTTTTGGAGGAAGTCCGGAAGCACGCAATTCAATGGGATTGATCAAAGAGGTCAAATTCAAGTCAAGATAATTCCAGACCGATCCGGAATTATTCTGGACCGATCCAGATTTTCCCAAAAATTTCCAGACGATTCCGGACCTATCCGGAATTATTCTGGACTGATCCAGAATTGCCCAAAAATTTCCAGACAATTCCGGACCGATCCGGAATAATTCTGGACCAGTCCAGAAGTACCCCGGGCACTATTTTTCAAGCTCTTTTTGTACTTTCCTTTTGTGGAAACTTTTAGTTGTTGTGAGGACTTTATTAGATATTATGTAGAGAGAGAAAAGGATGATAAAATAGTCTCTCCTCTCTCCTTCCCACTTACTTCTTCTTTTATTTTCTTTCTTAGTTAATTTGCTCTCCCCGCTCTCCTCCATTAGAGAGTTTTGGAAGCTCTCTCTCTCTAGATTTCTCATGTAAGTGTTTAACTTCCGTTAATTTCACGTTTATTAAACATGTTGCTTTTGATTAGATCTTTCTAGTAATCTAGTTTATTTTCAATTCCATCTAGTAATTCGTTTTCTTGTTTTTCTAGCTATTTCCTTTGAAAACTCTTGTTCTTATTAGTTGTTTGATTAATTCTCAAGTGTTAATGTTGTTGGCAAACCTAGGATTAATCATAAAAATCAGTTTTTAGAGTTATTAAACATGTTTTTAGTTTTCTTCCAATTCATAGGTTTAATTTCTAGCATAATGTGTGAGTAATTTTAATAGGCTTAGTCATGGGGTGATTAACACTCCATGACTTGGGTTTAATCCGTCCATCTCGTGTATAAGGCATACATCGCTTGTTTACCGAAAATTTGGGGTTTCACTTTTATGTACCAAAGAGTGGGTTTGTTAATCCTTTTGATCACCCGTAGCCAAGAGCTTGGTTACTTGGCACGTGTGATGCTTTGGGCGATATCAACCCATCCGTTTGCAAAATGTACTGAAAACTCCTAATCTTTGGTAAACACATTTTCTTGTAAAAGGTTTTAAAATCTAAATCTTCCGTTCGGGGACATTTAATGATGCCCCGAGCTGGTTATCAAGAGGGGATGGATTAACCCGAGTCATGGTAGTTAAATTGACTTGGAATCAAGTTGAACCATAGTTCGGATTTGAGAATATTGTAGGCGCAATGACATGATCATTTTAAAATTAATTTGCAGTTGGAATTCCCACTAATTTCATATGGAGGGGATGTGCTTCAAAGTCCTCTGAAGTACCTCGAACCGTGGATGTCAGTAGGGATGTTCTCATTTAGCGGTCAGCACTTTGTATTAGATTAATTGTTGAGAGGTTCGTAGCTCTTTAGAAGCTATAGTTTTTAGGAAAGGAAAATATGATAGCCAAACACGTGTGTGCCGGTGGAATACTACTCACAACGTAGTGGTCTTTTGGAATGGATTCCATGCAAGACCTCGAGAGGAAACTCCCATCAATAGTTATTACTCTTTAAACGAGCATGTTCGACATGGTGGTAATCTTCTTATTTTCAAATAGCGCATCCCCCAGGCCTTCGTTTCAACCACTCTAAGAAACATTTGGAAATCGGAGCCCCTCACTGATGATGTGAAAATCGTATATTGGTACGAGATTTTTGCTCCCGGTGACATTATTGTTACTGATTCTATTATTGATAATAGCTTTTTACCCGAACAAAAATAGATCGCCTTTGTGGATTGCATTGCCCCTTGGTATATCTGGTCTACCTAGGAATTCACGTTTATTAACTAAAAAAGGCGAGAGTTAACCCTACAGACACCTTTAGAAATATAATATTTCTTCGTTTCTATTTTAATATTTGTTACAATTTATTTTGATTAGTACAAGTAATATATTAGTGAGATGAGATTTTTATATATTGCAATGTGAAAATTGAGGTGCATGTAGGAAATAAGAGGCTGATAATATTCTACTATGTAATCGCGGCTTCGATCCAAAATACCAAAGGAAGATTAAGCCTTGGGACCTACTAAATTACTAGAATATTATCAGCCTTACATTTTCTGCATGCACCTCAATTTTCACATTGCAATATATAAGAATCTTGTCTCATTAATATATTACACGTACTAATCAAAATAATTATAACGCAATATTAAAATAGAAACAAAAAAAATATTGAATTTCTAAAGGTGTCTGTAGGGTTAACTCTCGCCTTTTTTAGTTAATAAACGTGAATTCCTAGGCAAACCAGATATACCAAGGGGCAATGCAATCCACAAAGGCGATCTATTTTTGTTCGGGTAAAAAGCTATTATCAATAATAGAATCAGTAACAATAATGTCACCGGGAGCAAAAATCTCGTACCAATATACGATTTTCACATCATCAGTGAGGGGCTCCGATTTCCAAATATTTCTTAGAGTGGTTGAAACGAAGGCTTGGGGGATGCGCTATTTGAAAACAAGAAGATTACCACCATGTCGAACATGCTTGTTTAAAGAGTAATAACTATTGATGGGAGTTTCCTCTCGAGGTCTTGCATGGAATCCATTCCAAAAGACCACTACGTTGTGAGTAGTATTCCACTGGCCCACACGTGTTTGGCTATCATATTTTCCATTCCTAAAAACTATAAGAGCTACGAACCTCTCAACAATTAATCTAATACAAAGTGCTGACCGCTAAATGAGAGCATCCCTACTGACATCCACGGTTCGAGGTACTTCAGAGGACTTTGAAGCACATCCCCTCCATATGAAATTAGTGGGAATTCCAACTGCAAATTAATTTTAAAATGATCATGTCATTGCAAACAATTGCTCCTACAATATTCTCAAATCCGAACTACGGTTCAACTTGATTCCAAGTCAATTTGAATACGTAGGCAAACATTAATTAAGGTTTTCACATCGCCAGAGGGGTGCTTTGATTTCCAAATGTTACTTAGAGTGGTTGGAATGAAGGCGTAGGGGTGTGCTGTTTGGAAACAAGAGGCTTACCGACATATTAGATGTGCTCGTGTAAATAGTAGTAACTATTGATTGAAGTTTTCTTTTGAGGTCTTGAATAAAATTCATTCCGAAAGACCTCTACGTCATGAGTAATATCCCACTGGTACACCCTTGTTTGGATATCATTGTTTTCTTTCTTAAAAACTATATCCTTCAAATAGCTACGAACCTCTCGGCAATTAATGTAATACACAGTAATGACCACTAACTGAGCATCCCTACTGTCATCCGCGGTTAGAGGTACATCAGACATAGCTAAAGCTTATGATCACGATGAATGAGAATTTTTGGAAGTCATGATTCACAAGGTGTGGAATGAGCAACTCATCAGAACAATCTTTCAAGGGCGTGATCCATTCCGTTCAGCTCTACAGGAATGTCAAACAAGCGAGTATGGATGGGTATGACACGACAAGTGGTAAGTTCTCTGTTAAATCGGCTTATGTCCTAGCCAAAGGACTTGGACACAACAATAATCGAAGTATGGTGTATGGACAATCCAGTGGAGAAAGTGCTGACGAAGGCAAATGAAAAAGAATTTGGTATATAATAACTTCAATGAAATTCAAGTTCTTTTTGTGGCATTGCCTTCAAGGGATACTACATGTTAATACTAATTTAGCCCAGAATAAGGTACAAGTGGGTACCATTTGTCCAGTTTGTGGGCTGGATCAGGAAACAACTTCCCACGTGTTGCTTAATTGTGATACAGCCACTCGGGTCTGGTTATTGTCTCCATTTTGGTACTGGCCTGAAGTGATTTTTGCAATCCTGTAGATGGTGAACGTAAACGTCTAATTGTCGTTTACAAAGCCCATGAGCAAGCCCAAGCACTGGTAATTACTTATTGTAAAAACTGCTCAATAACGGGGTATGATGCAGGTTGCCCCTATGGCCGTGAAAAAATCACCTTTTTGTTGTCATTCCCTTGTTAAGATTCCCTAGTAAAAAATTAAGTGGCAATGATAAATGTGTTTTGTTACAAAATGGTGATTTTCTTGTAAGTTAGTTCGTACAGTTGTTGCAGAAATTCAGATCTGAACATAACTAGAAAAACTGTCGCCTTCTTTATAATGAGGGTGCGTCCTTACGTAGAGTGAGCTTTTGCTTGTGAAACTATGCACGAAATGTTGTATTCATAGAGTTTGGATGCGTGGCAAATATATTGGCATTGTTGGGCTTTTGGAATGGTAGTGGTCTATGAACTCAACATGAAATCTGGTATGAAGCTAGACATGAATGTTTTATGTAGTTGGAACTGCAGTGTTTTGGTTTGTCTTATATCCATTTAATCAATGAAATTGGGAAATGTTGAAATTTAGACTTCTGTTATCTTTAACAAACTCTTTTCATCCTATTAATGTGTCAATGAACTTGCAAGTGATGCATGGTTTACCTCGTCCCAGTTTGATCTTATAAGGTAGTGCTTGGTATTATAGGATCCAAGTGCCTGATCCATTTTGTTATTTGTTATATGTTTTTTGTTCTTTGTTATAGGAAAAGGAAGCATCTTAGTTGTCTTATCTTACCCGCCTTCATTACCATTTTTCGCTTTGATGGGTTAATAAAAAACATTATGTGCTTATTCGGATCAGCTTGGAATTCTCAGCTCAGCTTTTCCATTAACAATGCAACATACTCCTTTTTCTTCTAGTATTAGACATATCGATATTATAGTCTTCATCCAACTTTGTTAACTTAGCACTGCTGAGTAAAACAGATGATATTGAGTTGTTAAAACCACATGGTGGCCTGTCCTATGTAAGTTTAATGCTTTCCTCTACACTCAACTTATAACTTTTGATTGCTACTCTGGTATGATGATTCTTGTTCTTGATGTATGAACACGAGAATTTACAGTTGTAAGTCCTATGGTTTCATTCATTCTCCCCCTTGCTATTCTTGATATGCTCGATATAGTTGTTGACTGGACGGGTGTGGTACCGGTGAGAACCAATGGCTTTTGGAGAGTCGGGGATCTGCCTCAATTTGGACCAAATAAGTGAGTTTGACTAGACAATGTGGTTGGGATTGTTACGCAATTAACATCTAACTTTGTGTCCCTGGTTTGTAGATGTTACATGAGGTAATTTTAGTTCTCTGAATGACAGGTACACCATAATCAACTAGTAATGAGACGTGATTTCTTATGGTACAGAAGATTATATAAAAATATAGTTTTAATTTCACTGTTTGTGAGTAAACCACATGGTTAAACCTCGGGAAGTCCATTAGAGTATTGAAGTCCACGCAGAGTTCAATCTACATTGACTGACTTAAGTTATCCCTAGATGCAAGCATATTGCTCCAGTGCTTCTTTGTTTGTGACTTATTAATTGTGTACTAGATTGTTACTTTGTGAAGTTGCAAATATACCTTCTTGATTTTGGAAGTAATGCTCTTGGTCGTCCCTTGAGTCATAGGTTTTGTGCAGGGTCATACTGGAAGCCTTTTTGAGCAAATGCTTGTTCCACCTCCTGTACCGAATGAATATGATTGGGAGATTGACTCTACTGTGCTGCAATTCTCAAATTCAAATATTACAGGGAATGTATGGTTGTATCTGGATAGTTAACCTTTAAAACAGGAATTACATTGATTGTAGCCCTGGTCCCAAAGAAGTTAGAATATCTAGAAGATCCTGTATTTATGACCTTTTGAAATAGGAAACATGGAAGAATGTGTCTGAACTAGCCAGATTGTTGAAGAAATCCTTTGAAGAGCTCTAGTTTTAGAGTCAAATTGCTGAATATATGCCTTTTTATGGTAACCTAACTTCCTTTGTTGGATTTTTCTAGTCTCTGTTATGTTATATAGTCCATGGAGACATAAGCATTAAGACTTTGGAGTTCCCACAAAATCCCTCGTCAAAATTTTAGTTTGCGGTATATGGTATGGATATGGATGTAGTACACCATGATGAAATGTCTGCAAAGAGCCACACATTGAAATATGACTTTATTGTGTTGACATCTGATCTTCAACAGTGTCAACAAAAACTCTCGGAATGAAAAATGTAGAAAAATGGGCAATCCGGGTACAATACAAACTTGTGAGTACTGAATCTGTTGAGGGGAAATTTAATTCATGTGGTTACTGTAAGTTGATTTATGCGTGTTCTATTGTAGCCTCGTGTTCGTCTCATTTCTTTTATGTTAGGTTGTTTATGTTGCAAGCAGCTCATTTACTATTTTTGTCCTATCCTATGGGGGGATGTCGCTGGGGAAGCTTTTGTATATCTTGGGAAGCATTGTGGTTTGTTTGGCCTACCAATGGGGGGCTGTCCCAACCATCAAGCAAGTACGACTTCGTTCTCAACCATCACCCCAGTTCCATCGAATTATTGGCTACCAGCAACTCAATTTTCAAGCAAAACTGGGCTCAAGCAAACCGTGGCTAGAGGTCTTCGTCACATTGGGCCCAAGCAAATTGAAGCTCTTAGGCCGTGTGACCCACTGGGCACAATCCCAACGCATTATTTGGGCTGTTGTTTGTTTGTCTCATATAGCAAGAGATTGTGGCCTGTTCAAGTGGGCCAAATACCAAGTTCTCTGTATGGGTTGTCATAAATCCTTCCTTCAAAGGTGAAGTCCAAGTTCCACCGATACATGCACCTAATTCTTTTTGTCATTGTTTTCCCCCTCTTTTTTAGATGGATAAGAAACAATTGTTGCATTTCCTTATAGCCCTATGTAGACATTTGGCGTACGTAGTTACAATTTTATTTTTATTTTCTTTTTTTTCCTCTTGGGGTATGCCCATTGCCCGTTGTGGTTGTAAATTCGCTTAGCCTCTTTTCTATTTCAAACTGATTTACCAAAAAAAAAAAACTTGTCATTCCAATTGTTTGCATTTGAGATAGCCAAAAGGGTAGAAATCAGATTGGGACTGAACTGCACATACCATCTTGTCATTTCATTTTTATCTTTACATAATAGGTGAGTGAATGATCGAGACATGATTTTCACCTTCCCTTCTACTTCTTGGCCGACCCTTTTCCTTTTGGAGACCTTAGGTGTACTCAAAACACAGGGCCATATCTATTTTTCTAATTTTATTTGGAACCAAATTAATTGGGTCGTACCGTATTAAAAATAAAATTGGAGCCGTAGGGCTTTATCCATTTATTCAATTCAACCAAACCTAAAATGAAATATAGGGTCATTCTTCACATTTTATAGGGATCCAAACAACAAATGTCATTCTCGAACTTTTGTTTCTCTCTCTTTCAAAACTCTAGCCCTCAGCAACTATTTTTTCCCTCTCTCTTCCCATCCCTCCAAGGGTGTCACTACCCTTGTATGGTGGCGGGAGGGGAAGACCATAGTACTAGTTCTAAACCTATTGTTTTATATTTTAGTATTTGTTTTATTGTATCAATGACTTGTCGTTTGATGTATGAGAGATATGTCTCTTGTCAACATGTCCACAATCTATGAAAGTCTTAAGTTTTTTTTTTTCCAATGAAAACAAACATTTTATTACGAGGAAGACGGGCGTAGGGCCCTAAAATCTTCAAGAGTTAGCGAGGAAAGCCAATGGGGATAATCTACCCGCCAGCAAACTGAACTAACATCTGACAGGGAATGCCTAGCCACAGAATGGGCTACCCTGTTACAATCGCGTTTAGCATGAGTAAACGAAACAGAAGAGAAAAAAGAGACGAGCTGAAGACAATCTAAAATGATGGAGTCACAATCCGCATAAGTCTTCAAATGATTAAGCGCCTACACTACTTGTAGGGCGTCTCCTTCCACAATAATATGAGAATAATTCCATTCCAAAGCCGTTTCTAACGCACAACGAAAACCCAGGGCCTCAATAGTTCGAACAGAGAAAGTACCTCTCATAGATACCATTTTGGCTCCAAGAAGCGAACCACTGCTATCTCTTGCAACTAGACCCAGGCCTCCCACTTTGTTGGTCACATTCAAAGCCCCATCAACATTTATCTTGATAAAATTTCCATCAGGTGGTTTCCAGATTAAAGGAGGAGGGGGGATGCACGGTGGGATACGCCCTCCCCTCTTATCATGCACGTGTAGGAACTCATTCCATCCGGAAGCACTTTGTTGTAAGACTGCGGAGGGATCTCTAGGAAAATGATCAAAATGGTCCTTGTTTCTTGCTTTCCATAATGCCCAGCAGGTAAAAGCCAATAGCCCCATGTCCTCTCGGATGTTGCTGCCGGATTGAGTTAGAGATGAGTACGTTGACCACCATTGCTTAAAAGTCATACTATCCCAACTCTTTGAATAAGATATGGGTAATGGTGATAAGCTCCAAACCATCCTAGCGAACTTACATTGGAAAATGACGTGTTCCACCGTTTCAACCGCCTTGCAACATGCCTTGCAAATGGGATTAACATCAATATTCCGGCGATTTAAATTGACAAGCACAGCAAGAGCATTATGCAAGCAGCGCCAAATAAAATGCCGCACCTTAGAAGGGACCAACAATCTCCACACATCTTTCCAATTTGTAGAGGGTAAGGATCTAGCGCTTGCTTCTCCTCTTTCATGCATAATCCTCCGAAAACCCATAGATTTGGCAAGATGATAGGCTGATTTCACTGTGAACTCTCCAGACAAAGAATGATGCCATATCCCCTTATCTGCCACTCCCTGATTGCTAACTGGAATTGCAAGAATCGACGCAGCATCGTCTTCCCCGAAAAGCTGAATAATCAAATCCTCATTCCATCTGTGATTTTCCTCGTCGATTAGATCAGAAACTTTAGAAACCGGATACAATAATAGAGATGCTTCACTAGGCTTGGAAAGAACGTTGAAAGAATAAGATCGGGGTAGCCAGGGATCTGTCCATATATCAATGCTCTTACCATTTCCCACACGCCACCGCCACCCTTTACGGAGTACTTCTCGACCAGCGATATTGCTTCGCCAAGCCCACGATGCAGTATTCGGACAAGGGGCCTCCCAAAAGGAAGATTGGGGAAAATATTTGCCTTTGAAAAGTCGTTGAAAGAGCAAAGATTGCCCTTGAATCAAACGCCAACCCTGCTTGGCCAAAAAAGCTAGGTTGAAGGAGAGTAGATCCCGGAAGCCCATACCGCCATTCTCTTTGCTGTTGCATAGGATGTCCCAACTTACCCAATTCACTTTATTTTCCCCCTCTTTATTTCCCCACCAAAATTTCCGAACTGCCTTACAAAGATCACGACAAAAGGCTTTTGGAAGCAGGAAGCATTGCATCGCATAATTGGGTTTATTAAAAAGGACAGATTGAATAAGAACTTCACGACCCGCTTGATTGAGTGTTGATGCTTTCCAACTTTTGATTTGAGCAAGCACTTGTTCCTTAATATAAGCAAACACTTCTCGTTTTGAGCGGCCAATAATCGAAGGTAGACCCAAATACCTTCCACCCCCATTCCCAGGATGAATGCTTAGTAATTGTGAGATGGTATCCTTGACTGAATTAGATGTATTAGGGCTGAAAAACAGTGAGGACTTGTCCCTGTTTAACCTTTGGCCAGAAGCTCGCTCATATTTGTCAAAGATAGCATTAATAGCCTCACAATTAGCTAGAGATGCTTCACCAAAGATAACAGAATCATCGGCAAAAAATAAGTGTGATACCTGCGGACAGTGTCGACCAATCTTCACACCTCGAAACTGACCCAAATCCACAGCATTTTGAATAAGATAATGGAGCCCTTCAGCACATAAGATAAAAAGATAGGGAGACAATGGATAGCCTTGTCGGATGCCCCTTTGTGGTTGGAAAAATTCGCCCTTGTCCCCATTCACCACAACAGCAAAAGAGACCGTTTCGACGCAGCTCATAACCCACTTAACCCATCTCGGATGGAAGCCAAACTTTAATAAAACAGCCTCAATATACTTCCATTCCAACCTGTCATAAGCTTTGGCCATGTCCAGTTTAAGCGCAAACCATCCTTTGTTACCGTACCTCCTGGTTTTGATAGAGTGCATAATCTCATCAACTCCATGAATTGGGAGAGGATGCTGTCTCTTCGGGGACAACATAGGTGTTGGACTGATCACGGCCGTCCGTGATCAACCCAACACCCATGCTACCCCTGAAGGGACAGCACCCACCCGGGTCCCAATTCCATTCATTCCAGATTTCATTGGAACGAGTGATCAAATACTACCTAATTCCAGCCAAAACTTGGGACTTGAATGCAAAAGACACCAATTTCAACGAGGATCTTATGGGGCTGAAAACCCAACACATGGCATCATTTCATGTGGCAAAAACTCATGTAGCTAGCTAGACTTAAATGAGTTTTTTGAACTAAATGCTCAGTTGAAAGTCTAGGGGCACATATTCTCAACCACATACTAGCCACACCTGTGGGACCTATTTCGAGGTTTTACATGAGTGATCGGAGCAGCTCAATTTATTTAGAATATTTTTCTAAGGGTTCCTAAAAAAAACCAGGTCAATCGGATATGTGCCCCTAGACTTTCGGATATGTGCCCCTGAATCGAACGGAGCAAAACTTTAACAAACTTATCAAGCCTTTCCCGATGTTTGATTGAGCTAATTTTTTTCAAAAACCCTTAAAAATATATTTTAAACAAATCGAGCGACTCCGATTATTCGTGTGGGACCTCGAAGTAGGTACCACACGAGTGGGTGTGGCTGGTATGTGACTAAATGGGTGTGCCCGTAGAAGGACTCGTTCTAATTCCTTGTTTTTCCCGAAAATAAAAAAGAAAAGAAAAAGTGTGTTTTAATCCTAGCCGTCCGATGCATTTTAATCCTACCCTCCCTGTACCCAAAATTTAGAAGAGAAGCTGGACCATGAATTAAGATCTTGCCAAGGTAATTAGGCTATCCTTCTCTTCTTCATAGCCTGTTTGGTACATTTTGAAATGAAAGAGGTAATTAAGAAGGGAGGAATATAAAGATACAAGTATTTGATCATGTGATGAAAAATGGCTCGAGTATATAGTCATTTGAGCTATCCTTCTCTTCTTCATAGCCTTTTAGGTACATTTTGAAATGAAAGAGGTAATTAAGACGGGAGGAATATAAAGATACAAGTATCTGATCACGTGATGAAAAATGGCTCGAGTATATAGTCATTTGGGCTATCCTTCTCTTCTTCATAGCCTTTTAGGTACATTTTGAAATGGAGGAGGTAATTAGGAAGGGAGGAATATAAAGACACAAGTATTTGATCATGTGATGAAAAATGGCTCGAGAGTATACAGTCATTTAGGCTATCCTTCTCTTCCATAGCCTGTTAGGTCCATTTTGAAATGGACGAGGCAATTAATAAGGGAGGATTATAAAGACACGAGTATACGGTCATGTGATGAAAAATGGCTCGAGAGCATACAGTCGTCATCGAAATTTGTATCTGAAAAATGGAAAAATCTCTCGTACCACCCATATAAAAGGGATGCCGTAGCGGTATTAGCCCAATATATAAATGGTCCACAATGTACCACTAATGCAAAAAAATTGATAGTTTTACAACTGTAATCAACAATACTGATGCATTTACTTGAAATAAAAGGAGCACGGGTAGCTATTTAGATTACCA
Source organism: Vaccinium darrowii (assembly GCA_020921065.1). Lineage (NCBI taxonomy): Eukaryota > Viridiplantae > Streptophyta > Magnoliopsida > Ericales > Ericaceae > Vaccinium > Vaccinium darrowii. The sequence goes on along the minus strand of CM037162.1, from coordinate 970,736 downwards.
GTGATAAAAGAATACAAGTACCTATACAGAATTACATAAAATAGGGGTGTTCAAAAAATCGATATAACCGCTAAATCAATCAAATTAGGATCGAACCATTCTATATCTTCAGGTCCTACGGTTTATTGGTCTAGTTATGGTTCTGAAAACATAAGAACCAGTGATTTTAATTCGGTTACTGTTCTCAATTAAGAACCACGGTTCATAGAACCGAACCGGACCATAATTATGAATCTTGATTAGGTAGGTAAGTTTTTTTTCAATTAATATATTCCTTTGTGTTTATTAAAAGAAGAAATTTCTTTTGTTTGGAAGTCTTTAATATATTGCTATAATATATAATTGGACACAATATCCAATTTCAATCTTTTCTTATTCCACCTTTCAGATTCACAATTTTCTTCCACCCAAGCAAAAACCTAGTTACTACACTTATGGTTATGGTAAGATTGTTAAGTATTTTGTGGACAATATTTGGTTTTAAATCTTAATAAAATTCCTATGATAATTTTATGAGTTGTTTGGTGCTCTTAATTGCTAATTATTTTATGAATTCAGGTTGTGCAAAGTGTTTGGATGTTTATTGGGTAGAACCGGAACTGACCCAAAGCCGGTTTGTTCATGCGATATGGATCTGGACAGATTCTACATATGCATCAGTTAGATTTTGGTACTCAATTTTCTAGAACCGTTCGAAATAGTCCAGTTACTGAATTTATGGAGAATCGCACCAATCAAGACTATGTGCACCCGAACAGTCCAAATGGGAAACATAACTCCCATTCGAGGAAGAAATAATCAATTGTTGTGTTTGGCACTCTTTGATCTCCCCTAGTGTACGAAGATGACCAATGGAACTAATCCCAGTCAAGCAAACATAGTAAATATTAAGAGTACTTTCTATATGTATAATTTTCAAAATCTTGTCATCTTAGTTGTGTATATTTTAGGGATCTTTTTTGAACAGCAAAAGAAGATTTTATTGATCAAATATCGAAAGATACAAGATTAAAACGGGCAAGAGGAGAGCATTAAAACGAGGAACGAATCCCAACAAGGTTGGCACCCCACCCGACGACAGTTATTTGCCTCTCAAGACCCAAAGGAACAATCCAAATGAAAAGGTTGGCAAGAGGCCAACTAAAGACACCCAAAAAAAGATCTCCCCATCCTTAACAAAGGGAAACAAAAAACCCAAAGAACACCCCAAAAAAAAATCCCAACATCACAAACAAAAAAACTAAGACCCTTTCTTCCCCTCCTCGGCTTACATGGCTCGAAAATGCATTTCCTCCATTTGGGCAATCTTGCTAATGATTTCCCCTTCATCGCCATCGTAACCAATTCCTATCGTCTTTTGAAAATCCCATACAGCTTTTGCCTCATTTAGAAACATGTTTCTGGAACGAACTTCATCTATATCCTCCAATCGAGCAATCTTACTAACGACTTCCCCTTCATCACCGTCCATACCTATGCTCAATGTCTTTTTAATATCCTAAACCGCTTTAGCCTCATTTGGAAGGATTTTATTCCTATTATTTATCCTGTCTAAAGATATAAAAAGCGAAATTGCTATCGTACCCGATCTAAAAATGATTTTAGGTTTGTGTCTTTTCAACCTTCACTAAACCGTTATACATTGATTTCTTAAAAATCCCCATCACCTGGTCAATTAGCCGAACTCTCTCCTTTTTCAATTTTCTTCCATAGTATATTGTAGGGATAATAAGTCAAATCCGATGTGATTTTGTTGCCGCATCGTTTTATAAAAGGTAAATTACACTGACCTCCCCTGAGGTTTCTGACTTGTACACTGACCACCCCTACTTTTATCTGAAATAGCACTGACCTCCCCTGAGTTTTATATTTTAGTATCAAAAGCACCCTTCTGTTACTCAAATAGCACTGACCTCCCCTAAGGTTTATATTTTAGTATCAAAAGCACCCTTCTGTTACTTGGCCGTCAGTGACAGTAACAGAAATTGATGAGGTAAGCCATTAACATTTGTTGAATTCCCAAAATAGCCCTTGACACTAGTTACAATCTAAATGCAAAAGGCTCTCTTCTTCTTCTAAATAATGATCATGCATGAATACTTAGAATATAATTTATTGGTGGGCAATTTCTATAAAGAAAAATGAAACAAATTCCCCGTTTGTCTTTCGCTGTTAAAAAAAAAAATGCTGTTCAAAAAAAAGAAAAAGAAAAAGAAAAAGAAAAATGAAACCAAGATAACAAAACATGGGAATGCTACCAAATATACATGTCTTTTACTTCAATCTTTTGTTTAACAAATGGACATGTCCTAGTTCATAAATTTTACATCAAATAAGAGTATAAGTAAGTCATTTTCAGCTGCTTTGCATCACTTGGGTACTGAATTTTCTACTAATACAGTAGAAAATTTGTCATTTTACACATCACAACACCATAAGCAGTAGAATTTTTTACATCACAAATTTTCTATTAACAGCAAAAGTCAAACGAGGAATTCGTTTCATTTTTTTTTTTATAGAAATTGCCGACCAATAAATTATATTCTAAGTATTCACGGATGATCATTATTTAGAAAAAGAAGAGAGCCTTTTGCATTTAGATTGTAACTAGTGTCAAGGGCTATTTTGGAAATTCAACAAAGGTTAATGGCTTACCTCATCAATTCTCATTACTGTCACTAGCGGCCAAGTAACAGAAGGGTGCTTTGATACTAAAATATAAAACTCAGGGGAGGTCAGTGCTATTTCAGATAAAGTAGGGGTGGTCAGTGTACAAGTCAGAAACCTTAGGGGAGATCAGTGTAATTTACCCTTTTATTAAATTTCTTGTTCTTATTCCTTTCAGAAAAAGACAACAACTTCATGCGTAACAAGTTACAGTTTGCAAGCAACAAGAAAGCTACTAATTCAACATACATGACCAAGCACTACACCTAAAGTCACGTAGAATGGGAGCGCCAGCATGGGAACCAAAGTGAGAGTCTCTTAACTTCAAAAAAATAAAATAAAATTGTCATATTACTAAACTTCTCGAGAATGAAGATTGAGTACAAGAATGCAGTGCGAAGATTGAAAATGAGAGTGGAGGCTACTTTCAGAAAAACTTTATTTATTTATTTTTTTTTGCTCCCTCCGTCCCAATTTTTTTTCCACTTTTTACTATTCACGACACATCAAAAAATTATTTAAATTTTTGAATGTTCAATGTTATATATATTCAACATTGATCTCGTTAATTTGATAATTCTCGATGAGTTCCATTAAACAAAATTATCAAAATTGTAGGTAGAAAGATAGAAGCAATTGAAAAATGACACTCATGCACGTAAATAGACAAGAAAATTAGTAGAACGGAGGGAATATATGATATTATTGGAAGATTATTATGTTACATTTCAAATACAACACCCCTGTTAGACTGTTTGTGCATGCGCACATGACGTGAAAATATGCAAAGGGTGCAATAATCAGAGACGAAGCTAAGAACGGGGAGGTGGCACGTGCCACCCCTTTTCGTAAATGCCACCGGGAAAAAAAATTCAAAGAAAAATATTAAATACGAAGGAAGAAGAAGTTTGATGCAACAACTCACTTTGCCAACGTGGTTGGAGCGCCTGAGCGTGGGACACTGTCTAGGTTCAAATCTCGCGCAGTATTGATTCTATTGAAGCATGGTTTTTAATTATTTTTTCCCCTACTTAAATATATTCATCCTAGGGCTGTCCAGCGGATTATCCGATCCGCCAATCCGACCAATCCGAACCATCCGTTGATCCATCCGTGAATGTTCGGTTCGGTTCCGGATCGAGAATTTCTTATCTTGCGGTTCCGGATCCGGATTGGATCCGCTCAATCCGCTCAATAATCCTTCTTTAATCTGTCAAATCCACCCGATCCGACTCGATCCTTAACCGATCCGTGAATGCTCGGTTTCTGTTCCGGATCTTAAAAACCATAATCCGCTCTGAGCGGATCCGATCCGTATCCGATCCATCTGGATCCGATCCGTGGACATCCCTAATCCATCCTATCAGCTCTCTCTATTTCTCACAATTCACTGTGATTTTATTTATTTTTTACCAATTGAAGAGGAACGCGGCACATCAAACATTAAAATTTTTCTCAAAGTTTAGCCTTTTTATTGCATATTTCTTTACGGACTATGTTGGGTATGAATGTAGAAAGTGGTGACTGTTGAAGCTACTAGCCAATTTTATTTTCTGACAGGGCTAATATAGAGAGGGTGTGGATAGGTGTCACCGAGACTTTTTCAACACTGAAGTACTTTTTATAAACTAAAGTGGTTCGATTAGTTATTTACGGGGATATGTAAGAAAATGAAAAAATTGCAATCTAGAGCTTTGTCCGTTGGGATTAGGGAAAATTAATATTGTAATCTCTTGTATTTGAATACCATAAGAGATGGAAGAAGCCTTCTTTATTTATTTTCACAAAAAAAGGCCCATAACAAAATCTAATTACATGACTTCCTAATTAATTTTTCTCTTTAAATTTTTCTGCATATCATATAACTGTTTTCCATTAAACAGTGCCACCCTTGTAGCTGAAGCCAGACTCCGTCCCTGGCAATAACAATTAACAGAAAATTGGTCTAAAGGTCAAGTTTGGGGCTTTAAATGGTGTTTAGTCCAACTTAACTTATTTTAATGTTTCCAATACATTGATAGGAAATATTTGAGGACTCAAGGACAACACTAGACAAAAATACCCTTAATGATAAAAAAAAATTAAAAAAAAAAGGGGTCAGCCGTAGCCCGTCAGTTCTCGTCAGTTTCTCCTTTTCTACGGACTAACCCACGGATGTTGAAAGTGACGTCACTGCGTGTCAGACAATGACCCATGGCAGCATGCGTGTCCCGACTGAATGTTGGACCGATGTCAGACTCTCTCTCTCTTCAGACCCATCACGCGTGTTTAATCTTGGCGGTGGGACAAGATTAATAGGGTGTGACAAAATTAATTTCTCTCTCTTCAATTTTGGGGGTGGGTTCAATTTTTGGGTTCAATTTTAGGGGTTTAGGCTCTTTGGAGTAGGGTATAGTAGATTTAGGCATTTTTGGTTTAGGCACTTAGGGTGCACTTTCCAATTATAGAGTTTTAGTGGTTTAAACACTTTCATAAGGTACCCTAAGTTTTTAGGCACTTTCATAGGGTACCCTTGGGTTTAGGCACTTAGGGTGCACTTTCCAATTATAGGGTTTTAGTTTTTTAGGCACTTTCATAGGGTACCCTAGTGTTTTAGGCACTTTCATAGGGTACCCTAGGGTTTAGTTTTAGGGTGCCACTTTTCAATTATAGGGTTTTAGTAGTTTAGGCACTTTCTTAGGGTACCCTAGGGTTTTAGACACTTTCATAGGGTACCCTAGGGTTTAGGTTTAGGCATTTTCATTAGGTTTGGCGTTTAGGCACTTTTATTGGCTAGTGAGGGCATTTTTGGAATGTGTAGGTGATTTGTCCTTTTGGCAATAATTAAGAAAAGAGTTGATGTCCTTATTGAAGTAAAGACCTATTTACTATGTCCTCTCCAAAAACGGACCCAACAATTAAAGAGCGTTTTTGGATGTGTGGTCTGAGTTTGTTCTTGGCGTTTGTTGTCTTTGATGTTGTTCTATCGGTGCTCCCCTCCTGTTTTTACGTTGTGTTGCTTCCACGCTGTTAGTTTTGGTGTTGGGTTCTGTATTTTGTTTCGGAGCTACTGGTTGTGTTAGGCCTGAGGTTTTTTAGTTTTGTTTCCTTTTCGGTGTTGTGGTATTTTGGACGATTCCTTTTCTTTTGTTGGCATTTTGTCTAGGGGCAAAGTCAAAATTTTAAATTAGCGGAGTTAAAAATTAGATCTTTATACAAGTTTTTTTTTTCTTTCTATTTTTTCATGCAAAGAAATAGCTAAATTAAAAGATTAACTATAACGTAGATATATAGTGTTACAAAGAATTTTTGTTTAAAAGCCAACTCGGGCAATTTATAAAATTTTTGCGGGGTTAAAATTGTAAAATTTAGCTTCAAACTACCAAAAATCCTTGTGGAAATTAATGTGAAAGGGATGAAGTGATCTTGTCCCTTAGTCCTTCCGCCCGTGATCTTTTCAACGCCTTTCATGGGTTTGGGTTACTTTTGTTCGTCCTTGATCCTTTTAATCTTTGTTTTATCTGAGATATTAATAAATTTTCTTTTGCTGAGAAAAAAAAATAAAAAATAAAGAGCCAAACCTTGCCGGTGTTATCAACTTTATGAAACTATTGAAAGGTTTGTCCGGATGTTATTTTCAATGCTTTGGAATTAATTGTAGTGTGCGCAAACTTATCTTGGTTATAAATAATAGTTTAAAAAAACAATGAAAGAACCAAACAATGGATTTTGCATAAAAGACAACTTAATTAATTATGGTTCACACATGGCAAATCCAAGCAGCTGATGGAGCAGTTTCCCTCGTTTTCTGGCCGATGCCAGCCACCGTAACAAACAGCAGAAACTGGAGCCACCAACCCCGGTGGCGAATGGTGGTGCTTTCCCCCCCATGCAACCGCACATTTGGCGCCTCACTTCTCTCTCGATTTGACCATAATAACCCCTTCTACTCTACCAAATATCTCAACTGCCCGGTTTCAGTAGTGGACTAAACTACCCCCTCCCCTCTTGTTTGTATTACACGAATAAGTCCCATGAAGCTAACAAACTTGCAAATGGCCAATGGGCAAAACATACCTTAAGAATCCCGCTAACTACTTATTGATCACCATTAGATTGGTCATAGGTGTAACCCTATGGTGTTGGTCGATGGAGTGGGAGCTTTGTTTAGTTGTGTTACAGTAATTGGTGTCGTAAACACTAGGTTATAAAGACATGTTATGTGGAGCCGATGCAATTGATATTCTACTATTTCTTCAATACATAGTGAAAGTTGGTATTAATTAGCTGTGGATGTACTTAGTTACACCTATGCGGAATCACAAAAAATCTTTATGCGTTTTTAACTTGTTCTTTTCTTTTACAGTTCTTTGCATTTTGCGTGTTTTGGTTTTGTTGATTTCTCCATAAACCTAATAACAATCAAATTAGCACACCTAGCTCACAAGTTCAATACCCACCACTAGCTAGAGGAAAATTATTTAGGTAATTGGAGATTTGAATCGTGTCATACATAAGTTGGCCTAAACATCCTCGCGTTTGTTAAAAAAAATAGAGTCGAGGATAAAGGGTTGTGAAAGTATGTGAAGAATCTTGAGATTTAAATATCATTTGTTCCTCCAAGATCTCTCAAATATAACCTAATATATACAGAATCCGTATTATGAGCCACTTCTCAACTTTAACACTATTTGCATGTTTTCTTTCTCCTTAATAAATCCAAATTTCAAGTTCACACTCTTGGACAATATCTTAATTAATTAGCTCATCTACCCACAGAAATTTACTTTCGTTAAGGAATGGGGATGGTTTTTGATAATTAATTACAACAAAATAAAACTACAGCTAGCTGTTCATTACAGAAAATAAATTAGGTATTTTTTTTAACCTAGTGTTGGTTGAACCAAATTGATGAGTCATTTTCTCCAACAATGACTAAAGCCTGCCACCATGTGTCTTGTGATTATGCATAAAACTTTTTGTTTATTATTCCTACCAAAAAACATCTGTTTATTCCTACCTACATTTTAGTATGAAAATAAAAAATAAAACAAAAAGGGTAATTATGTCCAGTGAAAAAGATGGATTCCAAGGTGACATACACGTGAGTGGATTCCCCCTTCGTCCTCATGCTGGTTTTGTGATTCCCTTTCATTTCCTTCAACCATATATATATAAGGCCATGGGAACCAGATCTCACCACCTCAGAGACTGGCCATTATAGAATATACTCCATACATATAATACATATATATACATATGTATTATAAGAGCTAGAGAACACAGAGAGAGAGAGAGAGAGTAATCTGTTATTTATGTGTGCTTGATTACACTGCGTGGATCTGTTACGTTCCTCCAGTGCTGCTGCGAGATGTCTCCATTGATTGGGGCTTTCGCAGCAGAGAGCTAGTTTCTATCTGTCTCTGTCTCTATCTCTGTGATTCAACTCCGACCAGATGTGGATGCGACGGTACGTATAGAGGTCTCGCACCGATCCGTCTGATCATCGTTTAATTTCAGAAGCGATCAAATTGAACGTGATCGGCGACGTTGAGAAATTATTTTCCAGGTACTTGTGTGATTAATTTGATTGCAGTTTGTCATTCTTTCCACCGATCGATGAAGTTTCATTTCTACATTTTGAATCTACATTCAATGTCCAATTGCGCGTAAGCTTAACCGATCCGAGTTATATAAAAATGAAAAAGAAAAAGAAAAACTCGGCTAGTAATATAATCTAACAATTAGGAAACTGTAACACACCAACTCTCGTGTTTTGGCCTGTAATATTGATTCCTTTAAGACATTGCAGAATCTCTTCTTTTTAGTGATTAATTGTTAATTTGTTTTGTATTTAATTCTCATTTTTTCTTCAAAGGTTGCATATATATATATATATATATATATATATATATATATATATATATATATATATATATATATATATATATATATATATATATATATATATATATATATATATATATATTTCTGCTATTGCAAACTAATCCATACATCATTACGTTGCTTATTCGTGTATGAACGTCGCAATCTGTACGTTGTTACATCAGATTCTGTTGATTTCAGGTTTATTGTTTGACATTCTCTTCTTTTCTTTTCTTTTTTTCTTTTTGTTTTTTAATAGGGCATCTTCTACTTCAACCCTCTATATCTCTATTTCTTTAAAATTTGAAGGAAGATGAACTCTATGAAAGTGTCCGGAAAATTATGGAGATCTCCTCAATTTCACTATTCACCTTTGTCCGAATTCCATTTTATTCGTCAAATGAGTGTGTGTACATTTCTTTTTGTTACAAAATTTTTACCTTTAAAATAAGTCACTATTGACTATTTTTAATAAAAATTTATAGTAATTAGAATTTTGGAGGAAAGGGGCGAATATTTTGAGGTTTGAAATGAGTTTTTTTGAAAAATAGAGTATTGAGTTTTTTGAATAAAATAATCTTCCCAAAACCCTTTTTAATACTCTTAAATGGTGAAATGGAGTAATATTTTGACACTCTTAATTAGTTGGTGAGATAGAGTATGAATTCCATGCATCTTCAATCCATATCCTCTAAAATTTTATTCGAGATGATCACAATAAATTTTTATATTCAAAAAGTGGACTAAGATATATAGATGATTTTACTCTTCATCTTTAATCCAATCATACATCTATATATCTCCATTTTCATCATCAATCATTGTCTATTTTGCTCCTAATTTAATTATTTAACTCCTTTTATATTCAAAAAAGTAAATTTGGAGTATTCCTATTTTCTTCTCTCATACTTATCAAATTGCATCCTCTCAAATTTATAAGTAAATAGAGCATGGGTTGGAGCTTGATTTTTTTTTCCCCCAAAAATATGGACATATAGAGGACAGAGACGAGAAAATGGAAAAATATGGGTGCACTTAGGATCTAATTGCCATTTATTGACTTACAGAGTTGAGTAAAAAAATGCTATACAAACAAAACAAAGCTGAAGCATTAAGATTATAGTACAAACAAAACTTTTCTTTGGCCAATTTTTCATATTTTATCTCTATTTTTCCCTAATTTCCCATATCCTGAGGATAAGACGAATTACAAAGGTACGAAATTTATAAAGTAAATTAAAAAAATCACTCAAAATGAAATTAGAAGGGGAAATAAGAGTTGACTCTTTAATTAGATATCTAAAACACGAGCTACGCACCGAAGCGAGGGCTCAATTTTTTGATGAGGTTAACCCTCTCAATTATGTTAGGACGAGAAAATTTTGGGTGCTGGCTCGGTACGATGTGGGGCTACCCAGCGGGTTTTTCGGCCGTCCAAAAGTATTTTGGACGGTCCGGATTTTATAGAGAGGGAGAGGAGAGAGAGGAGAGAGGGAGAAAGAAATCCGAGCCATTTCCAAATTATTTTTGACGGCCCAAATACACGCTTGGACACCAAGGCCTTGTTCGTTTGGGTTCCTAAAACCCGGTTTGGAGACCCCCGTTTTGTGAAACCTTGTTTGGTTAATTTCCCCATATACGTGTTTGTACACCATAGTGTCAGAAAAGTAAGCACAAAGGTGTTCAATAATAAAGGACTCGTGTCCTCGTTCACATCTTCCAGCAAAATCATAGGTACCGTGCCTTATGCACAAATGGAGTACAAACAGCGTGTGAGACCCATTTTTGGGTTCCACACGAATATTCCGATCCATTCATTTATCTTAAAATAATTTTTTGGGTGGCCTTTTGAAAAATCAGTTCAATCCGACATGCGTAAGTGATTGATCCGAAAATCCCTTGTTTAATCAAAAAGATTTTGAATGAAACATGGGATCTTTGGATCAACCACTTACGCGTGTTGGATTGAGCTGATTTTCTATGTGGCCACTCAAAAAATTATTTTAAGATGAATGAACGGTTTGGATTATTCGTGTGGGACCAAAAGCACTGCCGGTATCCAATTTATGGGTGAATGATCCGTAACTATGGGATGGTTGGAAAAAAACACCCTGGAAATAAGTACCAGCTGGGAGGGGCCCCATGTACAACCGGTTTTACACAAAGGTATTCAAAGTAGCAGGAGGTTTTAGAACCGGGTTCTTAGAAACCCAACCGAACAAAACGCAGGTGTGTGTGATCCCCTATTTGCACCCAAAATTTTCTCGGTAAGGACACTCCCTACTTGGTTGTCACGGCTCAGCTGGGTTTTGTCTAATCATAATAGGTCTGCCATAGTTCTTAAAAAATAAATGAACGAGGTGAATATACCATCCATAATTTTAACAAGAAAACAAAAAATTCAACACATCTTTGGCAAATCTTTCAATTTATAATACTATCAAAAGCGTACTTTTCCTACGTCATAGTATAATTTGAAAAGTGACTTTCTAACGGTGCACTCTTATTGATCCTTTAAACCTTCACCCTTCAAATACTATTTTCCCAATACAAAATGATAACTACAAGATAATAAAGTTAAAAGCACAATAAATTTAAAAAAAAAAAAAACTGAATATTTTATGCAATAAGTAGTCCTATAGTATGGCATTTGAAGGGTGAGATGGTATTTGATTGGTCCACTGGAGTACGTAACAAGTATATAAAAACCTTCAAATCTTCTACTATATTTTGAAGTTTGAGGAATATGCCGGAGACGCTTAAAAAATGAAATTGAAAACACCTGCCATTGGGAGAATGCACCACCCATTCCGTACAGATATAATTCAATGACTAATCAAATCGTGTCTACGACTTCCATATCAAGCTCGATTTCGTCAATGACACCTTTTTTTTACATGCAATCACGCCAGATTTTGTAATGGGATATTTTTTCATGCAATTGCGCCAACCGTTCCATAGCCCGTTTGATATGATTTACTAACATGACGTGTGGGGATCATTAGGATCCCCGCAGCTAAACGCGTTTACCTAACCAAATCAGTTTAATTTTTCGGAGTTTTTTTTTTAACATGAAATATAAAACACCCACCCCGACTTTAGACATCCATTAATTACATACAGTTTAAGGGTCAAAGTTTAGGTTTGATCTAGTAATGTCGGTAATAGCCGTGTGATGAAACCAAGCCTTTAATCGCCGCATTTATTGGAAAAAAGGTAGTTAGTGCCTTGAAATAGATGAAATCACAGATATACCCTCATCGGTATGCAGTTATGAGCAATGTAATACGTGGGTAACTTAGTCAATTCAACAAGATTTGCTTGTTTGTTTGGTCCGTTGCAAACTGCGATCAATATTTATGTTCTCGTTGTGAACGATGTGCACTTCATTTTCACTTCCACAGAGACAGAGAGAGAGACACACACAGAGAGAGAGAGAGAGAGAGAAGAGCCTCACTGACGAAATTGTTCACTTGCAGGCATTTCAAAGTGAAGATTTTTAGTCATGGAGTGCACTTCATTTTCGATCACCAGCACTCCACTTCCCACAGTGGCAAAGGATACACTACAAGAACACCATAGCCTTCACAGGACGTTTTCTGGCATGGACTTGTGTGCCCGAGCCAGAATAAAAAGGTCGTGTTCCGACAACCACATCGTCCACTCCATTAAAAGGTCATATTCCGACAACCACATCGTCCACTCCATCAACCCGACTCGTGCCTCAACAACCGAACCACAGCTGAAAAGCAGCCGATCGATGGGGTTCTTCAACTTCAAGTTAGCAGGACCAATTTTCCCAAACTCTCTCCGATCGTTTCTTTTTGATCTGGACACAAGTAAGGACATGGACATGGCGGAGACCACAAGGGAGAAGACAGATACGACAGAGGAGAACTGGCCAGAGAGCGACGATGAAGACGATGATGAAGATGAAACAGAGATGAAGAAACGAGTGAATTGGATTGAAAGGCTAGTGGAGATTCGGAGTCATTGGAGAGAGAGGCAACAGAAAGATGATGTGAACAGTGACGGGGATCGAGATTGTGATGAAGATCATGAGGGTGGCTGTGAAGTGGACTATAGCGATGAAGAGGACGAGGAGAACTCGATAATTGATTCCGAGTCATTCTCGAGGTTGCTGGTTCAAGTTCCTTGGTCTGATGCTAGGCGTTTCTCTCAGCTAGCCTCGCTTTGCAACATGGCATATGGGATACCTGAAATCGAGGTACGTTCCGTCATTAGAGTAATCCTATACAAACAGTATTTGTATAATATACACAAACAGAATGATACGGTGCCACTTTTTAGTTCTTCAAGTTGAAATCAGAACACCTTTCGTTTACTCATAATTCCCAAATATTATGTTCTGAATTAGTTTTCTCAAAAAAAAAAAAATCTAATTTGAATCTAGTTTACTCCCAATCCAAGAGTATTCACAGAGTCCACACGTTGTCACCGGGGCCCATTAAAACATAGTAAGTTTAAGTTGGCCTTTTTATACATCCGACGTGGGACTCAAATCAGTCACACATGTTCCAACAATCATAATAACCCACATGTCAGTTTCTCCGTCCCGAAATAATTGACCGATTAGGAGAATTTGCTACAAAGAACGAGGTAGGTTTCATGGTAACCTACCATATTCTTGCTGCATTTATTAGAAGACTTATTCTGAAGCCTAATAAATGAAAATCCTCCTATGGTCTCGTCTAGTACAAAACGCTCCTTATAATTCCACTTTTCATGGCCCCAAGGAACTAGGCTCTGCTAATTATGTCCATCAATCAGTAAATTCAAAAAGCCGGTAACAAGAAGAAATTTTTTGGAATGACTACTTTCTAGACAATTTGGCTCGAGTTTTTGATCGAAACGTAAGTAATTTGATCTAGCTAACATGTAGGCCAAGGATTTAAGAAGACAGTATGGCCTCCACTTCGTAACGTCTTCCTTAGAGAAGAAATCAAAGGCAGCAGCACTAAAAGCCAAACTTGATCAAGACAGGATTCGCGAACCTGTTGCTTCCGCAGCTCCTATTGTGTCCGATGGAGAAAAGGCTGTGAGATCTGTGAAATGTCCAAATTGCCCGGCCGTTGCATATGAGATAGCAGCTTCAGCTGCATCTTATGTCCAATCTCGCTCCGATAGCCTTTTACCCCTTGGCTACGAAAGCAAACGAGGAGATGACATGGATTTATATGGCAACGAACCATACCAAAAAGAGGAGGGAGGGAGTTGTTCACCTCGGGTGTACAAATCCGAGGTGGCTGCTTATGTGGCAGCGTCGACTATGACAGCAGTGGTAGCTGCAGGTGAGAAAGATAAACAGGAGGCAGCTAAGGACCTCCAATCGCTTCATTCATCACCCTGTGAATGGTTTATTTGTGATGATCCGAGCACATATACTCGTCAATTCATTATCCAGGTAACTGATCCGTGTGTGTGAGTCAGTTTCAGTAGTAGCCTGCTTAACCTATCTATATACTCATAAGGTAGTTTTTGACAAATTACAGGGATCAGATTCTGTCGCATCATGGCACGCAAATCTCTTCTTTGAACCAACTAAATTTGAGGTAAGCATAAGCGTAAAACTCCCGACACTTGTGTTGAAGTTCTTTCACCCGGTAAAGACAGACATTGAGAAAAACCCAGAACAAATTCGAGAAAAAATCGTTCTTTCTTGCAGGGGACAGATGTGCTTGTCCATAGAGGAATTTACGAAGCAGCAAAGGGAATATATGAGCAATTTATGCCAGAAATCATGGAGCACATACATAAATTTGGGGAACGTGCAAAGCTTCAATTCACGGGTCATTCTCTTGGCGGTAGTCTTTCACTGTTGGTGCACTTGATGCTCTTGACAAGGAAGATAGTCAAGCCATCTGCTCTGCGGCCAGTTGTCACCTTTGGATCACCATTTATATTCTGTGGAGGCCAAAGGATTCTTGATGAGTTGGGGTTGGATGAGGACCGTGTTCACTTTGTGATGATGCATAGAGATATCGTCCCAAGAGCATTTGCGTGCAACTACCCCAACGGTGTCGCCCAACTCCTCAAGCGCTTGAGTGGCACTTTTCAATCCCACCCATGCCTCAATAAGAAGGTAAGATATCCTCACACAACTCTTATCCTCGCACAACTCGTAATTTCCACGTCAAAACTCTCGTTGAGCTTTTCATAATCCGGTTATTTTGGCGCTAACTTTCACTGGGCATCAAAGACTGCCACATTCGAACCTCCACCTAAAACAGGTAGAAACCAATATTTTTTTAAAATAGGTAACAGCATAATAAAATTTTCAATGCTGAAACTGCCCCCTAAAACGCTTATATCTAAGTAAGAATGTTTTAGAATCTTCATTCAGCAATATAACCCTTTTTCATAACTTTTTCTGCAGAAATTGCTGTACTCTCCGTTGGGTAAAATATTCATTCTCCAACCAGATGAAAAGTCCTCTCCTCCTCACCCTTTACTCCCTCCAGGGAGTGCCTTCTATGCTGTTGAAAACACCCGATCCAGCGTCACCCAAAACGCCCTCAAAACCTTTCTTAATTCTCCCCACCCACTGGAAACCTTAAGCAAACCTACCGCCTACGGCTCAGAAGGTACAATCCTCAGAGACCACGATTCAAGCAACTATCTGAAAGCAATAAATGGGGTCATTAGGCAACACACAAGACTGGTTGCGAGGAAGGGGGGTAAACAGGAAAGTCTCTTGTGGCCACTATTGACTACAGAATATCCACATGCATGGAGCCATGAACATAATCTAGAGGAAAACAGGGTGGTAAAACAGGAGTTGATGACCAGCGTCTAAAAGACCTGCAACCACAGAGTCGATAGAGTTACTATGTCCATAAGAACTCGAGTTGGGAGTAAATTTTCCAGAGACTCGGTGTACATTTTGCCTAAATATCTCAGTGTGTGATTGTATTTCTATGTTGTTCACCAATTTATCAAGGTACAGTCGATAACATCTCTAATAAAATGTCTATATACTTGTACAAGCTACACTCGAAAGATGTTTTTCAAGTTGGAAGAATGTACTAGTGTTCCAATTCATGGCCTATGTTGTCATCTATGTCTCAAACTAACTTCCTAAAAGAAGCTGAAACGCATGCATAGGAACTGTAACTGTATCGTAGCCTTACCTGGGATCTGGTTCCTCTCTCAGGAAAGAACATCTTCCGTGAAGGATACACATCAACAAGAAAGTTCTACTTACAACCAAAAATTGCTGAGGCATTTAAAAATCACAACAATGTGAAGAGTTTGAGGCCATTGGTTTGGGGTTATAATGATGTCGCAAATTCATGCATTGAATTGGAAAATCTCAGATTTCCCTCCACAAAACTTAAAGGGTCGAAAATCCCCCATGACAGCATGATCAATATCTACTAATAACAATGCATAAAAGCATGAAGGCATCCAACTACTGCCAACTGGATACACTGGGAAAAACATTTTTCCTAACCAAAACATTTTTCCTGACCAAAGGGACAACAGAAAAGAACAGAAACATGACTTTTGAATACACCAGATACGGAGAAAGGAAGAACTTTCAGAACCTACTCACATGCTTGAATCCGTCCAAAATCCTAATCATTGTAAAGATAGGAAATTTAGATTACACTAGCTCAGCGGTGGATGTAAGCATTTCAATGTTCATCTGAAACTAATGTACCAGGAACATTCTGGTAAAAAGGTTACAGTGTAAGCATTTCAATGTTCATCTGAAAGTAATGTACCAGGAACATCTGGTCAAAAGGTTACAGTGTAAACAATACGTCGCTGGAGGAAAGGAAGGCCCAACTTACATTAAGTTACAAACCAAAGCCATACACGAATACTACAGTCAGCCTCGTTATTTACCCTCAGCAGCCATCTTTTTCTTTATCTCGTGAGCAGCATTGAATATGCCATCGGTTTTTTTTGTTGCAAACGAAGCACTTTTTGTTCTTGGCATGATGCTGTGAGACAAAGGAAGTGACAATTAAAATCTTAAAATGTGTAAGAAACATATGCAACATGGCAGCAACCCTAATACCTTTGAAAGGCTTAGAGACTTCAAATATCTACAACACTTTTAAAGTTTCTTATAAGCATGCTCAACCACAAGTTATGCAAAGAAAAAGAGCTAACGACAATACATACAATATGGAATGGCACAGAGGGTTGTACATCTCTTAGCGCTACATACAAGCACTTATAAACCGTGCGTTCGACTCCTTGGGGCACTCATGGTTCTCCTAGGTCTAGCTTTGTCCGGGCTGTGTGGGATGTGGTGTATATAGACCAAGGGTTTCAAGAGTTCCTCATCATAAAAAATAATAATAATAATAATAAATTTAAAAAAAAAAAAACCTTTGTACGGCTCTAAAGGATAAATTCTGCCAGATGGGTGTCAAAATTAAAGAAAAAAGGAAAGAAAATGACAGAATAACTTGATCGTCCAAACGACTTATTTTCCACTATCCTTCACTTAAAATTACAAGAAAAGACCAAGGCACAGTTTCACCAAACCTATTTAATTTTATGGACGATAAACAAGAGAAACATCGAACCTTCCTGCCTGCCTTAGTATCTATTACTTCTATTCAAGTGACAAGTTAGTATAGAATTCAATTAATTAAAAGAGGAATTAACTCCACTAGCCCAAAGACATCAAACTCCACAAGTCTATAATTGTGGCTTAAAGTCCTCCGTTACCTTGTATTTACATGCATCTATGGTTTAAGTCATATTGCACGAAAGGGTTGTTTTCCGTTGATTCAGGTAATTTGACGTTGTAGAGGCATATCCGAGAGCGTGTCTAGCTCCCAAGGAAAGCCGATGTCCTGAGGAATCATGGGGGACCCTTGCCATGCCTTAGGAGTGCTTTAGGAGAAGGGCCGAAGTGAATACAGAAGGTTCAAGAGTCGAAATAGAGTGAAAAAGAACCAAAGTGCTGCAAGCTCCTGCACCCGTACATGTTCTTCTGTACCAGTACAGGAATACAAAACACAAACAACTGCAAGCAGCTGTACCTGTACAGCAAGATATTGTACCGGTACATCCGTAGAACACCATTTTTTACTCCTTTAAAAGGGTGGTTGGCTTGATATTTTGCCTTCCCCTATAATTATATTGGGATTCATACTGAAGTTGTAACTCTTAGCTCTATCCTCTCTCCTAGTTTTAGCCTAAGTTCTTGCAATTTCATGCAAAAACGACAAATTGTTAAATGTAAGCAAAAGATAAACCTATGACTCTCTATCACACACACACACACACACAACAAATTGTTATATGTAAGCAACAAAAAGACACACACCATGCATAAGTATCTGAACCTCATCTCAACCTTTATCTTTAGACATCTCTTTCAACGTGGTCCCGTTGGCTTACCAATAATATCTCTGGACTAAATACTGGAGCTTCTTCTCTTTGCAAGTTCCATAAACTCATCCATGAAACAAAGATAGCATTAACATGATTCTAGATGCTAACCTTCCCACCACATTTGAGATTCGTATTACCTCATAATAAGGAATCACTAAAGAACTAATCTCAACCAAACTATTAACCCTTCCATCCCCACAACCTATCTTCAACCCCTGAAGTGAGGCCAACGCATCAAAATGTATCACCAACTCTTCAGTCTTCACCCCTCTAACAATACAGATGACATACTGCGTGTTCCATTGCCATCTCCAAAATTGGAATTTCCCAAAATCGAATTTTATTTCTCTGCCCCCCAGACTTGTAAGCCTTGGCAATGAAAGGTTTGTTTGCTTATAGCTCAACATTTCTGCTCCTAAATTTTTTTTAAAGGAAATTCAGGGAACCAGTTTCCATTATATCATATCGATACGTAGGGAAACATTTCATAAATTTTAGAAAGGTAGTGGTTATGATATTTTTGTCTTATTTATGTTGCCAATTCTAAAAATATTCATCCAGAATAGTAACACCACAAATATGTTTCACCCAAGTATACTTCTAGGAAGTCATCTTTGTGTGTATTTCTCTACACTTGAATCCATTAAAGGCGACTTTCTTCTCCCAACCCCCCAAACTTTAAGTTTGTTTCGTCATTTTCAACCTCCCGTGATTGCTTTTTTTCAAATTATATTCTATCTTATAATCACAAAACTAGTACGAGTGTTTGAAGATCTGATAAGAAAGCCAAGAGACAAAGAACACTAGAGCACTAACAGGATCATGACTGAAAAAAGAAAAGAGCATAAGAGGGTTTGCTACCTTCAATGCGCAATGCTCACAGAAGTAGTGCTTGCACCGGGTTACAACAGGATCAACAAAAGGTTGCCTACATAAAAAACAAGCAAATGGCAACGAATCATCATCATCTTCATCACTCTGGTCCGCAACCCCCTCATCCATGTCATCCCCTCCCAGAGCCAAATTTCTCTTTCTTACTTTTTCAGCTTCCTCCCACTCCTTTTCCATCTGCCATCCCGACTTATAATCACCTCGATCATGCATGAACTTACAAGAATCTCCGTACCCACAGTAACCAGTCTCTTTATAATCCTTACAAATGTCTGGTTGGTAGTCAAACCTTGCGGAAACTCGTATGTGAGCAGAAGCCCTAAGTGGTCCATGTGATCCACCGGCTTTCTCCGAAGAAACGGTTTGCTCTCTTCGGAACCCAGCTTTGTAATCAGTATACCCATGAATACCTTTATACAGCTTTTCACCTTCAGGGTTCTTGCTTTTCCCCTTCAAAGCAACCTCTGCTTGCTTAAGTACTCTCTCTCGAATCGCTCGAGCATCTTTTGAGAAGTCTGTCTCAGTTTCCAGAGTCGCAGTTGCCCTGCTATCGTCTTGAACTTGAATTTCTTTTGAGGACTCAAATTGAAAGATTGGAGCGCTGGACTCCACATTAGACTCAGAGGAAATTGAGTGTTTCGAGGCTTCAGTGGAGAAATGAAGCTTATTATCAGGCCGTGGAGGCTTTTTCTTGTTAGGTATCAGCGAACTCTCAGCTTTAGAATCTTCATTGTTATCTTCATCTAATGTCCGCTTTCTGAGGTTCTTATTCTTTGATGGCTTTCTGAAGAAATTGCAGACTGTAAAATACAGATTGAGTAAGTACTGGTTGAAACAAGCAAATAGAAAAATGGCCCACGAGGTAGACAAGCTAAAAATAAATAACACCGACCTGCTTCAGAATGTTGTTGAGGTTCACTGGAGTCTGCCATTGAAAGCTGGGCCCGAGGTTCAAAACCTGCAGATGCAGAACAAAGAGATAAATAGACATGTCTTCTATCCCACCGCACATTACATAATAACTGACAAATAAAGAAAAGTGTAGCACTTTCAAGGGATAACTCATCAAATGTCCAAGTAAAATGCATACTCAAACTTGCCACTTTTAGGAGTCATTATTCGCTAAAAGTTGAGATTCACACACAAATGCAACTCAATAATGTCTATCGCGACCCTAACCCGTCCCCATAGGTCTTAGTCGTAACAAAGCGCCGGTGAAAGATCGCGAAGGCCATTTCATCATCATATAATTTTATGGGATAAGAATACCTAACCAACGGAAGCATGTCCTATGTTGTCCAATATAACGATAACGTAAATTTATATAAGGGCTATGACATTCTATTACTCCTAAGAGCTGTGCATAGTTTGATGCTTTGCAAATATCTCTAGCCTTTACAAGGACATCAAAAGAGTAACTAGAATACAACCTTCCTACACACTAACATAGATACAGGTCCTCACATATGCCACAAGTCCATGGGAAAAGAAACCATATCAACCTACTCTTCAACACCCAAAATGTGGAACATTTTCATGAGCCAAAGCTCATATGAATGACTGGTACATAAGCCACATGTTTTCCATGAACATTATAAAAACCTTTCCAAAGGAATAAACCATAGCCTTTCATATTCGAGAGAACCCATAGCATATAAACATGAATTTATAACGCACATCCTACATATTTGTGTCATTTCATATCACCAGACATCCCTGGCGTGAATAAGCTTGGACATCTATTAATTAATAATTATCTAATATCATATCAATTTCGCATCTTGATAGCCTTTTAGCATTGTCCCCTAACAGGCTGGGACGTTCTAGATGTCATTTATAGATTTAAAAAATCCACCTTTCATTGATTATCCATGGAGTTTATATCATTTGCAAATCATGCAAAGAAAACATATCTATTGTATTTGAAAACATGTATGAGACTGTATAACTTGGGTATTAGTCACTCACCTCGACTCTAAGATTCCTAAATGGCTGGCCTTTTGACTATAAAAAAAAGTGTTTGTGACCCCAATGTCGTCCGATATGCATTGCAAGTCAAAATCGACCCATATTCTATCTCATATTTCCTAATTCTGAATAGGAGAATTTTGAAATATTCAAAATTATCCGTTTCGATCACTAATTATAATCGTAATCACTTTTCGGGGGTGAGGGTTGTCACAGCACGGGTACCGGTATGGGGTACACGATACGGCAAAAACCTAAAAATGCAAGGTATGAGTACGGTTGGGTACGTACAATATAATTTATTTATTTTTCCTATTTTACTATGTTCCATTGCATAAATTAACGCAGCATAAATGAAAGTTAAGAGTTCATACATCAAGTTCAATGTGCCTAGATCAAAGCAATGCAATGTCATTTTAGAATTTTTATGTCATTAATGATCTGGTCGACAAGGTTTTAAAAAGTAATTAAGCAATCTAGATGATCGAAATTAAAGAGCAGACAAATTTATGGGTTCTGTAATGGAATTGACCCATTCGTCAACTCTCTGATACTTCACGCATAAAACCCTGTGCTCTCTCACTTACGGTAAGTCGGTCACCCTAGATCTACATATACAAGGTTAAACGGCTGTGAGGCAGAACTAAAGACCTAAAGTTTATAGAATATAACGAAACACGAAGCCCTCAAAAAGCTCAACGAACATTTAGCCAACCGCCAATCAATTGGAACTAGCTCGGTTGGTTTGGTTACTGAGCTTGGCAGAATATGCAGGGCCGGCCATGGATAGAAGACTCGAATGCAACTGCTTCAGGCCCGCCCCCCCAAAAAAAAAAGATGCTAAGAATGTGGCTCCCCAAAAAGAATGGTACTATTGCACCTGCGTTAAATTCCCGTATACTATTTTCAAGGAGTGAGAAATTACTAGGCCCCAAACGTATCATGTTCAAGAATCCAAATTAAGGATGAACATCAACAAACAGAGATATAGAAGGCGCCCGCGCGCACAGAGAGAGAGAGAGAGAGAGAGAGAGAGAGAGAGAGGTACCTGCTTGCTAGATTTTGGGCTGGGTCTGCCTGATTCCGTCTGATCGAGGTAGAAATTGGAGTATATATATGTGTGTGGCGGCGACTACAAAGAAAACCCTAAAGTTTGATCCTTATAACAAGTTAGTCCCGTTATTTGTACCCTTTCCAAATTAAAGTCATTCAATGTCAAGTTGTCAACCGACTCAACATGTGAACGGGACCTAACGTACTCGATATTTTTTTGTCAATTGTTTGTTTGGAGAATTTACGTTACTTCATATTTAGGGGAAGGGGATATGAGGTATAAGCCACTGACTAGGGGTATAAACCCACTGCATGTGTGACTGTAACACTACCTTAGGGCATCTCTAATGCACTATCTAAAAGAGTTCCCTAAAGTGCCCTAACTAGTTAGCTAAGAAAAACTCAAAAAATGGTCTCTAGTGCACAAAAATTGACTCCCTAAAATCTTAGGTGGCAACCCTCACTATCTAAAGTGCCCTAAGTGACTACCTAAATTTGGGGAGAGACTTAAGGAGAGAGAAAGAGGAGAGAGATAGAGAGAAGGCAAGGAGATAGGAGAATTTTGTGGGACCACATGGCACCCCTCACCACTTAAATGGGTCCCACTCTAAAAGATAATGAACATTTTTAGGGAGCCGGAGCCCCATTAAAGTGTATTTCTCCTTAGCTAGCTAGCTAAGTTCTTAGCACACAAAATTGGGTCTCACGTGTGCTTAGGTGTGTACTTTAGCAAACATTTTTTAGGTAGTGCACTAGAGATGCACTTACAAGGTTTGAACCCAATACCTTCCGGTTGGTAAAATCAAGGAAGTGTCATCTGGGCTATAGTCTATTTGACCTT
The DNA here is from genome assembly GCA_020921065.1 of Vaccinium darrowii. NCBI lineage: Eukaryota > Viridiplantae > Streptophyta > Magnoliopsida > Ericales > Ericaceae > Vaccinium > Vaccinium darrowii. The sequence goes on along the minus strand of CM037162.1, from coordinate 948,070 downwards.
ATTGTAAATTATAAAAATTTAGCGAACAACCTTGTCACTTTAATCAAAATTAACCAACAGTTGGTGCGTGTGTCCAGTGACTCTAGTTGAATAGGCGTGGCCATGTGGGGTGTGGGTGGTTGGGTTACTAATTTTATTAGTTTACCCAAAAATTAATTCATGTTATATTTATTAAGGTACTTGTAAAAGTAATTTTTCATTAGGAGAATAGTGAAAATTACTTTTGTGGCATAACTTCCCAATTGTGTTCCCACCAAAGAGGGGTAGCCCCAATGTATACAGAATATGTTTACTATGCACTCAATTTAAATGACATGATATTTTTTTGCATTTTAAATATATATAAGCAAACTCAACCTACTTTTTAAGCTAAACATAACTGACGAACTCCACTTGTGAAACACTGCTATTATATCCGTTATCTTTTACTGGGTGCGTAACCCTCGTGCATCGCACGATCGGTGTAACCCGTTGATTTCTAAGTTAATCTTAATCACAAGTGTTTAGTACAAGTAATAGATTAAGAAAAGGTCCACCTATAGTTATAAGTACATAATTGAAAAAGGATGATTCACTAAACCATTCCTAAGACTAAAAGCAGAATGTGAACCAAATTTTATCACAAAATAATTAATTCCAGACTAAAGAGTCCACAAATTAATCAAAGAGAGAATAGAGCCGTAACAAAAAACAACTAATTGGCTATTCCGCACAAGTAAATACCTTATATACAAATATATAAAAAGAAATCCAAATTAATTAATCATGTGAATACAATTATTGCACTCTTACAGTTATAGTGCATATTGTTGAAAAAAACGCTAGCAGCTGACTCGCTATCACTATTTGTTAGGAAAGTTGCATAGGTTCCTTGTCAAGGTAGCAAAAGGGTAGCATCTATGATAATTGTTAGAGACACAAGTTTATCATGGATGCTGAAATCAGAAAAAGGCTGGCCTGCTGCCTTTTCCTAATGTAGTTATTATAGGATCTGAAGAAACTAACGACTGTTCGCATAGTTTAATTGTGCTAGGGAGCTCTTGCAAATGGCTGTATTTAGGATCCCAGACCAAAACTGCAAAAAACAAATTGGTTTCTCACAACTTCAAAAATTTTAGGGTGCATATGAGCTCATGGAATTGAATGGATGGATTCGGTATCATGTACACAAGCATGATCTTCAAACCAAATTTTGTAGTTTAGGTCTGAGTTTAAAGAGCTTGCAATAGAGACATGCTTGTTACAATTTGATTAATATCTTAGAATTAAGATATTCCATGTCTAGTTGCACATACTCGTACTCCCAGTAAGACCAGAACTTCTCAGGCATTCCCACAATACTTTTTGACATAAGACCCCTAGGATGCTCATCAAACACAGTTTTATTCAAGTTCTTCCAAAGTAAATTTGACAAAGTTCTATTATTCTTATCAACAATTAGTTCGATAACATCAAAACCAGAAACCATCTCACATGAAATATGCACATGCCTACTTCTTACATGCACTGACCACTTATTGAGCAAAACCAAAAAGGAGGAGTCATGCAACAGAGTTTTTGTAAGAAAACCCTTTGGGGAAAAAACCATTTGGGAAGGAATAATACACTTATTATGTCTACCATACAACCAGCTTCAATTAGAAACTCTTTGACAATAAAAAAGAGTTTGCAAAAGAACCAAACACAACCAGGAGCCCGGTGGTCGAGTCTTTGATTTTTTGTTGTTGGTTGGTTGGTTGCAATCTAGTGAGTACAAGATGATATATATTTGTGAAATAGCAGGTCAATAGAATAAATCTGTTTGATTGTAATGCCTTCCAGAATCTGCATGCGTGTATCTCAGTCAATAAATTAAAAGAGTCAAAGAGTAACCAAAAGAGCCATTCATGAAACTACAGTTATGCCAGCTGAATAATTTCAAGAAGAACCATTTGTGAGGCTACTTCCAAGATTAATTACTCGCAAAGTTTAAAACTGCACATTTTAGCCAAGCTAGATGAACATAGTTCCAACCTAGGTGATTTGTTAAGGCCTGGAGAGTACCAAGCAGAAAAAAACTGACAAATTCATAAAGGCCCAAAGAAGCTGAGAAAACCATGTTGATCGAATAAGCAATGATTGATACTGTTATACCCCTAGTATTATGATTCTAATAAGGCATAGTCTGCATCCAATCAACATGAATTTGGTAAGCATGATGGATGTGAGCGAATGTAATCTAACAATGGTCTTTGCAACTAATGGGTGTTGGATATGATTCATTTTTTGAAGTAAAAACTCATATCTCATTTCAAAATAAAGCATTATCATTTGAGCGGCACGTAGTTCCATGGAAAAAGATCAAGATTTCTACCTTGTACCCATCGAGCCTAGCCCATCCCCTCACAAAATGAAATAAATTCCTGTAAATGGAGGCATGTGTAAAATTTCAAATAACCACTTGTAAAACAACAAACTTAAATCTGTGGACAATAAGACTTGAAAACACATTGCCCAAAGTAACTTTGCAAATATGAGAGTAAAAAATCATTCTCTTCTCTATGGATATGTCCTCTTCCTTACTGGTGAACCTATACCCAAAGAAGGATCAAAAAGCGGCCAAATCTAAGTTTAAAATTAGAGCACATAAGTTAAATGCTATGAAAGCTGGAGTGTATAATATTCATCTCAACTATCAGAGAAGGGATTTTCCCCCAGGAACATGTTTTGGTAAGATATTATTGGTACGAGGCATTCCTTTCATGATATGAAAAAATGGGCTGTGGAGCTGTACAAAATCAAAGGGCAAAAGAAAAGAAGGGGGCAGCCACTCAGTAGGCTTGCGTCGCACTTTTTCTTAAGTGTATTGGAAATGACCTGTACATGGCACTCTCTAACGGCCAAATTGTTGTATTTAGACACCGGAGACGCAGTCGTAGGGATTGGTAAACCAAACCTCTGTATAGTCAGCAAGTCAAACAAGCCCTATAAAATATGTGTTTCCTGGTACCTCACTTCCAACTCAGAAAATCAAAACTGAAAAGCGAATGATGCAATCCTTCAAGAATAAGCAAACGTATGGAGAAAACTCCAAATTTGAGTACTCGAATTTCTGGGTATTTCCGTTACAAAGTTAAAACCAGGTAGAATCAGAAACCAAAGACATTTACAGATAATATAAGGAAAGAAACCTGGTGCAAAGAGAGTGATTCCAACTAATTCGCTTAATAGGAGCCAAGCTAACTCTACTTCTGTTACCCGAACTCGATAGCCTCCTGCATAATGTTAGTAAATCTCCATCAATTCGCTATATGCAGTAATGTCACGAGAGAATTAGAAGTATATACAGTTAGAATGAAATAGTGTCACAGTTTGAATTAAGAATTTCCCTAATTTCGCATCACTGTGATGTTTTCCAAATCTGTTGTAGAGGTGAAAATCAGAAATTAGAAATAGAAGAAGCTGAGGAAGACAGAACAGAGAGAAAGAGAAAAAGAAAAAGAGAGTGCACCTTCAAAAACCCCAAAAACAGACAGAGAGCTACTCGATTTCTAAAGGGGTTTTCCGATACGGCTTCCGAAAGGGGTTTCGTGAACCTGACAACCTAAGGATATGCGTGTTCTTCTTCTTCTTCTTCTTCTTCTTCTTCTTCTTCTTCTTCTTCCCCTCTCTCTCCCCTCCCCCCTCTCCCTCTTTGATGGGGGCCTCTCTCTCTCTCTCTCTCTCTCTCCAGAGATGTATAGAAGTTTTGAGATGGAGATGGAGATGGAGATGGAGGCGTATAGAAGATGGAAACGGTGAGAGAGGTCTGGCAAACGTAAATACTCCGAAGACACAGCGAAACGTATTGCAGACATACTACTCCAGGCCCCAACGCACGAAACAAGCGCCAGGTGCTGACCTAGAGGCTGTTTGGCCTCCTCTTTTTTGCCTTTTCTATTTCTACTTTTTTTTTTTTTATGGTTATTTTCAAAAAAATAAGAACTTGGAGACTTTCAATTGCCAAAAAAGACTTTAGCAATAAAAAAACCTAGTCACTAATCCACATCATTTTTTTATTTACCCAAAAAAAGGAAGATAAAAAAAAACAAATCTTCATTTCACGTCCAGATTTTGCTCACATGCATGTTTCCCAATTTCTGTGAAAATTTTCTGTAATTCCAATGACTAGCCTGTTGACATGGTTTCAAGGGTAAATTGGTAAAAATCAATCCATAACTCATTTTCATCATTTTTCTCCCAAACACTACTACTTTTGCAAAATGCATTCTGCACATTTCTCCCAAACACTCTTCCCATATTCAAAACTCATTCTGGCCATAATCCAAAAAACCAAAAAACCAAAAAGCTAAAAATGAAAAGTTGAAAAGTTGGCTCCCAAACACCCCCTTAGGGGGTGTTTGGGAGCCTACTTTTTAGCTTTTGATTTTTGACTTTTTGGTTTTTTGGTTTTTTGGCTTTTGATCAGAATGAGTTTTGGATGTGAGAGGAGTGTTTGGGAGAAATGTGCAGAATGTGTTTTGGAAAGGGAAAATGAGAAGTAGAAATCAAAAAAGAGCTCCAAAGCTCTTTTTGATTTCTGGCCCAGATTGTTCAAAATGGAAAAACTGTTTTTGGAAAAACTATTTCTCCCCTTGGTTGCCAAACATCCATAAACCAAAAAAGAGAAACCAAAAAATCAAAAAAGAGGGGGCCAAACACCCTCTTAATAGGTGCCCCTTGATGTAGCCCAAATTACAACAGATGCCACTGTACGAAAAGACCGATCTACCCCTACAAACTAAACAGGAGGTTGGCAAACAGAGGGACTTAATTGGAAAAATTGACCAAAATTGGCTGTCCCGCACCAAATCCTTCAACGTCCTTATTCTCAAGGGTTTTAGATACAAGTAAAGGTCGATACTTTTTTCTCTCTCCTCTTGAGAGTTTCTCTTTCTACAAACACTGACCTTGCTTTCTTCACTTTTCTTCGCTCTCTCTTAGAGTTCTGGCAATCCTTTGCTCTCAATTTCTCTTCTGTTTATCTCCTATAAATCTTTACCTCCTATTCTGTGGGTTATAGTTTCCGGAGGTCTATCTCCTTTGCTCTTTTTGGGTCTGGGGCTAATATGGAATCCGACGTCGTTCATCGGTTGCGAAGCTTCACCCTCACGGCAGACGAAGAGGAAGATATACTTTTGGAGCCGGAGGTTCATCAACGAGCGATGGAGAGATGCTCCTATAGTCTAGTGGGGAAGGTTCTGACAAACAAGTCTATTAATAGTGTGGCGCTGAAGGATACGATGAAGAAGGTTTGGGGTGCTAAGGATGAAGTCAATATCATCGATGTTGAGAACAATTTATTTCTTTTCAGATTTTCCTCAGGGGGCTCAAATGCATCGAGTGCTTGCGGAAGGACCGTGGTCTTTTGATAATCAGCTGGTGGTCTTGCGGAAGTGGGAGCCGGGTATGCGCGCAGATAATGTGCAATTTCAGTTTGCGGACTTCTGGGTTCAATTATGGGGTCTGCCTTTTGAGTATATATCTAGCGAGATTGCTGCGATTGTGGGTAAGAGAATTGGTGAAGTTCTTGATGTGGATGAGAAGTCTATTAATGAGGATAGAGGAAAGTTCATGAGAGTTCGGGTTAGAATCCGTATCGACAAACCGCTTAAGAGAGGGGGTAACCTGGTTGATAGGGATGGCAACAAAGTTTGGATCACTTATAAATATGAGCGGCTTCCTATCTTCTGTTACTTCTGTGGAATTTTAGGCCATGAGGAGAGAAATTGCCGTTCTCGGTGGGAAATTGGCCATGGTGATGCTGGAGAAGGAACATACGGGCCATGGATGCAAGCGACGTTGACACGAGGAAGACGTCCTGGGCGGAAAGGGGATTCTTTGGACGATGGTGCTCCTTCTAATGGTCGTTTTTCTGATGAAGGCGAATCGGCGCTGCGGTTGGGTATGGTGGCGGAGAGGGATTCGATGCACTGTTGTAAGGAGCTGGTGGAGGGCCACAGTGGCTGTTCCAGCGGTCTGAATTCTGCTCCAGGTGGTCGACTGGTGGAGAGGGTCGATGACGTGGTGGTGACGTCGAAAGAGATGACGTGTAAGGGGAGGGAGCTAGATCAGGCGCCAAGGAAGGTGTTTTCAAAATCAAATGTAGTGCCTGAGGCGGGAGATCAGTTGGTTTCAAATTTGAATGGAGAGTTTGTAGAGGGAAAAGGTTCAGAAGAGTATGGAGCCAATTTTTTCGAGCTGGAGGGACTAAGGGAGAGGGCCCACATTTTTAAATCAGAGGGCTCTCTGGATAAGTTGCACAGCAATATACAAGCAAAGATTGAGTCGGGGCCCAAGGAGGATTTGAAGGCCCAACGGAGAGAGGATTTTGATGTGGGCCAATTACTTGAAGTGTCAGTCCATAGCCTTGGGCTGGATGGGCTACCCTTTTCTGGGGATGGTTTAGCCTTTAAGGCCCAGGATACTCTTACCCCTAATAGTAACAAGCGTGGTCGTGGGAGAGGAAGGGGACCAGCAAGTCTTGCTCGAGATCGAAAGGCCCGAGCAAGGGGGGGAAGTCCTGGTGGTGTTTTATTGGGAAAGCGTAGAAGTTCCAGCGACGGTGAGTTTCCAGGAGACACGTATGATGTTGGTGCTTCCAAACGGTTTGTCTTTAAGAGTGACGATGCGGTGCAAAGGGTGGAGGTGGCCAGCCCGGAATGGCCCCGCCAAGCGCCATGAAGCTCCTCGCTTGGAACTGTCAGGGTGTGGGGAACCCCCTGACAGTCCGCAATCTCAAGGAATTAGTCAAATTCCATTCCCCCGATTGCATCTTTCTTATGGAATCGAGAAATAATTTTAATAGGATTGATGCAATTCGTAAGGTGTTGGGTTTTCCGATGGTGGTCACGGTTAAGCCTATTGGCACTGGAGGTGGCTTAAGTTTGTTATGGAATCAGAGTTTGAATGTGGAAATTTTGGAAAAGCAACAATCTTTTTTGGAGGCTATCGTCAAAGATGGAAGCGGTTTTCACTGCTGGAGAGTTTTTTTTGTGCACGCACCTGCAGAGGGCTATTCTGAAAGGAAGGTTTTATGGCAAATCCTTAAGGAGAAAGTATCGAAGGTACGCCAAAATTGTATTTTGTTGGGTGATTTTAATGCAATCACTAGTAATGATGAGAAATGGGGGGGTCCTAATAAGTCAAGTTGGGAACTCCGGGATTTTAGAGATTTCATTTCTGAAAGTCAATTGATTGATATGGGTTATATTGGGTATCCTTTTACGTGGAACAACAAAAGGCATGGTGGGTGTAATGTTCGGGAGCGGCTGGATCGAGCACTAATTAACTCGAGCTGGAGAATCAAATAGCCTAATGGAGTTTTACACCATTTGAGAGCCATGGGCTCGGATCATTGTCCTATTTTGGTAGATTCAGATGGAATTATTGCTAAGCCAAAGCAACGTTTCGTCTTTGATAAACGGTGGAGTAAGGATGAAAAATGCCGTGAAGCTATTGCTAGAGCTTGGAACTCAGAGGTTCATGGATCCAAGTGGTTTCAGGTGCAATCTAAAATTAAATGTTGCAGGGTAGAGGTGCTGAAATGGAGGAGGCAGTCCGGTCCTAATTCAGGAAAAAGAATTCGTCATCTTCAGGAGGTGCTAGACCAAAAGGGCAAAGAGGATCTTTTTGATGTAGAAGAATATGTGGTGTGTGAGGAGCAACTCAAGCAAGCCTATAGGGAGGAAGAGACGTACTGGCGGGAGAAGTCTCGAGTGCAATGGTTAAAGGAGGGGGATCGTAATACGAAATTTTTTCATGCTTGTACTATACAGAGACGGTTGCAGAATAAGGTTAAAGGGATTGAAGACTCGGCTGGGGTGTGGCATGAGAATCCAGATGATGTTCATAGAATTGTGTTGCAGTACTTCAATAGTATTTTTTCATCGGGGGGTGCTCTTAGGCATGATGGGGTTTCACGGTGCGTTAAGCGTTGTGTCTCGAATGAGATGAACGCGAGGCTAATTAGGCCCATATTGGATGGAGAGGTTAGAGATGCTTTGTTTCAAATGGCTCCGTCTAAAGCTCCGGGACCGGATGGTATGACGGTAGCTTTTTTCCAAGAGCATTGGGATGTAGTGGGGAAAGATATAGTGGAGGCGGTCCAAAGTTTTTGGTATTCGGGCAAACTTTTGAAATCGATGAATCACACGCAGATTGTTACGATTCCCAAGGTGCATTGCCCGATGAATATGAGTCAGTGGAGACCTATTTGCCTCTGCAACGTGGCTTACAAAATTGTATCAAAAGTAATGGCTAATCGCTTGAGAAGAGTGATGAGATTTGTTGTTGGTGAGAATCAGAACGCCTTTGTCCCGGGGAGAGCTATCCAGGATAGCATTATTCTGGCGCATGAAGCCATCCACCATTTAAAGAACAAAAGACATGGTAAGTTTTTCTCGATGGCTATGAAGTTGGATATGAGCAAGGCCTTCGACAGAGTGGAGTGGCCCTTTCTTAGAATGATGATGACTCGTATGGGTTTCCATAGAAAATGGGTGGATAGGGTCATGGAGTGTGTATCTTCTGTGTCTTATTCGGTTTTGATTAATGGGGAGAGACAAGGTTTTATCATCCCATCCCGGGGTTTGCGTCAAAGCGACCCCTTATCGCCCTACCTTTTTCTGCTATGCGCGGAAGGGTTATCATGTATGTTTAAAAGGGCAGAAGAAAGGAAAGAGATTAGTGGGGTGAAGATTAGTCGTGGTGGTCCAGCATTTAGCCACTTGTTGTTCGCCGACGACACTCTTGTTTTTTGTAAGGCGGAGTTGAGAGAGGTGCAAAAGATTCAAGAGATCCTTGAGTCGTATCGAGCAGCGTCGGGGCAGGAAATCAATTACCAAAAATCTGCCATTTACTTTAGCAAGAATACTCCTGATTCCATCCAGAGAGAAATTGAGCTGAAAATTAAGGTCCCTAGGAGAGCTGAATTGGGTAAATATCTGGGCCTTCCTACAGAGATTGGGAGGAATAAAAGGGAGCTTTTTGGTTACATTCATGATAGAGTTCGCACAAAAGTTGAAGGCTGGCAGCAGCAGTTTATAAATCAAGCTGGGAAAGAGGTTCTTCTCAAATCGGTAGCCTTTGCCACGCCGAACTATGTAATGGCTTGTTTCAAGCTTCCCAAGATGATTTGCAAGATGATTACTACCTCAATGGCTAATTTTTGGTGGGGACGAAAGGATAATGAAAGGAGGATTCATTGGGTGAGCTGGCAGAAGTTGGCGGAGAAAAAAGATGGGGGTGGTTTGGGTTTTAGGGACTGTGAGGCCTTTAATCTAGCGATGCTCGCTAAACAAGGTTGGCGTTTGTTGGAGAATGAAGATAGCCTTGTTCAGAAGGTGTTGAAGGACAAGTATTATAAGAGGTGCTCTTTTATGGAAGCTAAGTTGGGGTCGAACCCGTCATGGATTTGGAGAAGTCTTATTGAAGGGAGAAAAGTTCTTGAAGCAGGAATCAGATGGCGTGTGGGTAACGGATCTGAGATTAAGATTCATGATAAGTGGTTACCAAGGGCAGGACCAGCTTCTCCGGTTGGTATTGGCAATTGTGGGTCGGATTTTTTGGTGAGTAATCTTATAGATGAGTCTAGCCATACATGGAAGAGTGAGGAGGTTATGAATCAATTTTGCGAAGAGGATGCTAACATTATCTTGCAGATCCCTTTGCCAATATCTTCAGTTAAAGACAAGAGGGTCTGGCACTTCACTCCAAATGGTGTATACTCGGTTAGTTCTGGATATGAGGTAGCTGTGATGATGAAGAGGAATGGTTTGCTTGGGCAGAATGGAATTGGCGAGTCCAGCAATAGATATGAGATGAAGGATTTTTGGAAGCAACTCTGGAAGCTGCCAGTAGCAGGGAAGATCAAACATTTTTTATGGAAATGTTGTCATAACGCTATTCCGGTTCAGGAAAATTTAAGGCAGCGGGGTGTTCCTTCGATTTCGGGCTGCCCCTTATGTGGTAGTTTTGGGGAATCTGTTCTTCACCTTGCTGCTCACTGCCCCTTTGCAAGGGCTGTTTGGTTTGCGTCACCAATGCAAATTGATTCTCAGGCTTTGGAGGGCTGCTCGTTTATTAATTGGTGGTCTGAGCTTATTAGCCGTGGCCAAGGTTATTATGATGAAATGTCTTGGAAAGCGAATGCGGCGTATTTGTTGTGGGGTATTTGGAAGAGTAGGAATCGTGCTTTGTTTGATCATGCTTGTGCTGATCCAGTGTGGGTTATGCAGCATGCTATCGGTAATGCAGCTGAATTCTTGAAAGTTGTTAAGGAGAAGGATTTGGAGGGGTCTAGCAATAGTCCAAATCAAGCAGTAAGGCAGGTTCATTGGAGTTTGCCTTCTCCAGGCTTAGTTAAAGTTAACTTTGATGGGGCCTTTGTTCAAAACCTAAATGTTGGTGGCGTTGGAGCAGTAGCTCGTGCAGATGATGGTTCTTTCCTCTTCGCTCGAGCATGTGGTGGTCTTGAAGCTCGCTCGGCCATTGTTATGGAGGGTCTTGCTCTGAGAACTGGTGTTTTGTTGGCTAAGGAGAGAGGAATTCGAAGAGTGATCTTTGAGGGAGATGCAAAAGGTTTGATTGACGTGCTTAATGGCAAATCTACAGGTTGTGAGGATATCCAACTTCTGGTGTTAGATATCTTGCAGCTTTGTAGGTCCTTTTTTGATGTTTTCTCCTTTGTTTTTGTTGGTAGATCTTGTAATGCTGTGGCCCATGAATTGGCCAAGAAAGGTTGTAGTTTGGGTAATTGCTCAACTTGGTTGGTGATCCCTCCATTGTGGCTGTGGGATCTTGTCTGTAATGAGAAGCTCTCTTGTATCTGAATTTTTTCGCTGAATGAAAGTTTATTTTCGCTTGGCAAAAAAAAAAAAAAAAAAATAGATACAAGTAAAGGTCGAGTGTTGCATCTACTTACATCATAGCTAACATTCATGAAAGTCGAATGATGGAGATCAACAATTGAGAAAACATAAAGGTATAGGGTCTATTTTTTTGGAGAACATAATAGATGGGTCTTTATTGCAATAAGAACATCAACTTTTTTCTTAATGGCAAGAGGACAAATTACCTACCCATTCCAAAAATGCTCCCAGTAGCCAATGAAAGTGCCTAAACCCCCAAACCTAATGAAAGTGCCTAAACCTAAACCCCAGGGTACCCTATGAAAGTGCCTAAGACCCTAGGGTACCCATGAAAGTGCCTAAACCACTAAAACCCTATAATTGAAAAGTGCACCATAAACCTAAATCCTAGGATACCCTATGAAAGTGCCTAAAACTAAATCCTAGGGTACCATATGAAAGTGTTTAAACCACTAAAACATTATAATTGGAAAGTGTACCCTAAGTGCCTAAACCAAAAATGCCTAAACACTATACCCTACCCTAAAGAGCCTAAAATTGAATCTTGAAATTGAATCGAACTAATTTTGTCCCCACACATGAGAGAGAGAGTCCCAAAATTAAAACCAATTAATTTGTCCCGTCACTTTATTACCGAATGCATGAAGAGAGAGAGAGAGAATCACGTGTCAGGAAATGAAGAGAAAGTCACGTGTCATGCGTCACTTTAATGAGTCAGTCGGTGTCAACAGTAAATGGAAAAGTCACGGGAAATGAAAGTGAAGCATGACCGGCCTTTTTTTGTAATTTTTATTATTATTAAGGGTATTTTTGTCTAGTATTGTCCTTAAACCCTCAAATATTTCCTATCAATGTATTAGATGCCTTAAAATAAGTTAAGCTGGACTAAACACCATTTAAAGTCTTAAACTTGGCCTTTAGACCAATTTTCTGAAGGTAATAAACAAAGCATCAGAGACAAAAAAAAATAGCAACAAAAAAAAAGTCAACGTGAAATCGAGCCTATGGAGAAAAGGGGGTACTGAAAATATGGCAGGAGGATTCCTTGCATTGGCAAGGTTACCTGATGTGTTCATACAAGCTAGGATGCTAACACAATGGGGTGAGGGACTGAGGGTTGCCCGAACCCCAACGCATCCTATCGTCAAATTGTGGGATATGCATGGATCCCCTTAGGCCTTAACTAAATTACACGTTATCAACAATTTTTTTATCATTTTATAAAATTAGATGGTACAGCTACGCGTATATAAAACAATCTCATTCTTTCTCAGACTTGAAAAGTAGCAAAATATATTTTTGTTACCAATGTAAAAACATACGTGATTTAGACTTCCAAAAAATAAATATTTTCTGGTGACTAAATGACTTATTGAAGGTATGGAAATGAATGATACAATAAAAAAAAAAAAAAGAGTTTTGTCACATGCATGCAAAATCTCTAGAATTTGGTATTAGAATGAAAATCTCATACATCCAGGAGGAAATTTTGCTGAAACTCTAGTAATTTGTTGCTGCCACGAGGACCGCACCCCCTAGCATTTTTGATATGCTACTGTGCAAATTCTGCTAAAATATGCTCGGGACCAAAGTGAAAGATTAGAAAAAAAAAAAAAAAGATGGGAGTCAGCTAGGGAATTAGAAGAGTCTGTAAACTGCTCGTGGACTTTGAGCTTGGCATTTTCCTTTCCATAGTCTTCTTTTTACATAGCTGCTCGCGCGCTCGAAATCTGATCCACAAATTCCCTATTTTTATCCGGCGCTTCAGTCTGATTCATGTTTTTGCACCACTGGACTATTCCTTTTCTCGAACCAATTCGTTTTCCCCCTTAATAATTACAATCAGTTCCACTTAGGGTGGGTTTGTCAATCTTCCCGATCAGGTGATCCGAAACTTGTAGTATTCTGTATTTTGTTTCTGTATCGCTTATCGGTTTTCTTTTCTCCGTATGTTTTTATCCGAATAATTCCCTTTTTTAGCCTTCTTTTCCAAATAATTGCCTTTACATTTTCTATTTAGAAAAAAAACAACAACAGTTTTAACTGTTATTCAGGGTAAGGGTACCTACTGAGAGTATTGATACACAGGTGTTTGTTTTTGGAAGTTTTTGATCAATTACTGGTTTATATTGGTCAAAGTGAAGCCTGTTTTCATCTCTGTTTACTATAGGAAGCGTCAAGTTAAGTTTCTTTGGTGGTTTTCTATTGCTTTGGGTGCAAAATACGAGTAGGAAAGTAGCACAGCCTAGGTCGATAGCCAAGTCCATGGGTGAGGATGAGAGCTGGGCAGAGCCAAGTAGGTTTCTGCCAAATGGTCTATTGCCCAATGCAGCTCGGGTGGGTCGAATCCTTGACTCGGAGAGATAGTTAAAAGCAGAGGAGAGAACTGCAGAGCTCATGGCCTGCATTCAGCCCAACCCACCATCCGAAGGACGCCGGAAAGCTGTTGCAGATTATGTGCAACGACTCATTACAAAGTGCTTCCCATGTCAGGTTGTTGTTTTGCTTCAAAATCTTTCTTTTGTTTTGTGGTGGTTTCTCATCACTCTACTTCAAGATGCTCCTAAGTAGTAGATACAGATATCTGGGTTCTATTTTTATAGGTGGCTTTATTCTTTGGGAAATGCTAATAACTGGTCAGTCTGTTGCAGTTATCCTTCGTACATGTAATGAAGTGTACAAAACAGTGGGGGGAAGGTATATAGACAAACGTGGTGTCTTGAAATATGTGAAATGTGTGTGAAGATTCTAGATGTTTGGGCATTATGTCTACCTTAACCATGAGACCTGCTGGCCTGTAGTTGGCGGTTAGCAAAATCCTTGATAGGTGGGTCGGTGGGGTAGCTAAAAGGAAAAAGTAGAAGTGGAAAAGGTGTTATTTGGGGTATGATACTCGTGGAAGGATATATGAGTAACAATAGGAGACCACTTCGGAAAGATACACATTAAGTGTCCTTAATTGGCAACTGGCATAGTTTAGAGATGACCATAGATTTATTGAAATGGTAAGACCAGATAGTAGCCGAGTACAATTACTTGGGACTGTGCTTCCTTGATTTGAGCTTTTTGTGCACTGTAGTGTAGTTGGAGAATGGTCAAAGTTTTTTTTTGGTTGGTAACTGAGAGTTTCGTTAAAGAGCAAACATAACAAGAACAACGAAGGCATTCCTTCCCAATACAAGACCAAGAGGGTAGAAGTTGTGAAATAACCCAGTTTGCTTTTCTCGTGCTTTATTTATGCGATATGTAGTTTTCATATGACAGGCAGTAATTCAAACTTTTAATTCCCTTTACTAATGCATGATACATCTAATTATATGGCTTGGTTTGGTTTGGTTACTTCTAATTCCCTACAGGTGTTCACTTTCGGGTCTGTACCCCTCAAGACTTATTTACCGGATGATGGCATTGACTTAGTGGTCTTGAGTAACAATGGGGACGCATGGGCTAATGATGTCTGTGATATGCTGAAGTGTGAGGAAGAGAATGAGAATGCTGAATTTCGTGTTAAGGGAGTTCATTATATTCAAGCAAACGTACGCCCTTTTTTTCACTCTTTTTCTATTGTTTTAGGCTTCTTTTATTGTTACTGTCTTCTTAGCAACACCACCCCCCCCCCCCCCCCCCCCCCCCCCCCCCTCTTGTTGAGTTGCGATTGTTTAGAGAAAAGAGTATTGGAAAATAAGAATAACCTGATTTTAATTAACTGATTTCAGAATAGAAATACAACCTGGAAAAATAAAACAGTTAACTGAACTACAGAAGCTGAATTGCAATACAAAACAGAGACTGTAGATGGATAGGGAATCACAAACTGAGGCCTGTTTATAATACGGTGCCCTTAAGACAGATTTGCTGCCTCACTAGAGGTGCTGGAGGATTCTGTCAGCATCTCAGGGTACAATGGTTCTGCACAGTCGTAGCGGCACCATCTGGATTGAATTCAGAACTTACAGCTTTCAAAATTGTTGTCTGCATTTAGCTGAAGAGTCTCACATCTTCAGTTCCAAACTTTTTGCAGACCAGACCTTTTGGGTCATACAGGCTTGCTAGCCCAACAGTCTAACCAAACCCAATTAGCAAGACCAAGTCCAATCCATTTAAACTTCTTGGGATTAAAATAATACGGCAATTGTGCCCAAGCACAAGCCAGCCAAGCCCAGGCCCACGGCCCCTGTCACGGTCACGGTCCGGGCAGGTGGCAGCGGCGGCGGCGTGCGTGTGTGGTAAATGGGTGGAAGCCCACATTATCCACGTCATCTCCCCCTTCGAAACTTGGGTGCCCCAAGTTATGTCCAACTTGGGTTATACATACCCATCAATGTTTGCATCTTTGAGCAAATGTGGGGCGGAGGTGACTTTTCAGCTTCCAAACACAACCACTGTGAGAGACAATTTAATAATTTATCATTCATTTGTTAATGGAGTTTGTTCATTCTTGCAATGGCTTAAATCGCTTAATTAGGAGTATCTAAAACCACTTGGACCCACCTCACATGGTGTGGGGTCCCACTTAATTTGTGGTTCAAAGTCACCAAAACTCTTAGGAACAAAGTCCATTTTCCAACAGATTGTCGATATAGTTGTTCTACGTGACACTTACCTTGATCAGCTTGGTTCATGGTTAGTGGTATTTGTTTTAATGGGAACAGGGTTTATGACATCTTACTTTACAATCTTTTCAAACAGATTGAACCAAAAAATCAGCAGAATTTTACTTGACTTTGGAAACTCTATCCTTCCTTCACATGGATTTTGTAAGTGCTTGTTCCACCTTGTTGGTACAAGCGGTACGACGTTATCCTTTTGCTGGATAAAGAAGTAGCTCTTCTTACACACTGGTGGGACTAGTGTCACATTTGGGACTGATTAGATCCATGGAAGTTGTGCAGATGTTAAGCCAACTCTCATTTCGTCTATTGTTATAGACAAGATTGGTTACTAAAGTTTTAGATAACGGGCGTTGTTTTTCTCTAAAACCTCTACCATCACATGATTTACATTTTAAAGCTTATTCTATGTCTCTTAAATGAAAATGAGTCTCCTTGCATTTCAAATGATTCAAGTGACACGTAAACTTGTATCATATTGATTATTGTTGCTCATTTGTTCTCATCTAATTGCAAGTAAAGATAATAAAATGTCTTGTGGAAAATATTGATGCAGAAATATCCTTCAATCAGCTTGGTGGGCTATGCTCTCTTTGTTTCCTAGAGGAGGTCAGTTATTTGTTTCATAACCTTCAATTTTCTTTTGTACCAGAAATAACCTTCAAACTACTCGTGTGTAGGAAAACCTTTAGCTAAAATTCCGCAAAATACGAACCCTGATGATGTTAGGTTGCCTGTACTGGATGGAAATTTCTGGTCTGTAGGTTGATAGTTTGATTGCTTAGAATCATTTATTCAAGCGTAGCATCATATTGATCTAGGCGTGGTGTTCCTATGAGAGTCGTATACTGGGTGCTCACGATCGGCTTATTTCAACTTATGCCCTGGAGACATTGGTTCTTTACATTTTTCACGTTTTTAACAATTCCTTTGCTGGACCACTAGAGGTTGGTATGGTTATGTTATTTCATTTTGCTCATTTTTTGTTGATTTTCCATCTGAATTTTTTTCTTTGCTATGTCAGGTCCTTTACCGTTTTCTGGAGTTCTTTAGTAACTTTGACTGGGATAACTTTTGTGTCAGTCTATGGGGTCCTGTACCTATTAGATCACTTCCAGATATGACAGGTAATAGCGGATAGTAGCTTGCCATCTGTTGCCTTGTTGAATGGCCTTGTAGGAAATACTTGCCCAATCTGCCTTTTTCTGATAGATTTAAATGTTTTACAGCTGAACATCCCAGAAAGGATTTGAGAGTTACTCCTTACCAGATTATTTCTCGATGCTTGTAGCTCAGTCTATGCTATTCTCCCTTGTGGCCAAGAAAATCAGGGCCAACATTTTGTTTCCAAACATTGCAATGTTATTGATCCATTATGCGTAAACAACAACCTTGGATGTAGTGTTAGTAAAGGTACTTGTTGAACACTATGTACTTGTCCAAACTCTTGACTGCTTCCTGTCCTTGAGAATGATTTTCCCCTTTTTGGTAGTTACATTACATAATTTTTCTTGACTTATTGCATGCAAGTTATTTTTGGATCCGTTGCTACTTTTGGCTTATATTGATTTTAATTCCTTCTACATGCCAGGTAATTTTTTAAGAATACGCAGTGCATTTGCACTTGGGGCAACAAGGTTGGCAAGATTACTTGATTGCCCAAAAGAGAACCTAGTTTACAAAGTAAATCAGTTCTTTATACACACATGGGATAGGCATGGCAGTGGTAATTGCCGTGATGCACCGAGAACTGACTTGCGGTACTTGACATTATCAACTCCACATCAACTTCACAGGCCTGAGAATCTGAAGAACACTCCAAGTGCCAAAACATTGAATGAGAATTCTCTTGGTCGTGATGATAGAGAGGGGAAATGGAATGATGACTCAAAATCAAGAGCTCCTCAGCGCCATCACAGTGAAAGCTCAATGAATAATACTGGGGGACTTTCATTCGCATTTTTTCCCACGGGACCATCTGTTCCATTTCTTACAAACACTCCAAGTGCCAAAACATTGAATGTGAATTCTCTCGGTTGTGATGATAGAGAGGGGAAGTGGAATGATGACTTAAAATTTAGAGCTACTCAGCGCCATCACAGTGAAAGCTCGATGAGCAATGCTGGGGGCCTTCCTTTTGGATTTTATCCTACAGGACCAACTGTTACATTTCTTACAAACACTCCAAGTGCCAAAACGTTGAATGAGAATTCTCATGGTCGGGATGATAGAGAGAGGGGAAATGGAATAATGACTCAAAATCAAGAGCTCCTCAGCGCCATCACAGTGAAAGCTCGATGAGTAATACTGGGGGGCTTCCTTTTGCATTTTATCCTGCGGGACCATCTGTTCCATTTCTTACAATGGTTCCTTTCTATAATGTTCCACCTTTTTACCGAAAAAAAAATAATGTTCCACCTGAAATGAGAACTTCTGATTCATCGACGAGCCATTTTAGTGGTGAAGATAATCTGATTTCATCTGAGGAGATTGATCATTCTGAGAAATTAAGTACTGCTAGTGCTTCAATGATGGCTGCTCTTGTTAAGACTGGTGATGAACATAGATCCAATATTCTTAACAGTGACTTCGCTAGCCATTGGAAAAATTTGCAGGTTGGGCGGTCTTGCCAAAACCGACATTGCCATGGGCCTTCGAACTATCGTTCACCAGTTGTTGCGCCGCCTATGCACCTACAATGACGTGTACCTTGGAATGGTACTGGAAGACCTGTTTCAGCCAACACCTTATTCCTGTTGCTCCACTCCAACCTGTTCCCAACAGACCTCCGAATGTCTATCAACGACATGCCGATGAGATTCCCAAGACTTACTATGATGTCTTTCAACTTGGACATCATCGACAAATTGTAATCGTGAATCACTGCCACAATCCTCCTCTCTCATTTGCAGGAACAACACTTTGACAAAATAATTAACTACTTATGATAAAATTGTTACACTTGTTTAAAATGCTCATAGTTTGAGTTCCGACATTTATGAAATGGTTGGTGAATTAATTATCGAGTCAAGCTAGTAATGTATGGGTATTGTGTCTTTTTTTGTCGTAGGAAGTACAAGATGGTTTCAAAGGACTGATGTAATCATATAACCAAAAAAAAAAAGAGCGAAAATTAAGAACTTTCATAGAGAACCCTACAGTTTAGGGTACCCTACAATTTAGGGTACCCTAAATTTAGAATGTACATTTTAGAATTTAGACCGTACATTTTAGAATTTAGACCGTACATTTAAGAATTTAGACTGTATATTTAGAATTTAGGGTACCCTACAGTTTAGGGTACACTAAATTTAGAATGTACATTTTAGAATTTAGACCGTATATTTAGAATTCAGACCGTACATTTAAGAATTTAGACTGTATATTTAGAATTTAGGGTACCCTACAGTTTAGGGTACCCTAAATTTAGACCGTACATTTTAGAATTTAGACCGTATATTTAGAATTTAGACCGTACATTTAAGAATTTAGACTGTATATTTAGAATTTAGGGTACCCTACAGTTTAGGGTACCTTAAATTTAGAATGTACATTTTAGAATTTAGACCGTACATTTTAGAATTTAGACCGTATATTTAGAATTTAGACTGTATATTTAGAATTTAGACCGTACATTTAGAATTTAGACAGTACATTTAGATTTTAGGCATTTTCATAGGGTACCCTAGGGTTTAGGTTTATGGTGCACTTTCCTATTATAGGTTTTTTAGTGGTTTATGCACTTTCATAGGGTACCCTAGGATTTTAGGCACTTTCATAGGGTACCCTAGGATTTAGGTTTAAGTTTAGGCACTTTCATAGGGTACCCTAGGGTTTAGGTGGGGTGGGTAGAGAGAGAGATGGAACAGATAGAACATGTAAAGGTGAAATGATGGGCCAAAGGGTATTTTTGGACGAAAAGAGTGCGCAGGACCTTGTGAGGCATGAAGTTTGTTTGACAATTTTTTGTGGGACTTGCTGGGGTATGGTCCAACCTTATAGGACCGGCCCACAAATTTGCCTAATATGTTCTATTATTTTATTTTTTTAGTAAATCGGAAATAATAGGCTCGTATTAGGTTACTAGGGCAATGTAGGGCCATAGATTTAGGTGTTACGAGTATGGACATATTCAAACTTACATATATCCAAACTTACAGGTATTGTCCCATTCCTCTTACAAAGTGATGGTGGAACCGATAACACTATTTGAAAGGCCCACCATCACTTGTGAGATGAGATATAAGAATTGAAGTAAAATTGGATGGGTACGTGATTACCAATTTCGCAGTGCTAATTATGATGTTCAAATTTGACATTCTTCAATACTGATGTAACAAAACAGTTGGTAATGAACTGAGTAGGAGTAATTTTGAAGATCACAGGGGTATTTTGTATAATTTTCCAAAAGGTTAGGAGTGTTGGTATAATTTTTGATATTGTTTAAGCTCCCCTAACAATCAGGCAATCACCATTGATCAATTTGCTTAATTTTGTAGGAGTTTACTACATTGTATTTGTTTCAGATAACCATTAATTTTTTGAACTGCGGATTTCACCAAAACTAACTAATAATCTGCATAACTCTGTCAATGTATATTTACTCGTTATTTTTTCACATTTTCATCCTTAATTTTGAGTAATTTCACCAACTAATCTAGTAGTACTATTCAGATTTCATCCATGTTTGAAAACCCCCATACTCTTTCTATTTGCAGGAACCGCAAGAAAATCCCCAAACGTCAACCCCTCTCTCTCTCCCCCCCTCTCTCTCTCCTGAAGAAATCTGATTTACACCCCCACACCCAATAAATACCCTATTTTTATCTATCTTTCAATGATTCGACGATCCCCAATAGCATCAGTATTAATTCATGTTTTTGCATCATTGCATTATTCCTAATTTCCAACCAATTCGTTTGTCCCTTTAATAATTACAATCATTTCCGCTTAGGGTTTGTTGTTCAATCTTCCCGATTAGGTGATCCGAAGGTATTCTGTATCCTGTCTCTATTGTTTCCTCCAAATTAACATTTATTTCTAATTAATTTCCTTCCGTCGTCGACTGAAAAATCCAGTTTTAACACTTATTCAGGATAAGAGTACATTCTGAGAGTATTAGGTACTCTGTTCTTTGCTTTTGGAAGGTTTTTCATTAATTAAAGTTGAAGCTATTATTCATATGGTGAATATTGGTCAAAGTGAAGCCTGTTTTCATCTCTGTTTACAATAGGAAACATCAAGTTTTGTTCTTTTGCGGGGGTTTCTGTTGTTGTGGGTGCAAATTAGCACAGCCAAGTGCATGGGCGAGGATGAGGGCTGGGCAGAGCCAAGTGTGCTGCTGCCAAATGGCCTATTGCCCAATGCAGGTCCGCTGATTCGATTCCTTGACCCGGAGAGATGGTTAAAAGCCGAGGAGAGGACAGCAGAGCTCATTGCCTGCATTCAGCCCAACCCACCATCGGAAGGACGCCGAAAAGCTGTTGCTGATTATGTGCAACGGCTCATTATGAAGTGCTTCCCATGCAAGGTAGTTGCTTTAGTTCGAAATATTTACTTTGTTATGTGGTGGTTTCTTATCGCATTATTTCAAGAAACTCCTAAGCAGCAGATACAGATATTTGGGTTCTATTTTCTTAGGTGGCTTTGTTTTTTGGGAAATGCTAATAACTAGTCAATTTTTGGCGGTTATTGATGGTTTATATAGAGAAGTGTGTAAAACAGCGGGAAAAAAGAATATAGACAAACGTGGTGTCTTGAAATATCTGAAGATTCCAAGTGTTTGGGCATTATCTCTACCTTAACCATGACCTTTAGGCGGCAGTTAGCAAGATCCTTAATTTTTGCTGTGGGTGGGTCGGTAGGAGTTGCTAAAAGGACAAAGGAGAATTGGAAAGGGTGTCATTTGGGAGGTCATACTCGTGGAAGGATTTATGAGTAACAATTAGAGACCACTTCAGAACAGATGCACAATTCAGTGCCCTTAATTGGCAATTTTTTTAGAGATGACCATGGATTTATTGAAACGGTAAGACCAAATAGTAGCCAAGGACAATTACTTGGGATTGTGCTTCCTTAAATTTCAACCTTTCGTGCACTGTAGCCTAGTTGGAGAATGGTCAAAGTTTTTTTTGGTAACTGAGAGTTTCATTAAAGAGCAAACATAAGAAGAATAACGAAGGTATTTCTTTCTAATACAAGACTGAGAGGGGAAAAGAAGTTGTGCGATAACCCAATTTACTTTTCTCACACTTTATTTAAGCGATATGTAGCTTTCGTAAAACTTGTAGCAAGTCAAAATTCACTGTTATCAATGCCTGATACGTCTGATTCTATTTAGTATCTGATCCCAATTGATTGCTATGCAAAGGCTTAGTTTGGTTTGGTTACTTCTAATTCTCTACAGGTGTTCACTTTTGGGTCTGTACCCCTCAAGACTTATTTACCGGATGGAGACATCGACTTATCCGCCTTCAGCAACAATGGGGACTTGAAGGACACATGGGCTAGTCACGTTCGTGACATGCTGAAGGGTGAGGAAGAGAATGAGAATGCTGAATTTCGTGTAAAGGAAGTTCAGTATATTCAAGCAGAAGTACATCCTTTTTTGAACCCTCATTTTTATTGTTTTAGGCTTTTCTTATTGATCCTGTCTTCTTATCAGCAATTTTTTTCGTTGAGTTACAATTTTCAATATCTTTGTTCTACACGACACTTATCTTGATCAGCATGGTTCATAGTTAGTGGTATTTGTTTTAATGGGAAGGGAGTTTATGTCATCCTACTCGACAATATTTTTGAATAGAGTGAACCAAAAATTATCAGAAATTTTCACGAGATTTGAAACTCTATCCTTCTTCACATGGTTTTTGTAATTGTTTGTTCCAACTTGTTGGTACAGCGTTATCCCTTCGCTGGATATTGTAGTATCTCTTCTTACACACTGATGGGACTAGTGTCACAGTTGCGACTTAGTAGATCTGTGGAAGTTGTGGATGTTAAAGTCAACTCTGGTTTCTTCTGTGGTTATGGACAAGATTGTGGTTGTTAGAGTTTTAGATAGTGGACTATTTTGTTTTCCACTGAGAAGAACCTCTATCGTCACATGATTTGTGTTTTAAAGCTTATTCTATTCTCTCTTAAATGAATATGAGTCTCCTTGCATTTCAAACGAGTAAAGTGACATGTAAACATGTATCATTATTGATTATTGTTGCTCTTTTGTTCTCATCTAATTGCAGGTAAAGATAATAAAATGTCTTGTGGAAAATATTGTTGTAGACATATCCTTTAATCAGCTTGGTGGGCTATGCACTCTTTGTTTCCTAGAGGAGGTCAGTTATTTCTTTCACCACCTTCAATTTTCTTTTGTATAAGTATAACCTTCAAACTACTTGTATCTAGTAAAACCTTCAACTAAAATTCCGCTATGACAATTATGAACCCTGATGATGTTAGGTTGCCTGTACTGGATGGAAATTTTTGGTCTGCAGGTTGATCATTTGATTAGTCAGAATCATTTACTCAAGCGTAGCATTATATTGATCAAGGCGTGGTGTTACTATGAGAGCCGTATACTGGGTGCTCACCATGGACTTATTTCAACTTATGCCCTGGAGACCTTGGTTCTCTACATCTTTCACGTTTTCAACAATTCCTTTGCTGGACCACTAGAGGTTGGTATGTTTTTTTTTGTGTGTGGGGCATTTTGCTCTTTTTTAGTTGATTTTCCA
Organism: Vaccinium darrowii; assembly: GCA_020921065.1. Lineage (NCBI taxonomy): Eukaryota > Viridiplantae > Streptophyta > Magnoliopsida > Ericales > Ericaceae > Vaccinium > Vaccinium darrowii. The sequence continues at coordinate 924,838 of CM037162.1, read as the reverse complement.
TCTGATTTTTCTCTCTCTGCTGTTTCAGGTCCTTTACCGTTTTCTGGAGTTCTTTAGTAACTTTGACTGGGATAACTTTTGTGTAAGTCTATGGGGTCCTGTACCCATTAGATCACTTCCAGATGTGACAGGTAATAGGGGATAGTAGCTTGCCATCTGTTGCCTTGTTGAATGACCCTGTAGGAAATACTTGCCTAATCTGCCTTTTCTGATACTTCAATTTAAATGGTTTGCAGCTGAACATCCCAGAAAGGATAAGGGAGAGTTACTACTTAGCAAATTATTTCTCGATGCTTGTAGCTCAGTCTATGCTGTTTTCCCCAGTGGCCAAGAAAATCAGGGTCAGCGTTTTGTTTCCAAACATTTCAATGTTATTGACCCATTACGAGTAAACAACAACCTTGGACGCAGTGTTAGTAAAGGTACTTGCAGAACACTATGTACTTGTTCAAACTGCTTCCTGTTCTTGAGAATGATTTTTGCCTTTTTGGCAGTCAAATTACATAATTTTTCTTGAGTTATTGCATGTTAGTTTTTGATCTGTTGCTACTTTTGGTTTTATATTGATGCTAATTTGTTTTATATACCAGGTAATTTTTTTAGAATACGCAGTGCATTTGCATTTGGGGCGAAAAGGCTGGCAAGAATACTTGACTGTCCCAAAGAGAACCTGGTTTATGAAGTAAATCAGTTCTTTATGAACACATGGGATAGACATGGCAATGGTAATCGCCCTGATGCACCGACAACTGACCTGTGGCGCTTGACATTATCAACTCCACATCAACTACACAGGCCTGAGAATCTGAAAAACACTCCAAGTGCCAAAACGTTGAATAAGTATTCTGGTCGTGATGTTGAAGTTGTTGAATCCAGTTTATGTAATATTTCCTCCCAACATAGCAATTTTTCTGCAGAAAACACATCTAGAACTTCTTATATTTTTGCAGCTACTCCTACTCAAAGCCAAAAGACTTATGGCAATCTGAACAGCTCCAGGGTATCAGATCCCGTTGCACGAGAAGTTAGTTCTAATTTGGGTGTGCATAAGCGAAGTGTCAGATCTCATCATTTGGTAAATGATATTCAGGGTAGGTTTCTTTTTGCGAGGACACGGTCTAGTCCTGAGCTTTCTGACACATATAATGATGTCTCTTCTCAAGGAAGGCATAACAGAACACCAGAAAGTGGGAAACCTCAGCCTACCTCCACAAGACAGGATAATAGCAAGTGGAATAATCCAAGATCTGAACTTTTAGTGAACCGTGGTTCTCAATCTTCCACTGCTGATCCTGCATCTATCAGAGAACTGCCATTCAATCAAAGCCTCGAGCCTACTGTTGGCTTGACCAGTGGTTTCTATAGGCATCAGCATGATTTGGGTGGTGATGAATTTGCTTCTGTAAGTGGTACCCATGGGATGCATCAGGAAGAGCAAGATCTTGTCAACTTGATGGCATCTTCAAGTCTTAATGGACAGGTTCATGTGCCACTGAATTTAGGATCGCCTCACCGACCTCTTCAAATCTCACCATCCATTCTAGCTTCAATGGGATATGCTCGGAGGACTTTGTCTGGAAGGGTCCCCCCAAATATATCCTCGATTGATTCTTCTTTTTCAAGCATGCAGTTTACTCAAGGTTTCATGTCTCCGCCACTGACCCCTTACTTTCCTGGGTTGACCCAAAATTTACACGATGCTATTGAGCCGGGAAATGAAAATTTCTGCTCAATGGAGATGAACCCAGGAGAGGCTAATCACGATTTCTGGAAGGATGTGGGTTCCTTGGAAGGCTTTGAGTCTGATAGTGGACATCATGAAATTCTTCAGTCGGATGAGAAGCCAGAGTCAAGTGTTAATTTTGTTCCCTCATCTCGCTTAAGTGGTTCAGGTAGCTCAATGAGAGCTAAGCAGATGTCCACCAAAGAAACCCGAGGGTCAATGCAGGAAGATCATGAATATGGTTTCCCATATCAAGATAACAGAGGAAAGGGCGTTTCCTTTGATGACAGAACTACAAGTCCAAGGTACTCATCCACTGCCCACCGTAGTTCTCTGAGAAGCAAAACTTCTTCAGAGAGTTCTTGGGATGGATCATCAGCAAAGGTCTCAAAGTCCACAAGGGAAAAAAGGGGAAAGAAAACAGTTGTCGCCGAGCTTTCCTCTATGTATGAGAAAAATAGAAATGCTTCCGAAAATACTAATCAAGTCGAGGAGGATGAGAAGGACTGGAATTCCTTGTCGACCGTGAGCGGTGAAATTGAAGAAAGAAACTCAGGACCTCAGCCTTTTGATTCTTTACGTGGTCTGAGGCAGCACTTATCTGGCTATGAAGTAGCTCAGACAAGTGTGTCAGACTCCATGATACCCATCGCTCCTGTGATCTTAGGTCCTGGTTCTCATGAAAGCTCGATGAATAATCCTGGGGGGCTTCCTTATGCATTTTATCCTACGGGACCACCTGTTCCATTTATTACAATGGTTCCTTTCTATAATGTTCCACCTCGAATGAGAACTTCTGATTCGTCGACAAGCCATTTTAGTGGTGAAGATAATTTGATTTCATTGGAGGAGATTGATCATTCTGAGCAATTAAGTACTACTAGTTCTTCAACAAGGGCTGCTTTTGTTGAGACTGGTGATGAACATAAATCCGATATTCTTAACAGCGACTTTACTAGCCATTGGCAAAATTTGCAGTTTGGCCGGTTTTGCCAAAACCCACGCTTCCATGGGCCTTTGAACTATCATTCACCAGTTGTTGTGCCACCTATGTACCTACAAGGACGTGTACCTTGGGATGGTCCCGGAAGACCGGTTTCAGCCAACACCAACGGACTTACTCAGATAATGGGTTACGGCCACCGCCTTATTCCTGTTGCTCCACTCCAACCTGTTCCCAACAGACCTCCCAATGTCTATCAACAGCATGCTGATGAGATCCCAAGATATCGTAGTGGGACTGGAACCTATCTGCCGAATCCTGTAAGATAGTTCTTCATGTTGTCTATTGGCCATTGTGGTTAATACTACTATTTTTCTGCCATAAGTCTGTTTACTTCTCTTCATACCAATTAGAAATCCATGTACCATACTGCTGGACAAAATGTGTTATACATATTTGATGCTTGTGTTTCTCACATGCTATTTGACTACCAATCTTAAGCTGTGCTTACTGTAGCTTACTGGATGGCCTAGGCTAACAAAAAGTACCAACTCTCCGATGCAAGTCTATTTATTTTGTTATTCACTTTCGTTGCTTGAAATAAGGGGGGCGTGGGAGTGGGACTGTGGATTGATGTTCGTTAGATGTTGCAATGTTATCGTGTCCAATTTCCATCAATGCTGTGAACGAAGTGGTTGCTGTACATTGTGCATTGGGTTCATCGTTTATTTGTTTGTTTTAACTGTAATTTAGAAAATGACAATAGTACAATAGGGATAGCTGTTTGCCAGCAAGTTTTGCACCCCTAGTGACAGCATTCCATCAACCTGTGATGGCGCCGTAGCCATGGTTTGTTAAAGAAGAAAAAACTCTGAGTCTCTGATCTTCTTAAAAATGACCACCTCTTCCTGTTTTGGTGTTTTGGCATGATGGTTATTTTTAGTTTGAATTCAGTTATAGCAACATTGACACAATTAGCTTCGCACTGTATCTCTTATTTTTAACTTTATTTTTGTTTTTTCTTTTTCAGAAGGTTTCCGTTAGGGACCGAAATTCTTCAGGTGCCAGAAGGGGAAATTACCACAATGATAGAAGTGACAACCATGGTGAGAGAGAGGGGAAATGGAATAACAACTCAAAATCAAGAGCTGCTGGGCGCCATCACAGTCGCAACCAAACTGAGAAGTCAAGCTCACGGTTGCAATCACATTCCCAAAACGGTCCATTGCACTCTGATTCCAGTCAGTCTGCTCCTCCCAACATGGCATATAGCATGTATCAGTTACCAGTCATGAACGCTGGTGGAATTTCATCAAATGGACATACTCTTCCATCTGTTGTCATGTTGTATCCGTTTGACCATAACACAAGTTATAGTTCACATGCTGAGCAGCTTGAGTTCGGGTCTCTCGGACCAGTGGGTTTCACTGGTACGAACGAACGACAGCTTAGCGAGGGAAGTCAAGCCAAGGAACAACGGTTTCACAGGGCTTCTGTACAGCGGTCATCGCCTGATCAGCCATGTTCACCCCATTTCCCTAGGTAATTGCTCCTTTTAATTTTTTAAAGCTCATATGAAGTTGTTTTGACTACTATTTGTGCCATGTAGTAAATATGGACTCATTTTCACTGTCACTTGATAATACTTCATACTTCCAAAAGTCTGTACACGGTTGTTACGAAGCAGTGAGTTTATTAATCTAAATGGATCCCAAAATTCTTTTTCTAGTTAATTACTTAAGTTTCTTAAGTTACGGGTAATAGGCTAATAAACTGAATGAAATGGCAAATGGACTTTTTCAAGGATGGATCTTAAAAAACATGATGCTTGTAGGAAAGGGTTTGTGTCGATCACCATTAGTTGGAATTAAGTCAAAAGGGTTGCTCTTCTCCAATTAGCTCCATGCAAAGCCATGTCCTTAATTAACCAATTTCAGCCTCAACCTATATCCTATTTTGGTCACTTCTTAACAGGTAGTGTCTTAATAGACTTCATCATTTTTACTAGTCCACCTGTTGCCCTACTATGCACATGGTCGGTCATTGCTATTGACTCTTTCTTCTTGTATGTTTAATTGCTTTGACTTTTTCTCAATGGAACTTTAGAATAATATTAGCTGTATGTTTGCCTCCGTGATATTTGAAAATTAGCATGTGAAGCCCTTCTCACCTTTGCGGGAACACAGGGCAAGAAACTAGTGGGGTTGGTCTTTTTGAGCCCAGGTTGTGGTGTGTTACTCAACGTTTATTGCTGTGGCTGTATTTATCTTGCTTACCAATTGCTTTCTCTTTCATTCCTTCTTTCCGCTAAATCACTGGAATCACTTTGTGATGCTGTCGATGTATATCTTAACAGGAGGCTTTGATTATTTTGCCAGATCGGTGGCCCAAAGGAACTATGAGTTGAAAGAAGAGGATTTCCCACCCCTTGCATTTCCGAACCAGGTAGAAAATGATTAAATCATAATGAGAAAGCTTCTAACTACCAAGCCTTGCTGTCGTCACCTCATTCTGGTTAGATGATTGCTTAAATCTTGCTAATGAATACGGTCACCCTCAATGCTAGTTTAGTGTGTGTATGTAAACTAGTCATATCTAACCCACAGCCTTTCCCAAGGATATGGAAGCGTGGTGGAAAGGGGGAAGCAGGACCTGTTTAGAATTTTTTTTCCCCCTTCCGTTTTTCTTATACGATTTAACAGATTGTATTTCCCATTGATAACTCGCCTGTGGTTTAGACAATAGGGTTTTGTTTTGTTCTAAAGCTATTATTGTCAGCATATACCTTCACACTGTCTTATTAGGGGTCTCGAGTCTCGATTGACCAAATTCAGTGTGCACTAGCCACCTTTAGCTCCTGTTCAGGATGTTAACAGTGTAACATCAACTTTGTTGAAATTAGATATCAGAGTTCCATATTTTTTTCTTCAAAGCTTCAATGCGTGTATTTCTATCGACATTCTTAATTGTAGCGTCCAATGTGATTAGCAACAGCTTTTCGCATTGATTTCAACTTTAATGCTGGGTTACTCCTGTTTGGTTTTTACTTCTGTGAGCTTTGCCAATAATACTTTCTAAACTGAAGTGCGAATTCCGAGGTTTAAAGCTTCCGCGGGGACGCGGATAAGGTCATAACTCGTAAGCAATCGCATCACATGATGCACATTGAGTTTTGTTGCATACAAGATGTTTTTAATTGCTCTTACATGTGCTGCTGTTTAAAGAGGGGGGGAAAAAAAAACTTAAAAAACTCTCGTCATTATTATTATTATTATTAGGACTGATTTTGAGCCAATGAGTTTGAAGGTCTATTTATTTGATCATAAATTCTTTCGAAGATGAATGCTATCTTTTATACTACTACCCATGATTTTTAGGACAGGTTTTTGTCTCCCAATTTTTGTTTTTTCCTTTATGGACAAAATCAGTATCTCATAAATAAAGTTATGAATATACAACAGTTCCAAGTACATATGCCCCCAGTTCAAAAATAAAAAAATAAAAAGTACATATGCCCCAAAACCGAAAACAGCAGTCATAACATTAGATAAGAAATTCGAAAAAACTACATAAACCCAGCAAATAGCCACAAGCAGTTCATTCAGCATTGAGCACCTGAACCGGAACACTCTCATTTAGACTCCAATTTCCCCTTCGCCATCATGTACGTGCAACAAAGAAAGGGATGCCAAACTGCATCCCTTTAATGATGAATTATCAGCAGTAGTGTTTCTTGGTTTTGTTTGCCATAATGCATTTAACAAGGTTTAGTCATTCATGCATACAATAATTATGACTAGAAACAGGAAAGACATTATTACAATTAAGTTCTTCGAATAAATAGGCGAACCATTTCATTGTAAATTTTTTTGCAAGATTCTGACTTGTAGCATTGCAAGGGTAAACAATGACAAACTGTATCTTTCCCTGAATGTTATCTGGAATTAACATACGCCAATCCTTGTATACATTACATTATTGCGGCGAGGCCTACGGTTAGAGCAGGGTTACTCATGCAACCATTTTCTTTCGGGTCACACGACAAAAATAATGGGACGAGAAGCAGACCAAAATTTGCAGGAATTTTCTTTCTGGCAGTCTTGAATCATCGACATTAATGAGATGCATAAAATCAACCCACGGGCAGCAAATCTATTTAGAACGCAAACCAGGAATGTTTTTCAGCCCCATTTTACCGAGGACAAGCTTAGGAATTGCCGGAGGATTGTCGAGCCCCATGCATCGGCTGAACTCATTAGCAAGCTCCACAAGTCTGTACTTGTCCCTACCCACAATCTTGTTAGAATTGTAGTAACCGAGCCATGCCTGGTATGCTGCTTCTTTGTTTTTCATCTCTACATGAGACAATGCTCGTTCCACCTGTTCGGCTATTCGTCAGTACTCAGTAGCACTAAAAATGTTTCCTAACAGTTACCATGAATAACACTAAAAAGATATGGCAAATATTAAAAGGGAGACATATTCTGTTAATATAGTGAGGAAAATTATATGTTTCAGTGAGTTTTGTCACTCAAAAAATATAAATGAAGTCCTCTACCTTTCTTTCTTATCGTCAATAAAAGGATAAAACAAAAAGGGAATGGAAATTAGAGTAGAGGTTCCTTGGAAACCTCAAGCTTGCAATGTTTGCAAGATCTTTGGCCATTCTACCAACACCTGCACTATTAAGCCCACCAAAGTTCCACCTCCTCTAGTGTGGAAAGCCAAGGAGAGTGTAGGTCAAGTTGTCGAAGTTGTTCAAGAGAAAAATACCAAGGAGAGAGTAGGACAAGGTGTCCCGGTTGGTCATGAGCGAAACGCAAAAGAGGGAGAAGTTAGAGGAAGTAAGGATGATTGGATAGATGTGGTGAAGAGGAAAACTCAAACTCCGGGCTTGTCATTGACCAACTCCTCGTCTAGCCGTGTTTGTTCTACTACTAACGCGTTTGACGTTCTTGAGAAATGTGAGGATTCGGGAGCCTCCTCTATTGTGGAGGTGTCAAAGATAGATGTTACGAAGGATGTATCGGGTGATACTACCCCGATCCTCCATAGTCAGGTTAGTACTCACCAAGAGCCTCCCCACGTGGCTCTCCGTCGGTCTACAAGGTTTCGAGAGCCTCCACGGATTCCCTTGGAAGGCGATTTCATTGGACCTCGACATAGTTTGAACCAAGTGGTGGGTGAACCCTCAACTCCATCATCCACTAGAGATCAAAACAAAAAGAAGCTTCAGGAAAAAATCAAGATGTTAAAGGCTTCAAGAGTTTAGTTCTTGAAGCTAGCTTGGCCTTCTTTTGTTTTGGTGTTACTTCTTTGAAGTGTGCTTTGAGCTATGTTGGCTATTTATTTTGTTGTAGTTTAGTTTTAGTTTCTATTTTTCTTTTACTTTCTTTTCCTCCTGGGGTATGCCCCTTGTAGGCTGTATATTCGGTTAACCTTTTTTTTCTATTTCAAGCTAATTTACCCAAAAAAAAAAAAAACCAAAATTTGCATATTCAAGATGGCATTCCTTTTTCCGCATGGAAGACATAAGCCTAAAACGCGTCACTTCTTTCTTCACATAGAAGATGTGAGCCGACTATGCACAAAAATTTGCACATAAAACGAGGCATGCAATTATCTACATAGAAGAGATTATCTTGTTACTATTTGGCTTATGGGTGGGGAAGAAGAAATACCGAAAGCAGAATTGAAGATTAGGAATCTAGGACGAGGAAGGACTATAAGTTCTGCTTGTACTCACCTTTTTCTTTGTCTCTGGATCAACCGAAGGTATCGGGGCTTTTGCAATTGGCAAATCCTTAACAGAAGACAAAAAGGATTCCTCCCAAGGTGCCAACAACAATATGCCCTGCCCTTCTTTACCTTTACGACCAGTTCTACCAAGTCGATGTACGTACTGCTCTCTGTCGGCTGGCAAGCCAACCTGCAATCGCAAATATGATTTTTTTCAACTAGTGGGCCCGAAAAATTAGAAGGGTATCCTTAATTATGTACAAAAGACATCAGCAACGAACTTCGACAGCAGATTCGCTCAGTTCAGTATAGCTTCAGAAATGCCCAACTCAATCAGCAGGCTAAGGATGATGTACCACAAGATACCACTATACATAAGGAAGTCTGATACTCCCAGTAATACGCTTTTGTAAAAATATGACTGCATTATTCATATATCTAACTTCATTTTTTGCAGGAAAATAATATTCAATAAAGAGATGGCATTAACTGAATCCCGACCATATGTTAAACGACCACCTGATTCAAAATCTTAGATGCTAGAAAATCGACATGATACCTGTATGACAAGAGTAACATCGGGATAATCAACCCCACGTGCAGAAACATCAGAAGTCACAAGAATAAGCCCCTTCGACTTCCGGAATTCATCTGAGATCCTTGTTCTATAACTCTGTGGCTTCCTAGAATGAATCTCTCGAACATTGAGATTGAGCTCACCAAGGAGGTCAGCAACTAGCCGTGTGACCATTGCAGTTGTGCAGAACACAAGAACCTGCAAAAAAGGCAAAAACAAAAACAAGACTGTTTGAGTGATATATCACAACGCTAACAAACAAAATCATGGACATTACAAGACTGCAATCTCACTGAAAAATATTACACTCAAATCAACAATCAACTTAGCAAAATGTTTAACTGTTTGAGTTATATAGCATCTCCATTACTTCCAACAAGAATATGAACCAATTCAAAAAAATCTATTTGAGAATAGATTGGCTAAGATATCTCAGTGACGACGCTTTTGGACTGCACTGTACCTTGTAATCTACATCATCTGCAATGTGCTCTTTCAGTAGAACATACAGTAGAGGAAAATGCTTGTCCAAAGGAGCAACTAGATGCATCTGTCTGACCTGTAATTCAAATATTTTAGGATTCGAGATTACAGAACGAACACATTATTCAAAAAATTGCTATTCAAACAATTACAGATGGCCTTCAGCTTACCTGTGCGTGTGTCTCTTGAGTACCCTCTCCAACTGTATCAATAAACTCATGATCTCTTTTCAGAGCAATATGGCAGATTTGCCGGACCTACATACCAGAAAGCACATTCAACTTCTTTTTTTTTTTTTTGATCGGTGAAAAAGCACATCCAACATTTCTCTCCATAAGAAGAGAGAAACTGAACTTGTTATCACACTAAAATAAAATAAAAAATAAAGTAAAAAGTAAAACCTCTTTTGGAACTGTAGCAGAAAACAGAAGTGTTTGACGCTGTTTTGGAACAGAAGCTATGATCCTCTCAATATCTTTGCGGAAACCCATATCTAGTAAATGATCAGCTTCATCAAGCACAAGGACTTTCAAACCCATGAGCCGAGTTGCAAATCCAGCAGTATTCTCAATGTGATCTTTGAGTCTTCCAGGTGTAGCTACAAGAATCTGAGTACGTCAAAAATATCAGCTAATATAGAACAAACCATACAAAGACAAAGTTAATGAGTGGGCGGAGTTCCAAAGTTGCATGATACGGTATATATATGCGAATAAGCGAACAGTAAAGTTTTTTATTGGTTGTACAAAGGACCCTTTTCCACTCCATGATACAGAATATATATGCGAATAAGCAAACAGTAAAGTTTTTTATTTGTTGTACGAAGGATCCTTTTCCAGTGGAAATAATGGAGTAAATCAACACTAAACTTTTAGTTGTTTTCTCTGCTGGTACTTTCGCCATTTTTGCTGGATTTTTACTGATTAAATTGAAATGAGAATCATAAATCATATTTCATGAATGGCCCGGTGGATCTTCTAGCATGGTGCAATAAAAATCAGCATGCAGAATTTAAAACAATTTTCATTGTCTCTTAGAAATTAGTTATGATAAGAAACTCACCTGGCATGGATTGGCTTGCATACGTTTCTGCTCTAGAGCAAGTCTTGTACCTCCTATAACAACTTGGACACCAATCGAAGGATGGTACTTCAACAAGGTGTTAGCCTCTGTAGCTGCTTGACTAGCAAGCTCTCGAGTTGGGCATATTACGAGCACAATAATTGGGGGTCTCTTTTGATCACGATCAACGGGGGGTGTTTTGACAACCACTTCAATTGATGGCAGCTGAAATGCACAAAACAACAAATGAGCTAGATGAAAAAAAATTACCTAACACATGTTGTTTGGGACTAGGATTCATCAAAATAGTCAACATTAACAGAATATGATCCCCTCAGTACTATACAATGCAATTGTTGACAATTAACTTCTATGTACAACCAAAGATAAAGCGTTTACCAAAAATGCTACAGTTTTTCCAGTGCCAGTTTTTGCCTTGGCGAGAACATCCTTACCTACAAAACATCATTGATTAAAATAGGTCTCATGTATCCAGAAGAATGAATCATGACTCATGAGTGACAATAATTTCAAAGGATACAAGTTCTCTGCATCTACTCATGTTAGGTTCAAAATCACTTTCTGTTTAGTACAATATGAAAACCAAACCAAACCAAACCAAACCAAGCCTTATGTCCCAATCAATTGGGGTCGGCTACATGAATCCTTTTTCTCCATTGAGCTCTGTCCAGTGCTGCTTCATCATTTAAACCTAGTGTACTCAGATCTTTGCGTACTACCGCATCTAATGTCAATTTGGGTCTTCCCCTCCCTTGTGCGTTTCTACCCAAAGCTATCTTATCCACTCTCTTAACTACTGCATCCGCTGGTCTACGATAGACATGCCCAAACCACCTTAGCCTATTTTCCCTTAACTTCTCCTCTATAGGTGCTACGCCTACCATCTCACGAATTGTTTCATTTCTAATCCTATCTCGTCTAGTCTTACCACACATCCACCTCAACATCCTCATTTCCGCTACACTTATCTTGGTCACTTGCTGCTTCTTAATAGGCCAGCATTCTGTCCCGTAAAGCATCGGTGGTCTTATGGCAGTTCTATAAAATTTTCCTTTCAATTTTGTTGGTACCCTCTTGTCACACAGTACACCAGTAGCACTCCTCCACTTGAGCCACCCCACTTGGATCCTATGAGTCACATCATTCGCAATCTCTCCATCTTGACTAATAATAGATCCTAAATACCTAAAATGGTCCCTCTTTGGTATCTCCTGATCTTGGATCCTCACTCTTTCCTCATATGTACTTCTGGTATCACTAAACTTGCAGACCATATGTACTTCTAGTACAATATGAAAGCTGCCAAAAATAAGAATGGAACTCACTGGCTGTAAAACTAACCATACCAGTGAAGTCATCCACATCTTGAAACTACTACTGCTAGCAATCCTCAATAGACTTTCCCTTCCCTCCTTGTTTCTCTTTTGGTTTTTGATTTTGGCATAGGATATGAAACTCCTTAAAACTATTTTAGAGAACAGATTTGAGCTCCCTGTCTAACAAATAAATTTCAAAAGGCCAAGTTCCATTCCATCTTTCATCTCTATCTAAGTAGTAAATTGGTGCAACACAGAAAAAATAGTATGTAGTATGTACAATTGGTTGGGCATATAAAAAACACTATGAAAAATGTAAAATCAGTCTCCTTAATCAAACTTAATATTAACATAAATAGAAAAAAGGAAGAATGGAACAGAGAAAATAGTTATAGCTTTAGTTACAAGCCTTTATCGAAATAATTAGACTGGCTACGAAAACTAAACCTTTAAGAATGACAGGAAGTGTTGCCTCTTGCACCACAGTCATCTTCTCGTATCCAGCATCCTTAATTCCTTTCAATGAAGAGGAAGAAACTGAAAATTGATCAAACCTGGTGACATAAAAACAATCAATCGTCAATAAAACAAGAGCAAAAGAATAGGCTGAATATCAATACGAAACTAAAAAGGGCCTCACATCTAAACTATTCCAAAGCTAAACTCCTTGTCATTTAGTTATCTAAATGCCATCCTCTCTGATTCCCAGACAATCGTGCATTCACAATAACCTCTACCAAACAGAGCAGCCAAAGGTCATTGGTCCCTAGATAAATTACCATAGATGACTTTTAGTTCAGTACATCCACGATGGCACCTCAGAAATGTAACAGCATAATATTATTGTTGCACATACATATATAATTACATGCTTATACATATAAGTAGCTTGTTGGTATTGCCCTTCCTGTCTGCCAACCAGTGTCTTCAACTTAGTTGAATTTACCATGACCACATGCTTCTGCTAGCCCAGTATTTTGTATCATACAACATGGCTCTTTGTATCTGTCCTAAAACCTTTCCTTTCACTTGAAATGCAAACCAGAACAACAAAACACTCAACTCTATCCTCTTCAACCTTGTTTTCAATCTTCCTTTTACACGTACCCCCATGGAAAAATTGCAAGTATAATTGACCGTTTTGAATTCATTATCATCGTAAATCTTCATTCTACCTTTACTGATCACATTTCACACATTGTACAGATCTCAGTCCATTGGCAGCCTTCAAAGCAATGTACAGCAATCAAGTTCCATTTTGGATAAATAAACTAAAGAGCAACATCCCTTTTCAATTAACCAATTGTCTACTTACACCTTAGGGAACACCTAAGCACCTCCCTTTTATAAATTCCTCCAATTCTTAGCATATAGTTCCATTTACCTACTCCTCCTTACATTTATGCAGCCCTGATTATCCAATCTACAGTCCTCTACACAGAAAACCAAAACATGGGATATTCCTCAAACCAGCAATAATGGAAAGGCAGGAGATTCATATACCAAAAAAAAACTACACAGTTAGAATAGTTCCGAACCAAACCTGGTCTCACTCAAGTATGAATCACTTCTTCCAGGCGAACTAGGCACAGCCTGTGAAGTAGCTCCTTTCTTTCCTGCAAAGAGAGAACCCGCATTCTTGAGCATATCATCATCATCGTCGTCATCATCATCATCACCACCACCATCTTCTTCTTCACTATCTTCTTCACTTATCAAATCACTAAAGCTCTTCATTAACCCCCCTCCCCCTCCCACATCATCATCGCCAATTTCTTCGTCGGAGGTCGCCAAACAGCCTTTTCTCAAACTTTTCCCGCTCCCCTTCAATCCACCACTACCATCATTCCTACCCCCTCTGTCCCGCCCAAACCCAGAATCAGAACCCCTCCCACCTCTCTTTGTTAATCTCCCTTCCTCTTCTTCTTCTTCATCGTCGTCGTCTGAGGTCACCAAACCGCCTTTTCTCAAACTTTTCCCGCTCCCATGCAATCCACCACTACCATTACTCCTACTCCCTCGGACCCTCCTATCTCGTCCATAGCTGAAATCAGAACCCCTCCCACCTCTCTTAGCGAACCTCCCTTCCCCCTCGCTATCATTGCCAATGTCCTCGTCTGAGGTCACAAACCCCCCTCTTCGCATACTTTTTTCACCTCTGTTCAATCCTCCACCGCCTCTACCATTACCCCTACCTCCTCCTCCCCGTCCATATCCAAATTCCGAACCTCGACCGCCTCTCTTCGACATCGTTGAATTGTTATCCCCTCTTCGTGACACAAATCCCTCATCCTTCCCCTCAAATTTTCCACCAAACCGCGTTTTCTCCCTCGAAAATGAATCCCTACCTATTGAATAATCATCCGAATTGCCATCCCTTTGCCTCTTAAACGACGAAAACCTAACCCCATCCCTCCCACTTCTCTCATCCCTACCCCTACCCCTACCCCTATCACTACCTCTACCTCTACCGCTACCTCTATCTCTACCCGAACCACTGCCACTATCATCGTCATGAGTTCGAAATGAGTTTGATCTCAACCCACTGACCCAATCACTAAGTTCGGCCTCATCATCAATAAGGCTCTTTGAAGCCCTGACGTCGGCCCCCTGACCAGACCGACTACGGCTGGAAAACCGACGGAAGCCGAGATATTCATTTGGAAGCCCCAATTTTGTGAGAGATTGGTACTTGAGCTTGTGAGGGAACATCCTAGAGAAAATGGGGATGACACGAGAAGAATAGTGTTTGACGGATGGGTTGGTGGGCTTCATGGTGGAGAAACGGGTTAACGAAAGAGACTGGTTGAGGAAACGGAGATGTGAGAGCAGCTTGACGGGCATGCTACGGTGGACTGTTAAACCCTGGATTTTCAGGTTGACGGTGGCGGAATGGGCAATGAGGAGTATTATGGGGGGAGTTTTTTTTAGAGGAGTTTAGTAGGTAGGGTTTTAGACTTATTAGTTGCAGCGACGAGAGAGAGAGAGAGGGGTTTAGGGTTTAAGCGCCCCCAGCTTCCGATAAGTGAGGGTGAAACCATTAGGGCTGATAAACCAGCTTAACGAGGGATCAAGTTTAATTTGAAAAATAATCAAATATTAAAACTATTTACACGAGTTGTAAGAGCATCCATATCTGGGGCACCAAAATTTTCACCAAATTTAACTTCAAAAACACCTTTTATAAATTAGCTAGTCACTTTATCAAAAACTCACAAAATCACACTCTCTATTTTGACTTTACTACATTAAACTATTCCCTTCAAACCTATAAAAAAAAAACAATTCCTCCCCAAAAAGCTATATTTTCCCCACCTGGGAAGATGTTCTCGGAAGAAAGTACTGGGCCCCTCCACTTACTCCCCCCCACACCACACAAAATTCGCCACCTGTTAAGACCCCACCCCCCTTCCATTCCCCTTTCTGATGCAGCAGCAACAACCGAAAAAAAAGAACAATAGAAAAACAATTGGTGCGTGAACAGTACCGCACCAAATTTGGTGCGGTACTGTAGCAAAAATAATTAGGTGAGGCAAAATGGAGAGCCTGATTTTGAGGGGTTTTAGGAGATTTGGCTACCCAATTTAACTTTAAGTTAAATTGAGTATCCAAATGAGGATGCTCTAATTGAGCTAATTTAGAGTAGCTTGAGATGTTAAAAAATAAAAGAAAACAGTATTCCAAACATGATTTGTCATTCTATCAAATCATTTGAAATGAATTTTTGATAAGGAGTTAAATACAAGTTCGAAGTTGAACAAATGTCGCCCTTCATAAAACAATTGTTAGTTTGGGTATCAAAATTAGTTACAATTTTACAAATCACCATAATTTAAGACTTTGAATATTTTCTTTAAAAATTAACTTATTCGTGTGTGTTTTAAGAAGGATAGCAAAGCATTGAAAATGAATTATTAGTTAAGAGAGAATTTTATTTTGTGTTTTGTATGCTCTAGAGTATAGACAAACGAAAGACTATTTTTCTTATTTGTTTGTCAATTTTGAGATAAAAAGATTTTATAAAGATGCATGTTTTTTCGCCTTTAATTAATTTTTTAAACATTAAAATATATATTTTTATTTGTTAAATAAAGTTATACCATATACATCCAAAAAGATAAAAAAATAGTAATAAATAATTTACTAATAATCCTATAGACGAAAAACTCTAATGACGAACCCTTTCAAAAAAAAATTGGAGATACATTTTCTGAAAGAGGAAAAAATTGAAATAATGGTTGCTGCAGAACCAATGGCGTACGCATGCATGATATTTAACGCGGAGGACCAAATCACATGCATTTGTAAATTAGCAATAAAACATCATCATTATATACTAATAATACAATTTTAAGCAGACTTTTCTTAAAAAAATTTATGAACAAAACCTAAAAAATAATAAATAAATATTGAAATTATTGAGGGGCGTGAAGGGGCCCGGTTCCGCTTGCACCCTTTGCAAAACTGCCAATCATCGGAAGCATTAGAGTTGAAACATTAGCTAAACCAAAAATATGCATCCGAGTAATTAAGCAAGAGAAACAACAAGTTTTCATTAGATCAACATACATGACGTACCAAAGAAACAAGTGTCCTTTTTCCAGGAGGTAACAAACATTCTTCAAATACACTTGATGAAATGGAACCCGGTATTGCACTTACAAAAACTTACACTGGATTGAAAAAAACATATTATACTTCAAAAAAAAAAAAAACAGCCTTTCCATAATTGGACAGCCCCAACCATGAAAACTTGAAAATTTCTCCTCACTAGTCATATCGTGATTGGATACGAAAGGATGGAGGATTTATTCTATTTTCCAATATCGAAAAAAAAACTTGGCCCGGAAAAAGAAACAAGTATTTCCCTTTCTACACATTAGATCAAAGTAGGATAGGTTTATGGGCATCTTTCCAATCCATCATTTGGGTTCCTTCCTCTAAATTCAGACACTGCCCCATTCTACAATTTTTGTTTTCCCCTCTATATTTAGCACTCTTGTCCAATGAAGAATTTTTCTTCCACCTGACCATACGTAACAAGAATTTGTTGACTTCCAACGGATTACGCAGAGAGTATAATGCCAATGTGTCCTTTGGAGTGGATGAAACAACAATGGAAAAGCCTTCTCCTCTATTCCTTATAGCCTGTGAATTTGCAATTACAAAATAAGACTACATGAGAAGTGCAAATGAGGGTGGGAAATGGAAAAAGCACCAACAGATTACACACGAACCAATCAATTGAGGTTTTGGAAATATGTTTTCTTATACATATACTAATTTGAAGTAGTCAATGATGAAAAAAGAGTTACCTCAAAAGCATCTTCATCAGTTCGATCATCTCCGATGTAGATAGGAAGGACATCACTTGAGGCTCCGAGTCCTAGTGTGTCGAGTAAGTAATTTAAAGCACGACCTTTGTCCCATTCCATATCAGGACGTATCTCAAATACCTTAATCCCATTCCCAAAAAGATATCAAAATAGTTCATGGAGATGGTACAAGATGATTTTAATTGGGACTACAAATTGAGATTACAAGAATAACCCATGCCATACCTTTTTGCCCTTTGAAATGCGAAACTCTTTGAATTCTCCAATGACAGAATTTACCACCTTTTCGAGGTTGCAAAAGTCCTGCATTTTATATTTTACACGAATCAGCTATACTTCAATAAGGAGCTTGACAAACAGGTCATTCAAAATTGCATATTTTATTAGCACCACTAGAGGCCAAATACCAACTGATTTTTTTTCCAGTTCCACCTTTTGGGAACGTGAATAATACATACCTCATCACGTACGTGTCTATAATGTGCAGAAATGCAGAACTTGTTGTTTTCAATCATGGCGCCTCTTATACTTCTAGTCTTCTCGGTCAACACACCTAATATCTGCCGTAAGCACATGAAAATGTTAGATACACATGAGAAGAGGAAGAAAGAGAGATTTAACAACACGGTATGTCTATATATCTTTCAACGCAGTGGACTGATCGTCAGCTAGAGGTTCCCTTAGTAATGAAATTCCACGAAATAAGTCTACCTTTTGAATTGCTGGCAAATACTTCTTCGCCGGTTGGAAGAGAACTACTTCATTACCCTATACAATAGAAACCATAATATTGCTAGTTAGGCCAACTATGGTTGATTCAACCCTATTAACATCACTAAAAGCATTGTAATCAGTTCTTGCTTGTGTTCACAGTGTTTCTTAATAGAAATTAAAAAGAAGCAATTCCCACCTTTTTGCCAACAACACTAGTTTGGTGCTTGGGATCTCCATAGTTCATAGACTGTAATGGAGCTGCTATATCCAATCCGTGACTTCCAGCATAGTAAACATTGTCCAGTTCAATGAAGTCATACACCTAGAAGAGGAAAAATGGAATTCTCATTACTTGTGTAATAATACATAGAATATGGCAACTGGTTAATTTTGGGTCCTTAGTATTACCTTACCACGGCCCCTTCCACTTATAATTGCAGTGGGAAAACAACAGGCAACTTCACGGACTGCCATTCGCATCTGTAACGTTTATCACCATTTTCATCAGTAAGGTCAAATTAGTTACAGCTATGGCCTTTGAGTCTTAATTGCGTATCAAATTATACCCTAACTTCAAACTAAAAAAGAATAGGAACTTCCACAAGTTATGAGTTCTCATTTGTTGACTATTCACCTCCTTGGTCATGAAAGCCTTTTCAGGGTTGTCCACGATATTGGACAACGTTCCATCATAATCCAAAAACACTACTATCCTTTTTCCTTTTGCGATCCTCATCAGTTGTTTGAATGTGTCCAACGCAGAAGGATGTTTTAACTGTATGCCAACAAATAGACATATAGATAAAGTCAACTTGGACTGATGTAAAATGCGAGAAAAGGAAAGACACAGGAAACATGGTTTCAACATGTAAAGAAGGGGATATTTGTACCACAACATGAATCAACAAAGAGAATTTGCAGTTTGGTTGGAGATGAAGAGCCGTACTGAACTTATAGCAAACTATGCCACTTTGGCGATTAAAATCAAAATGACTATGCCTAACTTACCAGCCAGGAGTTGTAAGGAACCAAAATAGAATCTTGATTTTCAACTGCTGGGGATTGTGGCAATCCCATCTCTGGACGATCAAGAGCAGAATTTACTTCTACCTGCAAGAACATTTTCGGTTAGATGGTTGAAGTTGATAACAATAAGTTGTTTTCTGGAATAATGTTTGACAGATTCCAAGACAAATGATGCTATTTTTAAGTACTTGACTTGTCAGTAGACTTCACATT
The DNA here is from genome assembly GCA_020921065.1 of Vaccinium darrowii. Lineage (NCBI taxonomy): Eukaryota > Viridiplantae > Streptophyta > Magnoliopsida > Ericales > Ericaceae > Vaccinium > Vaccinium darrowii. The sequence goes on along the minus strand of CM037162.1, from coordinate 905,685 downwards.
ATAGAGAAATATGTTAACAAGAGGCTTCAGTTGGATGCAGAGAAAAAAATTGAGGTTGAAGAAGCCTCTTGATAACTATATCAACCACTGGCAGATAGCAGAGGTTTTAATAGTTTTCTACTCTTCCCAGGCCAGGGTAGTTGGATTATATACAATTATACATACCCTTGATTTGAAGTTTCTACTTCCCTGGGAGAAAAACTCAATCGAAAATGATCGTATAACTCCAAGAGAATGAGACATCGAAGCGACATTTTTATACTTCAAGTATGATGAGTACTCATCGTGTGATTGTCTCCGATGCATTACAATTCTCTGACTCAGCTGATACTGATAGATCCTAAGTAAAAACTAAATTGAGGTTTGTTTATTGACGCTTCAGTTGGCTGCGCTCAACCATCGCTCATCGAATATAATCGACGCTGCCAACTAAATTTTAAATTCATAAAGCAAACATCAATAATTGTTGTTATGCCATAGTTTATTCATTTCAGGAGTTCCACATGGATGGTTTCAACTATATTCATGTTAGTTCCAATACTAAAATATTCAACCTGATGTGTTGAAGAGAGAGAATTTTGCAAGGTTGAGTTGACTATACCCACACTAGCTTCTACCAAGGACAAGCCATTGACTCTATGAATCCTATGCAAGTATGCTATGATCAGATCTTGGGGCTTCTGCATTACTAACGGTTTTGTTTTCAGCCTAGCCATGTAACATAGTTTTCCAAGCTAATCGCAACAAAACATGACCTAACAAGTCGGTGACATTGAATCAAAATAGTTAGAGAGAATCATGCAACTTCATACGTTATTACCAGATACTAAACAAATCAAATGACGAAGGCATATAAAGCATGCAATTTCAAACGTTATTAGCAAATACCAAAAAAATCGCCACCAAATAATACACTGACGAAGGCGTATATTGGATCATAGGCATTACCTGCTTATTAAAAATCAATAAAAACATGCCCCAGTGAATGGAATTCAGGCTCAAGTCACTTTCTGTACAATAGTTAAGTCCAAACTTCTTCCCCAACGATGAGTTGACTTGTAAAAAGTGAAAACGCGTTGACAGTTTGCCACAGTTTTATTTTCTGCTCTATGTTTTGCCTATTTCCAAAATCAGAAAACACAAATGAAAGCTCTTTCTGGAAAAAAAAAAATTAAAAAAAAATACATATCATATCTTGACGGATCTTTCTTATGAAGAGTGGAAAACAGGAAAACTATGTTTTTATCTTTTTGTAACAAAGCCACGCATAACAAACCAAAAACTATATAGATTCGGTCGACAAATATTAATTTTGTCCCCGCCCTCTTCGACATCTACGAGAATTTGTTACCTTTTTATGATTTTTGTTTCCAAAGTACGTAGAGAAAAGGAGAAATAATACCAAACTATAGAGGTTACGTCGAGGCGTAAATTGGACCATAACCTCTACCAGCCCTATTAAAAACCAATCAAAACATGCCCCGCTGAATTAGATTTAGGCACTTTAGATACCATAGTTAAGTCCAAACTTCTTCCCCAACAATGAGTTGACTTGCAAAGAATGAAAAACCAACATCTATATAGAGATTATGTCAACATCCAAAGTAGAGAAAAAGAGAAACAATACCAAACTATAGAGGTTACGTCGAGGCGTAAATTGGACCATAACCACTACCAGCCTATTAAAAACCAATCAAAACATGCCCCGCAGAATTAGATTTAGGCACTTTATATACCATAGTTAAGTCCAAACTTCTTCCCCAACACTGAGTTGACTTGCAAAGAATGAAAAACCAATATCTATAGAGATTATGTCGACAAATACTAATTTGTTCCCACCCCCTTCTATGTCAATGAGAATTTGTTACCTTTTTATGGTTCTTATTTCCAAGGTAGAAAAAAATGAAACAATACCAAACATAACCAAATATGGTTGAGGGGTGCTGCTGTTTATAGCCATAGGCCCAGAGTAGTGAATGTGTCCACTAATCCCAGAGGTACTGCCGACCAAACCAACCTGACGTCTGTTTTGTGGGCATAAAGTGGCTAGTTCTTGTATAAAACTTGAAGCTTGTCTCCTAACTTCCTCAAAAGAACAATTGGGCCTGGTTGTGTTGAATCTATATGCTTACTGTTTCTCTCTTTTATAGGTTAAACAACCACGGGATCTATTGTGGCAAAATGATTTTGAAGTTTCCGGGTGCCTAAATAACGTGGACCTTCAGTTACAATACAAGGGATATTCATTAGTTTTGCTTTATTTTCTTCAATAAAAATTAAAAAAAAAAAAACGCTTGGTTTCGTTTTATTTCCTTCATTTTGGTTTTCATTTAGGCATTAATCGTAAGTTGTAATTACATGTCCACGACATAAAGCATTAGTCTTTCGCGAAGGTAATTGAAATTAAGCGCCACAGATTGCAAATAGCAGAAATTGAACACCAATTAATGTGGACTCCGTTTGAGAGAGAGAGAGAGAGAGAGAGTGAGAGTGACAATGATTATTGAATTGCAATGAAGAAACGCGATAATCTTATGTAAAAGTGTGAAGCTTACCCGGTTTAGTAGTGCTGAGATTGCAAGTTATAATTGTGTAGAAAGACACCACTTTTATCATATCATACACTTAAAAGTGTGAAGCTTACCCGGTTTAGTAAGTTGAAATTGTGTAGAAACGCTCCAACCACTTTTATCATACACGATTTGAGGGGCTTTTTATTTTATTTTATTTTATTTAGGAAAATAAAAAACAGCGTTTGAAATCTTGGCTTTATTTCACCTGCCCAACCTTCCCGAATAACTCCTTTTAAGTCTTGGGTTTTTGTTTCCTCGATCATTCATTTGTCACCAATTCTTCGGTTCCACACCAAACATGCAAAAAAAATTTTTTTTGTTTAACTGCAACGTGGGATCAGCTTCCCCTCCATACCGTAATCCACTTTATCCTTCCAAATAATTTTTTCCCTATCCCTTGCACATAATAATGATCTGAATTGTTTATTCCACAAATGTCGTAGACTATAATATTCTGACATGAATACATAGATGAACAACCCATTTATAGTGCATGGTTTGAATTGCAGATCATATGCACACTGTCCATCTTCCAAAACAAAATGTCGTCTGTTCATGCACTTATTGATGTCCTATTAAATTGAATTTTTTTTTTCCCCAGGAATAATGTTGTACGCTAGATCTACGAGATGAACATTTCGTTTGATTGTTGTAGGCAGCTGGGATACAATAAAAGTTAGTTGTGTTTAGTTTGGGTTTTGGTTTTTTGTAATGATTAGAAGAAGATATAGAGATAATAAAAAAAAAATAGGGGTTAATGATTAGAGGGAAAAATAAGAATAATATTTGAAAATAAGGGTAATGATTAGATAATAATTGAGAAAATCAGGTTTTGAAACCGAAAACGAACAAGGCCATTTTAAAGGATTATGGAGACCAAAACATGTACTAATAAATTATAGGTTCTCATGGGCTTTGGCCTTTGCTGAATTTGAGGCTTTGATACTTGAGGTCCACGAAGCCTAATATCCTCCCACAAGATTTATCATGGGCTTTGGCCTTTCCTGAAGTTGAGGATTTGGTCGTTGAGGTCCACAAAACCAAGTCTGTATAATTTCTGTTTTACTCCATAGACAAGTTTAAGCCCATTATTACAGGCATCGAAATCTCCGGCCCATGGTTCAGCCAAGTCGAGTAATGAAACCCCCCATATTGGAGAACCATTTTCACAAACTGATCTCAAAGAGTGATTTTCCGAATTCGAAGAAACAACCTTAAGAGAACAGAGGGAAAAGAAGAGTGTGGTGGAGTTGAAAAACTATAAAAGAGACAATCGTTAATATCACATGTGAAACCAGCTATAGCTTACAGACGGGGCTAATTAAAAAGTCGCGAGTTTACTTCGAAATGGGTACGTACTATGAATTGTGAGACACTTGTAAATGTATGTTCGATCGAGGGCCATGGTTGGTTTCGTGATTCGTTTCTACATTCCTCATTGTATCCATATAGTTTATCGTTCCTCATTGTATCCAAGAAGTTTATGTGAAATTCCTATACCGATGGACATGTTGGGAAGCCGCATTATCCCATTGCCTTGTTCAGTTTGAATTATAAGTGTTAATTTGGTAAGTACTTATGGGTTTCAATGTTGTCTTATTGCACTATAAAAACAATGAACTGATTCTTATTATACTTGCATACAAATTATTATACTTATAGATTCTTAGTAGAATTTAAAATCTATAAAAAGAAAAAAGACTCGATATCTCCGCGAGAATAGGAGAAGGGGAAGGAGTAATTTGCAAAATTGAGCTATGAATTCGTGAACATCTTCTAGGCTTTATTTGACGATGTCAGATAAATAAATCCCAACTTACATTTGTTGGCTTAACCGTATGCCAAACTCGATTAATTATCTAATTTTTTTTTTTTAACGAGTATCCAATTAAAAAAAAAAAAGAGAGAGTTCATTTTCCAATATACTTATCACCCAAATGCAAACAGGAAAAATGAGTATTTAATGTTATGAATGCTCTTGCTTGCCTCATGTGGCTCAATCGTACGGTACGTACTTCGTCAACATCGCTGACCTAAAATATGTTCGTAGGAGTGCCAGTTGTCTTCATTAAATGTCTTCGGATGAAAGTAGATTAGGGACATGTCATTGGAAAAAGATAGGTACCCAACTCATGTACCCCGAAATTACTCAACCCACACACACAAGTATGTGGGTTCCACAAACACGGGAATTTGTGTGTGTTGTGTGTGTGGGTCGGGTAATTTCGGGGTATATGGGTTTGGGTATGTATCAGGGCTCCATGTCATTAATATCTTATGCATTTTTGGAGAGAAAACTTGGGTGGCAGAAGGGTACCAGGTGGCGATTCCCTTCACACATCTCGGCTATTCAAAAGTATTTTAAAAGGATTGGATTTTAAATAATTCTTATCGGTAAGAGTTTATTTAAAATCCGGTTACCGGTAAGAATTTATTTAAAATCCGGACTGTCCAAAATATTTGGACGACTATGATGGGGCGTTGCGGGGTCTGAATAATTTGTGGCAAGTCATGTTCTAGGCTCAATTGTTTTAGATAATTCAGTGTCTAGTTTAGTTTTGCGTACAACTCGACTAATTTTTAGAGGACCAATCCCACCGTTAACTAATCGTGCCCACTTAAATTCGAAGCAAGATTGTGCTGTATAATTAATGGATTGCACCGTAAAAAGTAAAATCGATTGAGATCTACAATAAAATCGCATTTGGTCAATTGCTGACTAAAAATGTTCATCACCTGTTGATCTATACAAGTCTCTTTGGCAAAAAGACAGAATGTTGTATTCTTTTTATCGCACGAGTACCCACTTTTTCAATGAAAACTTATGAACTAGTATATGTTTGGCATGGAAATTCAAATCTCGTGTCCTTGCTTAAAAGAAAAACAAAAGAAATCAAGTTCTATTAATAGTGGAAAACACATCTAGGCTTTGGTGTAAGGTTAGACCAATTTTGTCAAAATACGGCTATTGCTAAAAAAAAGTTTCAATCCCAACCCTACAAAATAAATATTGCAAAATCGCAAAATTGAAATCGGAACTTACCCTAGAGGTGAAATAAGTGCGTCTTCAATCCATTTTATTTGACGTGGAGGAAATGTTAGTGCACATGTTCTAGAACAGAAGGGGTTAGGATTGGAGAATTAGATAGAGTGGAGAGTAATTCCACAAGTACGGTGGCGGGATTCCCTTCTTGCAAATGAGAATCAAGGATCCTCCGTCTTTGATTTGATGTTCTCTATGTATTTGTTCTTCTATCGCTGCTAATGAAACTCTTATCGTTTTGAAGAAAGAAAAAAAAAAACTGAAAACGAAAAAAAATAATAGAAGTCCACATAAGGAAATAAAACTTTCAAAAAGCAATCAAACAAATATTCTTATTTTGGGTTTGATGTTAGAATAGTCAGATGATTACCTTTCGTATGATTGTCCATTTTTGCATGAGTAGGTTTAGCCTCAATGAACTTAGTCAATTTTGACTAATCGTTCATGAGTAGGTTTGGTATGGAAATTCAAATTTTATGTCCAAGTTCTATTAATAGTGGAAAACGCATCTAGGTTTTGGTGTAAGGTTAGACCAATTTTGTCAAAATATGGCCATTGTTCAAAAAAGTTTCAATCCCAACCCTATAAAATAAAATATTTCGAAATTACAAACTTGAAACCGGAACTTACCCTAGAGGTGGAATAGGTTCGTTTCAATCCATTTTATTCGACGTGAAGGAAATGGTTGTGCATATGCCCTAGAACAGAAGGGGTTAGGAGTGGAGAGTAATTCCACCAGTGGGTTGGTGGGATACCCTTCTTGCAGAGATGAGATGATCGGGTGGGCCTATAGTGAGGAGACTCACTACATGCGTGTAATGAGCTTCATTGGCCGTCCGATCAACAATCAACGGTCCGGATAAATTGGGATTAAAGTAAATGTAAAAATACTTTTTAAAAGTGTAAGATGATCCAAACCTTTGATCGCCGATCAAACAGCCGAGAGAGCTCACTAGATGCATGTAGTGACTATAGGGCCCGCGGCCGGTTCCAAATGAGATGAGAGTTTGATGTCCTTTATGTATTTTTTGTTCTTCTAGCGCTGCTAATGAGCAATGGAGGTCCATGTAAGGAAATAAAAACTTTCAAAAAGTGATCAGACAAATATTCTTATTTGGGTTTTGATGTTAGAAAAGTCAGATGATCGCCTTTTCGTATGATTGCCCATTTTTGCATGAATTAGTTTTAGCCTCAATGAACTTGGTCAATTTTGACTAATCGTTCATGGTGGTGTATATTCATGTACAGGATAGTCAAGTACTAGTAATTTACTATTCCAGTTAGACCATTCATATGAAGATGCAATTGATTTCTTACACACGGAAACACATATTGGGAATCATTATTTCTTGACCACTATTTTAAAAGCCTTATCCTACTAACTTGATAAGACTATAGATTGTAGCTGTTGGAGAAATTATATGAACTAGGAATTTCTGTAGAACAGTAATTCTATTTTTTTGATTATTTTTCGTCTTTATTTATAAAACTTTAAGTTTGGCTAATAATTTTATATTTTTTAGATTCCTCTCATCGAAACAAGTCAAGAAACCACAAAAAATCGACCAAAAACTAACAAGTGCAAATTTTTTTTTTAATAAGGACAACCAAAAAACCAGTTTTTTCAATTTACCCAAACCAGGCCTAAGTAATATGCATCAAAGAAATTAAGGAAATTAGATAAACAGATAAAGGATTAGAAAAGCCTGTGGGGTTGAATGACGCTTATTCCCTAAGATACAACAACCTACGAGTCTCCTTCTGTGCAGCGAAGTAAACTCACGAACCAATTGTTTCGACACTCAAAATAATAGATGAAAGTAACCTTCAATATATAGCGAAAGAACCAACACAAGACTCTTAGACATTTGGCAGTCAAGCACTGATTTGAAGATGAGAAAGTAAAGTCTTTCAGGTGTATGCCGTATATAACTGAAGTAAGGTTAGTTAGAATTCTGATAGGTTGTAAAGAAAAAGAAACAAGGCATGTATTTATAAACTTAACTTTACGTGAGTTTGTTAGGATAAGTACTGATTATGTGGAGAGAAAATAGGAACCGAATATTAGGCAATATAAAGGTAATTTGATATGAAACCAAGGCTTCGTTCTTCAACAGATTTTTGTTTCATAAAATCTCACATTTTATGACACTCCAACCTCAACATAAAATGTAAAAGTGATTTTATGAGATTTTCATAAAATTCTCCTAAAATCTATAGAAAAACCACTACATTTTATCAGTTGGGAAAACAATTCCATTTTATCACCCCTCTATAAAATGTTCATTTTATGAGATTTTCATAAAATGTACCTAAAATCTATTGGAGAACAAGGCCCAATTATCCTATAATATAGCAACTGTTTTAGGGAAACAAGGATAGTGGTTCTACTCCTTGGAGGATAATTTAGTACACCAAGTCAAAAGCCAAAAACTGATTGCATGTATCTCTCCGACAAATTATTTTACTTGGGATCTACTCAATAAAATATAAATGTAAAAATATTAAGTTAGAACAACAGTAGCTACAAAGAAATTTTGCAAGTTTTGCAAACAGTACCCAGATTTTTCAAAGAGAAGTTATTAAGTAATCTTGAGACCTTGTTACGTGGTGCATGATCCTCTCAACATAGTAGTTATTAAGTAGTTGTTAAGTCATTCGTTAACCAAAAGATCTAGGATCACAACTCTATGATAATTTCAACACAAGTGTAAAAGTCCTCCTTTTCAATTGTGTGGTTTTAAAATTGTGTTCTTTTGTTTATACTAGTAATTTCTTGGAGCGTCACATGAGCTGACCCGACTTAACGACTACTCTCCCGCCAAGTCTTCTTTATCTCTCTCCCATCTACCAAAAGGACGAAAATGACGAAACAAGTCCGTAATTACCACCACAGCAGCAGTCTCCATGAAGTTTCTCTAAATTAAAAGCCGACTTGACTTGACGGACTCTCGTCAATCGATTGAATTAAAAAACCTGTTTCTATGGTTCTTTGTTACAACATCCACGGAGTACTCCTGTTGTTTTCAGTTTTCCTTACTCTGTTTGGTTCCCCAGAAAATTAAATCCGAATATCGAAGCAAAGAGATTGTGCCTTGAATTCTGCAGTTACGACTCTGCTCGTCATCTAAGGTGGCAATTTGTCCGTTCGTTTTTCCTTTGTTTCTCTCTGTTTTCTTTTCTCGGCAACCAAATGGGAAATTAAATTTGGATTTTTATGAATGCTCTTGCCATTTCACTAGTTGTACGGTAGCCTGATTATTAGCATGGAGTTACTGTATAATTCTTTATTGTAGAATTACGAGCTTCCCTGTTCCGCCAACTAAAATTAGGTTCAAAGCTTGTTGATTTACACTCCAATCACGAGATATGCTTGTTTTCAATCTCTCTCTGGGGTGGGTCCGGCATCGATGATGAGGTGTTTGATATAATTAGAGGGTGCCACAAAATTAAGGGTGGTAGTACTGTTTTGTGTGTATTATATTAGTCTTAATTGTGCTTGAAGAGCGGTTGTTTTGTTACAATTAATATCCCTATTAAATAACCTACTTGGTTTTTCTTGGTGCTTAACTGATGCATTGTTTGAAAGAGTTGAGACTTCTCTAATACTATGTAAATTGTTTCACATCTATTTTTGCAATTCATCATCCATATGCAAATTAATTATACTCCCTCCGTCCCGCAAAGTTTGTCACTTTCACTATTCCAGCCCTATGAAAAAATTGATTATTTCTTTTAATCTGTAATGTTTTATATAAGCAATATGGATCTCGTTTGATAGATTTCAATTAGATCTTTTGAACAAAGTTTTGAAAATCACATAAAACGTTATGAATTGAAAGATATAGGTAATTTAAAAATGGCACGCACTCCCGAAAGTGTCAAACTTTGCGGGACGGAGGGAGTAGTAAAAATGTGGTCATTTTATCTGTTTCTGATCACCAGTAGCCATGAATACTGCATTATCTTGCAGGGTTTAATCATATGATGCTTCAAAGCTGCAAGTAAAGTCCTCCCTAAATCTACCGGGCGAATCACTTGTTTTGGAACACATTACTACATAGAGTCATGAATGTCAGTAGAGGCAAATTTGTGAGGTTAGTTCTTTCGATCCCTCAGTTCCAATGTCTTCGTGTTTTATCGGTGTTGTTTCTAACAAAAACTCTATTTTGTATCTTTACCTTCTTTATATTTCATCTCTTAATGGGAATTGAACGTATCTGCTGGCTCTTTTGCTGACTCTTCTCAACAGGTTTGAGGATTGGAAATCAGACCAATCTCTAAGTTCTGAGCTGCAGCATTCTGCCGAGGATGGAATTTGGACAAGAAGTAGCACAATGATAGGCTCAGTAGCGGGACGCACGCGAAGAGGATTTGAGAAGGTCTCCAAAAGAATTAAAAGCTTTAAAACACTTTCAGGCACCTCTCGACGAGATGATCAGGCAACAAAAAAATTGGGTAGTAGGGTTAAAATTCTCGACCCACAGGGGAAGTTTCTTCAGAGATGGAATAAGATATTTGTACTCACTTGTTTTGTTGCTGTGGCCTTTGATCCATTATTCTTTTATATCCCGGTGATTGACAGTAAAAGGAAGTGCCTCAGTTTGGACAACAAATTGGACATCATTGCTTGTGTTCTTCGCACATTTGTTGACATCTTCTACGTACTTCACATTCTCTTCCAATTCCGAACAGGGTTTATTGCCCCTTCTTCACGAGTATTTGGGAGGGGCGAGTTAATTGATGATCCTTATGCTATAGCGAAAAAATACTTGTCCTCATACTTCATCATTGACGTTTTATCGATCCTACCCCTCCCACAGGTATGTGATTTTTCAAGTGAACAGGGCTATAATATGTGTCGTCATGGTCAGTCACAAAATTAAGATTGAAGGCAATTCGTTAGTTCTGTAATAATCAATTCTCGTTAACAAATTAAAAAAATAAAATGCTCATGTTAATGGCAGCGTCTGATGTTCCAATTAACCTGTTCAGGTGGTGATCTTAGTCATTGTCCCCAAAACAACTGGCCCCATTGCCCTGGTTACAAAGGAAATGTTGAAGGTTGTTATTTTCTGTCAATACTTGCCTAGGCTTCTTCGGATCTTCCCTCTATACAAAGAAGTGACTAGAACAGCTGGCATATTCGCAGAAACTGCATGGGCTGGAGCTGCCGTTAATCTCTTAATATACATGCTAGCCAGTCATGTAAGTTTCATTGATCGTTAACATTCTTCCAAGAAATCTGACACTCGTTAAAACCATTTTCATGCTATGATTGGAATTTTGTTACTTTCTTGGCTTTGCTATCTTCTAGGAGTATCACGTTGTGTCGATGTTGGATTTAGCAATTTTAGTTGTAACACATTACGTAGGGGTAGGATTTGATCACAGCTACGGGATCCTTGGGACATTGAAAACCTAGAGATGCAAGTTGATTGATCCTCTCCCCGGCAACTTCCTTAAAAAAAACTGCTATCACCTTGGAATAAAAGCAGCAAAGCTCGCTTGGCTAGCTCATAATGTGGCTGAACCCTATTGTGAGAAACTTTTGTAACCCTGCAAAACGATAGCATTGATACTTCATTTTAAAGTTTCTGCAACAGAACTTAGTCCATTTAGTGAGCCTCAAACCTCCCTCCAATCTGCAATACGACGTTAAGACAATCCGAGTAGATATATGTGCATTAAAATTATGAACAACAGACCATTGACCAGCTACGTAAAGAGTCTTGATCTCAGTTTGGATGGTGCTAGAGCTGAAACAAGACCAAGCAAGCTGGTCAAATACCAGAACCATGCGGACGACAAGCAAACATGCCCATTCCACTCCAGGAATTGCCTAACCTAACAGTTTACAACCATAGCTTAATATCTGTTTACTAGTATAAAGTTTCCTTATGCCTTCACTGCATCAGATTAAAAGGAATTTCTACAATCACATCCATTCTTTTAACAGTGAAATGAATCTTACTAACCAGGTTGTTGGAGCCTTCTGGTATTTGTTCGCAATAGAACGACAAGATAGGTGCTGGCAAGATGCATGTACTGCTGGTGATTGTGACCTTTTATACTGCAGAGAAGGAGTCAATCCAGCTGCAGAACGTTCTTGCCCTCTTCTTGAGCCCAGGGAAATAAAAAACCCATCAGATTTCGACTTTGGAATCTTTCTCGATGCTCTTAAGTCTGGTGTAGTGGAAACAGGAGATTTTCCAAAGAAGTTTTTCTACTGCTTTTGGTGGGGACTGCGAAGTCTAAGGTTGGTGCATGTTTGATCCTTCTATCCGAGTTCCTTTAGTTCAGTGGTTTGATGTTTTATATTAGCCGGTCTCATTAGATCAGAAGGAAAACAGCATAATTGACTGTAGATACCATCTTTCCTTCTCTAATACTTGCTACTAATTTCTTGATGATGTTCTGGATATAAAAAAATTCTCAGACAAATACTTCAATGCTGTGAAATATGGAACTAAGTGATTTTCCACGTTTACTCATCCTACAGTTCTCTTGGCCAAAACCTCAAGACCAGCACTTTTTTTGGGGAGATTCTCTTTGCTGTTTCCATTTCAATCATAGGACTGGTTTTGTTCTCATTGCTCATTGGCAATATGCAGGTAAATGCTTCATCCCCATTCCAAAACTCTTTTTACGTTTATGCATTCCTTTCCCTTTCACATCCCCACAAAAGTTCAATATTTTATTCTTCCGAGTTGCAATTGGTGCTGAAGTGCTAAACACTTCTTTCACGGACTGTACAGAAATATCTGCAATCTATAACAAAAAGAGAAGAAGAGATGAGAGTAAAAAGGCGGGACGCCGAGCAGTGGATGTCCCACCGTATGCTCCCTGAGAACCTAAGGGAGCGGATTAGGCGCTATGAACAATACAAATGGCAAGAAACTAGAGGTGTTGAGGAACAATCTTTGATCAGTAACCTTCCTAAAGACATCAGGAGGGACCTAAAGCGCCATCTTTGCTGGTCTTTGCTCAAAAGGGTACCTTTGATATCTCTAAATTCTCTCCATTTCACCAGTATTCTTCACAGTGAGTGAATGGGAAAGGATTTTTGGGGTTCTCTCAACTTATGTTTTTATGACTTTCTTTCTTTTTAGGTGCCAATATTTGAGAAAATGGACCAACAATTATTGGATGCAATGTGCGATCGTCTTAAGCCGGTTCTTTACACACAAGCGAGCTTCATAGTTCGCGAAGGGGATCCAGTTGATGCGATGCTTTTTGTCATGAGAGGCAATATTGTGACAGTGACCACCAATGGGGGTAGAACTGGCTTTTTCAACTCTGTAGTTCTCAAAGCGGGTGACTTTTGTGGAGAAGAGCTTCTGACATGGGCTTTGGACCCCAAATCTTCCTCGCCCAAATTTTCCTCAAGTCTTCCCACCTCAACCCGAACTGCAGAAGCCATAACAGATGTTGAAGCTTTTGCCCTAGTGGTAGATGACCTGAAGTTTGTAGCTTCACAGTTCCGGCGTCTGCACAGCAAGCAGCTACAGCACACTTTCAGGCAAGTATTACATCTTGTGTATCTTTCTCTTGGGGTTATGGTTGGGGACAAGAAACAAAATTTAATTTCGTTGAAACGGCCAAAACATTTCTGTTCCTAAGAGACAAAAATGATCTATTAATCCTGAAACTCCAAACAATAAAAGGGAGATTTGCTTAAAACTTCAACCAGAAGCATCCAACTGCAAGTGGAAACACTATCCTTCTTAGTGTGATCAGGATTCGATAACATTTATTGCGCTTAATACAATTTCAGGTTGTACTCACAACAGTGGAGGACATGGGGAGCCTGTTTTATACAAGCAGCATGGCGGCGGCATTGTAGGAGGAAGGCAGAGAAGTTGTTGCGTGAGGAAGAAGATCGGTTGCAGGATGCTATGGCAAATGAGGTTGGAACGTCACCAAGTCTTGGTGCTACCATATATGCATCCAGGTTTGCTGCCAACGCACTACGTGCCCTACGTCGCAATCGTGCACCCAGTCCCAAATTGCCACGGAGGCTCCCGGCTTTACTTCTCCAAAAGCCATCAGAGCCTGATTTTACTGCCGAGGAACATTGAAATTCTCAAAAACATCTCTTACAGTACTCAACAAGCTGGTCTTGCTCTAAGAAGTACTGTTTTTACTTCCCATCAATTATTTACATACTTCCGAATAGAAACCTCACAATAGTTGGTTGTAAATATCACGTTTTCATTCCTATCACAGAACAGTATAAACTACCTTGTTCATCAAAGGAGTTCCTTATGCACGCAGTCCTACCTGGATCAATAATACAATCTCACCACTTCTCTTCGGAGAACTTTTGCACACATCTGTGATTCTGCGTGTTTGATAAGTTGTAATAGCTAGCCTGTGACAAGACTCGCATTTGCTTTAGTCAGTAACTTCAATGGCCTAAGCCGAAAGGCATCTCATTCAGGCAAATGCACGATAAGTTAGAACGGGGATAGCAACATCGTAACGTTGGCATTTTTGTACATTATTCTTTCCATTGAGAGAGAGAGATGCGCTGATGTTTATGTTTGGTTCTCTGAGATTTCATTGTTGTGATCGTGAATGGTGTTTTAGTCTCTCTGTACTTTTTGGCTTAGACATTTCCTTTTCTTTGCATGATTTGGAGACTTTGGGGGGGAGTTGTTTATGACTGTACAGATATAGATAATTGTGTGTTTCCAATTCTGTATACCCTGTGTGTCCAAAGTTTCATTATTCTTTTACAACAGAGAGATCAGTATTCATCCAAACTTATCATTGTCTGGGTAAGAAGTAGAATACATCCCAGAAGAAAAAATAACAAGCCAACATATACAGTTGATTTAACACCTCTGCATCATCAGATTGCTTCCTTCACGCTTTTGTACATTTTGTCGACGACATTCTGCAATAAACAGTCTTTGGTCAGCATACTGATTCAATTCCAAGCATACGCCTTCCACCCCGCACACAAATAAGAGAGGGGGGAGGCAGAGAAGTGCATATCTACATGTCCTATTAGGCATAATCTCATATTTCAGGCATGCTCTCGATCTTGAACACAAACCAATAAATCATACCAGCTATCTATCAGAAAACGGAAGTTACAAGATAGAGCCACCAAGATACAATAGATATAAGGCTGCCAACTAAAATAGTAATGACCCTTATTTACCAAAATGCACAGCAAAGAATAAGATTTAGAAACATCATACCAGGTTTCAAATCTTTTCTATTTGTAGTAATGTGGGACTTCTGTTTCCCTGGATAGTGAATATGCCCTAAAGGTGACAAGAGTATAGCTATGGAAAGAGAACAGTTCCGCTTATTAAATCAATTGTCCATAACCAAGTGAGAATACCATCTGTTGCACCATAAAACTTCTAGGAGTGTCTTTCGATAGCACAAACCAGAGGGAAACCTAACTTATCCTGGAAAGAAAATTTGTTGGATTTGATCTGATCCAAAAGCTTAATCAATACTATAAGCAGTTTATGAGTTGCAGCACTAGGAGAGTTTTGGTCTCTTCAAAGCTATCTCAAAGCATTTCGATTCGTATTGTAATGATTTCATTTTTATCTTTACGATAATGAAATTTTCTTTTACCGATCAAAAACTACAAGTAGTTAGTCTAGGAGGCTGTTTTGGACATCAAAATCTAGTGATAAAGAAGAGAGCACCCTTTGAAGTCTGAACCTAAAGTAGAAAAAAGGCGCGATATGAACAAACAAAAGAGAGGGCACCTGCTAAGTTTAGCACAAACTTAATGCGTTATTACGCTACAAGACAAAAGTTAAATTATGAATTTTATAGATCTTTTGAGTGCAGTATGAGGCAGATGACTAACAGCTGTAATCAAAGCCTTTCAGAAACTGCAGTGATTTCTGTTATTCACTGATTATGAATAAGCAATGATGCAGTAGAATTAAGGGTACTATTGTCGTTTTAGTGTCCTTAAGGTTAGTAGGGTCTTGAGTCTATAAATAGGTATGTTGCCCTTTAATTTGGTAGCTTTTAATTATTAAACATATTGAAATATATTGATTGAGACTTTGTTTCTCTCGGGTTTATCCCCTTAATTGAGATTTGCTCATTTTCTTTTGAATCTTGATTTCCCCCTTTGATTTGGTTTGCATCAAGCAACTGCATAAATCTTTTGTTGTGATTTATCCACTAAAGAAAATCCTCGCAAAATTAGTTATTGGGTGATCAAACATTGTTACAGGTGGTACTTCCCCACTTGCCTCACAGTCTTTTGCCAATTTAAGTGCAAAGATCACAGGAGCTTACCTGATAGTATTTGAGAAGCTTGTCCCTCTTCTTCTTGTACGTTGGGGTGAGAAGATCTCGGTCCATGTCAAATGGTATTGGGTCAAGGTAGACAGCTTTTATCAACTCAAAACCTTTTAACTGCAAAGAGAGCGAGATAAGTGAGGATAACCAAAATTCCATATAGCTATTTGGTTTCTCCTACAACTAATGTGTGTACAATCACACAACATTATGGAGAGAGAGAGAGAGAGAGGAACCTTCTTTTCTTTTCCAATCTTAGTAAGTTCTTCGAGAATGAATGCTTTTGCCTTGGGATTCTCACAGAGACTACTAAAATTGCCAGTCATACTATTCTCTTCAGCCCAACGTTCCAAAAATTGCTCATTGGGGTTCACAACAGCTACAAGGAAGGACTCATAACTGTTCCCATATATCCATATCTGTGACATATAGGCAGAAGTCCTCAGAGAAATTAAGAAAGCGCGAAGTTTAGCCAAGAGAAAGAATCAGAAAATACCACATTTACAGTACTACCATGTCTGATGCTGCTCCTAGAATATAATGGGACCAGAAATGCAATAGTTTTCTCTTATGAGAGTAGAGTAACAGGATGGATGGTACCAAGCAAGCAATTACATAGAGGGGCATGTGATATCCTGATAAATTTAGGCTTACAATAAGATCTACCTTTTTCTATCTGCCTTTTATTAATATTGAATGAATAGTGAAACACCCATTGTACAAAATTGGACAATTCATTCTGATGAGCTGACCGTCCTGAAGGAACTGGAGGTACAGAACTAATTGGTATGTTGCCTTTAAGTGGCAGCCCTGAGAGGATTCCCACTGTAACTTTGGCTGTTTTTACATGGACTTTTGGAGAATTTATGGAGGGAAAGGAAAAGGTAGAGAAAAAGAGAGAAGGGAAATAGTGAAGTCTAGTTTTACCTATCCATTTCCTTTCCCAAGATGTAGCCGTCAAATATGCATGATACAGCTTATATGAATTTAATTACGTTTGTGCTGTTGAGGCTTGATCCAATGGTTTGATAAAATAAGCTGTATCATCAGCAATCAAAACAATCAATAGTATCCTAGGAGAGAGACTTCCAAAAATCCACAGGTCGAAGGACATGGAAAGGTTGAACAGGGGCAAGGAGGTCAAACTTTATAGGAAGATGCAGTGACTGTAATTATTCATCACATGACGTGCTTCACAAGAGTTGTGTAGAGTTGGAAGGCAACTCTAGGCCAGCAATACTTCATGGTGGAGAATCCAGAGCAGCAAAGACAACACATTTTTTAGGTATATCTGAACTGAGGAAAGTTGCGATGACTTATCCTTTGTTTGTTCAATCATATCCAGCCAAGAAAAATAAAAAGAATGCATGCACAAAAGCCTTAAATAGTTAAATAGCATCACTTAGAACAAAGGAGAACTTGTTTAAGAAGATCATTGTACAGTGTAATGAAGAGATGAATGAAAAAAAAGGATGTGAGGATGTTTATTGACCCCAAGAATCATAATGAAAGGTTATACTGAGTTTATATCCAAGAGTGAGAGGACATACCGAGTCAATACCAGAAACAAGAGAATAGATATTTTCCAGATTCTCAACTGATACATATTCTCCTTGTGAAAGCTTGAATATATTTTTCTTGCGGTCAATAATTTTCATGCTTCCATCTGGTTGCCATTCACCAATATCACCTGTAGAATTTTATTTGTTATGAGCAACATTGTAATAGAACTAATCTGAAACTTGGAGAACATGTACACAACATGAACTTTAAGGAAGACAACCTGTGTGGAACCATCCATCAACCAACACCTCTCTAGTGAGGTCCTCACGTTTGTAGTACCCTGAGAACAGAACATTTCCTCGTATACATATTTCACCGCAAGGGGTGCTTGATAGGGCATCATATCCCATTTCAGGAACAGATTCTAGGCACACATCCACAATTGGCAATGGAGGACCGACTGTACCAATCATTTCGAGTTCATCCGGCCGTGAAACAAAGGACCCCGCACAAGTTTCCGTTAAACCTATAGAACATTTAACTAGATGAGCCATCTTTGCAAATTGATACACAGATGCCAAAGTCAGTGAATAGTTTAGTCAAATTCGAAAAAGTTGAAGGTGGTAGAACAACAAGAATGGGGCATCTCTTTTCCAAAAAACTCACATACCGAAGGCCTACTACTACTATCTCTCCCAGAACCTGTTAAGATTGTGAAATGGGGCACAGGCATTTCGCAATTTGCCAGGAATCAAGGTAAAGGATATTATTTTTGACGATAATTGAGGAAAGTGGTTCTTCATATATTGCGCATACTATTTGGTTATTCCACCATAATACTCGGTACTACATTTGTAGTCTTTGAAGTGAAGCGTCAAGCTACAAATGAAACCAATTTGAGAAATACACAACAGGCACCCTTATCCTCTATGAAAAAACAATTGTAAATCATTTTCTGAAAACTATGCAACAGAGGTCGATGAAAAAACTAGACGAAGTAGAAATGAGAGGACAGGAAATATAATGGCTACCTGAAGTTCATCGTCGTCTAACAAAGTTAATGTAATTTGCCAAATCATTGCTGAATGAGAGAGGTTGAATCACAGTATGATCCAAAAATGTACATACCATATCCTTGTAAAACGTGGGCACATGATACCACTCGTAGAAAGGTTTCTACGTACGTGGCAAGAGGTGCCGCTCCAGATAGAATGAGACGTACATTTCCTCCTAGACCTTCTTTTACCTGACTCCATAATTAGCCGAATTGAAAATTAAATTTCACACGATCCAAAGGGAAACAGAGGAGTTTGAGATGCAGTATTATAATACTTGCACTACCTTGCTAAAAACAATCTTATCAAAGATTGGAGCTGCCTCCACATGTTTGTATCCTTTATTCATGTTACGCAGTTTGCTGCAGATTTTCACATCTAAGATCAGTAAGAGATATGAAAAGGCAATGGCAAGCTTTTTACAATAACAGAAATGCGCTAAATTATTTTAAAAGCATCATAAACATAGCAAGATTCATAAATGCACAGCCAGGAATATTGCAGACTTTGTGCATTTACCTAGCTGGATGCTCCAAAGGAATTCGTCAAGGCAAATGGAGTCACCTTACTTAGTTAATAAGGCTCATGCAAAGTTATATTTAAGTGGTAAATAGGTCTCTAGAATTACATAAACTCCTAAGTGGATTAATATTCCAAGGATTACATCAACCATATCTTCGAAAGCAAAAAACATAACAAGTTTCTACTAAATTTGAGAGCTTTTTTATGAAACACTGCTAAAGGAGAAGAGGACGAGGCACGCAAGCAAGTGTGGAATAGCTGAATGGGATAGTAGATCCTCAGAATGTTGTTAAAAAGAGACTCAGGAGCAAGAGTTGTTAAAGTATATATAATAGAACAAGTTCCTTGCATCAGTATTTCAATGTAATTTTGAATAGGTTATATGAAGCAAATAACACTTACTACGAGTATGCAAGGTTAAACAATGCATTTTTGACAAAACCCGCAGAAGAAGTCTTCTCAATCAAACCTGCAAAAACAAGTAGTAATGAATTTATGCATCAAATGCTGAAAGAAAATGCTGCCTAGTCTCGAGCAGATGTAGTTGCTTCTGGATAGGTAGTCTTTGACCCCTAACTCAGAAACGATACTCAACCTGCATGTAGAGGACACAGACATCTTTTCAAAAGGAAAAACATTCAGGTTAACCATGTTTGTAACTTTTACCTGAATATATCCTGTCTAAGACACGCGGAACAGCACAAAAAACAGTTGGTTTTAGTTCTCTGAGGTCTTCAATCAGTAGTTTAATATCCTGGACACAAAATTGGAGCAAAATGTTAAAGTGAACAAATAAAAAGTAAAAATATTTTGTTGTCTGTATCTTACCCCACGCCAAAATCCTATTGAGGCTCCAGTGGAAATGAACAGTTCCTCTATAACCCGATCAAATATATGTGCTAGAGGAAGATATGAAAAAAACACATCCCTTTCACTAAACTGCAAAAAAATAGCAAGTTACAGAAGCACAAGCATAAAAAACAATCACCGTATCATGTCCCTGCCCACATAATATGTCAGGTTCAACTCAACTTTACCTGGTCATTCATGCTCTCTAGTGAGTGATTTACTCCCGATATAAGCGAAAGAATGCTCTCATGGGATATCATCACTCCCTTTGGGTCACCAGTTGTGCCACTTGTATACATAATTGTACAAATATCCGTTTTCTTCTTTGTTGGAAGATCAAAGTGCTCATTATTTCCCTATAGGAACATGTGAATCGTGAAATTGAATTAGAAACCGTCTATGGCAGTAATATCACCAAAGAAATACAATCTACGAAATATCGTTGATAGTACTGATACAAGAGAATCTGTACAAACACGACCGGTTTTATAGTAAGGCAGTTTGAAGCCAATAAAGAATATTTATGACATGTCTAACATCTCCAAATCTACAAGAATGAAGAAGCTAAAGCCCATCAAGTTTATAATCAGAGGTGGTCACCATGGATTGCGATTCAGAAATTGAGTTTCAGAATCACTGACTCAAAGCTAATATTAATCACATCTTAAGCTGGTTGTTGAAGAACACCGATACACAGTACATTTGGGATTTAAGGCTTTATCGAGTTGTTAATTCTAAAGTGTAAGGAATGTTTGGTATAGGATCGAGTAACATTTTGGGTACATAATCCAGCAAATAATACATCAAGAAGGGTGAGCATATGCATATAGGTATTTACAACTCAGTGGAAAAGATAGAACTTCAAAGTCTGCAGCTAAAATCTGCCTCGAATAATCTCTCTACGGTCATACATTGCTCAAACATTATATGATGTCCTGCTAATGACGACAAAGGCAGTAGAAAAAGAATATGGAGTAGTGTAAAATGCAATAAGAAAAGGTGTGATACTGTCATAAGACGAAAAAATCTACCTTAAAGAAACAACTATCTGGAAAAGTATATT
Organism: Vaccinium darrowii; assembly: GCA_020921065.1. Lineage (NCBI taxonomy): Eukaryota > Viridiplantae > Streptophyta > Magnoliopsida > Ericales > Ericaceae > Vaccinium > Vaccinium darrowii. The sequence goes on along the minus strand of CM037162.1, from coordinate 884,787 downwards.
GAAAAAAATCAGCTCACCAGTTGCAAAAACTGATCCCAAGAATATAATGCCAGACCAAAATCATCAGCAGCCTTCTTTTGTTCTGCAGTAACCTTGCCAAAGCTCACAAGAGCTACATAACAGAATGAAGACATGAGTAAATTCACTTCTCCTTTTATTAAGAGAAGCAGACAAGTGCAACTTACTTTTCAAATACTTCATGGTATTAGGAAAGGTTTTCAAGACCTGGAAGTGAAGGAAAAAGAAATAAACAATTACATTAAAAGTTTCTAGAAACAAATCTGAATTATGAAATTGATCTCAACATTGACGAAAGAACAAGAAGCAAAGAACACACACTCCCAAAACTCTCTGGACTATCATTTTGAGTAATATGACAATGATTGCTTACCTGAGGAATTTTATTTTCTTCCACGAAGGTTATAGAAATCTCGGCATGACAAATGATATATTCCACCGCACCAGCACCTTCAAATATACCAAAATGTTTGTCAAACTTCACAAGACCTAAGCTTTAACACCTTCACATGGGAAGTGGTTAAGGATGTGAATTGGGCAGGACACTTATGGTAACCGACAGACATTTCAACAAAGCTACCTCAACGACAACAACTTAGGTTGTTGATAGTCAAGGGCCATCCGTTACCAGAGTGTACTTGAGTTCCAGTAGATGCACAAATTACCTTAAGGCACAATCATAATGTCCAACTCCAAAAGATGTAATTATGGGTTGGCTGGATAGAAAGGATTTCATTGTGTGTTCTTACTCTAGCATTTGGCTTCCTCCCTCTCTCTTATTGATCATAGATTTACTTTCATTGCAACAGCATTTCCTATGTTTGCATAGCATTAACCTTACATAAATGTCATGACCTGTCCCTCAGAAAAACATATTAGGCCCTGCCTTGCTTGCTAAGCACCCAACACGTCATGATAATGTGAATAAGACTTCAATCTCTTCCACAGACGGGAATAATAAAACAAGGTTCTTTCCATACAGAGGTAACAGAGAGATCTCTTCCACAGGGCATGGGAATAATAAAAAAGGATGTGTTTCCATACTAAGGTAACGTGTATTTATCCCAACCAATGCCATTTCTGATCTTTATCAATGGGTCAATCACAGTAACGGCAAAGATGCTAAGTTTTTGCATTTGAATAATAACAGTTACTACATAAGTTCTATGCCGCAGAACATAACCACTACACATATGGAGTTAACACACACACACACACAGGCGATAGAAAATTCATACCTAAGGAGTCGTATAAGGGAACACAGTAAAGTCCATGGGCATTGCAGGCCTGTAAAAATACCAAATTGTTAGATTCAATATTCTTTAAGATGGGTATGTATTAAATCAAAATGTCATCTATAATTCTTAAGTTACTAAGACAAATTACAAAACTTCCCTTCATTGACAGAGGTAGCACAAAATATTTTACACACACGCCCGCCCACCCACCCACACACACACACAAAGTAACAAAGGACTGCTTACTGCTTAAATTCACAGGTCAAAAATTAATAAAGATGTCACTTCCAATTTTCACTAATCCTAAAAGGCTAAAACTATACGATTGTATAAGTACCTAACCCACCTAGTTTGGCACAAGGGAAGATACAAGGAAAGTAAATGAATAGGTCATTGAACTGTATTTTGAGCAAAATGTAATCTTTTAGTTGCGGCCTTGTTATTTACCTGCATACTTACAACCCATTTTACGCAGTTGGCACCATAGATTCCACATTTCGCACCCTTCATAAAGAATTATAAAGTAGAGTTAGCATGCAATCATAAATACAACTTCAAACCATACCATCAACAACATAGTCCATTGCAAACACGTGAAGAAATTCATGAATTATGAAAATCCTAACTTATTCCATAGATGGAATCAACTATTGGAAGCAAAAAGTCGATTTGGTTGGGTTCTCCTTCTTCCAAATATCAGGCCTCTCATGCTTGGTATGCTTTTAGGGCTCACTATCCTCTAGTCTCTTGGCACAAAGTTGTTTGGTTCTCTAAGAACATTCTTGGGCATAGCTGTATCTCATGGATGGCTGTTAGGAGGAGCCTGAGAACTAAAGACAAACTTCACAGTTGGGGGATCATTGCTAGTTCTATTTGTTCACTGTGTGACCAGCTTCCTGAAACTCTGGAGCATCTTCTGTTTGAGTGTCCGCTTTCAAACCAAGTATGGGCTGCCATTGCTAATCTTTGCTGCATTCCCAGAGGTCCTATCCCTTTTATCTTTTCCAAACCTCTTGAGAAGACTTGCCTTTCCTGCTGCAGTTCATCTCTTACGGCAAGAAAGGAATAGTACAATATTTAGAGGAATTCAAAAGCCCCCTCCAGCTGTTATTGGCCAGGTTAAATTTGCAGTAAGGTTAAAGGCTTCTCAAAGCAGGAATGTCAAGCTCACCTCCTTATCTTCTCAGTTTTGCCAGAATTGGCACTTTCCTTCTTCAGTATACTAGCTGTTTTCTCTCTTGTATAGGCTTTTATTTTGGCACTATTGGCATTACTCTGTATGGGTTTTAGTTCACCAGATCTAGCATTTATATTTATAGGCTCATGCCTTCGTGTTTTGTATCTCTTGAGGATCTCCTCCTTTCTTGCTACTAATAAAATGGTTTAATTACCAAAAAAACTATTGGAAGCAAAAAACTCAAACCTTCCAATGGGTACCCCATACCCTAGTGTTCGAGGAGAGAACTAGAATCAGAAGCAGAGAATCCAAAGGCTTACCACTCTGGAGAGTCAACTATAGGGAAGTTGTTGAGCTAATTCAAAGTTTAAAGGTGCAACCTTGGCACATAATTGGCACACTTTTTAGCTTTAATTAGAAAAACTCACCCTGCTTGACAACTATAATTGATAGAACCAGTGAATATAACATTTAAATTGCTTCAGACCAAATTACTTACTTGCTTAACACCACAACTGCGGATGGAAGCTCCAACCTTTGACACTATACCATATACATCCTCATAAGTTAACCACGCATATCCACCAGCCTGTCGAGACAAGAAGAAAATTCCCATAGCTACATGTAATTATGTGCACAACCAACAAAAGAGAGGAAATAAAGAATCAATCTTGAAGGGCAATAGTCAAATGCACCTTTCCGTTAACAATCTCGCGCTCTCCGAGCATCTTGTTTCTTGGATATTTCTCAGCAGAAACACTGCAACAAGGTTACGAGTACATTAATCTCACCACAAACTTCTGCTGATCAGTTCAGTTTGATTCACTAACATCAATTTTGGCCAAGGTTGTTCATCAAAGAAACACAACATTAACAAAATAAGCATCCACGGTAGAATTTTAATCAAAATCAAAGACTGTTCAATCAAGAAACAATAGTATCATCACAGTAATTGATCACCATTGCCATTCCCAAGCTGGAAGTCTCGTCCGGAATTTACGTCATGCACGCGTCTATACATACGGTGCGGCTCGTATCAGAATGGATGAGATCAGTGGCTGATTTAAGCTCCGTTTGGTTTTTCGAAAAGAAATAGGAAAAGATAGGAAAGTTGTTCGAAACGAAAGCCATTTGTGAATCGGACGAGCGTTCTTTTTCTCCTTCCCTTCAAAAAACCAAACACAGTTGTTCATAATCACGCGAAAAGCCATGGTTTTGCTTGTGAAGGAACAATGGAGGATGGTTGTGCAGTTGCAGCACGGGGGAGACAGCAGAGAACAGAAGATGAACAAAGAAGGCCCCCGCGGAAAATTGGATGGGCTGGTCCTTTTGTATCGGGCTTGCACCATGGGCTTTTGATAGATTAGATCATAACCAAACCAAGCAAAACTTATGCTAAGAGCGTCCTTATAGTATGGAACCTATGGGTTATTTACCCCAAGAGAAGAGATAGCTCAGTTGGCAAGCTGTAAACTCCAACACTTTGAGTTCGAAACTTTTCAACTGGCCCGGAGAGGAAAATAATTGAGTTGCACGTAATTGGGCACATTACCATGTTTTAGATAGGTTAACATAGAAGTTAATTTGCCAAAATCATAAAGTATTTTGACAATTTGACTGGCTTTCCAGACATCCAAGCGTGGACTCTTCAAACAAATAATGTACTTATCTTTTGTCCTTTTTTTTTTTTTTTTGATATCATGCATGATAAACCACCAAATTCTTCGTTTGCAAACTCCTTGCAATTTTAAACCCGGAATATGTAGTCAAGTAGTAGCTATTTTCAATAGTATACATATTAGCTTATTCATTAAACTTTCTTATGAACTTATTACCTAACTTAAACCTCAACTAAGTTGAAGTATACACTTAACTTTGTTTATTTTGACAATTTAACATGTTAAAAATTAGCACCTATCTAGTCACGAAGGGTCGTTTACAAGAATTCTACAAGTAAAAATTTAGCGATATGTTCAATTAGATTTATATAAACTAAAAGAATGTAATTATTTCTTCAACTATTAAGGTCGGCATTAATGATCCAATCTTGACTAATGAAAGGACTGTTTGCTCAAACGTCAAAAGTTATTTTATGAACATTTAATGGTCTTCGGTAGTTTCTGTGATACACTTCAATGAGGTTGTGTTAGAGGTGTCAAACGGGCCGGGCTGGTTTGGTTTGCAGAAAAGGAAAAAAAAAAGGTGGTTTTCTAGGAACGTTGCTACGTTTACACCCTCTCGCTCACATTCCCGCTTACACTCTATTGTGTGAGACCTGTCTTGGAGTCTCACAAAAATGATCGGACCACTTAATTTATTCAGAATATTTTTTTAAGGGTCTTTGTGAAAAATCAGTTCAATCAAATACTAGTAAAGACTCGATTAATTCATTCAAGTTTTAGTTCTTGAATCGAACGGACCAAAACTTTAACAAATTTATCAAGTTTTTACCGATATTTAATTGAGCTAATTTTTTTCAAGAACCCTTAAAAAATTATTTTAAACAAATTGAGCGGCTCCGATCATTCATGTGAGACCCTGAGATAAGTCCCATATAATGGGGTGTGTACAGGGTGTGAGCGAGAGGGTGTGAAAGTAGACTTATTGGTTTTCTAGCGCCAAAATATATCTATAAATGCATGATGTTTGCAATTGAGCCAATCTTCACCTTTTATATGGATCCAAACAACAAATGCCACATGTACACAAAAATTTAGTAAATCGTATGTATGAATGAAGGATCCGGAATGGGTCGCACAGCAGCCGCGCAGCACCTCCCTGGTTCCTTGAATGAAGGTTTTAATCTTTTTCTATGTGAAAAAATATAACGAGGTTCTACCTCCCGAACCCATGTTTAATTATTCTTCGTAATTAGGTGTCCGGACCAGTTTACGTGCTCCTAGACTAATAATCGGTGACCAATCTCACTCTCACCATCCACTGCCGGTAGCCCCATTTTAAGCCAAAAACTAGGAACATTGATTGTGTGAATTAAATAACTTAAAAAGGAACCTCACCGGAAGATATCCCAGCAAGTCTCAATTCCAGCAGCTGGTGGCTTGAACCCATCTTTCGCTAGCACGTTACGGTAAACTGGCCCGACGGACGGCCTCCCACCGGTCGCCTCCTTCGCTTTCTCGATCTCGACCACAAACTTCTTCTGTGCCATTGTTGTGATCAATCAGCAAGTGCTCTCTGGTCTACTTTGTTTTCAATGGAGTACTTGCATGTACAGAGAAATTTATAACCAATTAATAAAGCCAGTTACTTGTGCTATATCTCTTTCTTTAAAGTATAAGTATATAGTGGGGTTGGTTTTGGTGGCCCAACTAGAAAAGCTTGGAATCACAGGCAACCATTTTGTTGACCAGACTGATAATTAAGAGTGAAGAATATCTATCGTTAGAGCGGTATTGGTGGCCAAATATTTCTGGTAGACAAAATAAATTTTTCTTGGTAAAAGTTGGATAACCAATCTTCATTTGCAGTACAAGCAGTTGAACATTTAAGGCTTTTCTTGCCCCACTACTTAAAAGGGTGTTTTTGTCTTCGAAGAACAAGTTCTTTTCTCGAAAATTGTCTAACTCATTAATTACGTTTTCAATTTTTATCCTTAATCAAATACGGAACAAAACCTAAAACTATAACGCAACAAAAATGGAAAAAAAAGAAAAGAAGAGAAGAAGATATATATATATATATATATATATATATATATATATATATATATATATATATATATATATATATATATATATATATACTACTTTATGCAAAATATAAAGTCTCAATCGGTTACAAAAATATTGGAGGACAATCGAAATTATTGTATCATACGCGTGAATTGCTGATAATCACTCAATAGTTATCTGGTACAATAACGTCTTTTTTTTTTTTTTTTTGGTACTTCGGAAGGATACAATAATGTCTTTTTACTTATGCTGTAAACCCTAGACATTGCAAGGGAGCGAGCGAGTTGATCATGGCCCGTGGATCATGGATGAATACCCTAAAACATGGCTTGGATAACGAGACATATTTTCCTCTTGCAGGTGTACATTGTGATTGTTCTGGATTTCATTGTAAAGCTCTCCGTGATGGCAGTGGCGTAGCCAGAAAATTGAGTCAGTGAGGGCACAATTCATAAATGTCAGTACTTTTGTTTGGAAAAAATTCTCTTCTTAAAGAGTTCCTAACATGTCTTAATTTTCATTTGAAATGAGTCTCACTTGACTTACATTTTATGGACAGATGTGTCTCTTAGCCTTCATCACATATTCACGTATAACTCATATAGATAAGGCTCAGTTTTCCAAAAGATTTTAGCACCCAAGTGCTAAAATCATGATATTTCAAATCAAAAAATGAAGAGGATCCGTGTATCATTTTTTGATTTTTTTCGCACCAAATTAAAGTACTCCTCGTGTACTTTAGTTTGGTGCAAAAAAAAATCGAAAAACAATACACGGAACTACTTCATTTTTTAATTTGAAAAATCATGATTTTAACACCTGGGTGCTAAAATATTTTGGAAAACTGGGCCGGTCCTTAAGTCCCACATAAATATGCATAGGATAATTATATTATAATAACACCAAGTAATAACTCTCCAAGAGCACTAATTAATTTTTTGTAAGTAAAAAAATGATTTACCAATTTATATTTTTCTACAAAAAAAAAATATCAAAAAAAAAAAAAAAAAATCCTCCTCAAAAGTCCAGTGTGGCCCTGTGCCCACACTGGTTTCCATGTGGCCCGCCACCGCGCGATGGAACCCAGGCTGATGAGCAATGCCATGGACATAGATACACAAGTGAGATTCACAAGCCGTTACACAGCCGTGCAAGAACATGTGTCCAAAGCATTTTCCGTGATAGACGCCCCACATTCCTTGGCAAGTAGTGGGATCTTTGACAGATCGTGTGATCCGATTTTACCTAATATATGCACTCTTGATGCAGTTGCAAATGGATCCCTATCTAGTTTGTCTTCACCACTAAGAACAACGCCCATTTGGTACATTAATGTGTGTCTAGGAAGGAGAAAGTTGAGGACAAGCCTAACCTACAGTATAAATTACATTTCGTCAAATATTTGGAGGGTGGGGCCAAGTAATTTGATACACAACACACCAAGCACAATTCATTGCATCCGTCTATCTAATTACAATTTGGTAAGTTGCTTAAAAGGTACTTCCGTATTATTGGTTCAACAAACTTCGAGATTCAGGCTTGGCGTCGGAAGTGCGTGTCGAGTATGAAGATCTGGCGGGTGGAACGTCGTGTGAGGAAACTGTCGCCGAAAGAGGCTGAAAATTTGTGTTCCCAACGAACCAGTATAGAGCCCATTTCAGATTGCAAAGTGTGTACTTAAGAGCTTTAGTCCAATTCTCCTGCTTGTTGAAGCTCTGTGTGATAGAGAAGCTTTCCACCCTATCATTCTCGATCCTGTGAGAAACAGCTCTGTTAGGAGGCCAGCAAAAGCCAGAAAACTATTGCTTCATCAACTATACTTTTCAATAGCAAAATTGTATCGGACTAAGTTCTTTCATTCAGCCAGTTTTGTGAGTGAAAATCGCACGGCCAACACATGAAGCTATTATCAACTATTGAAATTTGCGTCATCCTAAACAAAAAAATATATATGAGCCGGAAAAAGCATTTAGTAGTCTTAGATCTTGGCTAAGGCATAGATGAGCATATTCACCTAAACACCAGTGTAGCAAATATACATGCGAAGCTGTAAATACTTTTTCAGGTGCATAGAATTACTTACTTATAAGGCAGCTTGAAACATTTCTCAGGTGGTATGTTGTTTTCCTTGTCCTTGGAATTTGCAAACTGGGCAAATTCCTTAAGACAAGCCAAGAACAATGTCATTGCTCTGTCGTAGCGAGTGCTCCAAAACAAGTTCACCGGACCAAACCTAAGAAAACCCACATCATGCAGATAATTCCATAGGCAAAAAAATAAAAACCAAAACTGGAGAGCATGAGAGGGCCAAATGTCCAATTCAAAAGCCAGAAAGAAAAGTAAACTTGAATGGTCAGTTACGCTTTCCTAATCAGCCACAAAAAGTGGTCAAGGCAATTAAAAAACCATAATGACGGAAATATTAATCCCAGAATACGGCCCCTGATAGATGTGGATGGTGAAGCAGAATTCATGCCCCCAGTAGTTGGGCTTGTACAATAATCAAGCTCAGGCCACTCAATAACCAAAAAGCAGATCAAATTAACACTTCATGCGTGATGTACTACGAAGTACTAGTAATTTATTCAAATCTAAGCTGCACATTCAAGTTCTGAGTGAATTCCAATAGGCAAATGAAACAAGTGGTGTGCACATACAGTTCATAGGTGTTGTTGCCGCTGTCCATGATTCGAGGATAGCTCCCCATGGGAAGGATTTTTATCCGATATCTGAATGCCAGTTAATTAAGTACACAACATGAACCAATCAATACAGATTAATTATGTTAGATTGATGTAGATAGGTTTGGCTTCACATCAACAGGTGTCTCCTACGTGTTATTCAACATGACAAAAATAAGAAGTAGAAGCTTTTCCCAAAACACTAATCCAAGGGGAAATAGCAAAAATTTCAACGGGAAATTTCCTAGCATACCTTTTCCAGTTACAAAAGCAACGAGAAACATCCAAAGGGATTAAGAGAATGGAAAAGAAAAAAGTAAAAAGAAATATAGTTATTCTTTCTAGGCATTTTATAACATAATTTAATACCCTCAGTTGTACCTACCAAGCAAAATTATATTCCACTGAAGGCTTCTTACAACCAGTAGGCAACAGTAACTAAGCTTTTGGTGGAAGTTTCAACATGAAGAATAGTTAAGCAGTATATAGAGAAATAGCTAGATTGCAATGCTTACCTCTTAAAAACCCTCAGTTTGGATGACAGGAATCTTGAGAGGAATGGGAATGTGATGCCATATTTCCATGACTCCAACATTTGGAAGAGACAACAATATACTTCTATGATTCCGACGTTTGGAAGATCAAGGACTAGGAATGTGATTCCTGATGACACGCTCAACCAGGAATCACATTTCCAGACTGAGTGGGAATCTGATCCCTCCTTTACCCAATAGGAATCTTAGATTTCTGGCTCAATCATTAAAAAAAGAAAATGTTGACTTTGATAAATTTCCAAAATTAAAGTTTCCCGCGTAAGATTATTCAAACACCGGAATGAAATTACTTGAGGTATTGAATTCCTAGGAATTTGATTCCTAGAAATCATATTCATCGTCCTAATCAAGAAAATTCCAAGGAATTTGATTCCTAGCAATCATATTGCTATTCCTACTCAAGATTCCAGTCACCCAAACATAGTCTTAGAAGCAAAATTCTCCTACGTCGCTAGTGGCCTACTCCAGCGTGGAGGCCTATATCAAGTTATAAAGTTGAACTACTATAGACTATAGAGTGTTCTCAGCAGCTACAAAAAGAAGAGCCATCATTTCAACGAGAGTAACACCATGAAAAAGAAACTCTCAAAGACAAAAGGATACGGGAATCTCGGCCGAAAGTATTGAGACATTGTGTGGAGAAGAAGACATGCTTGGCCCCAAGCTGCATTTATCTCATCCCATTCAACCTAAGCATTTCCAAAACAAGGTAGATGCTGTTACAAAGATAACAATAAAGACAAAGAGATACATAATGAGTTTATTCCGAATAATGGATTGAATAAGTGGGATAAGAAGAAATCATCTCTGCCAGATGAATGGTGAATGAATTGTTGGTTTCTTGGGAATAAATGCACAACAAGAATCCCACAAATCAGCACAAATAATTTCCAGATTTAGATACTTTATCTTATCTACCATAACACCGCATTTCTGTAGCGTTTGCCATCACAATTTCCCCTAGTTAACTGCTCCAATTATTTTCTTCTACATGAGACCCAATGTCCCTTGCTTGCATAAACACATGGCATAAAAAAGAGAGAGACATTGGAAATTTAGAAAAAATCCAAAAGTATCTGGGAAAAAAAAACTACCCGAATTTGTCAAAAAACACCGATTCCCTAGTTCCTAACACTTTTTCATTTATTAGGTGCAGATGACACTGATCGAGACATCTAAATTGGCCATCCAAGGACACTATCTGAGTAAGTTCCCCATTTTCATACCGGAATCTTAGGAAGTCTTCCCAATCTGAAGTTGTTGATTGTTCCAAATTCTCCATCATACCATATTGGGAAGGCATCATTGAGCACATTAGTGCGCTTCAACAACTCTAAATGTGCTTGTGAAACTTCAATTTTGGCCAAAATTGCATCCCTCTCTTCCTGTTGAGGAAAAAACCAAGTTAACATGCCAAAAAGATGTAAAACATTTTCAATTAAAAGAAGAGCAACTGTACTAAACTTAAACCACAGTTAACATTTAGAAACATGTAACATTTAGAAGAAAAAGCCCCACTGTAGATAGCCAGATTGGTTAACACCATGACAGATGAGAGTAAGACGTGCCTAGGTGACACGGGTTCCCGTGATCCATGCACAATTGTCCCTTTTCTACCGAGTAATGGAGTTTTTCGTCGTTCATGTCATCGTCCATGCCATCCAGCAACTTCAAGGATCATGTAGTAGGGTCACTTATGTAATTTTGCTTAAGGGTCCAATTATGTAACCTGTTTGAGTCTTATGCAAGTGTTGTAAATAGTCTTTTATTACACTTTGTCCTCATAGTTTTATAGCGCGTGTTCGGCTTTATCCCATGTTTCCTCCGGCCACATGGGGGGAAGTCCATTTTGTATATATAATAAGAGGGTGAGGTATGAACTCTTGTCTTTAAAATCTAGTAACTTTGTAGCTGTCGCCTACTTTGTAACTAGTTTTCCAGCGATTGTAATACTTGAGTAGTTGAGTTGAATAGTGAGAATGAGTTCTTTTCTCCAAATCTAGAAATTTGCTTGTTTTCTTGTCTCCAAATCTAGAGCATTTGCTTGTTGCTTTATTTGAGTCGCAGTTTACTTGTTACTCGATAAATTCAGTTACTTACTTGATCTTGTTTCCTTGCATTGCAAACACTTGTGGGTTGAGTTTGGCGGGCAAGCAAAAGAGTTTGTCTAGTGCCAAACATGTCGTTAGAGCCGTCGTGTGACACTAGGGTACGATATCAAGGTATAATGCAGGCGGTAGTAATATGTACCTCATGCCCAACATGAAATGATTCTCCTCAAATGGATATTATAACATACACAATTCATGCGCGTAAAATCATCACCTTCCCCAAATAAAACAGCCAAGCACACGGAAAAAGGACAAAACAAAACCACTCTTCTGTTTCAACAATAAAAGGTTCACTTCACTACAGTAGTTGGCACGCCAAGGGATTAGCTGAAGACCACTATATGCCAGGTATGTATTGCGGCAGCAGCAGCACTCAACAATCAAAAATATCCCCAATTGAAAAAACTTCAAACTCCAGGATAGGGTATATGAGGGCAATAAGTAATAGCCATGAAGGAAACTAAAGAAGAGGGTTAACAGAATGCACCTGATGTGAAATTAACTGAAATTGAAAATTATTGAACTCGTGCCAATACCTGATACAGATGAACAACAGGAATGAATTAGTAATCAAGGATTTTGGTGAGTAGGTATATATATTGGTCATCACCACATCATACAATTTACCATTTCATCAGAGGCCACATATTGAGGCCACTTTACTGAACATTTTTGGGTGAAGAAACTCACCGCTCTTCTAACTCTTTAAAGCGGCTAGATTTTAACTCCAATTCCTTCAGTTCTGCACTCACTTGAGCACATTGCTTTTCCGTTTCTTCAATAGCAGCTTCAAGTTTTTGTTCTTCTTCTTCAATCTTAAATAGCAACCACGAGACTATATGAATATCTTGAACCCCAAAATGCACGTTTTCTAATTAGAAGTTCAACCACTAAGTGATAGGCATATCTATAAGAAAACACACAAAATGCGTGCGTGACCTGCCCCAAATGTTCCATGAACCTTGTATTCTAGAGACATAAAGCCAATAAGTGTCGCAGCCAACCTCACCATTGCCAATATTGCACCCTTCTAAAGGTAAGTAGCCACCAAAAATGATGTGCCAAAGCAGTTTTTGTTCAATCATGTTCTTATCATGATTGGACAAAAACTGCTGCCTAGAAGTGGTCATGCAATTGTATACCAATACTTCCAAAAAGCAACATCTCCATGCATCTCCCAGATTTTGGAAAATCTTCTCTAATTAAAACGAAAGGCCGTACATTGGTCTAAAAGAGTTGGGAGACAAATTATCATCTGCTAATCCATTTGATCATTTATTTCATGGACAGAAACCCAACAAAATCAATGCACCTTCAGTTTCTCCTTGAGAAAATCAGCCTCACTAAGAATATTTCGAGACTCCCCCTCCAAGCGCTGCAGGCAGGCTTCATATGCTTCGATGTCTCTGTTCACATCCTCAACCTCCTTGTCCAGTTTATCAGATAGCACCCTCATGCATTCCAGGCATAAAGGTTGCTCAACCTAAAAGGGAAAAATAAAATTATAAATACCAAAATCTTAGGAACCAACTCTTCAATCTAAAAACCAATGCAAACAAATAGACATCGATATTGCAATGGTAAATTCTGATTCTCTGAAAGAAACAAACTTTAAAGGCAATTGCTTTACTACTTTGAAGTTCGTTTGGCATAAAGAAGGTGATACTACTTTGTACCTGTGTCTGGGTTGTGGCAATATCAAATGCACGCTTTAGAACAGTTATTGTCGTGTGAAACCCAGAATTGTTCGGTTGCATGGGAGCACCAGTGGTACCGTCAGATGATGGCGATTGAGCCACCCCTCCTTCAGATATAGAGTCACTCTTGTAGACCGAAGCAGCCGGCGGAGGCAACACCACAAACGACTCCTCCATTGTTTTCCCAGACTGGCTTGTATCAGGCTGCAACCCTCCAGCACGCAGACGGGGAGGTACCCCTGGCACCTGATTTCTTTGCTTTGGCAATACAACAAATGACTGGTCCATTCGTGTTGACGCCAACACACTACCACCACCATGCATTGAAGAAGCCTGCATTCCTGCATGGTTTATCCCTTATCGGTGATTAAAGTTGGACAATGCAAGCAACATCTAATTCTCTAACATTGTGATCAGGTCCTGACAACAGGTCAAATAAAGCTCAGTGAAGCTTTATTGGGTTGTGAGGAAGTTACTGAAGCTCAGGGGTTTGTGCCAAGATTGGGTGAAATATGTTGTGTAGGCAATGGCAAACATACTTTCCTATGGACTGATAGGTGGCATCCTTTGGGTGCCCTTTATGAGAGATTTGGAGAGTCTGTTGTAATGAACAGGGGTCAAGTTTTGAAGTGTAAGGTCTCTTCTATTATTGATCATGGAGTGTGGAAGTGGCCTAGGCAGAGAAGCAGGGAACTTTGTTGATATTATGAGGCATACTCCAGCTGATTTTCTCCCTTCTCCCTCTCATTATGATAAAGTTCTTTGGAGTCCTTCGGATGGCTTGTTTTCTGTGAAGTCTGCATATGAAGCTTGTAGGCATCGGTTCCCTATTCAACCTTGGCATGCTCTGGTCTGTTCAATCAAGGGGTGCCTAGATGGAGCTTTATAGAGTGGCTGGCTGTTTGGGGAAGGCTTTCTCCTAAAGACAGAATGGTGGGGTGGGGTTTAGCGGTGAGCCCTGTGTGTGTGCTTTGCTTGGATGGGTTGGAAGCAGCTTTTGGTCAGGAATGGGATTGCTAGAGCTGTTCTTCCTTTAGAGCAGGAGCTGAGCTGGGGATTCCAGCATCGAAAAGGCAAAGGCTTCAGGGATACCATATACAAACTGTCTTTGGCAGCTGTTATTTACTTCTTGTGGGGTGTCCAGGATAAGTCAAGGGATGTGGCTCTGGTTTCCTCCTCCATTCTTGCAGCTGTTAGGGCTAAACTCAGCTCTTGGTCCTCCTTGTGTTTCACTACTCAGAATAGGCAATTGTGTGATGATTGGTTGCTTGATTCCAGACTTTTTTGGTTAAATAACTGTATGTTGTTTAGTTTTGACACGATGGGTTTTTTAGCCTTCTGTTGTTTTGTTTGTTCAGGGGATGCCCCGGTGGTTTTGTAGCTTGGTGCTCCTTTTGGTTAAATAAACTTTACTTACCAAAAAAAAAAGAGTAATGCTTTACAGATGGAAGAATATTTGCATGATTGCATCAGACGAAACCACCTAACAAAAAGCCATCCAAATGCAGTGAGGTGACCAACTTATCCATGGAAACCTAGCTAGTGCAAGAACCAAATCTAGATATGCATGCAGTGATGGATCCTGGTGAGCGACCGCACCTCCAAAAATTTAAATCCCTTATGTAATACAGTATTACTTGCAACAAAATGTGAGGTTATAAATATTCTAACACCCAAATCGTATGAGTCTGCAACCCAAATCATACGAATATTCACCCCAAAGTTAGAATTCTGGATTCGCCATTGTCTACATGGAACTCAACTGACCCCTTATACGAAAAATCCCTAAAGTTACAAATCTTCTTGATATAAAATCAAAGTGAATGCTAAAATGTTAAAACAAATCACCATACACTTGTACGCTTATAGATACTACACAATATGCATGCATACGCAGGAAAGCAAGCAGCCGCAATGCATACAAACGAATCAGACACACGTATGAATTTCCATTCAAACATGCGCGTTAAGGATAAAACCACTACTTAATTCAGCTCATTAGCAAACTCAAGCATGTTTCAGCAGTCAAGCATGTTTCAGCAATCGGTCAATTTGCAAACCCAAGATGAAAGCTCGAAACAACTTGGACCCAATAATATAAAAGGGGCAGGCAAAACGTCGAATAGATTAATTAACAATTGGAATCACGTAGATAAGTCATTTGTATTCAAATCTAGAGAGAAAGAGAGAGACCTGAGCGAGAGGAGTCGTTGAGGAATTTGTCAGCATAAGACTCGACGCCGACGATGCAGAGATTGTTGCGACAGTTCTGGCAGGCCCATCTTGGAAGGTTGGGGTCCACCGGCAATGTCCGACCCTTATCGCTTACGTTGTTATTGCTCTTCATGGGTTGGTTTTGCATCGACCAACGACCAATTTCCAGTTCTTATAACTGTGTGCAGAGAGAGAGAGAGAAGAAGGAGGAATTGTTCAGTTCTGCAAGGCAAAGACAATCGTGGCGATTCCTGGGATTCGTGTTTCTCAGATAATCCAGACTCTTTCGGGTTTATTTCTGCGTATCAGGACCCGAACCCACACCCGTACCCGTCTAATAGTTTTGTCCTTATTTGACTAAGATAAAAACTCAATTTAAAAATAAGCTATAGAATTTTACTTCTAATTTCTAAACAAAAACATTAATAGGATGAATTGTTGGGAAAATTACAGATCTTCTGTAACGTCGAGATAGTTATTAAGGGACACTTTAAAAACAAAAGAAAAAAGAGGAACCATTAAAATAAAAATAAAAATAAAAATTATAAGAAGCATCAAAATCTTATCTTTCCATTTTATGAACCTGTTCGAATGTATTAAAAATATAGCATAAGTAATTTTGCTTGTGCTATTGTAATTTTCACTTTTTAATTGTCTAATTAAACAATAATTTATGTATATTCTAAGCGAAAATGATACTCCATTTGTTTCAAAAAGAAAGTCTGATTCGCAAAATAAGGACTTAAAAGATATATGTTTCATCAAATAATTAAAAAAAACACAAATTAGATTATATCAATGAATTCTTTCGAATTGTAGATAGAGTTTTTGAATTACTTTGATAAAAAATATATTTTATGGGAATCCTCATTTTTTGGTTTGGACTCTCGTTTTGGAACGGGAGGAAGCATAAACTTATACTCCCTCCGTCCCGATTTAAATGTCCCCTACAGAAGATAAGGCTAATTTGACTTTAAAAAATAAAATACTTTCAAAATTACTTTTTAAATTTTTTTTTTTTGCACCGTTCAAAAGATCTCAATAGGTGTAAAAAATTTGAATTTTTTTTTAAATACATTTTCTTTTTAAGTCAAAATGACACGACTTTACGTAGAGGACATTTACAATGGGACGGGGGGAGTATTTATTTAGTTCCAATTAGTTAATCACATAATCAGGTTTGCTACAGACAATAACAATTGTGCCAACTCTCTCACATGGAATATGTAGGACCTACCAATCACATGTGGGTCTCATATATTCCATGTGAAAGAGTTTGTGCAAAGTGTTAGTGACTATATCTTTTCTCTCACACAATTATATATTTAGATAATTCTTATGTACGTAATTAGCTAAAACAATACTCCTAGAATTATACCCCTATGTTTATTTACTTTCTCTTGATAGAATTATAAGAATTATATGAGGCTTTTGAGGAAATGAAAAGCAAATCTAAAAAACTCCACTTCATCATTGAAGCTTACATTAACCAAAAAGGGAGGGAAAAAGTTCCTTATGTTCTTTTTTAATTGTTGATTTGCTTCACGACCGACTCGAACCTTCACGGTGCGGAACGGACATCCGATTTGATTTTGACAGGGTCACCCGTTTACATCCGCGCACGGAGATTCTAGGGCTTATATACAGTATATCCGAGGAAATCATTCTGGTCCCCCTCCTACCCTGTTCCGATCCTTGTTTCAGATCGAGTGTGAGAGAGAGAAATTTACAGTCGATCATGGAGGAGACGTACCAAATCTTCGTCAAACTCTTAGACGGCAAACACAGAGCCCTAAATTTCCCCATCCCATCGATCCCACTCCTCTCAATAAAGAATCAAATCCGCCAAATCACCGGCGTTCCAATTGACCATCAGAGACTACTAACAGGCACTAAACAACTCGATGACTCATCTTCCATCTTCGTCAACCCTTCCAACGGGCCCCACCCAACGCTCCACCTCCTCCTCCGCCTCTGCGGCGGTAAGGGAGGGTTCGGCTCCCTCCTCCGTGGTGCCGCCACGAAAGCCGGGCAGAAAAAGACCAACAATTTCGACGCGTGTCGTGATATGAGTGGGCGAAGGTTGAGGCACGTGAACGCGGAGAAGAAGCTGGAGGAGTGGAAGGCAGAGGCAGAGGAGAGGAGGTTGGAGAAGGTGGCGGAGGAGTTTATTAAGAAGAAGGCGAAGGCGGCGGGGAAGAAGGCCGGGGCAGTTGGGGAGGCGGAGAAGTATGTGGAGAAGTATAAGGAGGTGTCGGAGAAGTGTAGGGAGGAGGTTGAGAAGGCGGTGAGGGAAGCAGTTCGGGATTTGAAGAGGAAGGGTGCGGTGGGTGGAGAGAGGAGAGAGGATTCGAAGAAGAAGTTGAAGATATGGTAAAGAACTTGAACTCTTTGTTTTCTGATGTTTTTATTCTTGGTTTATTGTTTTTTGTTTTAGAGCATATCCAGCCCTTTCTCAGATTTGAGCAGCAGTTCAATAATATGGTACAATTACTCTAATGGACAAACCCTAAAATGAGTACCCATTTGAGTAAAGCTTCATTAGTGCCATAGTCATACATTGTGAAGAGCAAGAAAAGCCTTCAAAATTTGAGTAAAAATTGGTAACTCCCTTGATTTGATGACAATTGTGAGTAATGAGTTTGAGTCAAGGATTGGAGTAAGTTTAGAGGGTGTTTTACTCAGAATTTGGTTACGAGTCAATTCAAAGAGTCAGGGCTGGAGAATGGAGATGCTCTTGTATGGGTAAAAGAGCTAATATAGCATTTGAAGGGATTTGATAATACTCATACTTGCAGGAAGTTATAATCTAGGTTTTCATGATTGGCTGAAACAGATGCAAATGTTTTACCGTATTGATACATGGGTTAATGAAAAAGTCATTTGGGTAGTTTTATCTTCTTTGGTTCTAGAAAAATAGGACAATAGTTCTTCGTTCACTGACATAGAAATGATAGACAAGAGAGGAAACAAACATTGTGCATCTTTTGGTGTTCTTGGATTAATGTAGATTTGAACTTGGATTTGATGAGAATAACTCTAACTTAGATTTGATAGGTTACAGATGGATTTCAATATTGAGTTTGTGGCTTTATCACAATATATTGGAAGTAACTATTTACCATCTAAAATCTTTCAATGTAGGATAATGGTTATATGAGCATGCCAACAAAGTATTTTCTTCTTCCTCTAATCCATCTTCCGCTTTACTTTCAAAAGCCATCTATAATGGACCTTCTATGGTTTTATAGGATTGACCATTAAATCCCTTTGTTTGAAATCCACATCTATACAAGAAGAACCTTAGCCTGACCATATAGATAAGTAAAAGATCCGATAGGTTTTTTGCTATGCCTAATGAAGCTCTTTGTCATGGTAATTATGAATACTATATTATTTACTCTAAACAGAATTGAAGCCACAATATGTCATCAGAAAATGCCCTAACTCAACTGTCTAACTGGAAGATATTGCATATGAATTGTTAGTTTGTGATATTTTTATTTGTTTATTTTGTTAGGATGGGAAAGAGAACAGTTGGTGATAGTGGTAGTGATGATACAGAGGAGGATGACAGCGATGACAATGAAGAGGAGGAGAATGATAAATCTGTTATTTTAGATGAGGAGAACCATTTGGGCTCAAGTAAGGAAGCAGAGGGTAGTCTTGACTCTGTTACGGGCCGGAAACTGGACGGAGAACCTTCTGCTGGGGGTTCTTCTGAGAGTGGTTCTGAGGGAGAGGATTCTGCTGCAAGGAGTCTGTTTTTTGTTGATAATTCTGATGCTGGCATGGCTGGCAGTGAGAGCAGTGGTGCTAGTGAACCGACTTTAGAGACTCAAGGAGAAATGATGGTGGCGAATGTGGATACATCTTTTTCC
The DNA here is from genome assembly GCA_020921065.1 of Vaccinium darrowii. Taxonomy (NCBI): domain Eukaryota; kingdom Viridiplantae; phylum Streptophyta; class Magnoliopsida; order Ericales; family Ericaceae; genus Vaccinium; species Vaccinium darrowii. The sequence goes on along the minus strand of CM037162.1, from coordinate 865,524 downwards.
GAGGAGGCAGCTCTGATTGGCACTGAAGCCTTTGAGGCTGAGAAGCAAGAATGTAATGGATCCGAGTCTGGTAATCTCAAGGCTGCAGTTGGTCAACCACTGAATATTTCTAGCTCTGAAGATGGGGTAGCTTTGGAATGTGGAACAACTGATGCAGAGGTTGTTCTTGAATCAGAATCTAGAAGAGCAGTTCACGAAGCCACTTTGGTGATGAGCACAGATGTCTCAGATGTGATGAAGCCACTGAATTATGAGGAGATTAACTCTGCAGCAGAGTTGGAGGTACGATATTGAGAACTAATTTTTTGTCCTGACTGCAGTTTTTTTATATTGGTGCCAAGTACATTCCTTTTAAGTGCTCTACTTTGGAGTTCTTATTCAATTATTTCTGAATTGTCTATCACTTTGTTAAGAGTTATTCTCAATGTGTTATGTGATCTAATATTCGTGCCACGAATGCCAATAATAATTATCTTCCAAAATATTAATACTTGATATCTTTAAGAATATACTATTCTTAAATGGTGTGCTATCTTTCTTTTCATATCATCTATTTTTCCCGTTGAAGTGTTTCGAGTCTCACTACTAGCCTCTTGTTTTAACCTTGTTCATATAGGGTTAGTCCCCTCTTTGAGGAGAATATCTAGGCATAGAGATTTTCTGCTTTCTCTTATATCTTTGTCTCAAAAGTCACGGCCCATGATTGCATCCATTCACCTGTGATCCACTCTTCTTTCATGTTTTTTTGGTGGGATTTTTTTCCTGCCACATCCATGGGTTATTTTATCTCTTTTTCTTCTTTTTAGAATAAAATGGTAAGCTTTTCCAACTCTTTTTGTCAAGTTTTGTGGATTGCAATTCCAACTTACTTCTCTAGTTGTTGAAGTCTTTTGCACAGGTTCAAGATCAAGTTCTAGGTAGGTCTAAATTTCAATGAATATTGGATTCACTCTATAAAGTGGCAGGATTAGAGGCTTAGAGCTTGTCCAGCATCTGCATAGCAACACGTCCTTAGTCATACTATGATCCTATGCTTAATTTGTTGGGTAGAGCTTCAACTTAGGAGTATCAAATTGATGTTTTTCAAAGCTTTGGGCAAAATCAAGTCATTTTCATGATTAGTTGTTCCTTGTTCCTCCTTTGTTGCACCATGAGCTGTCCGTTGTGAAGAATTTCATTTGGAAATCTATTTCTAGTTAATCTATTGAAGGAAAAGGACACTTATTCTCTTGTATGTGCCCAATAAGATGACAGAATTTGCAAGAAAATTAGAAGTTGGTTGTGTAGTTGGGGAGGGAACTAGTTATTGTCTGTGGATTTGGCTGGTGCAAGTGCGTGTGTTTGTTTCTGTTGGACAATTTTCCTTCCCTGGAAAGTTAAAGTGAAGCTGTGGCTCGGGAGCAGCAAATAATTCCTTGCAGTCTTTAACATGAGCAACATTGCATTGAGAACACATATCACCTTCGTACAGGTTTTTCTATCTTTAGCTAATGCTGTCAAAATATCTGGTTTCAGCTTTGATTCTTTTTGGTATTAGCTTTTATTCCTTCAACAAGCGACTGCGTCTTTTTAACTTCCAAGTTGTTGGTTGCAGTGGATTAGGAGCAATATTGTAATTGGTAGTTGAAACAGCACTTTGTTGTTGAACTAAACTGTGTTTCTTGGACGACGTGCTCCTGCTCCTCTCTTCTCTTGTGTCGTGTATAGAAGCAAATATTATGAATGATAAACTTGGAACGAAATTTCTTACTTCATCAGAATACCAATCAACGCTATAGTTACGATATCTTGTGGCCTTTTGTGTTGTGAAGCTGACAATAGAACCTCTAACTTCTGCAGAATGGATGACTAATAATTTTCGCCGTATGTTTGTAGGCTTTTGGCATGGAGAGGTTGAAATCTGAGCTGCAATCACGTGGGTTGAAATGCGGGGGTACATTGCAGGAGCGTGCCGCCAGGCTTTTCCTGCTCAAAACCACACCTTTGGAGATGCTTCCAAAGAAGCTGCTTGCCAAGAAATGAATAATGTTTGCATTCGATGCCAAAGAAGCTGCTTGCCAAGCTGTTTACATGTCTTCGCTTCTCTTTGGAAGTAGTACGTTTCGTGTTCCAATTTACAGTGACTGCTCACAGCTTAAGTAATATATAACGGATGTTGCTTTGAGGTGTCCCAAAGTTAGATTCCGTCTGTTGTAGCACACATCTTGACTTTTACTTCGACGTTTGTGTATATACTTGTGACCTTGTTAGATACTACAACTTTTTTTTTTTTTTTTTTCGGCGATACAATCGTTGACGATGCTTGATTGAGAAAAGATTGTCAATGCCTCAATTTCAAGTATAAGCTATTGAATGTCAAGGTTGGTGTTATGTGCCTTTACTTTCTCATTGATAACATTTGTCTCTATACGGTATTTCCCTGTTAATTAACATTTGGCGTATTATAGCCTTTCAAAAAAAAAAAAAAAACAATGGTGTATCATGCCCAAAAAATTCTTCTACAAGGGATCTTGCTCTTTGTATGCTCAACATCGCTATTTTTTTTGGGGGTAAGTAATTTCTTATTGAAACGCTCCATAAAAAAATAAAAATAAAAAAAAGGCAAGGGAATGAGAACCCCAATACAACCAAGCCAGAACATATATAAACGAGACAAAAAGAAAACTAGGCATTAACAGCCCGACCTAGCTGAAAAATAAATAAGAACATCAAACATTCCATTTCTCCTTGATCCAAAGCCAATCAACAGACTTCGTAACATCCAATTAATAAAAGTGCTTGAGCAAGCTCTGATATCCCTCCTGATATTCTCCAGAACTATGGCACCATCACCTCTAGCAGCCTTGAAAATTCTTGCATTGCGCTTCCCCCAAAAGATGGTAAATAGCAGCATTCTTCTCTTGCACACATCCCTGAAGAAACCAACCAAACTCCTGTTCAAAGCCCGTTGGCCTTCTGGATATCCCACATTGAAGCACAAGCTATGCCAAACCCAACCAGAGAAGGAACAATCAAAGAATAAATGAGACTGAGTCTCCTCTGCAACATCACCCGACGCACAAGACGTATCAATGACAGTGCCCCATTTAGCCAATCTGCCCCTTGTACTTGGTCTTTTTTGACATACTATCCACAATATAACAGCCCACCTTGGAACAGAGTGCTTAAACCATACCTCTTTATACCAGCTATCTAACTGGAGGTCTAGCAGATCGAATAGCCTCCAAAGCAGACCGGGAAGAAAAATTCACCATTCCCAGTTAGAGTCCATTGAACCCTATCCTCATTGGACAAACAAGGCCTTCCTGGAAACCCCGCTACTTGAAAGAATGCAATTAAAAACCACACCACTCTCCTGCCTAAGAGAAGCGAAAACACAATCCAAAACATTACAAAAAGCATCAAACTGGTTGCTGATTGCCATGAGCAGGTGACGGGGAATTCCTGCAAACTGGGCATGATTTGTTCAGTCTTAGCCACTCATCGATGCAACCAGCGTGAAAGCAGTGTTGGCACTCTGGTATACACCTGACAACCTCTTCCGCCCTGTAATCTGACAAGCATATTGGGCAAGTTCCATCATTAGGCCCCATGGGAAGACGCCGGCTTTCACCGAGGACTACTTTGGTGTATGATTCAATGGTGGATTGGTCTAGGCCCGGAAAAGAAGTGTTGGGTGGCTGCGGTGTAACTATTGGATCAAAGTTTTGCTGCCCGGCGGTGCCATGGCTTCGCCTTCCATGGACTAAGCATATGCATGCTGTACAGAAAGCGCATATGATGGTTGGAATGGCTATGGTGAGGGAGATCATCTTGATCAATCGGAGATGGTTGGTCGTGCCTGTCAATCAAATAAGTTTCATCAGATTTTGCACTCGCTGATGGGTCATTTTGGAGAGGTATTTGAAATGTTGAGAAAAGCTTTCGGCTACATATTGAAAATACCATAGAGAGCAGATTGTAAAAATATCTTACTAATACATAGCTATTAAGCTAAAGAAATAAGTCAGTCTCAACACTGTAATGACGCCAAATGAATGTTGCTTGTTAAGGAAGAAGGCCCTTCTTCTTCTTCCTCTTTCCAAGTGCGGCCTTTCATTTTTAAGGAAGAAGGCCCTTCTTCTTCTTCCTCTTTCCAAGTGCGGCCTTTCATTTTTAGATTATCTATCACAAATCTGTGGCGGGCTTACAGTCGCGGTGTCGAATTATGCGACTGATATTTGACTTCAACTTTATTCAAATTTGATCTCCAAAACCCCTTCCATGAGCAGATATGTGATTTTTAACCAGTGCATCTTCACTTTTGGCGACTTTTTCTTGTTAATTTGTTGATTTTCCATCTGTTTGTATTACTATTTTGTTTACAAATCAATGTAACGATTAAGGAATAAGAAACAAATATAGTATATGTGTGCAATGAGCTGCTACACTAGAATTCATTTTGGTTTGGGAAGTCAACGTCTTGCGCTATGCAAAGGGTAGCTAGCCTTGCTGGAGATCTTTTTTTGGAACCAGATCCTCTCTAGTTTCCCTCTCTCCAATTTGCCTTTTTGTGGGCCCATTTTGGGTCTGCAACAATAATCAGAACCAATCATGTTGTAGATCTCATCAAGAACTTCAACCACCAAATTAAAATCATCTTGATCGGATACTGATTGACGCCCGATCAACACACACTTATATTTAAAAAAACCACACACAAATGGAATGCAGTTTGAACGATATATATTTTTCAATATAAATGTTTACTGGTCAGGCATCAATCGGTATCCCATCAACATGATATTTGGTGTGGTTGAACTTCTTGAAGAGATCTACAACGTCAACAGTTTGAATTATTGTTGTGGGCCCAGGATGAGCCAAAAAAATGCAAACTGGAGAGGGAATGGAGAGAGGTAAACAAGAGAAGAGCTGGTTCTTTTTTTCTTTTTCTTTTTGAACAGGAGAAAATGCAGTTAAATATGGGCAAGTTGTTCATTAAAAATTGTAATGAGAAGAAGTTGACATGTTCATAGAGGTTTAAATTAGGGTTCTAAAGCAGCTCCATCTTTTAATTTGCCAACCCATGTGGTTGACCTTGTTGTTACTCGAGCCTTTTCTAATGCCTATGGGTGAATATTTAATCATTATACTAGTATAGTCAATTACACAAACCAAGATCACAGATTAACTCTCTAATTACACAATAACAGCAAATTCATTTATTAATGTCTAAAATAACCCCCGGCCCTTACCGGAATATTTTGACCCTTGAGCTAACTACATACTCCATTCACAATAATAGTTTTCAAGGGTAATTCTGGTGATTGGAAGATACTCTCTTCAGTCCCAATTTATTTGTTTCATTAAAGTAAAATAAATGAAGTTCCAAGCAATATATATATATAGGAACCGGGGGAGGTGCTGTGCACTCCCGTGCCATGCACCGTGTTGTGCGCTCCTCGGCCGTCCAATCGTGTTTTGGACGGCTCAAATGTGTTTGATTTTTACCAACCAAAATAAATCAAAATTAAATTATAATTGCCAAACATATCCGAGCCGTCCAAAACATAATCGGACGGCCGAGGAGCGCACAACACGGTGCATGGCACGGGAGTGCACAGCACCTCCCCCGAGTCCATATATATATATATATATATATATATATATATATATATATATATATATATATATATATATATATATATATATATATATATAATTAAAGCATATAAAATTAATGAAAGTCAGACATAGGGCGGGGGGTAGTACCTGTTCCAGTACTATCAAAACATATTACTTGTTGATTTGTATTATTCTCAAATCCACACATAGCCCCCTGCGTTTCACAATCTTCACAATTGGGCTCCTCCCAATACAGTTGAAGATCACCATTAAGCTCAGATGTAATTCCAGAGTCAGACTCTGGCATTGGCCAAGGCACCGGTATCGGTATCGTAACAAGAACTTTGCACCTTGATGCCATTCTTTCCACTAGAGTATTCGAAGTCGTCGCCATGGTTGAGTTTGTTGAGTTACTTAAACAATCAATGACGGCGAATCTTGATTGAGTGAACTCTATTGGACAGAGCATAAATGTGTAGTTGAGATAATAAGAGACCTGGAACGGAGTCCCGGAAAGATTCAGGCCGTCCATAAGCCGCCTTGGAAGGCAGCTGTATGGGTCGTCGAGCTGGATTTCTTGTTCTTGGTAGTTGATACCGCGAACGAAGAAATCTCCCGAATAAGGAAAGCTTATAACCGTATTGCCTTGGTTGTCGCAACTTAGATAAAAGCCAGGATAACCGCAGTTTGAAGGGGCTTGGAGGATTGCTTGGAAAGGGAATCGAATGGTGAAGTTGCTGTTGAAACAAGTGGAAGATGGGCAACTAGGAGGATTTGCTGCAGAAATGAAAGGAAGGGGGAGGAGAAAGAGAGAGAGGTGGAGGAATTTGAAGATGTCCATATATGTTCAAAAAGGATTGAGTCTAAGGATGGGAAGGACTTATATAAATTTTATTGTAGAAATATTTTTTGATCATGTGAGACTTCAATAAATAAATAGGAGTACTTTTGGAAAGTCAGGAGAAGATCATGCCAAATTGTGTATTGGTCCTCTCCAATAAGATATTGAAGGTGGCCATTAATTAAGCAGGCATCAGAGGGTTAGGAGAGAGAAAGTAAAACTCCTTGAATCACCCTAAAAAAAACTTTTTTTTTACGGAAAAAAATAAAAATAAAAATCAGTTGAAGCTGTTTTTCATAAACCCATTTCATTGGATAACTATTTATTTGCTTTCATAAGATAAACTGAACTTTGGTTGTCATCAGTTTACTTGCTTTTGTTTCTTTGAAGCAAATAAATAAGATAGTAATTAACTTAACTGAAAATCATCTTAGGTATTTATATAAAACAAAGATCCAACAAAGCGTCATGAATGACAAAATAAAAACGTCACCATTTGATTTTTTTTTTAAATAGTCGTAAGTTATTATTTGGGTACAATAGAAAGAAAAAAACAAACTACACTCTAGCTCTCAAAAGTCACACCTCTCATATCTATTCAACAAGGGGAATAATTTAATCCAGCAGCGTGATGTGTGACACTTATTTGTCATCTTGGTCAACTCCCATATTAGCAAGTTTATCAACTATTTTATTACCCTCTCGAAAGGTGTGAGTAAGGCTGTTTCCCGTAACTACCAGGTAGCTATCAGCAGAGCTTTGCATTCTTTGATTAGTACTAGATGGGGCAAGTGGATAATGTGATCGACAATACTTTGTCTTTTAAGGCCTCAAACTCAAATTTCGCCTCATGCTTCAGGTTGGGCCGCCTCTCGTACTTAGGGTTCGAAATTTCGTGAGCCATTTCGTAAGTATTCTTAATTTCTAGAGTTAATTAAATAATCACCCTTTTTTTGGACACCGCATGCGTTTTCATCCTACCCACTTTTTGGGGTTATGTTTCCATCCTCTTCCTATTTGATTTACCATTATTACCCTTATTATGACATACATATCCATATAGGAAAAGGCTACAATACACACCTCTTATTTGAGTGTACCATATGCACCTATTGTGTGGTCTAGATTGTGCCACCTCATCAGCAATCGTAACATTTTTTAGTTTTTCGTAACTTTTCAGTAATATGATTCGTAACATTTTCTATGATTCGTAACATTTTGGTGTGTTTCGTAACTTCTATAAAAAAATTCGTAACTTTTACAAAAAATTCGTAACTTTTATAGGAGTGTGTATGATACACACCCAAATAAAGGGTGTGTATTGTAGCCTTTTCCATCCATATATAATCGGTTCCTAATTTTTTGAGCGTGTATAGTGGGACTCCCTACAAATAGGGATTATTTGAAAATTAGGAAGGATTCAAAATGATTTAAAGATCATTCTATTCCCCAAGATAACCGAATGGATGAATTCCCACATACAACCGAATGGGTGAATTCCTGAGATCATTCTATTCTCCGAAATTGAAGGAGTTTTCAAACGAGATGTCCTGGGATGAATTCTCATATGCAACCAATGTGTATAATGCCGAAAATTAGGGGGTTTTTAAAATAGTGGGAATTCAAATACTTGGACTACTAGTTTACCAAGAACACTACTAGATAAATGTACCATTGCAATTGGCAAGTTCATGAACTCCCTCTCCCTCTCCCTCTCCCTCTCCCTCTCTCTTAGAGTCAATGACCCATTGATCTCTCACTCGGTATCAAACAACTAAATCGCAATTGGCTCTCGTTGATCAAAGCTATGGTCCGATCATGCTTTGTGCTCGTTTCATTTTTCGAAGAAAAAATGGAGAAGGATCTGTTGGTCGTTGGGTTGATGTGGCGTTTTTTGCATTTTCGCCATCGCTTCTCTGCTCGTGGGAGATTGAATTTCGACAAGTTCATTATATTTTTACTATATTTTTGGCATGATTTTTCGACAAGTTCATGGTATTAAAATTTATCATGGGTTTCTTGTATTTGTTGCCAATTTTTTTCATAATTCATGTATATTTTTACCATATTTTTTGCATGATTTACCATGTTTCTTGTATTTATTGTCAAAATTTATCATAATTTTTGTATTATATGTTTACCATGTTTTTAGCAACGTAGAATTTACCATGCACCATGTTTCTTGATTTACCATTTTTTTTTATTTATTGTCGAAATTTATCATAATTTTTTTTACTATATTTTTATCAAGTTTTTAGCTTGATTTTTGGACAAGTTCATGACGTTTGTCGAAATGCTCGGTGTACAGAAGTTACATCGTTACTATGTTTCTTGTATTTATTGTCAAAATTTATCATAATTTATGTATAATAATTTTACCAATATCTTAACATGATTTCCGACAAGTTCTTGTGTTTGTTGTTACTTTGATTGGTTTGCTATTAATTTATCCTATTTGTGATAAATTTATCGTATTTATGATCTATGATATTTTTTGTTTCAAATTTTGTTTTAAAATTTTAGAGGGGAGAGAAAATTGGAGAGAGAGATTTGAGAGATAGGATAGAGGGAGATTGAGATAAATTAGAGAAGATTAGAGAGAGAGATTTTCAAAGATTAGGAGAGAGAAAATGGTAATTTGGGGTTTATTTGAATTTCAGGATGAAAATATAATTTCTATCAGGTTAGTAAAATGAGTTTTGTCCCAATTTTAATTGGAACCCTGAAAGTGGACGACTGTACAGTGAGATTACAATCTAATGAATTAATCTAGATGTGCATAAGTTGATCCAGACATTCAAAATTATTAGTAAAAAAAAAAAAAGAAAAGATTACATTAAATAGTGAAATGTAAAATTACATTAAAGTGATATGTAAAACTTTCTATTTCTAGTTTTAGTTGCTCCCTCCATCCGGATTTGTTTATATCTCGTTCTATTGTAGTCAAATAAAAAATTAGTGATATCTTTAACCAGGGCGGTTCCATGGACACAATGAATAACACAACATTTGACACAACAATAATCGGAGCCCCACGCTTACAATCGGACCCTTTTAAGTTGTTTAAAATGTGTATTTAAAATTACCTGTAAAAAATCAACTCATTTGGATATCTGTAAATGCTTGATTGGTTCATTCAAATTTATGTTGTAAAATCTGACAAGAATCAACTAAATAAACTCATCAAGCCCTTATCGATATTCAAATATGTTGATTTTTTACAGGTAAGCTTAAAAACATATTTTAAATAAATTGAACTGCTCCGATCATTTGCGTGGGGTTCAGGAAAAAAAATTTATGTCAAATATTGTGTTATTCGTTATGTTAATGAAACTACCCCCATCTTTAAATTAGTAATTATATGTCCAATATAGATCTTGTTTAATTGATTTTTAATTGATTTTAATTAGTTTTATAAAATAATATTTTTTAAATTACATAAAATATTATAAATTATAAAATATAATCATTTAAGAAGTGACACAAACTCTAAAAAATAACGTCATAGACTGGTTCTAATAGCTAACCTTGTTAGAGCATCCTCATCAGGTGTTGTATAACACTGTTCTGGACAAATTGTTGAGCCAAACCCCCCAAACCCCAAAAAATCAGCCTCTCTACTTTCCCTCAACAAATAGTTTTTGCTACAGTACCGTTACATACCCAGCGAGTTACTTTTCACGGGCTTAACTTTTTTTTATTGTTTTTTTACCGTTCACGTCAGAGAAGAGAGAGAGGGAGGGGAATAGGGAGAACGCGTGGCGTTACTTTGTTGGTCCAAACATTGACTTTGACGCATGGGAGGGGGGTCCTCTGACAGTGAGCAACTCCCAACGTGGGAGTTTAATTTGTTAGGAGAAAATAATTTTTTTTATTAGATTTGAGGGGAGTAGTTTAATATAGTAAAGTTTGGATAGAGAGTCTGATTTTTTGAGTTTTTGATAAAGTGACTTGCTAAATTGTAAAAGGTATTTTTGTAGTTAAATTTGATCCAAAATTTGTTAATTCTGATAAGGATGCTCTTATTTTGCTTTTGCATATTGTACCATTGAGTTTGCTACTGCTGTACTCGAGTCTAGATTGTAGTTTTGGATTCATTTGTGATGAATTCTGGGATGTGACGTTTGGTTAAAAAAAAAAGAAAAGGTCTATGAGTTTCTCAGGTTGAAAAAAAAAAAAAAAAAAAAAAGGTCTATGGTAGAGACCGTCAGAGTTTCATTTTCCTCCAAATAAATAAAAACCCTTGGCAATTTTGTCGGCTCCAAAACCCTACAACAGTACAACTGGTGGAACGCCAACAAGCCGCCTCATCAGAAGCTTGTGCTATTGAAGTAGGCGCAGAGTATTGCGGAGGAAGACAAATCTGAAAAAGCTATCCAATGTCGAGATCTACACTCCCCGGCGCTATTGTCGCGTATGCACTTCTACCAATGGTTCTCACTTTACACTCGCACTGCACGCATACCTAAAATGACACGCGCACGTGTACAAATCTCCATCTCTGTGCGTGTGTGTGTTCTGTTGAACAAATTGTTTTCGCCGTGCCCTGTTAACTGTTTGGCAATGCGAACTGATTTTCTTTTGTTGTTGATTCTTCTAAATTACACTGTACGATTGTGGAAGTACGCGTGTTCTGGTTGGAATTTTGTGAATCATTTGTGCGTGTTTACAGATTGGATGTTTTTCTTGTACCTTTGGTTAGGATTGGATTCTAGGGTTTCGTTACGTGTGATGTCTCTCTGTTCGCTTGCTCTAATTGCTTTCAAGTTTGTGTCTTTTCTGGATTGAAAGAATCTCATAATATACGTATGTTTGGTTTGTTTAGGCTTGTTTTATGATGCAAGATGCTCGGATGAATTTGTGAAATCAGATGCTTCTGAGAACTGTGTTTTTAACCTGGTCATGATTTAGGTCACAAACCGAATCCGGTGTCTTTTATGGTCTGTTGGTACCTGTAAATTGTAACGACTGACCTCTGTTTTGTTTTTACTGCGAGCCGTAGGCAAGTGTTGATACCTCTCATGAACTCAGGGCGGTGTGCGTTTTACATGGTTACTCTTTTACGTGGTTGAGGAGGTTCTGTTGAGGCATGCCAAAGTAAGTAACGGGATGCAGGGACCCAGCATTTGCAGCTGCAATTTTATTTTCTAACATGTGCTCTGGATAAGCAGGTACTTGTGTGAAGGTCCTCTTTTGCCAGTAATGGTGCATATTTTTGTTCTCATTGATATGATCCATGTTTTATCTCTCTTTCTGTTGGCGCTTTAAGTTTTTTTTTTTTTTGAAGGCAAGGCGCTATCAGTTTGTTACGATCATTATGTTACTAAGTGCAATAAAAGGCCTTTGTATTTTAATATTCAAAAGTTTGTTTTGTTTTATTTATGATATTGCTTGAAGTGAACATGGAGATGATGTCAAAAAGTAAAAGGTCTGAGCAGGATGCATTGGTGGTAGTGTTGAGATGAATGTGGGGAGAAGGAAGAGGGCCCCTGTCCTTGTATGAGTCATTACATTGTGACTTTCGCAACCTCTTCTACAGAAATCATACCATGCTTAGGCTTGGTGATGGGTCGAAATTAAAGGCGTGGGTTCCATTCTAGTATTGAATGGTAACTTAGACTTCTCCCAACACTACACCCTCATTCTTCCCACATATCTCAACATCCATCGTGTTTTCCTGCACTGATCAAACCTTCATACTGATCCTACCACTATTTTATTCAGTATCTCTCTTTCTCTTTGTATTGACTTGAACAGTTACACATGCACACCCATGCACGGGCACACGCTCACAACCAAGAGAAAGAGATTTAGAAATCTACATCATGGAAATTTATTTTCGTGCCTTCATTTACCTAGTTTGTTCCAACTGTCATATTTCCAAGGTATAAATAGTACTAATTTTCAGATATGTATTTGTCTTGGCTAGTGGATGTGGACATTCGAGATGTCGAGGGGCATCTGAGAATTGGCATGTTTGTGTTCTCTATTGTATAGTCTCAAATAAATCTGTGATGTGCCCGGTGGTTGAGAACCTTGGATCTAGAGCTCATTGTCCTTTAGCCTGTTCTTTATGTCTAAGCAGCTTGTTTCCCATGTTGTGCTGTTTTGCATTCTGTTTTAGTTTTTGCTCTCTTTGTGGGCCTTTACATATGATGCAGTGGTGCTTAACTTATTATGTTCATCAATCTTGAATTTTATTCCCAGACTTGATTATTGTTTTGTCACCAGACAGGGTTGCTAGGGAAAGCTACAGTCTTGTTTGACATTTTTTGTAAGTTTTTTCTTCGTTATTTAGTCATTCTCCTTGAGTTGCGAGTGGTTTAATGTCACTGTTAAGCAATCTTGCTTAATTTGCCAAAGTAAATTTTCTTCATGTTTCTTCTTGAATGTCAAGTATACAGGGATGCTCACCAATTTTTGGGTATGCAAATGGCAAACATTTTTCTTGACAAACTGCTGTATTTGGCAACCGTAACTTATTTAGCAGACCATTGGTGCACCTCTTGTTAAACAATGCTACTCCCTTTTATGGATTTATACTGCATTACCTCTTTGGCAAGTAATAACCGCCCACCATTTTATCACGTCATAGTTTGGTAATGAACGTTGTTTCGTGGAGCTAAACCAGATAAATTTTCATCTATGTTGACCATAGCTTTTGTGATGCCTGAGATATCCATTTAAAATTCATGCTCGAGGAAACTGAGCCACATTATAACCAGATTTTTTATTTACTTCCTCTATGTTGATGTAGAAATAGATTTGGAATGTTCGTGGAACTAATCAGCTTGGTATCTTTCTTTGTTCTAAATTTCTAATGCATCTGATTTTGATATTTGGTTTTCAGGAGCCGTGGCCATTGTGTGAGTCATTGGGCAAAGAGTTAGCACTCCCACATCCAGCAATTGTGAATCTCTGCTTACCACACTTCAGACGCTATTCGAAACAATTTCTTCTGACCGCAAAACAATAAAAAGAAGTTTCAGGGATTATGGTTGCTTTTATTTGGCTTGTTTAGGCCAATGATGCCTTGAGAGCTTTGACACATTTTTTTGGCAAATAATGTAGCATGAGAAGTGAGAACCAACCAACCTGACACTGTAGGAGACACCAATCATCATCTTACCTTATAAGAGTTACACAAAAGAATATTCCTTTAGTCCGAATTGAAAGTATGCACGGCCAACAGAAAATGTTGTGCAGCCCCACTCATTCTGGTTTTGGTTGGCGACAATGTCCTGAAAAATTCTTGTCACTAAAGTTGACTAAGGTTTTTTTTTGTGTGTGCACTTAGAGCTCTTTTGACTTTATGTGTCCGAATTTCTGAGATAACTGTTGGAACATGGAAGGAGAGGTGAAGTTTTGCAATTTAATTGCTGAAATTTTGCTGATTGATCTCTCTTAAGTAATTAAGTACACGTATCATGTAGTTTTCGTGTCTCCCATATACCAGGTAATTGCAGTCATTGGGGTGTGGTTTAGTCATTCGGGATCAAAGCCTATGTGACAACCAACAATGCCTCTCTCTGAGATTATGCCTACGGGAGTTGGAACTTACGAAGGAATTTTGTTATCTTCTGACTCTAAAAATTGGCTCCTTCACAGGCTTTGTTCATCGGCCCTTTGTCATCGGGTGAACCAATTTCCATAAGCTTCCGGTACTGGTGGGCGTCAGTTAGCCAGAATCATGCTATGAGAAGAGAACACAATTAAATGGAGTATGTTTGGTAACTATCAAGTAACCACAACCCCCTAAATAGTAAATTCCACATACAAATTGAGTGAAACAAAACACAATAACCACCACCAGAATGAACTTTGCGAAATCCGTTAATGTGGGGTTAGGAGCAGTTGAATGTTAGGGAAAATGATTAAACCAAGTGACCTAAAATTGTTAAAATCAGGCTATTTTGTTAAAAAAAAAAAAAAAGAGAAGTTGTTGAGTGTAAGGAGCCAAAAGAATGGGTGGTGCAAATCAAACTATCCATCAAACGGTCATTTTCAAGGAATATGGTGGTGGGTTATCTACCCACAAGGGACACAATGAACACCTTGAATCTCAATTCAAACATTCTAACTTGCACCATTAGACCACTCCTCGCAATCATCCCATTCTGTTTTACTAATAAATAAGTAATATTCTTAGATGAGCTGCTTTCATTTTCCCTTTTTTTTTTCTCTCTCTAAAATGTTATTTTTCTTTTTGGATATTTTTTGGGCTTTGGAAAATAGGGTATTTCTTGAATTTCACCGTAATTCCGTTTGAATTGCCTAGGTAGAAAATGCACAGTCCATTCAACATTTTTTCTCTTTGATAACTCGAGGTGTCTGAACATTTTACTTGCACCTAAACTATTCTCCGACCATTTTCTTTGTACACTAGCGGAGGCATATAGGGCCCCCGGGAATTTTAAAATTTTACTAATAATATATAGGGTTAATTTCACTAACCTCCCCTGAGGTTTGCATTAATGTCACTGACCTCCCCTCAGTTTTCTGATATTCCACTGCCCTCCCTTGTTTTACAAAATAAATGTCAGGTTCCCCCCTTGCCGTTAAAAACGCCTAACGGCGTTAACTTTGATGGCGCATTGACGTTAATGACCTTAAACTTAAACTTTACTTTATTCTTTCTTTTTTGAGTGCATATTACATAAAAATTTTGAAATAAGTGAAAAAATAACTTAATTATTTACTTTTTTCTTGGAACTTTTTTTTCTTTAACTCAAAACTCGTTTTTTTTTTTTTTAGTTCCCATAAGATATATTTCAACATTTTGATAATAACAATAAAATTATCAATAATCACCTAAGCCCACTGCTTGCATTTTTTTTTTTACTTTTTTTCGGTTCCTTTTTCTTTTTCAGATATAAAGCTAACTAGACTCTTTCTTCTTCTCTTCTTTTTTACATGATTTACTTAACTATGCTCTCTCTCTTTTTTCTTTTTCTTTTTTTATTAGAGTTAATAATAGTCTAAAATATTTGTGCACACTCCTAAAAGGGTGTGCACACTCCTAAAAGGGTGTGCACACCCTTGAGAAATATTTGTTTCTCCTAAAAGGGTGTGCATATTTGTTTCTCTTTTTTTTTCTTTTTACACCAATTCAAGGATCCCGTTGAGAAAAATAATAGTGTAATTTTTTTTCCCAAAAAAAGACTCATAAATACATTACTTTGATAGTTTTTTTTTGTGCAAAATGTTTGTTTCTCCTAAAAGGGTGTGCATATTTATTTTAGACCATTATAGCATGGTTAAGTAAATCATGTAAAAAAGAAGAGAAGAAAAGAGAGCCTAGTTAGCTTTATATCTGAAAAAAGAAAAAGGAACCGAAAAAAGTAAAAAAAAAAATGCAGGCAGTGGGCTTAGGTGATTATTGATAATTTTATTTTTATTATCAAAAAACCTAGTTTTGAGTTAAAGAAAAAAAAGTTCCAAGAAAAAAATAAATAATTAAGTTATTTTTTCACTCCTTTCAAAATTTTTATGTAATATGAACTCAAATAAGAAAGAATAAAGTAAAGTTTAAGTTTAAGGGCATTAACGTCAATGCGCCATCAAAGTTAACGCCGTTAGACGTTTTTATCGGCAAGGGGGGAATCTAACATTTATTTTGTAAAGCAAGGGAGGGCAGTGGAATATCAGAAAACTGAGGGGAGGTCAGTGACATTAATGCAAACCTCAGGGGAGGTTAGTAAAATTAACCCTAATATATATAGTATAATTGTTTTGATACTTAGTATAATAAATTTCTGAAAATTAAAATAGTTTTGATTTGATATAGTCAAAACTAAAATAATTATACGTTGTCATGTAAAGTTTTCTCAATTTCTTTCATAGACACATGCAATTGGTTATGCACGAGTGTTGTAATTGTCGATCAATAAACAAAATAATGTCATATACATTAATATACTACACGATGCGCTAAGTACTTTTTGGGTTGAAAATATTTTCTTTAAGCCGACCCCCCTCGGTTTAAAGTCCTAGCTCTGCTACTGTCTATGTATACATCAAATTAATTACTGCAATATTTTGATGGCGTATTCATCATTTATACTCCTAGTTGTGGAAGGATCAAAAGTGAAGCATGGAATCTTCAAACCAAAAAAGCAGCATGGTTCGGAATCTCAATATTCAAGTGAAAGAAACCTAACAGTGGAACCAGTAAGAAAGTCAATTGGTTCTCTGAGATGATGGGTTTGGCATATGTGGCCATATACCCATTCATTGGGGGTATTCCACTAACAAAAAATTATTTTTTTGAAAAATTAAGACAAGTCATTATCTCACAATACATTATATAAAAAATCGTGAAAGCCAGTTTATTCAAAAAACCACATTTCTGGAACGCCACCTATTCATTTAATCCTTAGCCAATGCCCATCTAATCCCGTGACTCTGATTCTTTACCACCATGTCCGATTAAGTATCAGTATAAAAACAACAATGTTTTATTCCTATTCAAAAATTGAAGGTTTTTTTTTTTTTTTTTGGGTGACTCAAGATTCCGACAAGGCTTATCCGGAATTAGCAGTACTCTAACGTGACATTTATAGCGTACAAATGCAAAAATTAAACAAATACTCTAATAAAGCATAACGCATGAAGTTATAAAGTAATGTGGTCTATCCATTGCAAGGTATATTCACAGTACTTGCAATTATTTTCCTAAGCCTAATGACTAAGAAAAATACTCCATTTGTCACAAATTTCTTGTCCATTTTTGGGCATGTCTGGGATTTTTAAACTGCTTATGTTTCTCAACTTATAATGTTTTCTTTGATTTTTACAACTTTTTTTTTATAGAAATAGTTAGAATCTACTACCAAATAAGATCCATATTGCATATATATAACATTATGCATGTAAAAATATAAATATTTTTTTTGAAATGTCATGAATAGTATAAGTGGACATCTAAAACAGAGGGAGTAAAGGATTTACCTCGTGGTTACGCTATTGCTCTATATAAAAACTAGAATTATAAGTAAATGAAAATATTAAGCACACCAATTAACCCAAAGATTTGGCTCAATGGACATGAGAAAAAAATGACTTGCTACTTAAAAGGTGACAAAGTCAACTCCTTAAATGCCAGGACATTCCAAATCTTAAGGCAATTAAAGATTTGTTTAGTCAAAATGGAGACAAACCAGATAATGAAAAATGGGAATTGTTATCATACACACTCATTAAAGGTGTGCATCATATAAACTTATTATATAGTCCATATTGTGACATCTTATTGACAATTGTAATATTTTTTAGTGTTTCGTAATAACTTTTTGGTAATGTGATTCGTAACATTTTCTATGATTCATAACATTTTGATGCTTCTCATAACTTCCATAAAAAAAATCGTAACTTTTATTAATCAATCCGTAACTTTACAGAGGTGTGCATTTAATACACACCAAATAGGGGTGCGTAAAATATATGATTTGGGAAATAAACCACTAGCCTTTCCGACTTGTACAGGCTACTTTCCCAATCAGGATGCAAATAATAAAAGGCTGGGGATTTTATAAAGTATGATTAAAGCTTGTGATTGAAAGATTGCCAAGCATGCTGTGTGGATCCCATCATCCCAATGACGAAAAATGTCAGGGAATATGAAAAAAATTTCCGAAATGGTCAGAGAAATTAATGGTCAAACTATACACGATTGTGAATCCGAACTATTAATTTCACTTTCTTATACCATTTCAAGGAAAAAAAATTCATGTTTGCTACTTCCCTCTCCCAATTGTTAAATTAACAAGTGGTCCCCCTCAATCTACTGACATGCAAATTCCTGCAGTAGAAACAGCCTCTGCATTTTCATACAAAGATTATATACAGTATTTGTGTATGAACATAAATAGAAACTTTATTTTATTTTTTATGTACAAAATATCGTCAAGATAATTACAGTATAGGGCAGAAAAACTGGCATAAAATGCCATATAAACTCTGACTGCTAAATCTCCACCCTTCCTTCCTTATCGCACTACCATCATCCTCTATATCTCTTGCTCTCCCCCTACAGCTTCGATTTAAAACCTCTCCAATGGTAAAGTACTTCTCTTCGTTATCCTCTCTCTGAACTCCCCCCCTCGTACTCTTTCAACAACCCACTTCTTTTTCTATACGTATACTTTGCATATAATATCTGGCTCTGGGTTCTACTCTGTTTTTGATGATGTCTCTGTTTTCGCTTATTTAATGCAGCATTAAAGACCCTTTTCTCTCAATTCTCCATTTCTCTGAAATCTTTTTCTCTGCTATCTGGTAATTCCTCCACTGAATCTCCCACTGAAATAGTAATACTCCTTTTCTGGTCATTTTTAATGTTTTCCATTGAAATCTAATGTTTATTTGATTCATTAAGTGAAGTTATGACCTCTTCTTTCATGGACCCGGGGCTCTGCCCTCTTTGAGGGACGGCAGGCCCTGCGAACCCATTCGAGCCGTCCACCTCCACAATCGATGGTTAAATTCGCAGATGGACAGCAGAGTCCCCCATTCCTCTTTTCATTGGGCATTCAATTTATAACTCTTAGTTTGCTTTTCTTGAACTGGACACTGTCTTTTATTTATTTAGTTTAACAAGGGAATGATATTTGGGATTAAATGAGGTAAAGTTTTGTTTTGTGAAAATGAATCTTATCATTTTTGTGGGTTTCTTGAAAAGGCATAATATATAGCTGAGAGAGCTTGGAGTTTTATCTGAGTTCATTGAACTGAAGCTGCACAATGGCACCTAAGAATGGACGTGGGAAGACGAAAGGGGATAAGAAGAAGAAAGAAGAAAAGGGTATTCATGACTTTTTGTGGACCAATTAATTAACTAATCTTTTTTCAATTATTTTCCTACATGAATTTACAGTGCCATGGTTTTGGACAATCTGTTAATTTCTTTTTCCTTTTTTCTCCATTGTGAATTTGCAGTTCTTCCAGTTGTTTTGGATGTAACTGTAAACCTCCCCGACGAAACTCATGTTGTTTTAAAGGTTGGCCACTTCTGAACTCAAACCTCATCTTATCTTCTTATCTTTTGAGCTTTTCTTAATTTTCATTTCTTTTCATAACTTCTTACATAAATTCATAATTCAAACATTGTCTAAAAATGTTTGAGGGTGTCCGTGAATTTCTCATAAGCATATTCATTATTCACTCATTTTTTATGGCTCAACTCTGTGGTTAGGTAAAAAATTCATCTTTTCGGGTTTAATATATTTCAGGTCTATAGTTTTATGAACTAGTTCAAATCTAGTGCAGTGGAGAATAATAAAAATAAATAGCGTTGGAAAACAATGATTTGGGAAGTTTATGTTCGAATAGAAGGGTCAAAGTTTTCCTCAAAATTTTCAATAAATAAAAATTAACTCGTGCAACGTGGTGCAACGTGTTTGACGTTTCTGGTAATTCACATAATCAAAACGGCATGAACATGCTATCCAGAAATTGAGTGGTCGCTGGCAATTGCGTACTGATATGTAGTTGGCCGTATTCCAGAGATATTGACAAACAAGTTTGGTGTATCTTTGGGACTAAGATTTTCTTTAGTACATCCAATTTTTTTACAATTTTTTAATCTCTCAGTTGAGAATTATCTTAATATATCCAATTTTTACAAATTTTTGAATTTATAAGATATTGAAGAAGTCGTTATTAACTGTGTGAGGTTACCCACAACGTTACCTGTTCATTTTGTACCCACTCTGTTGTTTCCTTTTTGTGTTTTTGTTATAATTTGTTGCTTCCACTTTTACTCACCAATCCCATACCATTATGTTAGAAGTGCTAAAAACGAATTTCGACCTTTTCTCCTCATATTCATTAGTAATTATTTTTAGCACTTTTGGAAAATTCGCCCCAAATGTGAGATAAAATTGTAATATCTTTGGCAGGGAATATCAACAGGACAGAATTATAGATATTTATCGACTATTATTCGTGAACACTACGACTTGTAGCATCACGAATTTTTCACTGTCCCATGAGGTAATTCTACCAATAATGTTAAACTCCATGCACTCGTTTTCAGTAAATTTATATCCTTTTTATTTTTATATCATTTTTATTTAGACAATTTTTTGCCCTATCGACAAAAAAACAGGTAAGAGGGCCGCGGTTAAAAGATACGGTGGACGTTGCCGCACTCAAGCCGTGCCTCCTCACTCTAGTAGAAGGTACCACTTCAGTCAATACGACATCGTTTTACTCATCCACGGCATAATCTTGTAATATCCCCGTTTTACCCTCGTTTTATTTTTACCGCTATTATCGGAACAGAGGACTACGACGAGGAGAGTGCCACGGCGCAAGTTAGAAGGGTGCTGGACATTGTAGCCTGCACGACGAGCTTCGGTTCGTCGGCGATCAAGGACTCCAAGGTCGAGTCCTGCAAGAATGCGCGGGGTGCCGCACAGGATACCAAGACCGGCAAGAAGTCGGGAAAATCTCCGGCGAACAAGCAGTCATCATCGTCATCGCCGCCTCAGTCGCCGTCGACACAAGCTTCGAAAGATGCGTCGGTGGAAGGAGAGGGAGAGATAAGCAATTCTTGCCCCAGGCTCGGTAGCTTCTACGAGTTCTTTTCTCTCTCTCATCTCACGCCTCCTCTCCAATGTAATCTCTCTCTCTCTCTCTCTCTCTCTCTCTCTCTCTCTCTCTCTCTCTCTCTCTCTCTCTCTCTGTATTTGTGAATTAACTGCGAGTTGTTAAGTTGAGCACAAATGAAGATGATGAATTTATATTTGATCCAGATTGTGGATGTGATCTAAAACGCGATAGTTGATTTCTAATGAAAAGTTGGCTTTGGCTATTTAGGTGACTTTTTTGTTGAAATAAAGAAAGAAAGTGAATTTGCGAGTTCTTGTGGTGTTAAATTAGCCAAAATGCTTGGTTTTTTAGCTATCTCAACAGTCAACACAACGTATTTACCTAGATACTATGTTCATGTATGTGTTTGAGGAAGTCAGTTTGTCATTTCGCGGGGTGGGATGGGGTTTAAGCCATCACTTTTCTTGAAAATAAAGAGATCATACTAAAGCAGGAAAGAACGGCTTCTAGCTCATGTTTCACAGTACGGGGGAAAGTCGTAATCGAAATGGGGCTTACTTATTGGGCATCTGATTTTTTGCAGTCATAAGGCGATCAACAAGAGAACACAATGATGAGATTTTGGTGGATGATCATCTTTTCTCGCTTGAAGTAAGAGCTTCCTGAACTGATTCATTTTCTACATACTACATGACCTTTCACTAGTGCCATTAAAACCTTTGTAAAATGCATTGTGGATGAGCAGGTAAAGCTCTGCAATGGAAAGCTGGTTTTTGTTGAAGCTTGCAGGAAAGGATTCTGTAGCATTGGGAAGCAGCGGATACTTTGCCACAGTCTTGTCGATTTGTTGCGACAGCTCAGTAGAGCTTTTGATAATGTTAGCTTTGCAGACTTGCTTATTTTGGGTTCATTTCTTTGTGTTGATTTTGCTTGATTGTTCTATGTATGTATTTCATGTGGGATTGTTTAATGTTTTCATGTTCTGTATGTGATGGATGCTTACTCAAAAGCATGGGTTAACATGTTTATCATCTTTTTACTCCTCCTGACCTTGCTGAAATCAAATGCTTTGAATTCGAATATTCCCAAGGTGTATATTTTATATAACTGATATTGCTTTTCACTGATAAGCGTGAAACGGAGTTAATCCTTGTTTGTCAGTATCATACTCAATAGTCGATACTGTCATATCCAGCTACCTTGTGCAGAAAACTTCTTCTGCGCCATTCTAAGAAACAGCCTTTGCTTGAAAATCTTAATTGGTCATGTCTCAGGATTGATAAGACTGTGAAGACATGTTTGGACAGTGTGCTGCTAGTTAGTCTTAATCCATAAATGGTATTATGTTAATAACTAATACTAATGTTGGTATTACTTGGGGAGATTTGCAGCTCTCTAAGAAGTCAAAATTGGTGACAGTTCTGGGATCTCGTGAAGATGACATTTTGGCTTCTTAGTGGCTTTAGCATTATTCAATGTGTAGTCTCTGAATGCAAATAATGTACTATCGGTCACGGAACACGATGCCTTGACATAACTTACTAGAGACAACATATTCATTTAGCCGACCCCAATTTATTGGGACTGAAGGTTCAATTGGTTTGATATTTACGTCCTGGATTTGAATTTAAGATATGAAATTGAACAACAGAAGAAATGCAATTTGGGTTTATTACCTATGACCAGAATAAAGAGATATTGTTCACCCTTTTTTTCCTTCCGGCCACATGCTTCTTCCTTTGGTTTGTCAAAAATCTTGTGGAAGGTTAACACAACTTACTTCTCATTCTCAGGCCTACGATGATCTCATGAAAGCATTCGCAGAACGAAACAAGGTAAATGACAGGGGCAGTGAATTTATTCTGATTTATGACCCTAGCTTATTACAAACTAGTTTTGCCAGACATTGTACATGATTGTGGTGCATAATTATATGGCCATTGTTCTGGCTACGTGGGTTGACAATATTTTAACCAATTCGTTGGATTCTTGCTGCAGTTTGGTAATCTTCCTTATGGCTTCAGAGCCAACACATGGCTCATCCCTCCTGTTGCTGCACAGTCACCATCAATATTCCCACCTCTCCCTGTGGAGGATGAAGCTTGGGGAGGAAATGGGGGTGGGCTGGGAAGAGATGGCAAAAGTGATTTATTGCCTTGGGCTAAAGAGTTTTGGTCTCTTTCATCCATGCCTTGCAAGACAGCAGAGGAAAGGCAGATCCGAGATAGAAAAGTTTTTCTTCTTCATAGCCTATTTGTAGATGTTGCCATTTTCAGAGCAATTTCAGCTGTGTGTCATGTAATGGGAAAGTCAGAACTAACCCATCTGTCCTTAAATGGTGAAATAATATATAAAGAGAGAGTAGGGGACTTAAGCATTAGTGTTATGAAAGATTCTACTAGCGCAAGTTGCAAAGTAGATACTAAGATAGATGGAATTCAAGCAATTGGATCAGATCGAAAGAATTTGGTTGAACGAAACCTATTGAAAGGAGTCACGGCGGATGAAAACACTGCTGCCCAGGTACTGTTGCATATGAAAGCTTAGAGTTTATACAGAAAAACGGGGATAGTCTTCTTTTCATAGTAAGTTCATTTCTGTTAATATGTTTGAAGAACATTGAACATTTGCACGCAGGACATTGCTACTCTAGGTGTTGTTAATGTGAGATACGGTGGTTACATTGCGGTAGTTAAAGTTGAGGGGAGAGGGGATATTCAAATGGCTCTTCCACTGGATAGCTCCGAACTTCTCGATCAGCCTGAAGGCGGTGCTAATGCCCTCAATATTAACAGGTTTTCACTGATCTCTATTACTTTGCTGGTTCGTGTTACGTTGTTTTGGACAATGCTATAACAAAGTATAATCCCTTAACGCTGCATGTTCTGGTAGCATTTTCGTATATCTATGAAGGGGTAATTGTGGTTTGATGTGAACCTGTAAATGCACTTATTATTTTGAAAAACTTTCATTATCTGTTTTTCGATGGAACGAATAAACACTTGAGAGTTGGGCAGTGTCCTGATTTTGGCTTGCAATATGCCGTATGAGATGACTAATTCGTGGTTGGGGTGTTTTAAGCTTCGTCTCTTCAAATTTCAACATGGATTTGCACTGAAACGGGAATTTAAATCTTCGTCTTCCAATGGAAAATGTTCATTTGGCGGGGATGCTTAGATATGCATGAACTTTGTGGTTGTTATCTCAATTTGTCACCCCATACCTCCAGTTACCAAAATTTCAGTATGCATTTTCTAGGGCAAGAACATACTCGTTCATACTTGGTGTTTTTTTAATCTCTCTCTTGACTAATTATAATTGTCCTTCCTTTTTTACTACAACCTTTTGTTCACAGTTTAAGGTTGCTTCTTCACAAGAAAGAAGATTCAGAACACATTAAAGCAGTACCATGCTGTAAAACTTTGGAGCGCGAAGAGCTTAATTCTTCCCGAGCTTTTGTGGAAACACTATTGGAGAAGAGTCTAGCTAAGCTTCAGGAAGAGGAGTTAGAAGGGGACATTTTTGTGAGGTGGGAACTTGGAGCCTGCTGGATACAACATTTGCAAGATCAAAAAAACACTGAAAAAGATAAGAAGACATCAAGTGAGAAGCCCAAAAAAGAGATGAAGGTTGAGGGACTTGGAACACCTCTTAAATCCCTTAACAGCAAGAAGAATTTGGATGGCAGTAATATGAAACTACAATTGGAGAACTCAAAGTCAGCTGCAATTGTCAATGGGGAAGCAGAAAATACTGTATCGCTTTCTCTACAAGCTCAGCTAGAGACAACTGCCAATGAAAATGAACTTGTTCTAAAGAGTTTGTTGTCTGATGCTGCTTTTACTCGTTTGAAAGAGTCAGAAACTGGTCTTCACCGCAAGGTAGTGTTTTTAACGTGATTATGTTCAGGACTCTCTCTCTCTCTCTCTCTCTCTCTCTCTCTCTCTCTCTCTCTCTCTCTCATGCCTTCGATGTATTGTGTGCTGACCTAGTTCTCGTTATTGATAGTCGGTGCAAGAGCTGATTGACTTGTCTCAGAGATATTACAATGATGTTGCTCTTCCAAAACTGGTAACAAAAGAAAAACTCTTTTTATCAAACTTTGGTCCATCTTACATGGCTATTTCAACGATTTGATGCAACTTCTAGCAATTGATTGTGTGTCACAGGTTGCAGATTTTGGTTCCTTGGAACTCTCACCAGTTGATGGTCGAACTCTGACTGATTTCATGCATACCAGAGGACTTCGGATGCGCTCTCTAGGACAAGTGGTAAATGCCTTCTGGCTATGCAGGCTTTTGATTCCTTGATTTCTTGTTACCAAACCAAACCAAAACATACCAAACAAGCCTTAAGTCCCAATCATTAGGGTAAGCTGCACGAATTTGTTTTCTTCATTGAGCTCTGTCAAGGGCATTGTGTTCCGTAATATCCACCAAATTTAAATCCTTTGGAAATACCTCCTCTCTAAAGTCAAGTTTAGTCTACCCTCCCCTTAGTGCTACCTCTACCGAAACGATATCACTCCTAAGTCCTAACTACCGCATCTACCTTGCTAAACCACCTTAATCTACTTTCTCTCTTCTTATCTTCTATTAGTGCTACACTGCTACCCTACCCTTCCATAAAGGTTTTTGTTTCTAATTCTATCTCGTAAAGTCTTACCACACATTCATCTCAACATTCTCATTTAGCGAAGGCTTCCTTGAATTTCGCGTCAAGTATGGCAATTGTGCAAGGGAAAAGACACCACAAATGCGCACATATATAAGTAACAAACAAACAAACAGACAATAACATTACCCACGAAGTCCCAAATGCATCCAGGTATGGGCAGGGGAGGAATGGAGACACATCTAACCATTGGCAATATATGAACATAGTGGCTGCTCTTAGAAAGTTTTAGCACTGAAGTAGCAGCCTCTCTATTCCTCCAACAATCGATAAACTCAAGGGATGTTATGCTGATGCAAAAGAGGGGGAAAAAGCAGTCACCTAGACATCATACCTATTCCAACGACTCCATAAATCTGGATTTTGGTTTTAGCACTGATCAACTCCACCCAAGAATCTACTATGATGGAAAACGATAAAAATAGGATTGCCTAAGCCATTACAAGTTTTCTGATTAGGTTCTTCGAAATAGACCGCGTCTAAGAAGAGCAGACACGTGACCTACTGTAGCCCCTCTGGTTCCCTTAGAGCACTATGTAACTTAGAATTGTATCCAAATTTCACATGGTTCGTTTGGAGAATAATACGCCTTAGTTCTAAGCTGAATAAATGAGAACTAGTGGACTACATGTTTGACATTCCCCATTGAGTGATCATTGCTATTTCCTTTTTCTTGACCAGGTTAAGCTTTCAGAAAAGTTATCGCATGTGCAATCACTCTGTATCCATGAGATGATAGTACGAGCTTTTAAGCACGTTCTGCAGGCTGTGATTGCTGCTGTTATTGGTACTGAGGAAAAGGCTCTGTCAATTGCAGCTGCCTTAAATCTGATGCTTGGAGTCCCTGAAAATGGGCAATCAAATCAATCCTGTAATGTCCATTCTCTAGTCTGGAAATGGCTGGAAGTATTTGTAAAGAATAGATATGAATGGGATCTCAGCAGCTTAAACTACAAAGATGTGAGGAAATTTGCAATTCTCCGTGGGTTGTGCCACAAGGTACATGGCATTGATCATTGAGTTCCCAAAGTTTGTCATTAGCTGCATTGTAAAAGGAATTTTTCAGGATCCTTATCTGTGAAATAAAATCCAATCTCTTAAAGAGTACTAAAAGCCATGACTAGTGCCTAGTCTAAAAAATACGTTTAGGATAATTTGAAGTTGGACTGTTGGAGCCTGCCATTCTAACAGTTTAGAGATTGGCATCTGAAGTAACTAAATTCTGAGAGGAGATTTTCGTTGGAGAAAAAACTGCAAATGTGTGCATTGAGATGTTGTCTTTCTTGATTCAGTAATTTTTTATGTCCATGTTAGAGTAGCGGGAATTATAACATGTGTCCAATGAAAGAAATACAAAAGAAGTATCATGTGTTTAAGTAGCATAGAAACAATGACAAACTTTATTTCTGTTCCAGGTGGGTATTGAGCTGGTTCCAAGAGACTATGACATGAATTCCCAAGAGCCTTTCCGGAAAGTAGACATTGTCAGCCTTGTACCTGTGCATAAGGTGATGCACTGTTTTACTTGGTTAACCAAGGACATATTTAATTCTGTTTTGGCATGTATGAATTGGACAGGAATGAAACCCAACAACCCTTATGTCCAAATCGATTACTGTTGGATGCATGTTTTCTCCATATCTGTTTCAGTTGAATTTAGTACGTTCATCTCGCTTTTTAGGTCTTCCCCCCTCCCAAGCATTTCCAGTAACAGTGATGCTGTCACTTTTTCTTCTCGTTGCATCTACCAGTCTTCGTACCACTTGGTTGAACCACATTAGGATCTTGCTTCTCAACTTATCTTCATTGGTGGAAGTCCTGCTTTTCCTGAATGGTTCATGCCGAATAAGATTGATTTCCTGGTTTTAGAACTTAAGCCGCACAAATCAAATCCAAACATTGTTATTTTAGCCATGCTGATGTGATTTATGTGCTGTTTCTTAATGGCCCGAGTTTGGTTTCATAGAGCATTGCTTCCTTATGTTGGTTATATTTTTAGTCCAAATTGTTGGTGTCCATCAGCCGCATAATATGCCAGAAGAGCACCCATCTTCTTCAGCCAACCTACTTTGGTTATGGATTGTCCACTGCAGTAAAATCTTGAATTCTCTGTTTCTTTGCAGCAAGCAGCTTGCTCATCTGCAGATGGAAGGCAGCTCTTGGAATCATCAAAAACAGCATTGGATAAAGGAAAACTAGAAGATGCAGTCAGTTATGGGGCAAAGGTACTTGATAACAAAAAATCTTGTGATCTACTCCGTTTCAGTATCACATAGTAGGCGGTTACTTCAACAAATCTGTTCCTTTGATTTGTCCACTGTGAGTCATGTAGTATGGTTTATTTCTCTGATGTTTCCAGGCTCTTGCAAAGCTCGTAGCAGTTTGTGGTCCCTACCATCGAATGACAGCTGGAGCTTATAGCCTTCTTGCTGTAGTTCTGTACCACACGGGAGACTTCAATCAGGTTTATCATCTATTCTTGTTTTCGGTTTTTCTGGGGATGTCCAAGACAGAAAGAAGTATCTGATGTAGAACCGGTAGCAAACCCTTGGTACCCTGTGCCTAAGGGTGAAACAAATCCTTTGGTATCCCTGTACCTAACTGTGAATTGGCATCCATGTGCCAACCTATAAAGCACAGATGCTTTGTCAAAGCCGGCACTCTGGACACGTATCCGACACTCAAATTCAAACGTCTTATTTTTTTCCAATATTTTTGGTTTGGACACTCCTAGGACACTCTAAATATGATTCGGCCACTCTCGGGACACTTGCAATACATAACAGGGGTGTTGAACAAAATAGTAGACACTTGTTAAAACTTGGAAAAGTGTCTTTTTTGTGGGTGACATGTGATGTTTATTAATTATAGGGACAAGTAGATGGTGAAACTCTTTTTGTTGGAATACTTTCGTGAATGATGTAATGATAGATAAGATAGTAGGTATATATGGTGTTACATATTTATAATTAGAGCCGTTTTTATTCATACAACTTAATAAATAAATATTTTTTAAAACCTATCCCCAGCGTATGTCGGAGTGTCGGAGTGTCCGGTGTCGTGTCGCGTGTCCATGTCGGTTTTACATAGGTGCCAACTCAAGAAACAATACTTTTATTCATTCAATCAATGGTCCAAACAATGAGAGTTCTTATAAATAGGTTATTAATAGGCTCCCACAAAGTTATTACAACTATGTAAGATAAAGATAACCTAACGATACTGATTTTGTAGAATGAATCCTAGCAAGGTAAAATTATGAGTAACAATCATCTAGATAAATACTAAATAGACAAATCTAATAAGATATCTAGTTGGACCCACTTATGTCAGTCATCCAACCACAAGGACACTGGTTGAGCTATCTCCAGCGCCGGCGCTGGTTGACTTGCGAGAATTGGGCTAAGGCTCTGGTCTGCTGTAGTATCCACAAACTGTATCGAATACTCTTGAACCACTTTCAATAGTTACAGCTATTTGTTGCATTTCAACATTGCTTGAGCATCTTTTGTAGAAGGAAAAAGTGCAATGCAAATGCAACACACCATAAAAGAAGATTAAAACGATAAGAGGGGAATCAGACAGCTAGAAAAAGCTAAAAATTAGCTTAAACACCTACATGGCTACATCTCAGTCCCAACAGAGAGGGCGAGGGCATTTTATTATCCGCAGATGATCAGCCACAAGTTGTTGTAAAGCTGGAACAATCATTTCCCTTTGTAAGATGCTATGGTCTCGATAAGAAAATCCTTGCCTTTTATTTCAATCTAGCACTAGTATTCTGTTTTGCTAAATGAAGATAAAATGACCAATCTGCCTTCGAAGTCAACTCAAGTAAAAATCACAAACATGGAAACACCACTTGATGTCTTAAGATAGAAGTGTGATGACCACTTACCTTAACTAGAACTGAAATGACTGACCTCAAACTAATTATCTAAAATGAATATTCAAATAAAAAAGAAAAAAAGGGCTCCAAAGAACTAAAAAATGCACAAAGTGACCACAAGCTGATTTGAGTAGGGTCTATTCTAATATTGTTATTCCTTGACTTTTAATACTGCATGATTTGCATAGTAACTTGTGTTATAAACCTCGTTCCTAAGAAATACATGCTGGTTTGGCTTCTAGACTTCTAATTCTTGCCCAGTCATCCAAACTTCAAGTACTTGTACTGTTTGATTTTTTAATTTCATGTCATTAGAATTTTTACAGTGAGATATAGATTCATACATCCCCATTTGCAGGCCACAATTTATCAGCAAAAAGCATTGGATATTAATGAGAGGGAATTAGGACTTGATCATCCGGACACGATGAAGAGTTATGGTGATCTTGCTGTGTTCTATTACAGACTTCAGCATACAGAGCTAGCTCTTAAGTAAGTTTTATTTATGATGTAGCATTGTGTTCTATACTTATAGTGAAGGCTGCATGTAGAATTCATGGTACTTTTTTGCGGCTCTGGAGTATTGTGTTCCATATTTGTAGTTTTCATGGTAAGGGTATGAAGAATTAGTTGGTTACTCTTTATATTGTTAATTCTGTGACAGTAAATCCGGCGCTCATTTATTTTCGTTTACATGCAATGAATGACCATTGTATCTGTAATCAAGATTATGTTTTCCATTCTTCTAATCAATAGAAATTTCTAATGGCGTGTTTAGATATGTGAAGCGTGCTCTCTATTTGTTACATCTCACTTGTGGACCATCACATCCAAATACTGCTGCAACATACATCAACGTGGCTATGATGGAGGAAGGCCTGGGAAATGTGCATATTGCTCTCAGATATCTTCACAAAGCTCTGAAGTGTAACCAAAGGTTACTTGGCCCAGATCACATTCAGGTCCTTATTCATGGCTGGATTCCATCGTGTGTGATATGCTTAATTAGCTATGAGTTGATCATGGAAGAAGACTTAGGGTTGTTATCATTCAATTTGATCCAGAAATCTTCTTTATTTAGCTGCGGATATAGATAAATACTATAGGACTATTGAAAATGCACACAACTGTTCCTTTATGGCACGTGCTGGTCCCCAATCAAAATAACACATGCATACAGATGCGCAAATATCCTAGTACATTATTTGACAGAACTATTTGCGTGTCAGTTTTCCCTTTCTGCGGCCATATAGTTGAATTTGCATCTGTTGACGTAGTTACTTCTTTCGTAGTTCTGGACTGCTCATTGAAGCTTTCTTGCATATTAACATTTTTATGGTAGATCACTACGGTACCTCAAGATTAATGAACTCCTGCTTGAGATTATTTGAACATGGGTTGACAATTTGGGTGAGGTCAATTGTGCAGAGAAACAGGATAATTCTTGGTAGGTTTTGTAGTTAACGAAAAGGAAATAGAGAAATGAAACCAAAAAAAATGATTTTCTTTTTTGGGTGAAAGCCCGGGTGCCTAACAACTTTTGGCTGGGGGGCTCTGGTTACCAGACAGAAGGCTGGATGTGCAATCTTAGCAGTTGACAATCAATTTGTTTACAGGCATAATGTCTGGGACTGGATAGTGCATATTCCGTATTATGATTGTTTCTGCTTAATATTGCAAAGTTGAGCACTGGTGAGTGGTGATGCTTGTTCACTAGCACTGTTAAGTATCATTGAGGGTTGAAATAGATTCTCAGTTTCTGGTATGTCGTCAAGACCTAATCAAGACCTAATTCTTTTCTACTATATTTATTCAGACAGCCGCAAGTTACCATGCCATAGCAATAGCACTCTCATTGATGGAAGCCTACCCGTTGAGTGTTCAGCACGAACAGACAACCTTGCAAATTCTCAGAGCTAAGTTGGGCCCAGATGACCTACGTACGCAGGTATTCCTTTTCCATTGATGCAATGGACTGAATTAGTGATTAACCATTGTGCATTTTTGTTTCCCTTTGCGATCCTTAGTTGCATGCGGATAAACTCATAAATCATAACGTGATGTTCCCAGTTATCCCACCCCATGAATGTTCTCCGGTGTATTGATAGAATGTAAACAAAGTATTTAGACTTAGTTCGTTAGCATTCTTCAATGTTTGGCTTTGGTTATGTCACCTATTTGTCTTGAATCAAAGATTTTGTCTACCAAATAATTGGCAAGGCTGGTAATGGATTTTATGTTTTTTTTTTTTTGTCTTTTTGTTTTGTTTCCCAACTCTGGATGAATTTTGTTTGGATGAATTTTGTTTCAAATTTCTGCTATTCATTTTTTTTTTTCTGTCCACAAATGGTTGTGAACTTTCTATCTGAATTTCAGGATGCTGCTGCTTGGCTTGAGTACTTTGAGTCCAAGGCTTTTGAGCAGCAAGAAGCTGCAAGGAATGGGACTCGAAAGCCTGATGCATCCATAGCCAGCAAAGGCCACTTAAGGTATACCAGTTTTTGCTGGCCATATGAACCTTCATCCAGTTGTTGGTTACCGGCACTTAGCTAACGATTTAAACCTTCATCAGCTGTTGATTCCCATCCCCTGTGTTATTTCTCTCCATTAGAGTTTGTTTGAGCTGGGATCATATTCCTACCAATTGCAGATTTACGAAGTATTGTAGTAGTAAAACATCAGTTAATAGTGACATTAGAAAGTAAATTGGTTCTAGAGTATTGTATGGAATCACAAAAAGCGCCATAGTAAAATGTTGTTGGCGTTGAGAGGATTAATATTCAGTGGGTGTGTCACAAAAAATGTGGACTGTAATCTTCCTGCCTATAGGACTAATCAATATTTACGATGATTGATTTAGTTTACTTACATTCTCTTTTCAGTGCTCTTGACCTTCTTTCATGTGGCAGTGTCTCAGATTTGCTCGACTATATTAATCCAAGTCATGATGTCAAAGGCAAAGATGCTGTGGCTATAAAGAGGAAAGCCTACTTAGTGAAGGTATGCTCATTAATCTCCGTTCTTCAATTAGGTTGATATGTCATCTCTTTCGAGTGAATACAAACCTATTCGCCTAGAGAGATACAAGTTTTAAAGCTTTAGTGTATTCACTTTTGTTTCTTGATGTACGCTTTATGAAGCTGAAGTTCCATGTTTTCTCTATATATGTGAAGCTAATCAACTTGTGATTTGAACCTGAAGGAGAAATCTTACCAAAACTTCAACCTTGCAAGTTCTGAGGGACCTCTACAAGATGCCCCAAAAGATGCAGAAGCTGATGGGAAAATAATTCCCGAACCTGAACCTGAAGCTGATGCAAAGGCGAATGACAAAACCATCTCTCCACCAGTTCAGTCCACCGATCCTGTGAATGAAGAAACTAATGACAAACTACTGGTTCAGGTCAAACAGCCTGTTGAGGAGGAAACTACCGCAGAAAATCCAATAGTTGCTGTTGATACTTCGTCTGAACCACAGGGTGAAGGAGAAGATGGATGGCAGTCAGTTCAAAGACCAAGATCAGCTGGCTCATATGGGCGGCGGTTAAGACAGCGAAGGGCAACTGTCACCAAGATGTATGGTTATCAGAAAAAAGATATAGGTCCTGAATCGGATATTGCTAGACCAAAGAGTATATATCAGAATGCTAGGTATTACCTGCTAAAGAAACGAACAGTGTCCCCAGGAAGTTATGCCGAGTACCACACAACAAAGGGCCCCTCCCCACCTACTAAATTTGGGAGAAGAATAGTCAAAGCAGTGACATACAGGGTTAAGTCTGTATCTTCATCTACGAAAGATGCTGCTGCTCCAGAGGTCTCCATAAAGGAAGGGGAGGTATTAAGATCACCTTTGGAATCCCATCCAATTTCTTCACCCAAGGAAATTGGACATATATTGCAGAGAAGTTCAATAGTTAGTCTTGGAAAATCTCCATCGTACAAGGAAGTAGCGCTGGCCCCACCAGGGACTATTCCTATGTTGCAGGTTAGGGAGTCCCAGAATGATATTCCTGACAACAAAGAGCTCGGTGTTGAAAAACATGGATCAGAAATGGATGCATTAAAAGAAAACCCTGAAGTGGTAGCAGAGACTAAAAGAATAACGGAAGAGAAAATTGAAAATTCTGTGATAAATCCTATAGATAAATCGAGCAATGGTGTCAAAGTTGCTAACGAGAATGGGGAAACCGTCGGCGCAATAACAGGTGCTGACAAAATAATAGGAGGGAAATTGGAGAATCATGAGTTAAATTCCACAGATGACTTGAGTGATCAAATTGAAGTTGTTGAAAAGAAGGAAGAAACTAAGTCAAACAACGTGATGTTGGATCAAGATCCTGAGACTGTGTCTGGAAATGTGGCTGTGATTAATTCTTGCTGTGTGGACGTTGATCGAGTGGAAGTTGTTGACATGAAGGAAGAAACTAAGTCAAACAACGTGACATTGCATGAAGATTCTGAGAATGCATCCACAAGTGTGGAAGTGATTTATTCAAGCCATGTGGAGGTCGATCAAGTGGTTCAGAAGCGCATTCAAACTGATGAAGTGCCGAATTCAGTTGATGCTCCCCGAGTTGAGCTCTGTGACAATGATGCATCTAGTGCAACTTCTAAATCTGACAAAATGTTGGATTCCGCTTTGCAAGGAGTTGAGGATCTAAAAGAAAGATCCTCAGTTTCTTTTTCAGGTGACGCTCTGGAATCCCCCAACAAGAAGTTGTCTGCATCTGCTGCTCCATTCAACCCAACACAGGGAGCTGCACGCGCAGCACCAATGGCGATGAACATTACTCTTCCTTCTGGTCCTGGAACTGTGGGCCCATGGCCGTTGAACATGACTTTTCACCAAGGGTCTCCTACTGTCTTACCGGGTGTTAATCCAATGTGCTCCTCCCCTCACCACCCATACCCATCACCTCCACCTACTCCAAACATCATACACTCAGTGCCATTTTTGTACCCTACATCATATACTCAAGCCCAGGCAGTGACAACCACTACGTTTCCTATGAGTGGTGGCGGTTCATTTCATCCTAGTCATTTTGCATGGCAACGGAACATGAACCCTCACGAATACATGCCTGGCCCCGTTTGGCCTGGGTTCCATCGAGTGGAGTTCTCTGTATCACCAACTGTTGTTGAGCCATTTGCTGATCCCATTTTGGAGCCAAAGGAACACATTGATACTTCTGAGAACTTGACTCTGGCTCCAAACTTACCAGTGGACATTACTGATGGTGCTGAAATTAAAGCAGAATTGGATCTTCCGGCATCAGAGGTAGTGGAGAACATAAATGATGTCGCTAGGATTGAATCAACAAACGAGAAGGGAGATAATGACTCGAATCCATGCTTGGTGAGTTTTGGGAATCCAACGGATCATGTGAGCTCTCTCGGCGGAAATTCTGGAAGCAGTTGTAATACTCAGGTGGCAAGACCACCTTGGCAAGTTGACAGCGAGAAAACCATCAACATTTTGGTCAGGGGGAAAAGAAACCGAAAGCAGACTCTGCGAATGCCAATAAGTTTGCTCAAGAGACCGTATAGTTCGCAGCCTTTTAAAGTTGTACATAGCAGAGTGGTCCGAGAGAGCGAAGCTTTCAAGTCTACCAGTTTTCCTCCAAATGAAAATGGTACAGCTACTGCCATTACTGGTTAAGAATAGTGGAATGACAGAGAAAGTGAAGAATTTGTCCCTTTATCACTTATGAACAACTTAGTGCACGTTGGAGTTTCCTGGTTCCATTATCCAAAGTTCCTCGATCAGTCACGTCACTTCATCAACTATTGCAGGTTAGTCCTCTACAAGCTAAACCTTTCTTTTATGTTTCTTTAATTGTAAGGAACCAGTGAAGATGTAATGTTTTGTCCGAGAAATCAATTTCCGTCATCATGTGTTACAGTTCTCTGTTGTTTGAGCTTTTTGAGGATAAGAAGCTGAGGAGGAGGAAAAATGTCCATCTTCAATTTTAGTTACGAGATCAGAATAATAACACGAGAAAGGAATGATAACACATCTTTGATTTTAGAATACTACAGTTTCCTAAGCTCTGTACTGACACTTCCCTAGCTAAGCAGCTGCAAAACATTCACGTGTTTCTTTGTATTTAACAATGGTTGAATTTTGGGCCCTTCTTTGAACATGAGGTCCTATCTTGTTATTTCAGCTTTGAACCTCTCTTCGTAGATATTCCAATAGAAAGATATGAAAATGCATAATTAGGTGGCGTTTTCTAATTTCTTATGTACCTCTACAGTGGCTCTATTTTTGCATAATTAGGTGGCGTTTTCTAATTTCTTATGTACCTCTACAGTGGCTCTATTTTCGCATAATTAGGTGGCGTTTTCTAATTTCTTATGTACCTCTACAGTGGCTCTATTTTCTTACTTTGCTTGTTTCTCTCTTGTATCTCTCACCCTCCCTTGTCTGTTTCTGTCTCCGATCTCCACATGGAATAAAGACTTGGGCATCGAGTATCCTGCAAGTATGCGCCATATTCTAGATAAAGTTTATAGAAAGGCAGGTGTTAGTATGTTTCATTTTTAGCAATCAAAGGATTCCATAGAAGGAGGGAAAAGGTAAAAAAAAAAAATCAGTTTTGAGTATGAAGTAGAACTTATTGTTTAGTTGTTTTGAGTTGCATTTTGGGATGTAGATACCAAATTTTGATCCAAACAAATGACCTGAAACAAGCTGATTCAGTGTTTCCTCGCACTTAAAATCACTATCTAGATCCTTTTCTATTGCATCGCGCAAGATGGAATCATCGAATCCGCTACTTAATATTTAGCGTTTCATGCGACAGATGGCTGATCCATGGTTTTCTTTCTGTGCAGGTTTACAGCAGCAATTTGGTTTTTGGAATTCAAAAGGCATCTTTTTAGTCCATGACTCTGATTCATATTGTAGTTAGGAAGTTTTGACATTCTGTTCATGAAGAAAAAAATATGATAACAATGAGTTTTCTTTTATTTCCGATGATCAACTTGATTTAACTGTATACAACGGGTCGCTTTTTTCCTTCAACTGAATGCTGGGGGTTTATTTAATCCACCAGCAAGTTCACTCTCTGTTACATTATTGGTTATCATTAGAAGTATTTTGGCAAAATCCTTGCATTCATTTTTATGTATACCTTCATATTGCTATTCTGTTTTTGATATAAGGGAGACTTGGACATAAATCCAATAATTGATAGTGTGCTGTGTGAAACTCCTTAACTGATCGTGGAGGAGAGTTATCTGGTGACTCCGATGACAAGTTTTGCTTTTGAATGGCGTCGTCAATAATTGACCTTTAAAAAGAGCTGTTATGCTCCTCAGACGACATTAGAAGGAAGATATAGCAACACCATTATATTTGTTATGTTGAACTAAAAAAAAGTCGGGCCGTTTTAAACCCTTGCAACGACATAATGTTATGATAAGTTTTGGATTTCCACTGCAAGGTTTTTTGTGCAAGTGTTGCAAAACGTTGATCATCTCCACTGAAGATTAATGTGCAGAGCATATCCACTGCCGTAAATATGCGTAAAGAAACACATTCTTCATTACTGAAGCAAGTACTAGGTAATCACTACAATTTGACAAGAACAGGGCTTAAGAAAGAATCGCGTTCTTAACCAACGAAATAAACATCCCAACAAAAAAACCTTCAGTACCATGTGTAGCAGTAACCTTTTTTAATATGAAACAAAGATCTCTCTATCAACTTGCCCATGAAGAGAGAGACAACGTGTGAGACCGAAATCCAGATGAGGCAATAGAAAGATTTTGCACATGGATATAGGCTATAGACAGATTTTGCACATGGATGTAAACTTCACAACTGATCCTTTTCATTTGTGTTCACAGTTTTCAAACTTAACAATTTTGGAAGAAGAACATTGAAAAAATTCAACAAACAGTCCATAGATAAATCAAATGATTCTAAAAATATGTTCCTCGCCACTCTTCTCATCAACCTTGATAACCCATTTGCTTTTACCACCACCTCTCTTCCCTGAACCACCTCTTGCTCTAGAAGAATAACTTCCTTTACTCTGATTTCTCTTTCCCAGCGGCTCATTGCTCTTCCCAATCAACGTAACCTCCATTCCTTTCCCGATCGGATGCTTCATCGACCGCACTTTCCCTTTATTTTCCATTCCTTTCACATGCCCTTCCAGCCCTTTTCTCCCCTCCACCAAATTATCTGCCACTACAACTGATCTCGTAGGATTCACATCCAACAACTCAAGAAAATTCGTGTAATTGTCGGTTTTGCAATCGACGAGGGAAAAATCTATGTTTTCGTAATTTGGCAAGACATCAACAGGGTCGCCTGTTTTGAATTCCACCATGTCGTTTAGGCCTGAATCATCGATTACTTTCTGTGATTCATCCAGTCTTGGCTCAGGAAGAATGCACACAAACTTGCCCCCAGTTTGTCTAGCTGCTGCTGCTAATGCTATTGTTGAGGAGGATGCCTCAGGTGTGACTTCAACAATGAGCTTTGCATTCATGCCTGCTGCTAATGCTGAGATGAATTCCTTGCTCTCAGGCTCCGTCGTTGAACATGAACAGCTATGGTCTTGTTGATTGCACTGCAAGGACAAAATGGGAAGTAGAATTGGCCCATATCCATCCATTATATATGCATAGTATGTTCGACAACACAATCAGTTGACAACACAAGCGAGTATTTTTTTAAGGCATGGGATACTGTTGCTTGTCTCGCGAGATACTCACGACGAAATTAGGCTGGGAGTGCATTTAGAAAGATCAAGTAGCTGCACTAAGTCTATTGGACCACATGATAAATTTTTGAAAAAGTAGAAAGGCCTACAGCAACTAGTTAAAGCCAGAATACAATAGTAGAACATTTATTCAAGAATTAGTAGCCAGCGGTTATGTGTAAAGATAATGGATTCCTATTAC
This sequence comes from Vaccinium darrowii, assembly GCA_020921065.1. Taxonomy (NCBI): domain Eukaryota; kingdom Viridiplantae; phylum Streptophyta; class Magnoliopsida; order Ericales; family Ericaceae; genus Vaccinium; species Vaccinium darrowii. Next base: position 827,042 of record CM037162.1, on the reverse strand, counting down.
AAACTGAACCGCTTCTTTTACTTATTTATGTCGTGTTTTGATCATCGAGTGCAGTGCAATTTATCAAGAGAGAACAATGGTAGGGAAAGCCAAAGAATTTCTGTAAATCTCTACACAATCCTTGATCCAAAAGTGAAAAACTCGTTCTTTCAGAAGAGCAAAATTGTTACCAGAGAAGGGGGAAAAAATGTTCTTTCAGGATAGGAAACACCATAGCTGGCACATTGCAATCACAGCACCTCAAAAAATCACGACTATTCTACATTCACAGCTTTGCTTTATACATGCTTATGTACCATATCATTATCAATGCAAGTACAACGAACATTGTCCTACTAATGGAGAGACAAAGTTATGCTTCATGAATTCTTCTACTTTTTACCCTGACAAACCACAGGAAAACATCTTAAGGACCACCAATCCCAATCAATCAATCATAACATGATGGAGGCTACAACTTTTATCGAAGATGGAGACCGCCTGGTGTGGTTCCTAAGGCTAGAGATGTGGCGAGAGTAGTTCTATCCTCTCTTTTTTTGTTTCCTTTCCTCCATGTGTGAAAGTATCTATTGTGTTTGTGTTGTAATAATACCTTTATGATATAGACCCTTGTGGTTGCTTTCTCCTCCTTGCACGGAGGCCTTTCTTTCTCTCCTTTGGGAGATTTTTTTATGCCGATGTAATTTATTGTCTGATATTATATTGGTAACTCAATATAATTAGGCTTCATGTCTTTTCAATGAAAAAAACCACCACCTGACCACCGTAACGTGTTCTTTTTCGTTCTTGGAAACTGGAACACAATACATTCTTTCTACTCACAAGAACAATAATCAAAACTACATATATTCAAAAACCCACAATCTGTTGTCTGTTTTGAGCATGAACGAATTGGCATATCAATACAAAAAATGAAAAATGATGGAAAGAGGGACATACCAGTTTAAGGGTATCAAGATATGCATTTCTAGCAGAATCTGGAGACCAATCCATCTTAAAGATTGTGATGACAGAGAGAAGTAGGAACATTAATTGAAACTAAAAGGTATTTATGTATGTATCTGCCTAGGATTCTATATTGATGTGGAGAAAGGATTTCCTTTCGATCAGAAGAAAAAGAAAGGATTTCCTTATACTGTAGCTGCGTCTGTGTTTCTTTCTTTGTGTAGGGTTTTGTCCTTTGAAGAATTCCTGCTTGTTGTTTGTTTTCAAGGGTGAGAAAATTGAGGAGCACTCCACAATTCTGTGAGGTATATGTAGAGGTGGTGACGATGAGGTGAGTCGGATGGCAGAGTAGAAACCGTGGCCGAATCCCAAGGAAACTAACTTCTCAATTTGGAATAATCATATTTTGACCATTGATGCCCCCCCAATCATTTTCTTCCATTTCACTATGGCCCTTATCTTTAGACAAAACCACCACAAACAAACAGATGACATCCAATCCAAATCTACTTCTTGTAGTTGCCACGGCCACGTGGTTCTACAAGTCATCTCTTTCGATTCATTTTTTAACTCAAAATCTGTAGTCTATTTCGTTCACTATTATATAAAGATTATGTCATTACATCTTCAAGGTATGTTAAATTGTTAACCCATTTGAGTCTTTTAGCTAGAAAATTGAAGATACCTGAAGGATATAAAGATATAGTTGTGGAAAATGCCCTTTGTCTCGTCTGCGCATTTGTTTGCCTCTCGGTTAATTTGCTTGAGTTTGAAATCCCCAGGGAGCATATTGCTAAGGGGATGATTTGTGTTTGTTCTCTCAATAACCTCCACTATAGTTAACGCACCCATTTCAACTTCAGGTTTTTTCATCTCACCACTCTTTCATATAGTTAGAAAGAAGGAGCTCTTACAACGATTAATAGTTGAGATTTTATTCTTCACTTCTTCTTGAGCGCACTATAGTTAACGTATCCATTTCAACTTTAGGTTTTCGCATCTCACTACTCTTTCATCGGGTTAGAAAAAAGACGCTCTTACAACGATCAATAGTTGAAATTTTATTCTTTACTTCATCTTGAGCCTACCTCCACAATTTAAATTGATTGAAACATAAGACTGGTTTGGTTTGGTTTATTGTGTTCATGGTTTGTTTTTCTTGTTGGCGCTCATCACTTCTTGTAGGTTTCACCAGATGAATAAACCCACACACGCTCTGGATTAAAAACTCCCACGTACATCTCTTGATTGCACATCACAGACAGCTATTGATTGCTTACGTCCATTTAACCATGAATTTCAGCCGATAAATTTAAAAAAAAAAATAGGTTCAGTATCTCATTTGGAATTGAGTATGCTTTTAGTTTACTCTCTTCCAATTTCATTGATTGCCTTCACATAGAGTTCTAAGAGTAATCGTTTCTTATTCCGGAAGCAATATTTTCTAGATGAAATTTATGATGGGATCCACCAATTATGCAAGAGTAAAAACATTAATATTCTCAAAGTAATAAACAATTTCCAGTTCAAAAAAAGTAATAAACAATTTCTCCGTCGGCAGGCTTGTACCACAACCATCATAACATAGCTATGTGCACACAGCGTAAAAAAGACTCAACAACTTCAATAATTTAAAGGGCAAAAGTATGGCAAAAGCTTGTGAAAAGATCCAACGTGGAAATAAGAAAGACCACCACAAATAAGGACAGAATCGGAACTCCAATTCGCAAGACTCGGGCCACATATCAATACAACAGAGTGGATACAAAAGAGTTCAGTGCACCATATCAATAATCTTCGAAGTCTAACAAAATGACAAGGCAAATAAGGCATCACCCCTTCCCTCGTGTTGATTTATAAAGAACTATAAGTCGTGAATCAAAGAATCTAAGTCCTCCTGGTACTGACATGTATTACTGATTAAAGGAAAGTGGGAGAATGGATTTCTCCCTCTATTTAGACCAGGCAACTGCATCAATCTCTGATTGGGCGGATCTGTATAGCTCCAGTCTCTTAGCAAGGTTAACACGCCGTTGCATTATTGCTGGATCCTCATCCAACAATGAGCCCAACTGCTTCACCTGCAAAGCAAATAGGAAACACACATAAGCACCATTTTATAGCTATATTTTCCATTCTCTCTTATTCCTTTTCAAGGCGAGGGATTTGGTAGGAACCCTCACCTCCTTTTTACCCAAATCAGTGAAGAAATGGTCGAGTAAGCTACGCTTGGCCTCACGCACTTGACAATAAACGATGGATTTGGGAATGGAGTTCCTTAAACTCCCACAGACCATGTGGACATAAGACAGCACAGTTGTTCCTGTTTGAGAAAGAGAGATACAGCCTTGATTAGAATCAAGCTATGTTAAGTGGATAATGTGAACACTACACAATCATTTCATGCGTACTTAAAACTACATTAACTTTCTTAAACCTTTCCACTTACCAACTCGTCTAAGGTATGACTCATTGTATCTATCAAATATTGAATGTGTCGGATTTCCACCCTTGTCAATATCTTGAGGAAGCTTGCGGAAGAAATCAACTGTCAGATAACTATACTCCATTTCTACTAGTTGCAAAGTTGCTCTCCTGCTTTCTTCCTTCATCCTGTCCAGTGCCTCGCAGGCAGCATTTGCAACCTCCACTCTAAGGGTAGGATACTGCTTGAGTTCCTGCATAACATGAATTCATAGGATTAAATGATTGAAATTTCAAATCACTTTTGCACACTCCCCCTCCATCAAGTTTATGATCATTTTCCTTTGCATTTCGTGACTCTTCAACGTAGCTCTGAAGAGCTAAAACCAGGAAATCAAAACATCATCCTAACACTAATTAAAGTTTTACCCTTGTGTATAATGAAAGCAAAACCCAGAAAAACACTATAAATATTAAATGGGGAAGATCTAGGGACTTGCCATGGTCTCATTGATTGACTTGTGAACGAGATCCTTCAGAATGGCATGAACCTGTGTCATTGCAGGGAAAAAAAAAAAAGGGTATCAATTTGTAACTTGCAGCCTCATATTTAAATCAGGCTTTTGGTTTAGTTGCAGAAAACAACTCCATACACCTAATCAATCCCCACAAACCACCCTCTTACAACTTACAAGTACCAACCAATCACCATTCTCCCCTTCATAAAGAATTGCCTCTAGAAGAAGATGTTAGGCAAAAGCCCACAACAAAGCAAAACAAACTGAACTAGCCTTAACAGAGGCACGCAGCACTCAAAAAAATTAAAAACCGTGCCAAGCCAAGCTCAATCTCCGCCTGATCTTGACTAAGCTCAGCATAAAGAAAATGGTCAAAATGCCAAGGGCAAAATATGAGCAACATAACATAGTATAATTACATCATATGTTAGCGTGAACATAAACGTAATATGCTACATACCGCATCAACAGCTGCCTCGGCAGGGCCTTTAATGGTAACTAGTGAAGATTCAATAAGACGACGATATCCTTGTTCAGGAGCTATTAAATGAGGTTGATAACCATCAGCTTCAGTGATTAGCTTTCGTACATTTTCCATTGAAAGCTGCTTGTCAAATTGCAGCCTTTTCAAAGCAGCAGGAAGTTGATTATCGAACACATTGTAGATTTTATCACCGCCAGGGCGTCTGTAGAAATCAATGGTCATGATAAACAACAGGGTAGGTCAATTTTGGACATTGTACATAGGGAACAATCCATAAAATGGATAGAACACTTCAGTGTACGTACATGCCATCAAGATGTTCTTTGAATATTCCATCAAAAGCACGGCAGATTTCCATACTCATGTACAATTTGCCCTGCATAATTGAGACATAGAAGGCATCACGATAAAAGCTTCTTACAGCAAGAGTAGCCAGGGAACAAACACAAAGCATCTTAAAATACTAAATGAGCATGTCAGGTCAGAAACCTCCAGCTTATTCTACCCTGCTAACAGGCTGATATGAAAGATGTAAGACCAAATACTTATAGCCTCGTAACGAGCCATTTCCATGAAAGCGGTGGGTCTCATATTACCTTTATGTATTAAACCAACATAAAAATATTCGCAAAAAAAAATCAAGAGTATACAAAAGTCCTTACCCCGGCATCAGTGGCAACAGGCTTCCCAAGACGGCTCAACTCTGTTTCCAGTTCAATAATGGTTTTGTTAATCAGAGACTGAAGGCCTGGGATTCGAGACTTGATAACTTGTTCTAAATGCTGAATTCATGCACAGAGTATCAGACACAAAACTATGAGAACAAACTGTACCAATAACCTAAACAATCACCAAAAAACAGTGTACAAAATTTGTTAAAACCAGAAGAAACGGTGTAGGAGTTCGTACTTTTGAAAGCATCTTTCCAAGATGCTCAGAACCCATCCTGTGAGCAAGATGCTTGTACTCCGGGGTGTTGGAAAAGTACTCCCGCTCTCTACGACGAGCAGCAATCATATCAGTGTTTTTGTTAATGTCGGCTTGAGATCGATTAACAACGCCTACCCAAGGAAACTGTAGCTTAAATGCTCTTCCTTCCAAGATCTGAATATAAAATAAATTGGTGAGGGTAATGGTCTCAATCAAATTTAAAATACAATTCTAATTGTTCCCAAAAAAGATTATAGATGACACTATGAAACTACATTATTCTCTCTCAAATCGAGTTTACAGCTTAAGAATTCACCTGTGTATGAAGTACCATTGATTATTACCCATTCAATGAGGGTAGTATAGAAGCATCAAGATACTGAAATAAAAATGCAAGACACATGGCAGCGGGAAAATTCTCTAATTTCTCGATAAACAAAGCCAGTGTGAAACTTTAAGTCGTAGATGAACAGTAACCATCACATTCTTCTCATTAATGCATTGTAACAAAACAGAATAGACGAAAACAAAACCTCATCTCCGCAGAAAATAGAAGGCTTCATCATATGATTATATTACCAATTGCAACAAACTTTGAACTCAAATTCAAATTGTAAAATCATTCTGTCCGGACAAATCTAAAAGGAACTTACTTCAACAGCATCTGTACCCTTGTCCATGAGATCAATCTTTGTCAAAACTCCAAATGTCCTGTCCCCTGAAAAAATGACCACCACACCAACTGAAATCCACAACTCTTCCTCTTTTATCGACTAGACTAAGCGGTGTGCCAGTTCCATCATCGGACAGATGTGCTGACCATACAAATATCATCATCTTCCCAAATGATCAAATACATTGAATCAAGGGAGTAGAAGTTCCCAATCTCAAGACAGTCTGCTATACGGAAGATTGATGCAATCAAGCAACCTAGTAGAACTATAGACATGGAAGTAGCAGTTGTGCATACACTCACATTACAAATGCGCAATAAAGGGCGCACCCAGTGCACGAACTCCTACATATGCGGGGTCCGAGGAATGGTTGATGTACACAGCCTTACCTCTACAAACAGAGAGGCTGTTTCCAAGAATCGAACCCATGACCTACAAGACACAATGGGACAGCTTTTGCTGCTGCGCCAAGTCCGCCCTTCAGGTAACTAATTTTACAGTACTGTATAAAATAGCTCAAAGTATCCATTTCAAAAGTACAATAAAAAAAAGATCTAGAATTTTGCATCTCCGTGACCGCTACAATCGTAAACACTTACTTTCTCTGAATATTAAAATTGATTAATATTTCAAGAGGAAGTTGTTCTTTTTTGACAATTGAAGTTCTCCCTGCTCACTGCTCAGTAGACAAGAGCACCAATTCAGCAGTAAGCACACTCCTTTCACTAACACAAAAGCACCATCAATTTCCAGAAACTTAAAACATGCACCTCTTGAATTAAATTATAATTTACCTCCTGATTGATTGGTTGTAGGTTTCTCTTTTGCTATATTGTTGCAACTTCTCCAACCATAAAGTACAATCGATTCAACTATACAGCAAGTCCATAAAATTGCCGAAATTGCATCATACAAGGAATCATACCTTTGGGATCTACTTCACGAGAAATCTTAATCGCATCAGACGTAGCAAGATCTTGATTCGCAGGAGAAATTGCCAGAATTATACAGTTCGGCTGCAAGGTACGAGACAAAGATAGACCAATAAAATATTTTGTTTCATGAAAGTTAATCCTGCTAAAGGCACCAAACTCAAAACCAATTGGTTGGAAGTGAAGAAGCTGCTCACACTCATATACTAGTTTTGAAAGAATTATTTAATTGATGTGGGACAAGATCTAAATGTCCCTAAATGTGCAAACCCCAACTTGCCCGTGGAGAGGTAAACTACAGATGCATACCATAGGTATCACAAGCACATGAACTGAGCTCTGCCTCTTTGGCACAACAAACAAGAAAAATATCAATCATTAACACAATAGTCTTGCAAAAAACCTTTCAAGACCTGGCTTTGATACCATGTTATGTTAAAGCAACCAAATCAAAATGAGCAAAGAACCTGACTAGGGCTCCTATAGTAGCTTTGGCAGTGTTAGTATCATATGAAATAGTTCTCAAGAATGCATGCCATTTCTTCAAATGAATGCATGCACTAGTCCTCTCATTATCGAGTCAAGAATGCATGCCACTTCTCAAATAAACATATCAATTAGTTCTCTTGTATTGTTTAACTTCGAACTAAACTAAAACTCCTTAATACAAGATCATTGCTTCCCAAAAGATAAAGAAGACGTTCTAGCTGAACTAATACATTTCTCTTTAAAAAATTCATCTACTTCTTATAATCCCAAACAAAAACCAAAAGAAATTAGAATACTAAATTACCTTCTCAATATATGCCCGAACCATATTCTCAATGTCTTGCACAATGCTGTCAGACTGGCCCTCTACAATGATCCACAATCAGCAGCAAAGATAAGTCATAGAAGAACAAACTGAGTAGAAATTGAATAGGAGGGCAAAAGAAAAGCTATCCTAAATTGATTTATGTAAAGAAATGAAAGACATGCAAAAGTTGAGACTGCTCTCTCACCTACAGCTACTTTTGTAAGCCCAGGGAGATCAATCAGCGTCAGGTTCACAACTGCAAAGCCACAGAATCACAACAATGAGATGAAGTAAATGCACATTTCCATATTTAGCGATTAGGTGAAATTCCAAGGCGAATCCCAAATTTTGTGCCGGGGGTAAGATTATAGGTAGAAGGGTTGTAAATAAGATTTTGAAGCACTCACTGCGCAGTCATTCGACTATGAAATGAGATGATAATTTATAACTGTAAGACAATTATTTAAATTACTAATGCAGTAATCATAGATAACTAACTATTTTCTTAATCAAAACACCAGTGTCAGTCAGAAAACAGGGCTGCTAATACCATTGCCCTGAATGCATCACAAATAACCTAAGAAAATTTCCACTAATCCTGTTGTCCAACCTTGCTAACGTAGGAAGAAGCCCATCTCGAAAGAACTACCTTTGATATAAGGGAATTTGCAGACCAGTAATATTATTTATTCACAATAAAGTGCCCCACAATTGAAGTACAGATAAAAACCTCTTCAATAGATTAGGAATGACGAATGACAAAAAAAAAAAATTCTTCCCTCAATATCCCTGTTAACCACAATGTCCACAATTGGGTGTTCTCAATTCATCAATTCCTCGTTCTCCCCTAACTTATGTGGGACTTACCATTCAAAATCTTATCCTCCTTTTTATTCTACACTCTAGCCTACATTTTTGGTATTTACCTGTACTGTCATCTCCCAACTTGATAAATCAACATCGATGGTATTTACTAGATTCTTTCACCTGCTCTATTAACCTCCAGCATACAGGGCTCAAACGTTAACATATGAATACCAATCTAAGCATAGCTTAGCTGTATAAAAATTCTTGTCTTATGCGATTAGATAGTGCACATAGTTGTTTGGCTCTCCTTAAACCATAGCACTGACAGATTAAATAAAAAAACACTTCCATGGTCAATCTCTGCCACATAAAACCAAATCTGAAACGTATTCTCAAATGCTTTTAACTGTAACTCCTAGGGTTTTCACAAGTATTCTATGACCCTTAATTTCAAAACGTCATTTATTACATGAGATGAGAATTTTTGCTGCGTAGAACACATCTAATAGAAAGCATTAAGACACAAGCGGAGAGATTGAAGAGCACGACAAGCATCCTATCTCACCATTAGGGGAATAGATACTGAGATAAATTGGAACACTTGAAATTGCTTTGGAACGGCCAGTCTCCCGATCAGTCTCATCAGCAATCTCCTTCCTCACAGCAGCTGCACAAGATACAACTAAAATTTAGCATCTGAGATGTACCAGTTAAAAAATTAAACTTGAAGCACTGAAAGATATACATTAAGATGGAGAATAGTTTCAATGAACTACCGACTGGCAGAAAGGAATGACTTTGAATCATGTCAGTTAAATCATGATAAACATAAATAGCACGCGTTCTAAAACGAACAAAAAAACAAATAGGAGCAAAAGTGACTGGGAGTAAGCTAATAAACTTCACAAAAAGATCACTTGCGAAAGACATACCAAAATCAGTGAACCTCTTTCTTGGTACGTGCATGAATTCAGCATATTCCCTTCCTTCATCAATCCTATGAAGCTGTAGCACAAGAGGACGTCGGGTAACAATTCCTACATGCAAAAATGCAACACTCCCACATTATTTCTTGGGTTTATTGCATATATACGTTAATGAGAATCAAAACACTACAACCACGCATTGGCAATAAATACGAACTGTGAAATCATTATTACCAGATCCACGAGGCAAAAAGTCCTTCCCTACAATGCTCTCCAGCACCGAAGACTTCCCGGAACTCTACAAACCATTAAAGAGTGGGCTTATAAATGCACAATGTGCGCAAGAGGAGGTGGAAAAGTAATTAATTTGCACAACGCAGTTTACACTCTACCCCAATATACCAATTCGATTGATTCAAAGATTTGACCAGAAAAAAAGTAGCAATCTTCCAACTATTCATGCCGATACTAAATATACGATGCTGCAAAGATACCGATTACTGCAAACTGCCAACAAAAGGGAGACTCCGTATTTGAACCATTGAAATACACATAGTGGTGGACAAATAACAGTTGAACTGAGATGTGATTTATAAAGTTTTGATTTCTACATACAAATTCCAAGCAAATAAATATATGCGCTTCCACTGTTTGACTTCCCAAATTTTGAAAGTTAATTATCCAGCCATTTTCACAGACAATATCTGAACTGCGAAATACATGGGAAAAGAACGAATTTAACAGAAAAATGAGAGCTTCAGCTCAAACGTCCAATTTTTTTAGCAAAACCCGAACTAAATGCTATAAGGAAAAAAAAAATCTAATTCCGAACAAAAATAAAGATCTAAAAAAAGATGATAGAGGAACAGGATTCTCAAGATCTGTATTTTATATACGTAGAGAGAGAGAGAGAGAGAGAGAGAGAGAGAGATGAGGGGTAATGATTGTGAGATCTGACCTGGCCACCGACGACGGCGATGGAAGGAAGAGCGTCCCAGAGAGTAGGCAACGCGCTCTCTTCGCCGTGATCTCCCAAAGCTGTGCACGCTCTCTGGAGTTTGTTTACCAGAGCTATCAGATTCTCCATTATCGCGGACCACGGTTTTCAGAAGCTGTTGTCGATCCCTAATTTGAAACCTAGGGCAAGGATATTCTACGATCTTGAGGATGGAGACGATCTTGGAGAGAGAGAGAGGAGGAGGAGGAGGAGGGTTATGGTGACGAGGCTAAGGAACCGATGTGGAAAATTCAAAAGAAGAACCGCCTGCACGATGGTGAGCGCGTCTGGTGGTGAGGGTCCGTCACTGGTATTATCACATACTAGATGTCGGACACACGCATTACGTTTGAATTTTGAGAAAAAATATGCACAAAATTAACGTGTGCAAGTTAAATTTTGAGAACAAGTATGCACAAAATTAATTATGTGTGCAAGTTGAGTTTACTCACACAATGGGTATGATTCGTGCGAAGTTGATTTTTTCTCAACCAAGTCATCTATTTGTAGAGAAGAAAAATATAGCAAATCAGTAAACTTGAAGACAAGAAACTAAGCCACCATCCTAATTACCCTTTCTACCATATGCAAAAGACAATAGGCGATCAAAAAATAAAGGCCCTGTTCGTTTTCTAGTTTAGTTTTAGTTTTGATGACATCATTATTTCTCTTATTTCTCACTCCACTCATTACACCTTATGACATCATCAAAACTAAACTAAACTATCTAACCAAATACAACCAAAGTTACTTTTCTTTTCTTTTCTTTGGTTATCAAGGATGCAAAAATAAGGAAATAAAAAATATATGCATTACCTGACAACAAATAAGATCTTTCTATATCAAATGGAGAGAAACTCTCGCACAATGCAAAACCCAACTTGCTTTTTGGCCATGTCTGCTCCGCAATGCGCGACTTCAAGCCTTCAACAATGAAGGCTAGAAAGTGGACAAAGCCCTGAAGTCGGCAAAAATACAGAAAACCTAAAAATGTCGTACAAAACCAAATCCCAATAAGGCAAATTGTCAAAATTTGTCTACAAAATCAACTATGAACACTGGAAAGTGGACAAAGTATTGGACAAAGCCCTGAAGTGTTTTGCACTTGCACCTATGTCACTCGGGTTCCGGCATTGAAGTGGGTGAAAGAGAATAGCAGAGTTCAACGTCATTTAGATTCTCTTGCTCGGTTGTCTGGCATCGACAGTGACGCAGTTGGATTTTGGTCGGCAGTGAATCAAGTGGATTTCCTGGTTGGGGAAAGTGGGAGACGTTGAGGAACGGGGCAGTTTTTTGGGTAGTTTTCATTTGGGTTTTACAATATGCCCATCAAAGGTAACTGACGTAAGGAACATTTAACTTGTAATTAAAATATTCTTGAGGGACAATTGTATGAAGGAAAAAATGTGAGCCAGCCTCAAAACTGATCCACGCCAAAATGCTGCTCCCCCTTTATATATTAGAATAGATATAGCAGAACAAGTTTGCTACCACACATACAAGGCGCTCAAATGCACGCTTAACACAGGCCCGAATGGGGTTTTTCCATTAGTTTTCAAAAAAATTATAAAAAACTATTTCAAAACTTTATTTTTTTGAAAAATGTTTTTCAAACAAAACTGTTTTAGAACAAACAAAAAAGCTATTTATTTTTTTTTTAAAACTTTATTCATGTTTTTTTAAATAGAGTTTAAAAAAACTTTTTTCAAAAAAAATATTGAGTACAATTTAAAAAATTACTTTTTGAAAATACTTGTTGAAATTAGTTTTTTGAAGAACTAGTTTTGAAAAATAGTTTTTGAAAACGTTATTTTGAAATAATTTTTTGAAAAACAGTTATATATAAAATATTTTTAAAAAATTTAGAAAAGAAAATATTTTGAAAAAAATTCAAAACAGTTTTAAAAAAATTGAAAAAGATTTGTTTGAAAACAGTTTCTTTTTTTATTTTGCAAACATTTTTTCACAAAAAAAAATGGATGTAGTTTTTTATAAAAAATGAAAACTAACAGAAGTTAGGAAATAGAGGAATCTAAAAAATAGTTTAAAAAGTTAAGGGAGAGCGGTGTATTTTCAGAAACCCCAAGGGAGGTCAGTGTATTTGTCAGAAACCTAAAGGGAGGTCAGGGAAATTTAACTCAAAAAATTAGCAACTGCGAATATTATTTTGAAGCTTCAATGACAATAGGATTAGGAAATGGTCAACCTAGATTATTTGTCAAAGCAAAACAAGGTGAATGGGAATTGGAAAAGGGACAAAGCAAGGCAATACAAAAACCTCCCAACCTTTTCTGCGTAAAATAGAGCTTTAGTCCTTAACGCAAAGATTTTTTCCCTAACATAATTGTTGTAGCACAAGATTTTTTATGCTTCTTTTTTTTTATCCCAAAAAATCAAAAAACAATTCTTTATCTAAAAAATGAGTCCAAAAAAATTAATGAGTGCATAAATGGGTGGCCAGATGTATAGGGTGAGTTATTGAGTGATAGGCTAATGTCCTAATTTATCTAATCCATTGGAGTTAATTTTTATTTATTTAATAGCTAATTAGCCATTTACACTATTAAGTGTTTTACAAGGTCCATTGGAGATGTTCTTTATGTAAGTGTTACTCTTTACAATGTCCATTGGAGATGTTCTTTGTGTAAGTGTTACTCTATCTATTTGTGCAGGGTAACTTTTTTGTTACTGAAAACCACAAGCTTATATATTATTTTAGTCCCTATAGTTATATCTAGGTTTTAATTTGATCCTTAAAGGTTTAATTGAGTCGACTTAGTCCTCAAAAAATTACTCAAGTCTCAACTTAGTCTTCAAACTTTATTTGATTCAATTTAGTCCTTGAAATATTCAACATGTGTCAATTAAGTCATTTGGAAAAATATCTGTCAAATTTATAAATTGAAACCACAAAGACAAAAGTTCTATCAAATCATATGAAAACCTGCTATGATTATTAACAATCTCATGTTAGGTTCCCTTTTTGGTATTAAAGCCTGGTTTCAGCTTGATACTATAAAATAATTTATTGAAAAATCAGAATTAGACAATTTAAACAATAGTACCTCTTCGTATATCATAATCGAATCAAAATAATAAAAGTATACTAATAGCACTGTTTTATCAATAAAAAAACATAGTAATTAGAAACAATAAGCAAAATAAGCCATAGAGTTGTTAGAAAATAAAATTTTAAAATAAAGTGGAAATCGAATCAACACTTTACATACTCTTCTCGACTCATACAAAAGAAATCGGTAATTCTACATACCAATATTCATTGAAGAAGTGGAAATCATGTTTACCTTTAACGAACTACAAGAATAAGTCATACTTGAAATAGCCATAAAAGTCATTATTGCACGCATATCAAGAATAATTAGATTTATTAGGTATAAATAAATATTTATCGGTTAGTAAGACCGAACTTTAACCCAAAAAACTTTAAAGTATTTAAAAACCTAACTTAGGAAAGTAAATATCTATATTATAATATAGAGCGATTTTTTGTCACAGTCATATTTTTTGTCTCAGTCACTGTATTACATTTTATCCCTCTATCTCTATCGTTTTGCTCCACCAGCCCACCACATCCAAAATTTCAAACCACATTCTCTCTTACTACCTCATATCCTTCCCCTCTCTGAAATTCGAAGGACCATAAAGAATGGGCCCGAGCACGGGTATGGGGGCACGTGCATCGATTGCTCAAGTCATGCCTTCAGGCATGGGCATGCACTAGTACCCTTATAAACTTTAGCGGCATTGTGTATATTTATATAAACTTTAAGGATTGCTTTGTAATTAGGAAAATTCAAATTGAAACAGATAAGAAACTTTAAGGACGAAACTGAAATATTTAAAAGTATAAGGGCCAAATTGAAATCTACATATAACGATAAGGAAGAAAATGAGACATTCAAAAATATGAGGACCAAATTGAAATCTACCTAATTATAAAGACTAAAATAGTAGATAAGCCAAAAACAAGCTTGAGAACTTGTTCCATAAAACGGCAAAAAGGAGGTCCTTTGTGATTAATGTTAGCAAGAGCAAATTATAGAGTCTTTTTTGTCCAAAAATAGTTGCAAGTGTGTAGTGGGTCTAACCATCCAGATTCTACTCAGCCAAATGCTACAACAACCATAGTTTTTTAAGTATTAGAACGGACCAAAATGTTGGGATTAATTAGACTCAAATGCCCCATTTGAATCGTTTGGGTCAGTCGAGATGGTCAGCGCAAGGTCCGGGCCTGAACGACATGACCCGTATGAAAGACAATACAATGAGAGCCCGTTTATTAGTGGGAGAGGATGGGGGAGCTTATCCCCACATCCATTCTCCCTCTCCAAAGGTCTTAGCTTATACCACCTAGCTCCCACCCAAAGATTAGCTATTTAGGCAAAAAAAAGACCAAATTACCCCTTAATGTATTTGTCAATACAATGATTTAATAACGGGCAATCAAGTAATTTGTCGCATCATCCATCCACTCTCAACCACCCATATCAACTACTACTTAAACCAAGTATAAGTTAACATCCCTCGTTAACTAATCCACATCTTATCCATCATTTTTCTTTATCCACCCATTATCTCATCTGTCCAACAAAGAAGCCGTAAATAGGTACGCCATTCATAGTAACCCTAGAGCTCTGAACTTACCTTTTTCTGTCAAATGCTTACTTAGCCATCTAAGTGCCTTCTCAGTCGTCACGAGCAGGTTAGGTACTACGGTGATTTCTTACCTTGCAGGTTTAGCTTAGGAGCCATAGCCTACCCCAAATTCGAGTTTGAAGCCATATTGAACCAGATTCGATTAATTTACCACCCCACAAAGTGCATTTGACTAGTTTTGCTAACACAACAATTTACGGTACATCTGTTACACTTTACCCCTTAAAATTTTGGTTTCGCCTCACACTCCCTAAGAGCATCTCTAACCGAATACTCTATTTGAGAGTATCAAAATAATGTAATTATTTTAAAAATAAATATGAAAGAGTTCATTATTCATACCTACTCGAACCTAAAATTATATTCTTAGTTGTATTTTCCAAAAATACACTTTAAAACTCAAATATTTCACTCTGTACCTCTAAATTTTGATTTTTTACTATTTGAAAATATTTGAGATTGGTCTCGATTTAAAAATAATGAGATTAATTATGTTTTGAACAGCATGAACTTTTTTAACACCTAAACGATAAATATACATGCAAATTACAAGTTATATTCATTTTCGAATATGAAATAAAGTAGTATTTTGGAAGTTCTCCTCTATATTTCTCTCATCCTCTAAACATAGAGGATTAAAATCTCATACAGCCTGTTTGTTAGATGAATATTTTTGGAGGGGGAATGAGAATATAGAGGTGGATATGATTAGAGGGGATATTATTTTCGAAGGGAAGATTTAAAGTTACTCGATTTGTTTTGTTGTTATAGAAGTGGGATACGAGGGGTTGGATAAGTACAATTGTTTTTATTCATATTTTGTCTCAAATAAACAAATCACAAAAAATGAAAGTGGTAGGCTATCTCTCTCTCCCCTCCAATACAACTCACACACACAGTCTCTCTCCCTCTATATGTGCACTTGTGTAGCATGCAACATGGGTGGGGCCAATGAGGATTAAATGAAAACAAATGTGTTTTTGGAAGGGGGTTATCCATATCCTAGCCAAATAATATTCGGGAAGCAAAACACAAACAAATGCCCGATAAAATAAACCCAGTTTTGCCCAGATGTGTATATCCGGTTTTTTCTATATCCCATCTCTATATACCCATACAAAATTACAAATAGGTAATACGCTATGATTGAGGAGGAATAAGAGTGTGAGTTCGAGATGCTGTAGGATATAGGGGTGGTCACGGTCCGGATTGACATGAATCTAATCCTAATCTGCGAGTCACGGCTTTTTAAAAATAAAATTCGTATCCGATCCAAAAGTCTCACGGTTCGGTTCAAATCCGATTCGCAAGTCACAGATCGGTTCCGGATTTGTCCACGAATTTTTAACTTATTATAAGAAAAATCATCAACTCATTAAAAAATCCAAACTCAACATTGAAATAAGCTCTTCAGTAGTATAGTTAGTAGATGAGAATATAAAACATCAAGAAGAATAAAGAAAGAGCAGTCACTAGAAAGAAATAATGAAAGCTTATTGAACATTCCAACAAATTAATTGAACAAATCTAAACTTGAACATTATGGAATCAAAATAGATAGCCAAAAAATAAAATCCCAAAATTCATTTTGGAATTCCAAACATAGTAGATTATGAATCTGAGCTTGAGCATTGTTAAGTGTAAAAATCAAATTTGTTAAACATGCCAACAATTAAGTAGGCTACAAAAGTGGTAAAATTATTTATCTATACATATATATTTGTTTTTAAAAAACTTATATATCATAAAAATCTCACGGTTCGGATCGGTTAATTTACGGGTTCAAAATCAAAATCCATGTCCGAACCGCGAGTCACGGTCTTTTATTCCGTGTCCGAACCATTAATCCACAATTAAAATTCAAAACGTATGCATCGATTCGATCCGGACCGGATTTACGATTAACCAGTTTTTTTTAGCATTCCTAGTAGGATACAGTGGAGAGTGCATTAGGCCTTATCCACTATTGGGATGGGATCTGCACATTTTGTTTTGAAATCATATCTCATCTTTTGAACTGCGAAATAGGAACCTTGAGACCGCGTAATTTACACTATCCAAGATTACTCCATGGAGCATATTCTTATGGCCAAAAAGGGGATCCGAATAGCACATGCGGATATCGTCCCCACTATAGTTTCAGATCAAGATTGTACTGATCGGGTACAGTTGTTTCGCACGACTTTTACAGGTTCCACACAAATGATTCGAATCGTTTAAAAATTTAAAAATATTATTTCGAATGGTCTCAGGAGAAATTAGGTAAAAAAAAAATACCTACAACTATTTGATTCGATATACCCATTTTTTATTTAGATTACAATGTCTTGTAATCTAAATAAAAAATGGGTATATTGTATCAACTAGTTATAAACATTTTTTTGAGCTGATTTCTCATGAGGTCACTCAAAAAACTATTTTAAAACTTTTGAACGGTGTGGATTATTTGTGCATGACTCGTAAGTGAGCCCTGTGGACCGTCTGTAACCCATCGGTACAATCTGCAGCGGTACCCTTCGGCCTCGTTTGATTCAGGTATTAGGA
Organism: Vaccinium darrowii; assembly: GCA_020921065.1. Lineage (NCBI taxonomy): Eukaryota > Viridiplantae > Streptophyta > Magnoliopsida > Ericales > Ericaceae > Vaccinium > Vaccinium darrowii. Next base: position 809,388 of record CM037162.1, on the reverse strand, counting down.
GCCTGGGATAGAATAAGGTGTTTCTAATCCCACCTAATTCCTTGTTTGGTTCCCAAAAAGAGGCTTGGATTAATAATCCTAGGACAAAAATTATCCCTATATGTATGGTATTACATAATCCCATGGGGGGGGTGGGACTACCAATCCCGGACAAAGAACACACGGAAGTTTGTCGGCTCCTATATTACAAATTTGCCATTGAAATGTTTCACGCCCTAGAACAACAGATCAATCACGCTCTTCTTCTTCTCTTTCGTTCCGCCCTTCTTCTTCTCTTTCATTCTGCCGACAATCTCTCTTGCATTCCGCCGCTCAATCATCGTCTAATCGTCTTCTTCTTCTTCTTCTCCATTTCACTCCAGATTGAACCAGGTACTTGATTCGCCCTTTGTCTCTCTCAATCGAACCACGTGGGTTTGGTTTTATTTGAAGAAATTACCTCAGAAAATAGAGGAATCCATCTCTTTTCTCTTCCATTGAAGCTTCATGCTCAAATTCAAAACTGCAGTTTGTCCGATTTAGAGTGGGTTTCACTGATTTTGGTTTCATCGGTGGTTATGGAGGATGCCTTTCCTATTTTGAGCTTTTTCAGATGCAGAGATGGAGTATAAACTCAATTGGATGAGGTTTAATGCTCGTGGTTCACTGGTCTTTGCCCTTTTCCGTTTGTTTGTTTGTTTTTTTTTTTTTTTTTTCAATTTCTGCACTTCGTTGGGATTTGAAAATTCTGGTGATCGTGAAAAAATGTTAGAACATCTTCAAGAATCATGTTTGAATTTAATTAATTGGTTGGAATTGGTTTGAGAGAGAGAGAGAGAAAGATAGTCCTAAAATTAATCCCGAAATTAGTTTGAGGAACCAAACATGGAATTGTCTGAAACATGGGATATTCCGATGTTAATTCTGCACGAATCAAACAAGGGATTATGTGAGAATCGGTACTAAATTAGTCCCAGGACAAATAATCCTGGACTATCAATCCTAGGATTATCAATCCTACCTATTTTAGTCCCCGAATCAAACGAGGCTCGGATTTCCGTGCGACGACTTCTCGTAGAAGTAATTAAAAATGCACCCGCAAAAAAATGGTCTCACCTGAAGACAACCTGAGTTGTCTTTGGCACCAGCCAATTCCTCTCCTCCACAAACCTGAAAGCATCTAGCGCTTGCTAGTAGTTTCAGTCCAACCCCTCTCTCTCTCTCTCTCCCTCTCTCTCCTCCGATTCAATGCAGACTGAATCAACCAAGGACAGAGGCCTCGTCTCATGGACTATGTCGTAATAAAACCATCCTTTAAAGCCCTCAACTTTAACTCCCCCTATTTAAAACCCACCAACCTCAATATCCCCAAAAATTCCTTCACCACTTTCCACTTCACTTACCGAAAACGCCCTGCTACTTCAATCTCTGTTTCTTCTTCCCCCAATACCAATCCTAACCCCCAAAACCCAGTTCCAGAAATCAACAACCGCACCAAACCCATCTCTCACTTTTCCAATTTGACCAAGAAATGGGCCTCGAGTTTGCAAGATCCAGATTCCAAGTACTTGCAAAACGGAGGATTTGGGATGGCGTTATTGAGCTTGACGACTACTGCGAGGGTCAGATTAAGTCCGTTCATGGCCACGCTGGCCGCGAATCCGACATTCGTTTCTGGCTTTTTTGCTTGGATGGTGGCGCAATCATTGAAGGTGATGCTGAATTTCTTTGTGGAGAGGAAGTGGGATTTGAGGATCATGTTTGCTTCGGGAGGGATGCCGTCGTCTCACTCGGCGTTATGCACTGCTCTGACGACGTCTGTGGCGATTTGCCATGGAGTGGCGGACTCGTTGTTTCCGGTTTGCTTGGGGTTTAGTTTGATTGTCATGTATGATGCAATTGGTGTGCGGCGGCACGCCGGGATGCAAGCAGAGGTATTTTAATTGTGTTTTTCGTTTTTAATTCACTGGTTGTTTTGTTGAAATTTGCGGATGCTCAGTTTATACATCTGATTGTTGAGTAATCGGCCAAACAGAACAAGTAAAAAACGCAAACAGAAAAAGACAGTTTTTTACGTGTAGGTAAGTAAATTTCCGGCGCATACCAATTTTAACTATTTCACTATGTGTGTAATGAAGAGAGGACATGCGACGTGGGCTGTTGCTTATAGCAAGTAGTAATTAGGATTGACATCGCCAATGTTGTTGTCATGTGCTTACCTGCCGAACCACATATATCTGGTGTTCTACCAAAGCTTTGAGCTCTGAAGTGGTGCACCTTGTCGGGTCACGATTTCAAGTTATGGTATCCACACATATATCCGATGTTCTCTTGTGTTGTGTGGCTATTTGTTTCTGTTTATGTTTGGGTGGATTAAAGCTGCATTTTTTATTTCATACCTAACTCCGTCTTAACACATAATGGCAGTTATGGGTTTCTGTCATAATGGGTACCCTTTACTGTTTGTATCGAAATGAAACTAAAGTAGTCTGTTGGGTGATTCTTATGCTAATATGGAAGTACTTTATTGGTTTTTATTAAGCAAGGTGATTCTTTTGTTTGTATGGATTTACTTTATCGAGTTTCTATTAGGGCATCTCCAATGCAAGGAACCAAAATAGAGGCTCAAATCTCTATTTTCATATTTGTTTAATCCAAATAAATCATTTAGAGACTTTCACTATTCCCATCCACTCCAATCACAAACCTCTATTTTTATCTCTAAAATTTCCCAGCCATCTTCATCCATCAGAATGATGTCGTTTCGTAGTTTCTTTGCATAAAGGATCAAGCCATTTCTCTGCATCTTTTAGAATAGGCCATACAAGATCAAACTGAAACCCTTTCTTCTCCTCTAGATCTTGAGCAAACAGATCTTTGGCCTTTTCTAGCTACAAAAAAAAAAAAAAAAAGTGAATCGAAAATAACATCAGAAGATAACAAGGATATGGTTGGCATTAAAAATTAACATCAGAAGATAACAAGGATAAAATGGGAATTTTAGAAGTGCAAAAAGGTGAATAGTACAAATAGAGATGAGCCTCCAAAATAGAGATAGACCTCCAAATATAGAGACTCAATTTTGAGTCTCTAAAATAGAGACCCATTATAGAGATTGGTTGGAGTGCAATTGTGTGGAATTGGCCTCTATTTAGGAGGAATAGAGATTGGTTGGAGATGCTCTAATTAGAAACTTTTCTTAATACGAGGGTGAACATGGTATCACTGTAGAAGGCATTGTACACTCGTCACTTATTTTGGGAGCCTTGATTGCTTCTCGAAGAGAAGCCCTAGGTTGATTGGAGTAGTGTTGCAAACATGCTGAGTTGTTTATGAAGGGCTCATACAAAGCCCCTTACGCTTGGTTCGCTAATTAACTAAACATGCTCAAGCGTCATATCGAGGTCATTTCATAAACAAGCAAATCGGAAGCTATCGAGCTAGCCATATTTCTGCCTGATTTTGCTAGGGAGCTGAATCAATTTAAGGGGTGCTTTGGCAAAAAAGCGCAGGACTGGTTTTTTGGTTAGGAAAAAGTAGTAGTCACCCATCTGCTCTTTCTTTGTTAGTTTTACAAATTTTGTTTTTCTTGACAATTTCCTTTCACATGCAAAACTTGCATTTCGTTAAACAACGTCTCCACCACAATCCTTTCACGGAGCTGGGAAGAGTTAACGCATGCGGATTTTGTGGACGTGATTGCAAAATACTAATGAATTCATGCAAACAGAAACAATGTTGGCTGTGATGTATACCCCATCTTTACATTGCATAAGTTGTTCGATGCTGTCCCTCATTGTAATCGGTGTATATCATGTGGTTATATAACACAGAGGCATTGGTAAATCCAGAATTTGGACTCAGGAGTGGCATTGTTCAATGGAAGTCTACTTATGTTATTGCATGTGGTGCGTAAAATTGTGAAGATGAAGGTTAAGAATAAAATAATAAAATTGGACATTTTCGTGGACTTTCTTTTTGGTTAGAAGGAATAAAGGCTTGGTCCGACTATGTTATGGTGTTCAAATGAAAGTCATGAGATATTATTTTTCTGATCCGAACCATTCATTTTTTACGAATTGTGAGTTTTATGTTAGTTGTGTAAAATATTAAGTTGTTCGGATACTAGTAAGTACCTAATTGAATAGCATCTTCATATAAAACATTCTTTGTTTGAAATGGGGTGGCTTCTACGGTACCCGACCTCCATGTGGTTCCATGTTAAAAGGGGTCGTTCATGTGCTAAGCCCTGGACGATTTTAGGAGTTAGTTAATTCAAGCCAAACTCAGGCTTCATTATCGAGCTCGAATAATATAAAAATGTAATGAGCCGGGCTTGATCACATTGAAACTTGGCTTGACTCCTTTCGTTTGTGGCCCTAATTGAGGTATTGATACGTGCATTTGATTAGTAATTGGTAAAACTTGAGGATTCTTCAGGAAACAGATTATCATTCGTTGCTGCAAGGCAAGAGCATAGCCAAGTGCATTCAGTCTTTATTTTTTTGGTGCATTGGATACAAGCATCCAGTCTCTATAAATGCTAGTTTTAGGGGAGATTTCTACCACCTTTTGTTTTCTTGTTTGAAGTTTTGAATTTCTTACTGTTTTCTTACCATTTTGCTGGAGATGGTCTATAATGGGTTATTATTAGGTGTCTATTTTAGTGTTAATTGGATGTATAGGTTGGGAAATTTGTCCACATGGTTATTCAACTTATTTTGCACCGCTGAATTTACTGTTAGTAATTAAGCAAAAAATGCAGGATAGGATTGGAAAACTCGCTGAAAGCAAAATTTGGGTCACACATGTAATGATGTAATCATTGTCTTCAAGTGAACCTGGTCTAGGTCATAGCCAGGTTTGAGCATCTTAGACTTAACAGAGTTTGTTACTTTCCAACACCTGGTTTGGTGGGAGCATGGGAAGTTGCTTACATACCCTATTTCAGGAGTTCAATGCTGAAGATACTTAAGATCATACCAGATGCATTTCTGGTCGATCAAGATTTGTTTCATGAGAATATAACAAAACCCAACTTACTTATAATTTTATCTTTCCAGCACAGATATTTATAATGATTTTGAAGAGAGTTCCGTTTATGATGAATAGGTTGTTACACTTGTAGAAAGCAAGTGGGAAAAAAGCGTCTTCCTTGGAACTTAATTGGAAAAAACGCTTATATGTGATATATTTGATTTTTAGCACAATATGTGGAAATTGATGGCCAAACTTGTGATGTCCTGTACAGCGTAATTTTGTTTCGACTTTTATGCACCATAATCTCGTAAATGATTCTCCAGATTGTCATCAATTGTGTAGATATTTTATATTCCTTCTGATAGAGGATATTCGTTGGTGTGGGTCAGAGCTTATCTTGGACTCTCCCTCCCCACTTTTTAGATGGGATCTTGTGTGAGGGTCTGTTTCTTTGATTTGCACCTCTTCTTAGCTTGACTGGGTTCAACCGTTCTCTTACTGTTTCACAGTTTCAGTGTTTCTCTTGTTAACATATGCTTGTACTGTTCAGTTCGACCAAATGTTTGATGTTTTCTGTGCTGTAAATTTATGCTAATCAACGCAGGTTCTCAATATGATCGTTGAGGACTTGTTCCAAGGGCATCCAATCAGTCAAAGAAAGCTCAAGGAACTTCTTGGCCACACTCCGTCCCAGGTCGTTGCTGGAGCTCTAGTAGGCATTGTGGTTGCTTGTGTCTGCTGTCAGGGTTGCTTAGTTGCAATTTAATCTTCTGCTGCAAACAAATAAAACTTTGTGAATGGTGCATGAGTCTCGTATTTAAATTGCTCAGGCTCATTGGGGATTGGGAACCTAGTGAGTATTTGTATTTTATTCTTTTGACTTCAGAAAACGCTAGGATGTCGAATGAAAGGAGTATTTTCTTTTCTTTTCTTTTTTCTCTAACTTCAGCTTAAAGATCGAAGTGGAATTTGCTGATTTGCCTTTTTATTACTGCATTGTGGGCCCGTATTGATTCCACTAAATTACGAATCGATAGGGTCTGAATTATTACTCGAGGCAGTACATGTTGGACCCCAGATTCATCCTTTGGCTTGCAAACCAGGAATAGACACAAAGAGTCGGGAACTATAGGTGACTCTTCTGGTATCCTTCCAAGTAGAGGAATCCTTGCTGCATTTGTTTTTCGTATGTTTGTGTTCTCCATAGCTTCGGTTTTTGTTCCTCGTCAAAAGTGTTAACATCTACACCAACATTTTCTTGGAAGAATCAGATCGATTGGTTGATCAGCAAGTTTTTGGTGGTATAGAAGTCCATGGTATCAGCAGGAAGCCAGATTGGGTAGCTATAGAATGTTCTCTGGTAACAGAGAAACAACCAAAGGCCTGCATAGAGAGTTCAAAACACCAGGAAAATAGTTCAGGAGGGTTCAAATCTCACATTCAAAATTGTTTGATTTTTCACTAGTTGATTTTTGCACATTACTTTTAAGTGTTTAGTGGATTATTTTTCCATACCTGGTAATATAAGAAGTTAAAAGTAAAATATAGACTTTTAACATTACAACTGTATGGTATCATTGTACAGTACGATTAATTTGGCTCCAATGCCAAGAGAGGGAGAGCGATGAACGGAGCAAGGCCTGTTTTGGCAAAAGAATTAATCATGGCTTATTGAAGTTCAAGAATTCAACTAGTTTGGATTTATTGGCTTTTTGGCTAAAAATGGTTGAAAAAATATGCTAATTTAATTTGTGTTATTGGCTGAAAAATATGTTAATTTAATTTGGCTTATTGGCTAAATAAGTCAATAATCTGGCTTATTCTTTTTTAGCTGAAACAAGCCCGAGTATAAAAGGTATAGGCTAGGAGTGTAATTTTTTTCACACCCCCCCTCTCCTATTGGCTAAGAGAAGATAAATGTATAATCATGACGGGTTTAAATTGAGGGCACCTCACGAAATATCTAACAAAGGAAGAGATAATGTAATCTTTTTATACTTGGACAAATTGAGATTGCAAAAATACCTTGAGGGTTGATCATAAAATTGTGCCACCGAGATGTGGTTTTTGTTATGGATTCGCGCGCTTTAAATCAACAAACAAACACACACAATCGAAGAACAAACCAAGAATAGAAAATAATGAGAAGCAAGAAAGAACAAGACACAGAGATTTTACGTGATTCCGACTTCAGTTGATTGCTTAATTGTACTCCACGGAGTGATGGGGTGTTTCACTATGATGAATAATGATCAAAGTTACAATGGGGCTACCCTAAGTGTCCCTTTTATAGAGTAAGGCGAAACAATATATCAGAAACCCTAGAAGATGAAAAAATGCACATTTTTTTTTCGTGCCGACCATCCGGACGGATTTGACCACCGTCCGGACCAAAATTTTTGCAACTTCAGAACTAGACCAAAAACCTGCAGACAGCTTTCTGCACTTTCCATTCGGACCACCCGGGACCCCGTCCGGACCAAAACTTCATAAATCTCTTTCTTGGTTTTTTCGACAGAACAGGTTTCATCCCAACAATTCTCCCACTTGAAAACTGTTCCTCGATACTCCCGCCAAATGTCAATGGTGATCACCCATCACCATCATTCATCAACACCACCAGCACCTAGTCTCCCACTCAAGCTGAGAGACCCACGGAAGCTGAACAAGATTTCAGCTTCTTCACAGCAACCACCTTTGTGAACATGTCTGCCGGATTATCCCTTGTGTGAATCTTCTCCAAAGTGAACTGCCCATCCTCCAACAAAGAGCGGATAAAGTGATACTTTATGTTGATATGCTTGGTCCTCGAATGAAAGGTTGCGTTCTTCGCCAGATGTGTAGCACTCTGACTATCGCTGAACAATTTGGAATTGTCTTGCTCCTTACCATCTCTTTGCACGCCTCCGTGGCTGCTACATAATCCGCCTCTATCATGGAAATAGTCACTATCTTTTGTAGCCGTGAAACCCAACTAATTGCCGCACTACCCAATATAAACACATACCCTGTAGTGCTCTTCCTGCTGTCAATGTCCCCCGCTAAATCTGAATCCGCAAAACCTTGCAGACAAATATCAGAACCCCTAAAACAAAAAGCTGAAGCTGAAGTACCTCTCAGATAACGCAAAATCCACTTGACTGCTTCCCAATGCTCCTTGCCCAGATTTGCCATGAACCTGCTAACAACTCCCACTGCATGAGCAATCTCTGGCCTTGCGTTGACCATTACATACATCAGACTGTCTACTGCCGAGGCATACGGAACCTTTGCCATATAGTTCTTCTCTTCATCTGTTACTGCGCACTTTTCCTTCAAAAGTTTGAAGTGACTTGCCAAGGGTGTGCTAACTGGCTTAGCACTCTCCATGTTGAACCTTTTCAGCACCTTCTTAACATACTCCTCCTGTGACAACTTCAACTTCCTACTGATTCGCATCCCAAGGATTTTCTTTGCATAACTCAAATCCTTCATTGCAAACTCCTTGGACAATTGTGCCTTGAGATTAACAATCTCATCCATGCTTGAACCTGCAACAAGCATATCATCTACATACAACAAAAGTATGAGATACGATGTGCCAAGCTTCTTAAAATAACAGCAATGGTCCCCATGACATCTACTAAACCCCGTAGCAGTCATAAAAGTATCAAACTTTTTATACCATTGCCTTAGAGTCTGTTTCAACCCATACAAATTCTTCCTCAGCTTGCATACCTGATTCTTTTTCCCTTTCACAACATAACCCTTTGGCTGATGCATATAAATATCCTCCTCCAAATCCCCATAAAGGAAAGCAGTTTTGACATCCAACTGCTCTAAATGCAAGTTCTCAACAACCACAATATTAATGACACATCTGATAGTAGCAATCTTAACAACAGGAGAAAAAATTTCAGTGTAGTCGATACCTTATTTCTGCTCGAAACCCTTGACTACCAACCTTCCCTTGAATCGCTTGCTACCATCAGATTCTTCCTTAAGCCTATAAACCCATTTGTTGTGCAAAACTCTCTTCCCCTCGGACAATTGAACCAATTCCCAAATCTGATTAGATGAGAGAGAATCCATCTCATCATCCATCACATGCTCCCATTCCTCCTTGGTCTCAACCTGCAATGCTTCCTCAAAACATTCTGGTTCACCACTATCAGTTAACAGTAAATAGTGCAAAGATGGAGAATAACGTATTGGAGGTTTTGCAATACGTGTGGACCTTCTAAGAGGAGGAGTCTGTGGATCTGCCTGTGGAGTAGATTGTATATTAGTATTATGAGGCTTTAAAACATTAATGTCAGGGATCCACTCAAACTCTACAAAGTCTGATTTTACCTCAGCCTCCTCGGGTTGATTAGTCTGTTTTTATTCAAAGCAGACTCATTAAATACTACATCAATACTCTTGCGTGTTTTTCGATTTTCAAAATCATACAGTCTATACTCATAGCTATTCGTATCATAGCCTATGAGCACGCACTTACGAGACTTATCATCAAATTTATCCATGTCCTCCAATTTTATATGCATATAGGTAATACAACCAAAAACTCACAAATGGGATAAATTTACGTCTTTACTTGTCCAAGCCTCTTCTGGCAATCCACGATTCAAAGAAACTGAAGGCCCTCTATTGATCAAGTAGATCGCTGTATTCACTGCATCAGCCCAGAATTGCTTAGGTAACCCAACATGTAACCTCATGCTCCTCGCACGCTTTAGGATCGTCCTATTCATGCGTTTAGCAACTCCATTCTGCCTTTTCTTCTTTGAGATCATTTTCATTCGAATCCCATTTGCAACATAGTAAGCCTCAAACTCACTGCTACAATACTCGCCACCATTATTAGATTTCAGGCACTTCAATTTCTTTTCTATTTCATTCTCAACTAATGCTTTCCAATTCTTGAAAACATCAAACACATCATATTTACCCTTAAGGAAATAAACCCATAATTTTCTAGTAGAATGATCAATAAAAGTAACGAAATAAGGCGAGCCACCAATGGAGGGTACCTTTGATGGACCCCACATGTTGGTATGAACCAACTCCAGCTTCTCTGTTTTCAGGGTCTTTGCCACTTTCGTAAAGCTGACCTTCTTCTGTTTCCCGAGAACACAATCTTCAAAGAAGTCCAAATCCAACGACTTACAACCTGGAAATTTCCCCTTCGACAACATTACTTTCATCCCCTTTTCGCTCATGTGACCTAGCCTATGATGCCACGTAGCGCAATCAACCCCTGATGTTGTCACCGCGATGCTAGAGTAATTACTCGTAGATACATATAGGGTTCCTTCCTTTTTACCACGAGCAAGAATCGAGCAAGAATCAAGGCCTCTTTGCTCATCTTCCAAGCATCTGATGTAAACAATGTGACAACTCCACCCTCTAACAACTGACCCACTGAAATAAGATTTCGTGTTAGACTAGGCACATGTCTAACATCCTTCAATTTCAGAACCGTCCCATCTGTCTGAGTAATCTGCACATCTTCTTTCCCAACTATATTGCAGGCTTCATCATCACCCAAATACCCTGCATATAGTTTTGTAACACATTCATGCGTGGAGTAGCATGGAATGAAGCTTTAGAGTCTACAATCCAAGACTCACTGCTAGAATCCAACAAACAAATCAAAGCATCATTATCAGACTCATCAGAAATATTAACAGTGTTTTTACCTCCTTGATTGTTCCCATTCTGCTGCTTTCTTGGTGCCTTGCAGTCTCGCTTCCAGTGTCCCTTTTGACCACAGTTCCAACAACCCTCATCTCCTTCACGAGATTTACTCCGACCCCTATTCCTGGACGCTGATCTTCCCTTGCCCTTTTTGTTGCCACACCTATTCATAGACCTACCTCTTTCCTCTGTACTCAGTGCTGAACCCGAAACAATATCCTCACCCGATGCTCTTCTCCGAGCCTCTTCTCCTAACATCAATCCTGCAACATCCTCCAATTTTATCTTTGTAGACCCGGAGGAATTCCTTATTGCCACGACAAGTCCGTTCCAACTTTCTGGCAGACTCGATAATAGAACAAGAGCCCTAATCTCATCATCAAAATTAATACCCACGGATTCTAACTGATTCGTGACTGTATTGAATTCATATAAATGTTCAGCAGCAATAGAGTTTTCAGGCATCTTTAGATTAAACAACTTTTTCATAAGATATACCTTATTCACTGTAGAAAGCTTTTCGTACATCTTTTCTAGGACTTTGAACAAATTTGTTGTAGTATTTTCTTTAGCGATGTTTGACGCAACTGACGGCGCGAGGCTTAGTCGCACAGTCCCTAGGGCTTTGCGATCCAAAACATCCCAATCTGCTTGCGTCATCTCGTCTGGCTTCTTGCCATAGATGGGGAGATACAGATCATTCTGATACAAAATATCCTCCATCTGCATCTTCCAGAACACGTAGTTCGTACCATTGAACTTCTCGATCTTGACTTTGTCTTTAGCCATTGTGTAAACCTTTGACCTCCTAACCCGGAGCTCTGATACCAGTTGTTCTGGATTCGCGCGCTTTAAACCCACAAACAAACACACACAATCGAAGAACAAACCAAGAACAGAAAACAATGAGAAGCAAGAAAGAACAAGACACAGAGATTTTATGTGGTTCCGACTTAAGTTGATTGCTTAATCGTACTCCACGGGGTGCTGGGGTGTGTCACTACGATGAATAATGATCAAAGTTACAATGGGGGCTGCCCTAAGTCTCCCTTTTATAGAGTAAGGTGACACAATACATCAGAAACCTTAGAAAACGCAAAAACACGCATTTTTTCCGTGCCAACCGTCCGGACGGACTTGACCACCATCCGGACCAAAATTTCTGTAACATCAGAACTGGACCAAAAACCTGCAGACAACTTTCTGCACTTTCCATCCAGGACCCCGTTTGGACCAAAACTTCAGAAATCTCTCTCTTGGTTTTTCCGACATAATAGGTTTCATCCCAACAATTTTGTAAATGCATTATGGGAAAATGCATTTTACAATAAGCTGCCAGGTAACCATAATGCAAAACAAAAATTCCATGCTGCCAAACGGCACTGGACTTTTGGTACTTGTTCATGAGTTTCAAATCAAAATAGAAAGGGTTCGGTCAAACCACCCGCCGTTTGCACTTCGAATTTCCAATAATTCTACGGGTACAAATGAAAGTACGTAGAACACCGTTCCGGGCTCATTTCAAAATCGGATAATTTTAAGTATTTGATTTAATGTTCCAATATTTTGTTCTGAAATTAAGGTTTTTGGAACTCTAAATGAAAGGTTGGGAACATGGGATTTGCCAATTTTAAGTAAACAAAGTGGCCGTTTGTTGCTACTTGTTCACAAAAAATTCGTTCAAAAAGGGCCTGGTTTCTCATTTAATTAAATAAGAATTTCATAAAATCAAAGGGTTGATTGTAGTAAATGAGCTCACTTTCATTTGCTTGAATGAGTTAATTTTTGAAAATGATTTTCTCATTTGCTAAAATTAACCCATTGATTTTATGAGATTCTAATTTTATGATATGGAAACTAGGCCTTGAAAATGGCATTTGCCTTTCAAATTTGTTTGAAAACGGCATTTTACGTAATTCGACCATTAAAATCTTATCTCTGGTGTCAGATGATAGGAGCTATGCCCTCACTTTCGGCTGATTAATAGTTTTGTTTTGTTTTTTTTTTTTAAATTTATTATTATTATTTTTTTTATAACTTTATTAAATAAAACGTGACTTTTTTAACTTTATTCTCGAACTACATGAGAACGTGGTTGCTAATCACGCTTTCCGAAAACCGTGGTTATGTTTCATGCTTTCACATTGGGTTAAGACGGATTAACCGAAAAAATTAAATTAATCTTAATCCGGTTTGAAAGCGTGTTTGGCAAACACGCCTTTAAAAAATGTCTCTTAAATACGCTTTTCGATATAAAAAAATAAAATACGGAAAGAGAAATGATAATGTCTAAACCATTTTTGTTTGTGCCAAAACTGTAGTGCATAAAAAGCTTGTACCTTGTACATGGTACAAGATTTTTAAGCACTACAATGTTGGCACAAACAAAAACGGTTTTGGCATTAGCACCACTCATACGAAAAATGTGTTTACAAAATACACCTTTTGAAAGCGTTGTTATCAAACACGCTTTCATGAGATGTGTTTACGAAACACACTTTTAAAAGACGTGTACAAAGCACGCTTATTTCCTTATAGGGGCGGTTCCGTTAATACAACGAATAACACAATATTTGACACAATTTTTTTTTGTAAACCCCATTCAAATGATTAGAGCTGTTCAATTTATTTAAAATATATTTTTAAGATTACTTGTAAAAAATTAACTCATTTGAATATCGGTAAAGGCTTGATCAGTTCATTTAGTTGATTCCTATCAGATTTTACATGATAAATTTGAATAAACCGATCAAGCCTTTACCAATATCCAAATAGTTTTGATTTTTTCCAAGTAATCTTAAAAACATATTCTAAGGCATAGTTTTCCAAAAGATTTTAGCAACTCAGTTGCTAAAATCATGGTATTTCAAATAAAAAAATTAAGTGTTTCCGTGAATTATTTTTTGAATTTTTTACACCGAATTAAAGTACACGAGGATTACTTTAATTTGGTGCAAAAAAATCAAAAAACGATACACGAAACACTTCATTTTTTGATTTCAAAACCATGATTTTAGCAACTGGATTGCTAAAATCTTTTGGAAAACTATGCCTAAATAACTCGAGCAGGTCCAATTGTAAGTGTTCATGGAACCGTTCCGGTCCTTATATGGTTAAAAAAGAAAGGCCACTGTTATTTCATATGGATGGTTAAAAAAGAAAGGCCACCGGGCTAAGTTCTCCAAAAAATTTTAGCAACCAAGTTGCTAAAATCAAACATGATTTTATCTTTTGAGGTAGGGAGGTGATTTTATCTCCAATGAATCTGGAGCTAAAAATATGTCCAGATTCATTGGAGATAAAATCACCTCCCCACCTCAAAAGATAAAATCATGCTTGATTTTAGCAACTTGGTTGCTAAAATTTTTTGGAGAACTTAGCCTAAGACTCCATCGCCGCTTTCTTTCCTATGGTTAAAAGAAAGGCCACTGTTAAAAAAGAAAGGCCACTCGGCTCTGAAACTCCATCGCCACCACTCGGCTCTTGGCTCTCCGATCGCAACCTCTGACCGCTTCACCGCCGCCGGCCACCACACCAACGGCTGTCTCTTCGCTTTCCACCTTCCTCGATCTCGGTTTGGAGATCTACAGGTCAGGTCAGCTTCGTCTCTCTCTCTCTCTCTCTCTCACACACACACACACACACAAACACACATACATCGTCTCTCTTTTTCTCTCTCTACGTGGGGTGTTTTTCTTTTATATCTACGGCTGAAGCCGAAAGTTTTGTTTGTGGTGTATTTGTATTGATTTGTGGGCATCGTGAACTACAACTTAGAAATTCTTTAAGGGCCCCATGTGGAGTGGTGGGATTCACGTGGCCTCTCTCAACAATTTGAAATAGCTGACCCATACTCTTTTTGTATTTGTTTTTTTTTTTTTTATTGAATCCGGACTGACCTGGTGGGTAATAGAAAAATAATCTACTGTGTTGCACACATGGGTGATCACATACCCAATGAATTACGGGCCTTTGCTAAATACAGTTGCTGTGTTACACATGGAAGAGGAAAAAACATTTCAAGTAGCCAAGTTTTCCCCTTATGTGTCGCACTCCAAACAAGTATTCTTGGCATATCCGAGTCGTATCTCCCTCGTTAAAATTTATCATAAATATTGGACACACGACTTGGTTTTCAACATATTTCCTTATTTATTATTGTCAAGTAACAACATTCTCTCTTTATCTCCTACCTTCAAAAACATAATTGTTTTATAATATGAAGCAACAGTTGTTTTATAATATCTCCCCTATTATATGGCTGCTATACTACTCCAAAACGGAATTTGGTGAGACACCTAGATATACTCCAAGGTCGTTTTCTCTTAAGCAATGTTGTTGGGCTACCTATGAAGACTAATTTTGTAATAATCCGATTTTTAATAATAAAAATTAGGATTATTTGATTTATTTAATGTGGGTAATTATATTAATAAAGTTCTTATTACTACATACATATTCATTTTTACACACACGTCATTCATATGCATAGATACACCTACACATATATGCATGCATATACCTACTACCTACTCCCCAGGGGTTTGACACACCCTCCACACTCCATGCCAACCCCCACACACCAACTTCCTTTATTTAGACAAACCCAACTCCTCCTTGCCTTTCCATGTTCGGAGGGAGAGAGAGAGAGTGAACGGCAGAGAGGGAGAGAGAAATAATCCCACCATCATTCATGTGGTACTACACCAGTAACAATCTCAATAATGCTAATGTTAATTTCTGTATTCCAATGTGTGTTTTTTTAATAATGTCAAGGAGGGCGGCAGTTTGTTAAATAGTGACCTTTGGAAGGTTACTTGGGGCCTGAACTATGTTGCAGTGGAAGTCAAGTAACCACTTGGAAGCGCCACGTGCAATACACCTACCGTATTGTACGACCACCACCACCACACACACACGCACACACATTTGACCACCAAATTCAACACCATTTAGCTTCCAAAAACTGCTAAAAAATAGTCCACTGGTAGCTGTAAAAACAGCTCTTATTTCAGCTGTTGAACAGTCCATAAGCAACCCGAAACGATTCCAAAAACTGCCCAGAAATCTGCCAATAGAGCAGCCCCATACCAGCCATGTTTCTTTCCCGTTTCAGTCCCATATTGACTCCAAAAACAGCCCAATAAACTAGCTCCAGTACAGCCCAAAAACCAGCCCCGAATCTACTCCGTTTTTCCCCAAAAACACACCCAAACCAGCCACATGAGGAGCTCCATTGCCGTGCGACTAAGCTGTCGACCCAACTCCATTTTTATTCCGTTACGTACTAGAACTTTGGACCGAGGTAGTTAAATCCACCTCCCTAAATATATTTATCTAAATGTGTATGTAGTTTGTGAATGTAGAGTTTGAATGTTGTGTACACAAGTGATTGATACATGTGGTGAGAAATGGACTAGAATGACTGTAGCATTGGATTCCATTTATTATCAAAGTAGACCAATAAGGGTAATGACACAGGCATGTGAGCGGGTCCCCATCTTGGCATGCTTTGTGCGAGCTTTGGATTCCAGTGAGTGCTGAATAAGGCTGAAAAAGTCTGTATCATTTGTATTGCAGACACAACTACACAATGACACAGGCGGGTCCCCATCTTCGCATGCTTTGTGAGAGCTTTGGATTCAAAAGCTGAAAAAGTCTTATCAATTATGAACACACAAGCCGGAAAGCCAACCTATATTAAACCAAAATTTTTCATACATGACATAGAAATTCGTACAACCACTTGACATAGCATGTTTCATTAGTAGCAATTATGCATAAGAAAAAGGGAAAGAGAGGATCAACATGTTACATTTACAAAGTATTCAACAATTTGAAGTCACACATAACTCGGAAGTTACAAGTTACAACTAAAAAAGCAGAACTTAGAACCGTTGGAAACGTACATACGTTAGAGCACTTATAGTCATACCCTTTGCATATTGAAAAGGATTTTTTATGGTTAGGCATTTATCAGAGTGAATGCTCCCCAGTATAAATTTTCGGTGTCTTTGTTGTTTGTCCACAACCATTTTTTATTTCATCTGTGTTAATTTTAAAAAACCATGATTTTTTGGTTAGCTTCCATCAATAGACGAAAAACACATGGTGTGATGGTTGTTAATTGGGCAAAAATGGCAATGTGTGGTAATGGGTTTGATAAGGATATGCCAATGACTTGTGCGAAATCTAATTTCATAGTGTTTCACTAGATAAAAGTCCAATTTTCATATCAAATGAAAAGAAGATAAATTTTCTATTGATTTTGTATCTACTAAGAAGATACCTTACCAGATGGGCCAGCAGCTACAAAACATGAGACAATCACGCTTTTAGAAGGTGCATTTCTTAAACACGCTTTCATAAGGTGCATTATCTTATTTATTTTTTTGGTCAGAAGGTGCATTTTGCAAACACGCTTTCAGAAGGTGCATTTAGCAGATACGCTTTCAGAAGGTGCATTATCTAAACACGTTTTTAGTATTTTATTTTTTTTGGTCATTTTGTATCGTAGAAAGTGTTTTTAAGAGGCACGTTTTTTAAAGGAGTGTTTGGTAAACATGCTTTCAAACCGAATTAGGATTAGCTTAATTTTTCCGCTTGATCCGCCTTAAGCCATTGTGAAAGCATGAAAAGAAACCACGTTTTCAAGAAAGCGTGATTAGCAACCACGTTTTCACGTTGTTCGGGAATAAAAGTACAAAAAGTGAAGTTTTATTTAATAAAGTTATAAAAACAAAAAACGCAAATCGGTTAATCAGCCCTCACTTTCCTCTCACTTTCCCTACACATTTCCATTTCCATTTCCATTTCCATCCACGACCAAAGTCCCACTGTGACCCAAACTCTTCTGTACGCCCCAATCAACGGAGAAAGTAAGTTTAACGGTAATCCTAAGGGGACCGAAGGAAAATGTATAGATCAGTTCGGGGACCCACTTTTGGGTCCCACACGAACGATCCGAGCTGTTCATTCATCTTAGAATAAATTTTCGAGGGGCCCCACGAGAAATCACCTCAATTGGATGTGTGTAAGTGCTCGATCTAAGCCCACCCTGTTTCATTTAAAAAATCCCTCGAAAATTTATTCTAAGATGAATGAACGGCTCGGATCGTTCGTGTGGGTCGTTCGTGTGGGACCCAAAAGTGGGTCCCCGAACTGATCTGTACATTTTCTGTACGTTTCTCTCTGTACACGTAGCAGCCTTTGTAAGTTTAATCATAAAATTATCTCTCTCTAATATTCTCTCATCTGTTCTTGACATTTATTAGTGTTGAAAGGTTCTATTCCACAGAAATTTAATTTCCGCCTTGGTGATCCGTGAATGCTCATTAATCTATTTTGGTGATCGCAATTGTGCTTGAAAAAGCTTTTAAATTGTCTATGGTCAATGTCTTTTTGACTTTTGTTTCATTACTCTTGTGAATATGGATGTAAACTTGGACAGTAATAAAAAGAGTGCATTCTTAAGCTTCGTATCAGTTGTAAGGTGAGATTGATGGCACATATATGAATTGCTTTCTCCAAGCGTATTAGTAAATTGGTGTCGTTATGATTCGTGGGTGCTTAGTGGTGAGAATTACGGACGGAGCTAGGATTTTTGCATAGTGGGGGCGGGCTATAATTTGATGATATATATATTTTTGCAATGTAACAATAGAGTTTATACAAATTGTAGTAGGGGCGACAGCCCTATTAGCCATCCTTGGTGAGAATGGAAATTCATTCTCCCTCCATTGGTTGGTACATGATGGTTTTGGTACATATATGTGTACTGATAGGCCACAAGAGACTTAAGATTGAGGAAACCAGAGAAATAAAAGTGAAAACACAAGAATACAGATTTATGTGGTTTACTATATACGCATATGCTACATCTCTGTTTGTGCTACTTCTACAGTCGAATTGGCTCTTTCACTATATCGGAAATAATTGAAGTGTGAGATTGTATATGCCCTATGGTACGATATATGCTGCTTGATCTGCGAACATGTGGTTAAGCGTAAGATACCATCGGGCTTCACATTACATTAACACTGGATGTACCACTTTGGAGCTTCATATCCCATTCTAGAGTTTTTACCAGGTCTATCGTAATCAACACTGAAACAAAAGCACTAACATAAGCAAAGTCTGCAAATGTCAATCATGATATGTGCTTTGTATTGTTTTGTATCCTTCTAGTTCTGCTTTTACTTCGATGCAGAATTCAGATAAATGGGTTATAACTGGGAAATTAATGGCTCTATTGCAGTCAGGGTATTTTAAGAAATCGTAACAGGGCAACATCTGTTTAAGCAAACTAGCCATCACATATATACAAGTTTCTGGACAGTTTTGTTGCAATGGGTGGGAAAATGTCGAAGAAAGCTAGAATACCTGGACTCGAGGATCCTTCTATTCTTGCCTCAGGAACACCTTGTAAGATTCAAACCTTCTATTCATTTTGCGACCCTCTTTTTAATGAGTTACTTTTGGATTGTTGCAATGAAGTGTTCAATTTTAGGTTAGATTAAGCATTAGTAGAGGTGTCATATGCTAGTAAAGAACTGAATATGTGCTATCAGCAACTTACGCTTCAGTAACAATTTTCTTTTAGTTATCTGGAGGTTAATTAGCAAATGCTGAAATACCTTTTCTGCTTGATAGTTAGGGTGAATGACGTGGAGGCTTTGTTTGAGCTATATATGAAACTGAGCAGATCTCTTGTCAATGACGGGCGTTTACATAAGGTATCTTCTTCAGGGAACCATTACAAAATATTTTTTTTGGGTACTTTTTGCTGGTTGATTTTGGGTTACCATCTACACTATAATTATTCAAATTTGATTTGGTTTTCACTAATTCTTGCCGTATCGTTCCTTACATGGTACTTCATGAATAGGAACAGCTCCAGCTTGCACTTTTCAAGAATAGCAAGAAGCAAAACTTGTTTGCAGACAGGGTATGCACTGCTACCTGTTGATTACTTATTTATCTGGGTACATGTATTCTTGAAAAAGAAGGAAACATCATAATCTGCCACAGATGTTGATTGAAATGTTCATGCTTGGTAGGAGTAATGATTGGGTGATCACATATCAGTTGATGGCCCCCACTGCAAGAATATTTAAGATTTGTACCATGTTTTATGCGCATCATAAGATTTGTTTAGACATAGGAAACGCTGAAATAATATTGTCTCTATGAAATGCTGAATTGAATATAGACAAAAGATCCTTTTTATAAAGGCTAAAATCACATATTTCGGCAGTTAAATGCTTTCACGGACAATGATAAGTTTGTGGATATGTATCGGTTTTACCTCCAAACGTATAGAATCGTAAGATACGTGTCATTAAGGTATTGATAACCCTACACCCCGACATTACTACTTCTATTTTTAATTTTATTTTTTGAATGGCAACTTTACTACTTCTAGAAGTACTAAAGAAGCAACATGGCAACTAAGCGTACTTTCTTATTGTAGGTGGTATTTCTCATGAACAATAATGCAATGGTGACAACATATATGAACCGCATATACGTACCATCTGATGTGGATGTGGCAACCTACATGGCCCAATCATGTATTGTGTGGGGACCATAGTGTTGTGGTTTGGGCCATGTATAGAGCTGTTGCAAATGGTACCAAAATGGTTCATGATTCACCAAAACATTACTCTTCTCAAGAAATGACGGACTATATCACTAATCGTCTTAGGAGAAGTTCCACTAGTGAACAGCTATGTATTCTGCTATGGCAAAGTTCTTTCTTGGTTTTGAGAACCCATGACCAGGTACCCTGGGCCACAACTGATATGGGTTGTTTTTTAATTAGGTATGTAATTAATGATAAAATTTGAGTCACATTAGATTGGCCATAGTGTTCTCTTTTTATGTAGTGATTTATTAAGAACTGTTTTCCATTGGAAATTATTTCCAATAGTCCAATTACTTTGCCCGTCCACCTTCTGCAGGTGTTTAACCTATTTGATGTCAAGCAAGATGGGCATATTGAATTTGACGAATTTGTTCAATCGTTGAGCATCTTTCATCCAAAAACTCCTGAAGCTGACAAAATTACATGTAAGCGATAAGTATGTAGATGTATGTGTTTCCTTTTGAATTCCTTCTTCGTTGACAGGACACTGGTACATCAAACGACATCAATTTTTGAAAGATGTTATGGTGTCCATATTTCATGGAGTAAAGTTCTTGGTTGCTTTAAGAGCAAGATGCTAATTAGGGGACATCATTTGGCAGATGCATTTAGATTGTATGATTTGGGGCACACTGGTTATATTGAGCGCAAGGATGTAAGTTTTGTTGCATTCTTCTTTTTTGTCCTATCAATATACATTGAGTAAAGGCCTTCTCAATTTAAGTTTTTTCTTACGAATCTCATGGACAAAATTATTGTTTCATCAATCATCTTATAGAACATGCTTATTCGTTGCATTCCAATTTGGGCTCGTACTATGTATGGTTGCACTTTTCAATGCAACAGCAAATACTTAGAAAACAGTGGTGAAGCATGAGCAGCGGTATTTGCTGCCAAAAAAAATAAAAAAAGAATAATGAGAGGGTGCAAAAGTGGAATTCTGCCTCAGGGTCTAAATTATTGAAGATTATTCTAACTTGTCTGAACTTTCTACCTGTAGATAAACCACACCCACCTAAATTGAGGTTTTGCGTTTTTCGAACTAAAACCTAATAAAGTAAAAACACTTTATCAAAATGAAGTTTTTGTGTGCGCAAGTATGATTATGGAATCCTTTCTCTGTGTAATATTGACAGTTGAAGGAGATGGTGCTGGCTCTTCTAGATGAATCTGATATTGTTCTGTCAGATGACATTGTTGGAACAATTGTTGATAAGGTGCAGAATGTCTGCTTTGGTGGTGGATAATTGCGCCTAAAATTGATTTTGATGCATCTTGGTTTGTTACGCAGACATTCATGGACGCAGACTCAAAAGGTGATGGTAGGATTGATCTTGACGAGTGGAAAGAATATGTAGCAAGGAATCCATCCTTGTTGAAGAACATGACTCTTCCCTATTTAATGTATGTCCTACTATTTGCTTCATTATTTTGATTTTTTTGGGGACTGCCATTACATGAATCTGGAAACGTCTAAGGCTCAGTTTACTTCTTTTGAGTTCTCGTTACTGAATAGCACAATATACACGTATGAAACATGTTCAGATCTGCCCCCAAATTATTTGACACTGCTTGGATTCTCAACAAGCAGACATAATTCATTACTAGCATTGATACCTAGAGTTAATCTTACTTGGATAATGCTCCAAGCACCGAGTTTGCCACTATTTCTTCTGTTGCATTTGGTCTTCTACTAATGCATTTATGAGTATTCTCTGCAGCATCAGTGCATACGCCTGAAGATGAAATATTCAACTAGTTTGTCAATTTTGTGTTTCCACCATCGTTCTTCTTTTCTATTTATTTGGCCTTATAGATCAGTATGCTCAGTTTTAGCTGGCTTTTGTTTGACTGGTTTAGTATATATTGAGGTGACGGTTCATCAGATATTAGTTGCAGTCATGTTAACAAAAGTTTTTTGCGTTCATATTCCTCTTTCACTTTCTAGCTTGCAAACTTAAATTGCCATAATAGTTTTCAACTTTTTCTTTCGTGCTTTATCTATTCCAGGGACATAACCCTATCATTTCCTAGCTTTGTGCTCAACACCGAAGCAGAAGATTTGAAATTGGAAGGCTGATACATACGTAGCAAGCTACATGGTTCTCCCTCTTCAAGGAGCGTATGGAGAAGGAAATTGTAACGGCCCGTATTTTTTCGGTAGTAAATATTTCAAATTATTTATATCTAAAAAAGAAAGTGTAGTTCATGTGTGTTTTGTCAAGGTTTGAGAGAATTTGCACGACAATCGGTGTGGAGTTGTGTACATGGAATTGTGGAAATATTGACAGAGGAATAGGTAGAAGTTTGCATATAGAGGACGTGTCATTGGGAAGCAAGAACCGCTTGGGTAATTAAGAATTGGGTTGCATGTTGATCTAGAAATTCCTTATAGGACAGAGAGATGTACATGAGACAAAATGTAATATGCTGCTTTGTATAAATATATGATGTACACCCCACTTTGATGGCTAGCATTTACCTTGTCCATGGAAGTTCAGTGACTCCATGGTAATTGATGGATTGAAATTGCATCTGAACGTGATGGGCTTCTAGCATGTGTACAACTTTCCCATAGTTTAGCTCTTACATGCAAGGCTTATACAATTGATTTAAGGTACCGGGTTGTGTGTAATACATTCCTCGCTAAATTTCTTTGCAAAGAGTGTTATTTGATTATCTCATATTTGTACTTTGTTGATATCTAAGTTTATTGACTCAAGTTATTGTCACATCTTGTGCCGTGACACAGAAAACATTTGGCTGAAAGCCGTGGAAAAGATTGGTACGCATGCAAGTCCATCGGGTAGAAATGAGTAAGGAATTATGATTGATTTCCGTGAGGGAAATTCAATGTACTTTTATATGGCCTAAAAGGGGACACACAAATTTGACCCCGGTGGTGCTTGGCATGGTACTAAAATAAGCCACGGAAGAGGCTGCAAAAGGGGACACACAAACAAACCGCCGGAGCCGTCGCCGCCGCTATCCGTCGGTGTCAGAGGCCTAGATCGGCCTCCCCCAACTACCGCGGGATTTCCATATTTGAATCTGCTGCTTTTGCAATCTGATGTATGTTCCAGATCTTACTACTGTTGTTTACCAAACTTTCAAATTTTATTTCATAATTCCAGCGCAACTTCCATAGTGCTATTATTTTACTTAATTCACCACGTCTTTTCAAACATTTACCACCGTTTAGTTGGCTCTAAAATTAGCCATTTTTTGGCAATTCGTTGCGGGACTTTGTTCCACCAAAAAGAAAAAGAAAAAGCAACAGCTCAAAAAAATGAAGAAAGAAGGACCCAGCATATTCTTTTGGGCAAAACTTCACTTATGCCCCATGTGCGGTTATACTCCATGTAGTTCAATTTTTTACATCTTGCACCGCTTGTGGTTTTAAAAAATGTTAAGTACCTATTTTCATCAATGTTAACGGAGGTGCACCTCACTCGCCTCTTGAATCTAACCAATATATATTAAAAATTGATCCAAACCATTCATAATGTGTTAATCAAAGTGCAAATCATTTCTGTAAAAGATCCGGTCGATATTCTAATTGACTATGAGGTTTTCATTTTCCGATCAACTGGAATTTTGGTATGGATGTTGTATTAGTCAAGCTCCTATAATATGAACAGTTTGGATTTAATTTTTTGTAGTACATCTACAAAGGACGAATTGTTTAGGTTTAAGAAAAAAAGAAGAATTAAAGAAGTAGATGAGGACATATTGGACTTTAAGTCTTTTCCGTTTATGGTACAAGCATTATTTCCATTAATTGAGTGTATCTGCACTCTTTTAAAAACCACAAGAGGTGCGAATGCAATAAATTAAATTAAAGAGGAAATTTGAGAGAGAATGAAACTTTTTTTTTTAAAACTTTATCCTCTATTTTCTTTATAAACGAAACAAACAAAGAAAAGAACTTTCTTCTCTATTTCTTTTCCTTCAAAAGATCACGAAGGAAATTTCCGTAAAACTGACTACTTCAACGCCTATAAATAGCCTACCGCTACAACGGGCTTTTCTTATTCAAAATCGCTCTGACACTCTCTCTCTCTCTCTCTCTCTCACAGCCTTCCTTTCCAGAGCTGAAAAATCGAACGACAATCACTCTGAATTCACTCCTTCAACCAGTGGAAATGTTCTTCCCAATTTATCGCCGAGTAATCGCGAAAATCTCTGACTATATCTGCTCCTCATCGCATCCCCTTCTCGTTGGTTCTTGCTCTCTGGTAAGAATCCCCCTCTGTTCCTCCTCTTCGGTTCTCTCTCATTTTGGTGTACCTAAATTGACTACAGACGCTAATTGCAAATCGAACTGTCTATGACCTTGTTGTGATTTCCAGGCTTCAGATTAATTTCTGGGGTTCCGGATATCACTTCAAACCCTCAATGACCTAATTGTGCAATCCTGTTCCAGCGTCAAATTAATTTCTAGCGTATTTGGTAGCTTTTGCGGAAAATGATGGCTAGATTGTTATGGGGTTTGACTTTTACGATTGGTTTATAGAATTTTTAGGTTAGGCTTGAAAATTCGCCAAGTCTTTTCTTAGGCTGAAGGTTTGTTAGAATTCGATCGAAATTGAGTGGTAAGAATGGCTGTGGGCGGTGTTGCGATTAGTCCTATTCAGAATGGGAGTTCGGTCTGCCCTGGCTACATGCATGACCAGCCATCAAGCGAGGCGATTTTGATATATGTGGCCGTGTCGGGTTCGATGATTCCATTGAGAGTTTTGGAGTCTGATTCAATTGAGTCTGTGAAGCTTCAAATCCATTCTTATAAAGGGTTTGTTGTGAAGAATCAGAGGTTGATTTGTGGAGGTAGAGAATTGGCCAGGAGTGATAGCCTTGTGCGGGACTATGGGGTGACGGATGGGAATGTCCTGCATTTGGTTCTCCGCCTCTCTGATCTCCAGGTCATCAGTGTTAGGACATCTTGTGGGAAAGAATTCACGGTCCATGTTGAACGGTGTCGAGATGTGGGCTATGTGAAGCGTCAGATAGCTAGAAAGAAGAAGGGTTTAGTTGATCTTGATGATCAAGAAATCATATGCAATGGAGAGTCTCTTGAAGATCAGAGGCTTATTACTGATATCTGTAAGAACAACAACGATGCTGTGATTCACTTGTTTGTCCGGAAAACTGCCAAAATCAGGGCTAAACCTGTTGACAAAAATTATGAATTGTCCATTGTAGCACCACAATTGAATGATAAGAGAGATGATGAAGTTCATAGGGAAAGTGGATATTCCTTGGAATCTGAGAAGACTCTTGATGTACGTAGAAATCATCCTGACAGAGATTTCTGTTTGGAACCAGTAATTTTTAATTCGAAGATTGAAATACCTTCAATTCTTGAGGATTTGGTGAAGTCTACATATCAAGGGTTAGCTAGAGGGCACTACCCAATCAGGTCTGCAGAAGGAACAGGAGGTGCATATTTTATGCCGAATGAGTCAGGTAAAAAGTATGTCTCTGTATTTAAGCCTATAGATGAGGAACCTATGGCTGTGAACAATCCTCGAGACCTGCCCTTGTCAGTGGATGGTGAAGGGTTAAAGAAGGGAACCAAGGTTGGGCAAGGCGCATTAAGGGAAGTTGCTGCCTACATTATGGACCATCCAAAGAATGGCCATCGCTTGATTTCTGGGGAGGAGAGGGGTTTTGCTGGGGTCCCACCTACAACGTTGGTCAAGTGCTTGCATGGTGGGTTTAATCATCCAGAGAGTTTAAATGTCAAGATTGGCTCTTTGCAGATGTTTGTGGAGAACTATGGAAGTTGTGAGGATATGGGTCCTAGTGCTTTCCCAGTGGAGGAGGTACATAAGATTTCCGTTTTAGATATAAGGATGGCCAATGCAGACAGGCATGCTGGGAACATTCTTGTGAGCAAAGGTGAAGACGGCCGGACTGTGCTGATTCCAATTGACCATGGGTATTGCTTGCCTGAGAGTGTGAGCCTTCTTTTAACGACTTCTTCCTCTTTTCTGTTTCATTTTGCCATTATTACGGCACTTATTTTTTTTATAACCGGATGTCCAGTCTAGCTTGCGCGCACCTCGATTAATTTTGGGGCCCTGGGGTAACGACCAGGCATAACCTTCAGTGGCCCCAAGAGTTCGCTGGCAGGGGGAGTCGAACCTAATACTTTAGGTGGGAGCAAACCCCTAGGTCCAAGTCTGGATGACTTTACTTTGCCAACCCTTGGGGTCCATTATTAAGGCACTTATGGCTACTTACTGTCATATTTTTCTCTTGCTATTTGTGAATGTAGATCTTGCATGATTTAGTCTTGTGTTAATGGAATTGCTTTTATCCTTCACTTGCTTCTTCATAGATTGAAGTTCAGAAATTGAAACAATATTTTTGGACTCAGCATTTAATTTGTGGTGATGGTTCTGTTTTGGTGGCAATATTGTTCATTCTACATTCTCACTTTTTCCTGAAGGATTGGCAACGCACTTTGAATGGTGGCATTGTGTAAATATATTGGTGTCATGTTTATCGAGTTGTTCAGGTTAAATTTAGCTACAGGTTGGAAGAAAATAAAGAGCTAAAAAGGAAGGATAAACAATTATATCTACTTTTGAGTTGTGAGATATATAAGATAAAGACCACAATTACTTCATCACATTCTGATCATGACCTTTGATGTTATGGACACGAGCAACCCTTCCTGGAGAATTCCCATCCTAACCTTGAAATCAATCCCTGGATTCCTGCACTCCGGTGGATTTTAATAAAAATTCATTTTTCAAAGGTGTCTTTTGAAACATGTGATAACTATTGCATCATCAAGAACACTGGTGTGCGTGTGAGTATGAGCTGGGTGGGTAGATTGTTTCACATTTACGAGTTTGTCCTCATGATTTTCTTTTGTCACTACAGTTCGAAGATTGCACATTCGACTGGCTGTATTGGCCACAAGCTCACCAGCCTTACTCAGCTGAAACTACTGAGTATATAAAATCACTAGATGCTGAAGAAGACATTGCTCTCTTGAAGTTTTATGGGTGGGTTCTGCCACTTGAATGTGCTCGTACACTCCGCATATCCACCATGCTTCTGAAGAAAGCAGCAGAGAGAGGGCTCACCCCGTATGTCATTGGAGGCATCATGTGCAGAGAGACCTTGACTAAGGAATCTGTGATTGAGGAGATTGTCCAGGAAGCGCTGGATTCCTTGCTCCCAGGGACAAGTGAAGCTGCATTCATGGAATCAGTCTCCCACTTTATGGATCGCCGCCTTGACAAGATTGCCAAATGAAGTTCTCTGGTACAATTTGGATATATGCATGTCAGCATGTCTATATGTTCATATGTTCCTCACTACATTTATGTATAATCTCTGTTGTCTGCGTACTTCAATGCTGAATTTCTTCAGTTTTGTCTTATTTTCAATTCTTTCAACAATTAGCTTTGAATCTTCAAGTGGTTAAACAAGAACTTCCTTCTTGTTTAATTTGTCAGTTTACTGTTCATGTTGCTTGATATACAAATTCTTGAACTTGTAAAGGGAACAGCGTACTCGTCCTTAATAACATCAAACACCGAGATGTTTGATATGTATTCTAGTAATATGCTGCTTGCAGAATTATTTTCACATCAGTGTTGTGTTTTTTTCCCAAGTGTGCGACTGCAGGTGGTGGTGCAATTAGATAACCAGCTGATGCAACTTTCTCCATGGTGTCTATCCTCTGTCCGTGTTGTTGGTTGCTTAATTAGGTAGCAGTCGTCCTCTGCTACCTCTAAAGCAATGGGAGCTTGAATTTGGTTCTTTCTCTACTGGAGGAGTAGCAATTTGGGCTACTAGCTCTATGTGTTACTTATGCAGAAACGAAGTTTTCTTTTCGGTTGCAGCCTTGCAGGTAGGAATGGATTCAAGTAATGACTCAATTATCTTCACAACAAATACAACTGAATTCTGTGATATTGGCATGATTTAGCAGTACTCAGATAAGGATGTTTGAACAAATGGAGCTACATCTGGTGATCTTTATAGTGTGTTACATCATAATGTTCCTGTGATCTTCATTTTCATTTTGACCTCCCTACTACCATCCATAACATTCTCCTTGTTAAGCCCGGGCCTTTCAGCAGATGTCATCTATTGCTCCATTTCCTGAATAACTTCCATTTTATCTTTGAGCACCTCCTCCTTTTCCTTTCTTGCTTTTAACTTTCTATTCATCATTTCCTTCTGCAACCTTTGTACTTAACCTCACCTTTTTCACCAAAGAACAATGACTTCATTGTGCACAACACAAAGAAACAAAACCCCTTCCCCTTCCTGAAACTACAAACATAGATACCGTACTATTTTTCAAAATTGCAGAATTCCCGCTACGGCGCTACCCATCTTTCTAGCTATAAATTTAGAACGAGAATTTGCGAATTCAGTTCAGTCTTTCAATTTCGATTTACACAAAAAAAAAGTCTTCAATTTCACTCTCATAGAAACTCGATTCCACTTTTTCACATGATCTCATATAGGACAATAACGGGTACCCCAAAACCCAGAATCATTCTTATACTGATCAACCCAATTCTCTAATTTATTCTGCAAATCAGATTGAACCAAAGGTTTTGAGTTGATTCCTCTGCACTATCAGAATTCACAGTACCTTCATTGATCCTATCCTTGTCCAAGTTTGAATAATTAAGCACTATTATCGTGATCATGAACTGGGTTTTGACGCATCTGTTGTTATTCGGTGAGCTTTTTTGTCAGTGGTTTCAGAAATTCAGAGTTTCTGGTGGTAGGTTGAAAATGGTTGGTAAAGAGGGAAATGGGAATAAATTTTTTTTTTCCGATTGGGTAGGGTGAATTTGTATTTTTTTTTCCCCTCAATGCAGTGATAGAATAACTGGGAGAGCGGATTGAAAGCGTAGAGAAGAATTGAGGTCTGGTCCGGATTGTGGGGTTGATGAACTCCATGGACGGGGGAGACTCTGCTAAATCCCCTAATAAAACCTTTTGGTGGTTGCAAAATGTAAATGTCTTATGGGTATTCTGTACTTTATGGTACATGGGCCAATTCAGCAATTTTCTTGGGGGCCCTGCAATTCCAAATTCGTTATTATCATGTAAATTTTCAAGAAACAAAGTTCATAGTGGAAACTGGTTAGCTCTACTGATCCAAATTTCTCACTTGTTTCTGATTTTGTTTGAATAGGTTTTGCAAATTTACCTCCACATGGGCGGATCCAAGATCGTTTACAGTGAGTCAATTACCTAAATAATGTTCGAAAAATTAACAAACTGCTGTAATCCTAATGAGATTCTTGGACAACTGAAACATTACAAGTGAAGTGACGCACTGGCCATAATGTGGTTCCACCCTTGCTGCCATGTTGTTTTTTACGTAGGAATATTTATTGGGATCTCTATTTTTATTTTTATTCCCATGCTGCGATGTTAGTATTTAGTATTTCTTTCTCTATCGTCTCGACTCCGTCGCCCCACCTCTTACAACTTTGCGTATGGTGTAGTTTTTGAGTAAATCTCACCTTGAATACAAGTTACGGTGCAACCCTGATTTTGCTCCAGTTGATGTTACTGTTGAGTACAGTATTTTTTTTCTAAGTTACTAGGTTCTTGCATTTTGTCCTCAAACAACTTGATTGCTTATTCTCAAGAAAAGGTGATTGCTAATTCTCAAATGACGATATCTCGTTACTTATTTGTGCTTAATGTGGTAATGACAACTATTTCTATGAGTATGATTGCATTAGTCGAAGGAGCACAACAGCAGTAGTTATTGAAACACTGAAAGCTGAAACTCTCAGCCACTATTCATATTCATGACATCTCAACATCTCTATCAACTAATCACATTATCAGAAAATTCGCCACACTAGGGGAGGGGAGAGAGAGAGAGAGAGAGAGAGAGAGAGAGAGCTAACTACAGAGGTTGGGGATGCACACCCCACCATCCGGATTCTGTTGCTCCTTCCATATTCGCCCTGTGACTCGGAGCTTCAGTTCTCTCCTTTCTCCTCCTGAAAAGAAAAGTGCCATATTTCGCTGTATAATAAGGCCATCGTGACTGTCTCTCACCTTCCTGTGACTATCCCTTATACTCCGAGGGGTGCCCTCAAAAATGAGTTTCCGGCCATTTCCCCCTACCTCCAAACTGTAACTGTAGTTTCGGGCATCTGTCTCGTCACCCATGAATCGTAGAAATGCCATGTAAACAGGAGCCATTCCCAGTTGAAAGGCTTCGAAATGGAGACAGAAGTACTGACCAAAACAGTTAAAAACCTAAAAGAAAGACCAGGGAACAAATTTTCAGGGGAAAACATAAGTGAATATGGGCAATGATCAAGGATTCGTCTATAAAACAGCAATTGGTCAGCGAACAGAAAAAAAGAAACAGATTAACCTAGCGGCCCATAACCATTTGCCCAAGGATTTGTGATGACAAGAATGCTAATGGTGAAAACTGACAATGTTTGCTTTTGTTGTACGGATAACCATAAATTCAGTGGCGGATCCAGGAATCCTACACAGGGGGGTCACTTTTCATGCATAACTTTGAAAAAAAAAAACAAAAAAAAAACTCACAGTCCAATATAACAAATATACCAAAAAAATACTAAAATGTTTAAACATTATGAAACATTTTATACATATTGTGCTCATGACGCTTGTAAAACAAAAAGTAAATTCCTACAGGAAAAAAAAAGGGAATGGACAACGACGAAGATGAGAAATGATAAATCTATTTTAATTTTTTGATTAGTACTGAATGAATTTTAAAGAAAAGTTAAATAATTGCACATATTTCTATAATGGGCATTTGAAAAGGGATAGGGGAGTATAGATATTCCTAAAGTTTTTCACGTATAGTTTTATAGTAGGATCCCAATCAGATTTGTTCAATATTAGTTGGCAAATTCTTTCTTAAATTATTTGTTGGTGAGACTAAAAGCATTAATCAGTCACAGGTTAAATTTTTTGGAGAGTGGAGACCCTTTTCCAAATTTTTAACTCCAAAAAAAAAAAAAACATTTCTGGAATTCCAGGGGGGTCACGTGACCCCCCTGTGCCCTTAATGCATCCGCCCCTCCATTGATATGACAATCAATTTTGTTACAATTGGTGTTATTACTGGATGGTAGCCATATCTAGCCCAGTGGTAGGGGCGTGGGGCATTACAGGCAATTCACTGAGTTGGGAGTCCGATTCCCAACCCCTCCCCCTACCCACTACTTTAGAAAATGAACTACTTATCTATTCAAAACTTAAACAAATAAAATGCATAGGCCATCATTTCATAAGTTATTCATGCATTTGGGCCTATTTAGCTAAAATGTTATGTGGTTCATTGAGGAACATTGGTCGATCATATGTGCAACTGATCCAACAAGAAAACACCCATCACATAAACTAGACATCATTAAAAGACTTGTATATGTTGCATAATCCAACTTAAAAGATTAAAGACGTACTTACGGTTAACATCCATGTGGCATTCTCAACTTCACGTGGATTAGACTTGACATAGCGATGGTTAAAAGTGCATCCAGAATGCATGTCTACTTTGTGATCGTCCCGAAGATGAGTAACAAGATATGGAATATCTCCTACAACTGAGCACTCTGATCCAGCATAGGGGCAGTTGTATGGTCTGAAGTTACAAATGGCCTCGTGTTTGAGCTTGCTGTAGTAGGGGAAAATCTCAGGGCAACCAAGAGTGCAATATTTGCAAGGCAGTTCAAGTGATTCGGCTACCTTTTCTAACGCTAGGCACCTTATATCACCGAGCTCCTGTCTACAAGTGGGACAGCGATTGTGTACCCTCTCTTTGCAGGTGGAGCACAGTGTGTGCCCGTTACGACACTGCCAAATTAAAAAACTTGTTAAAATGCTAGTCAACTCACAATTTAATGCATAAAAAAAGTAAAAAAAGTGGCCTACATTTATTAGTCAACAAGTAACAGACGTGGACATACACATATACTTTCTTTTTTGGTAAGAGTAAAGACATACATATACTATCAGATGCTTATGCATATACATTTTGTTAGTGATCCTGACTCCTGATATCATATACACATCTAAATCAAGACACCGGTATGCGGATGAAACTGACGAGACAGATGTTCTAAAAATGAATATAAAGATTTACAAAAGACACCATCTTGACTTCCTTTACCACAATTGAGAACACATCTAAATACACCAGCCAGTTTCCCCACTCAGAGAAGAATTACATTTCCATACTTTTCCCTTTTTCTGAAACTAGATATCCACCCACCATAATGTTCAAATGAATAGAATTCCAAATTAAGCAATTCGCTGAACACCTTTTATGCTACTACTCAATTGCATTAATTTGGTAAAGCAAACCCCACAAAATAAATATCAATTGCATCAATCCATGGCCCAAATCCCGAAAGGAAAATAATGCTAAAATAGTGGAAGCATCTTAAAAATGCAGCATCTGTGCGAAATTAGAAGCCCCCCAAAATCAAGGGGAGTTTTGACACCCAACAAGCAAATTTCAAGGATACATAAAACATGTCATCCGGTTTGGGTCACAAATATCAACATCGCATACAACGAATCCAACAATAAATCAGAGAACAAACACGAAGGAACAAGGAAATAACAATTATAGAACCCATCAGACATGATTAAGACAAACCCTATAAATCAGATTGAACAAAGAAGAAACAAAAATGCACAATTGAAATGGCAATTAAACCCATGCGACGAAAATAAGACAAACCCTTTCCTTTAATTAAATTGAGAAAAGAACAAACCTGGTGTATTGGAGGGTACATTGAATTGGTGCAAACTGGGCATTCGAGAAGCTCGTGGACACTTGTTGTGGGGTGAATCTGAGGCTTGGAAGAAGCAAACTGAGGGTGAAGAAGACGATGGATCTCATCCTCATCCGTAATATCCGATATGCATTCAATGTTATTTAATTCCATTCGAAGGATTATTTTTGTACGAATGGCTGAGTATGAATCTGTGCGTTGTATAGGCGGAGAGAAAGATAGGAGGAATTTATGGCGTAATTTTCATGGGTTTGATTCTTTTCGTTGTGGTTGGGGTTCAGAGTTCTTCTGGTTTCTTGACGAATGAAGAGGACAAGGAGGGAGAGAGAGAGAGAGAGAGAGAGAGAGAAATTGGAGAAATGATTTGGGGAGGAGAGTAGATGGATTGGACAGAATAATATCGAGGGACTGGGACCTTTGATTTTACTTTATATGGGAGTGATTTGATTTGCCTGAACTGTTTCAAATGTTTTTCACTACCATGATTGGGGAAAATAAAAACAAAAAAATTGGGGGTATTTTCACCACGCAAAAACAAATAAAAACAGTAGGAAAATGCTAATAATAATCCAATGACCTTCTTATGGTTTAAAAAGTGGATAAAAATGTATTAAAAATTGTAAAAAGTACATTGGATGCTGTGTTTTTTTGTCCAATGAATTTTCACTAGCAGGACCGAAAATAGAATTAGCTCTTGTTTCATTTCCTACATCTTTAACCATGACACATATTAAAAAAAAAAAAATACTATGGGTACACCACTTGGTGTACACTAAATATACACCATTTTGTCTAGGAATTTTGGGGTCTAACTAATCGGAGCTGTTCAATTTGTTTTATATGCTCCATTCATTTCAAAATAATTATCTACTACGAAAAGATGTGCAATTGATGAATAACAAAATGCTTCTGAGCATAATTTTTACTATTATTTTTTGATACCAAGTTTTTAAAATTAGTTCTTTAATTTGGTGTCAAATTTTTTTTAAAATTATGCTTAGAAGCATTTTATTTTTTGATTCGAAAATTGCACATCTTTTCTTAGTGGACTATTAGGGAATATGTTTTTAGGAGTCTCTGTAAAAAAAAATCAACTCATTTGGATATTGGTAAAAGTGTGATTGATTTCATCCCAGCATTTGTAGAGTTAAAATTAAATGAATCAAATATTCGAATGAATTGATTTTTTATAGAGACTCATAAACAATATGATGAATAAATTAAATAGTTCCGATTATTATTGTGTGACCCCGAAATAAATCATATAGTAGAAGGTGGTGTAGATTTAGTGTACACCAAAGCTTGGTTCCGGAATAGATCATATGCATAAAGTTGGGTTCCTTTTTGATAAAATAATGTGCTAATCAAGGTTTTGAAATTGGGATAGGTATCTTGTATCGTTTTTCTTATTTTATATATCATATTGGGATACGTATCGCGTATCGTAAGATACGTTAACCAGTAAAATTTACAATAACCATAATCTATATATATATATATACACACACACACACACACACACACACACAATGTACAAGTATTTATATCTAATAACACTAATAAACTACTCCCTCCGTCCCAAATTTCTTGTCCACTTACACTATTCACAGCACCTCAAAAAATTGTTTATAATTTCAAATGTATAATGTTATATATATTCAATATGGGTTTTGTTTGATAGTTCTCGATGGGTTCTATTAAACAAAATTTTCAAAATTGTAAAAAACATTATAGATTAAACGATATAAGCAATTGAAAAATGGCACGCATGCCCGTAAATGGACAACAAATTCGGGACGGAGGGAGTAAGTTTTTAAGTTAGCAACAGAAAGTGCTCAAGCATCTGTTAAGCACTTTATCTAGCGGACTTCATGGACAGAAGTTGCTCATTTTTCGACAGTAGTATAATGATATGTTAGGGTTTTTACTTTTTAAGTTACCAAGCATATAAGAGCAGCCTCAAAAACGTTTTTGAAGGAGGGAAATATTCAAGGGGGTCTTTACTTTGAGTCTTGGAGTATCACTGAGATCTATGGATCATTGAGTAACAATTACATACAACTCCAAGAAGTTTCTAAAGTCATTGATTCAACTAGTATAGTCAACATTTGGTCGATTTCTAGAAGTACCTCGGAAGGCTTCATGATTCAAGACAGTGGCAATCCCTAACATATCCTCTCAAATACAAGAAATGGTTATTCTTCTATTCAAGTTCTACATTGAGGTTGGATATCTTTCAAATGGTTTGAATGTCGCTCAAACAACTTAGATTAATGCGTTTGAGGTTCCTCTTTTTATAATAATGTTTGAGTTTCTTCCATTAAGTAATTGTAGGATACGTACTGAATCGGGATACGCATATATATCGAAGGATACATCATCATATCGTAGGATTTCCATATACAAAGGATGCGGGATTAGATACATATCGTTTTCTTAAGGAGATGATACGAGAATCGTAGGATTTTAACAACAATGGTGCTAATGATAACTGCTACCCATCTAATCGAAATTTTGATGAACAGGAAAAAACTCAATTGTCACTTTGATTACTTTCTAGCTCAGTGGGTCATGCATTTAGGTGCTTGGAGGTTCTGAGTTTGAGTTGATGAAACAACATCGATACGCATTGCAATAATCTTAATTTACGCAACGTAGTAATATGCTATCGCTTGGCAAAAAGTCAGCATGATTAAGTGCTGGAGAAAATGCATTAAACAAGTGAAGGTGTTTTGAAAAATTTATAGAGTACGCTAAGATGCTAAATTCTTTGACATTAATCTCCACTTAACAAGACCTTTTTCACACTGTACTAATTAAACCTTTAATCAACCGAAATCCTTCAAACTAAGAAGAGTTTTATTTTCCCATAAGATTTGGTTGTGAATCCAAACTCTTCAAACTTTAGGCCATTATAAGTTTGTTCGGTGTCAACTTCAGGGTTCCAAAATAGATATGCGTAGCCCAAACACCCAGTTATGGACAAATTTAAGGATCTTGTAGAGAGATGGTTGGAAAAATCAAGGACATTAACGTAACTTTTTCAGTTAATTATTTCTTTGTGTTTCCCTTTTCTTCCTAATATCCCCTCCACAAAACCGATTCAAACACAACTGAAACTTTCTTGAAGTCAGATTATCCTGATAGAGTGGGTTTGAAGGAGGCAAATATGATCTTCCAGCAAGGATATTGGGAACAGGATTGGATGATAGCCGATCATGCTATGTGGTGGTACACAATGTATTTTAAAATCTGCTGGGCCACTTGTTATCAATTTGTTTCTGTCTCAAGTTTCATAAATGAGCACTGAGGGCACCTCGAATAGTAGAGGTGTGCGCAAGATGGCCTAGATAGCACAGATCATCGAACCAAAAAAAAAAAGCACTGAGGGAAAAAGAAAGGATGTGATTTAGAAGCTTAAAGTGTGAATGTTAAGTTTGTTTTAACCATTTTATTTTGTTAAAGTTCAAGAGGCAAATCATAAGAGCTACATGAATTGAATGACCTTTTTTCCCATTGGTGATCTATTTGAAGATATCCATGATTTTGCAAATTGACATTAACTGTCTTGAACATTAGTTTATTGTTTCTTAAAGTACCTTTTTTATGTGAGAGCTCAATTCACCATTAGGAGAATAACAATTATATCATTTTGGTGTCCCACTTAGTTTTTACATAACAAGTCTTTGTAACAAGTATATGTTGGGAAATCGGTTCATTGATTTGGTGGAAGAAAGAAGGTTTATAAGGGAAAGAAATTACATTCCATCCAAAAGTTCACCTACTCCACTTTGTCGAAGAACTTACCGTGTCTACTTTCCCAACATATAAACTTTTCCCTGGCTTCACATAGCAGCAATGGTGTTAGCAGCTGTAAGGACCAAATTCCGGAGTCGATTTGGTTTTGGCAATTCCATATGATAAAACACATATTTTTATCGAGTTGTAATTTTCTAAGTAGGGGTCTGTATAGGATTAGAGTGGAAGGAATCACTTTATAATGTAATTTGAGAGTTAGTGTTTTTAGTCGGTTGTCGGCATTCTGAACGAGAAGATCAATCATGCGATCAATCGGTTTCTCAATCAGGTAACTCTGATTTAGCACCGTGGAGGCAGTTTCAGAGCATGTGGATTGATAGAGGGATCAATCGGGTTTTTAATCGACAGCTCCAAAAGAATCGGATCTACGATAGTCCGATCAATCGACTTATGATGCGATTGATCGGAATGACGTCTTCTATAAAAACATCATGCAGTTTTAGATCTAGGGCATCGGCTGAAAAAGAATATTAGAGCCGCTTGTTTTCAAAGCCAAAAAACCCTAGAGTATTGAGAGTGAATCTTGAAGCACAAGATCAATGAAACTTTAATAAAAGCTTCAAGAGGTTTCTATCATCATTGTCGATCAAGTTGTTTTCCGGTGGATTTCCGGAATAACATTTGGAAGGCTCGAGGATTCGAGGCAGCAGCAATCAAATACTGGGTGTGGTGAACGAGGAGTCGACAAGTACATCTTGGAGCGATTGTGAGTGATTCAAATCGTAGAGTAAGATTACTTGTAACTACACAATGGTTTTATAGTGTTTGATTCCTTCCAGTGGTTTTTACCCGTTTTGGGGTTTTCCACGTATATGCGGTGTTCATCGTTTAATTGTTTTTTGTTTGCGATTGGTTCATATACTGATTGATGTTATTGTTTTTATTGAAATAGAATAATCTAGCAAATTATAAAACCTAGGCGATCTCGGATTTTTCAGCAGCATTTCTTTTTCTGTATTTTATAAAATTCGACTAGACCGTACATGGTGAGTCCTTACTCCACAAAATTCACCTCCAAACACCAACAGTGGCGAAATATAACGTTTTCAAAAAGAGTTAAAACACAAGACCTACGAGTTAATATTGAAGCCAGGAACCGCTGGCCATTGTGTGAAAGAGTTTTCTAAATGCTGCCCAGACAAAGATGTAATCAAGTTCTGTAACTCCTCTCAGGACAATTCAAATATACAGGTGGATCACAATGTCTCTGCGTGTGCGTGTATGTATGTATGTATGTATGTACAAAACCAGAGAAGAAGATGTTCACTTTAAGGTTGTCACTTCTGCAATCAGCAATTGCCCATGGAGTAATCATCATCCTTTGCAGACAAGGCATCAATTTATGGTTTTATGTATATAAGTAATAATTTGGGTGAGGAAAGAAGATTTGCAGGAATAATAAAGGCATGAAAGATGACTTGGGTTAAAAGGGACTCTAGTGCTTCCCAGAGTATACTAAAAGCATAAATCACTACGTCAGTGGGCTAAAAAAAACGATGCTTACTTTATCTTGATCTGTTGTGTGCTGTTGTAACCAATTAAGAGATTGCCTGAAACTTGATAGCCATAAAATGGAGAATTTACCTAGAAGGAAAAAAGTAAAGAGAGGGAATTTCTTCTCCCTGCGACCAAACAAACCATAAAGCAAAATATTCCAAAGCCCACTTCATCACTACCAGATAAAGATGCATACAGGTCTCTATTTGTCGCAAGCAAATATCTTACCTTCTGCATTGAGTTGTAGGGTTGGAAATGGTCACATCCATCATAATCAGAATGGAGGTCATGTGTGTAAATATACACATGTCCAAACCACCTTAATCAAATCAGCATCTAATTACAGACAAGTCATGGTTTTCAATCCACGAAACAACGAAAGCACTGTGAGTCTGTAACCAAACCTAAATTTACAAGGTCAATACTACCTTCGTGAGAATTCATAACTTACAAAATGACAATTCACCTCATTCCAAAATCTAACCTTCCCTTTTATCACACTATCTGCTGCGAAGGAAATGGACAGGAAAAAGAAAGAAAAGTTACTCTATGTATACACAACAGAACTATTAAAGAACGTCCTGCGTTGGATTATTCACTGTCGCCAAATCCCTATTAAACGGGAAATGCATCAAGGGCTCAAGTCTAAATATTGTGATAGCTGTAGCGTAAATTCATCTACCACTGATTTGGGAAGGCTTCTCTGTATTTTGAATCCTCTCCCAAGGTAAGCTGTCTTACAGTAGAATCTGTCGCCCGGGAGTTCAATAACCTCTGGGCTAATCTATCTTTAGAAGTAACTTTCTTTTTCAGCATTGCAGCTAGAGTTTGCTTCTTGTTTCTGGCCGAAGGCCTCTCTCCATTGATTCTCTCTCCAATAGCTGAAGACCTTGAAGTTGAAGCCATAGCAGCATCACGTAAGACAGCTTCATTGTGTTGTCGAACTTTTGCAAGCTTTGCTCGCTTCAAAGCTTGTTTGTCCTGTTCTCTCTTCTTCTCCTCCTCTTTATCCCTAACCCTAACATTCTTCACTGCCTGTTCCGCCAATCGCTCCACCAAATCAGTCCCTAATTCTGGAGTTATCTCCTCATTTATTAAAGTGGTTTGCGCGATTGGTTTCCCATCGTTGTCCCGCGGTATAACAGGCCCATGAAATGGGCAAACTCTCAAGTCTTTCCTCTGACACAATCCCCCTTTACTCAAAGGAGCACGACATGGTTGGATTTCAACAGGATCTTCTTTGTAAAGAGTTGCTTGAACGTTCAACTCTGCAATTTTCTCCGCTGGAATAACTGCATCGTAGTCTATCCGACCCCAATGGCCTTCAAGCTCCAAACCCCTTTGGTTCGCCAAAACATCCCTTTTTGAACCCCAATTATCCAAGAAAGTACCCCAATTCATAAGTGGAGCTTTGGACAGAAGCTTATTCCTCGAGGGGGATGAATCAGTTCCAGTACCTTCACAATCCAGCTTTTCATGGTCATCTGTTTCTTTGATTCTGCTTTTGGGAGCTTTCTTTTTCACACCACTGGAAGTTGAGGCGATCATGGAATCATCACTTTTGTTATTGAGAATAGAAGTCCTGTTCTCAAATGATTCGATAGTACCCTCTTCCCAAATATCTTCTTC
The DNA here is from genome assembly GCA_020921065.1 of Vaccinium darrowii. Lineage (NCBI taxonomy): Eukaryota > Viridiplantae > Streptophyta > Magnoliopsida > Ericales > Ericaceae > Vaccinium > Vaccinium darrowii. The sequence goes on along the minus strand of CM037162.1, from coordinate 769,362 downwards.
TTCTTCATGATTTCTGATGTTGGGAAGAGAACAGCCCGATTCTTCACATTTGTTCTTCACCAACTTGAGATGATTTCGAGTATCGATCAACTCTTTCAACATGGAGTCCCTGAATCTGTTGTCTGTCACTTCAACCCTTGTAAGAACTGAGATCCACTCTTGCACTGAAACCAAATGCTTGGTAACTAGGAGCTTGTACAATTCCCTCAGTGCATCAAAAACCACTTTATTGTCACTTGTTTCTTCAACTTTGTCCCCTTGTTTCAATGAATCAAGACGTATCTGCCGAAGCTCAGAACTACGAAACTCTTCCATTTCTTCATCATCAAATATAAGATCCACTGGCATAGTGTCATTTTTTGCAGTAACAATATCTAAACATTCTCCAAGTTCATCAATTGTCGACTGTAATTCTTCTTTAATTGATGAATAATTTTCCTTGAGAGTTTCGAACTTTTTTTGCAAAATTGCTTTTGTCCTCATCTCTCTCTCCCTTCTCTCTTGTTGAATCCGAGCTGCATTAGCTTGTAAGTTAGGGAATTGAAAACGCAGTGTGTTTTTCAGGTAGTCAAACCCCAACCTCAGCTGTCTGTAATAAATCCCATAAGAAGCATTCCACTTCTCCAAGAATTCAATTGCCTTAGAACGTAAGACAGAAGCAACAGCTGGAGGAGCCGGAAGCGGCAAGTTTCTTCGGAATCCTACACTTAGAGCCAGTAACTGATCCATGTTCTCAACAAGAAGGGTTCTGAAAAGTTTTGACCGCATGAAAAGTTCATCTATTATGAGAAGTGCAAGGTATCTTACCTGCAGAAGGCACACCACAATGAAATTAATCCAACAACATTAATATTCCCCAGACAGAAAGAGAGCACAAAATCACTGGTGTACATAACAAAACAAAATATCGGGAATTCACAATGACCCAATGAAAGCCTTTAATAACAAGTTAAGAGCTTGGTTGGCAGGTGAATTTTCACATTATGCATTCTGCCATTTCACATTTTGGTGTTTGGCAGCATTTTAGAGAATGCAAAATGCATTCACAAAACCACACAATGGAGGCACAATTGGATAATCAGCTCTGGAGGTACTTTTGCATTATGGGTAAAAGACCTCATCATAATCTATTTTGATGATTACTCCCAAACACTACTCTGTTGCATCTCCCAAACACTCTACAAAATAATAATCTATTTTAATCATAATTCAAAATCTACAATTCACAATTCAAAATGGAAATGCAAAAAATAATAGGCTCCCAAATGGGCCCTAACTGATTCCTCTGGGAGGAAAGTCTTCCCAAATGCAACCCCCTATAGCTATTCTTCCATAGCAGCAAGTTTGGCCAAACTTCCTGTTCAAAGTCTCTACCTGCTACAAATGAAAATGAGGGCCTGTTTCAGCTCAAATTTTCAAGGTTCCCTTTTTCAGCTCAAATTTGTTTCTCACGCAGCAAGATGCAAGTCACTAGGGCTGTAAGCGAACCGAGCTGTTCGCGAGCTCGGCTCGACTTGGCTCGTTAACAGCTCGACTTGAAGGCTAAATGAACGAGCTCGAGCTGAATTTTCCAGCTCGTTTGATAAACGAGCCGAGCTCGAGCCCCGTGAGACTCAGCTCGAACCAGCTCGCGAGCCATGGGAAGGCTTTTATAGCCTTTTGGATGAGTCATGTGAGTCTCCCTTTCCGATGTGGGATAACAAAAGAATTTCAAAGGCTACATCCCACATCCATGCATCATCTTCGTCTTCACCACAAGCAGCCGAAATTCCAGAAGAATTTTGAGAAAACCCAGTTTCTCTCTCCTCTGCCTTCATAAGTAAAACCCCAACTCCACAACCTAATCAAACAAGTACAACCAGTAAAACTTGGAAATTGTTCTTCAATCAACAGAGATTCCAGAAGAATCGTTCAATTTTGAGAAGAAATTACCTCTCGTATTTTAGATCTTTGAGAGAGAGAGAGAGAGAGAGATGATGATGATGATGATGATAGATCAGTGCTAGCAGCCAGAATCATCCATGGCTGTGACTCGTCCGTCCCTATTCTCTTTCATCTGTATCTCTTGGCCTCTCTCTCCTTCAATAGAAAGACTTTTGTTTTCTCTTTGTGCCACATCGATTTTTTTACGCATGTGAGAAACGCAAAACACACCGTAAAAGGAGGGCCAACCAATCAGGCTTGTAGCTATTGGGCCAGACTCAAATGTGCGGACCCGTAGTTTGGAAAATACCAACATTTCGAGCCCACTCGAGCTGAGCCCGAGCTTGAAAAATATAAGGCGAGCTGAGCTCGAGCTCATGCTTTTAGCTCGTCACGAGTTCGAGCCGAGCTCGAGCCAGTCTCAAAGTATGCGAGCCGAGCTTGAACATGCCAAGGCTCGGCTCGGCTCGTATACAACCCTACAAGTCACTATCCACCATCTGTTAGAGCTTGTCACATATTGGTTACCTCCGAAACTAGTATATGAGGTTGGGCAACCTCTCCACTCATTGTCAATTGGTTTTGAGTTGAATGCTTTAACATGGCGTCGGAGCTAGGCGTTTGGAGGCTTTTGGACGAGACTCTGTTAATTGGTTGCGCCGTTGTTTGTGCCTTAAGTGCACCTTGTTTCGTTGTTTGTTGTGATCCTTATGTTACGGATCCCTTGTTTACCTCTCCACGTGCAGGTTAAGGGGTTGCACGTGCAGGGAAGTGTTAGAGCTTGTCACACATCGGTTAATTATAACCTCCGAAACTAGTATACAAGCCTGGCAGCCTCTCCACTCATTGCCAACTGGTTTTGAGTTGGATGCTTTAACAATATCGTCAACAATCATCAACTCGTGGGTATGGGTTGTTGTCGAAGCCTAGCTATTCTTGGAGCTCTTGGTTTATAGTGTCCCACCAATGCATAATCTTGGCTACGCCACTAGAAGGGAGTGCTTGAAGTTACTAGTTTGAAATGTTGGATTTCAGCATTATATTTTCAATAAAGAAAACGTTTAATTCACTTTCATTCTTTGAGCCAAAATTACGAGATGAATTTGAAAGCTTTGTCTTGCTTGATTTGAAATAACTATGGGATCATCGGTATTCACTAAACTGCCATAAATTACCCTACTTGAATATGAACTTTAACCAAGTGCATCTACTCTCTCTATTGAAACCTCCAGTTTCGAATTGTTAAACCACCCCCAATTGGTAAACTGCCCACAATTTTATCAAATCCAACCTCAAAGCCCCTTCATTTCGAAATCCATTCATCAAAACATAGCTTAAGTTTTCAAGTTCCCAACAGAAGTCCGAACCTTTGGAAGCCAAATTATGCGGAAAAGAGAAACTTAGATGCCATCCCCATTGTTTCATTAAATTTACGACGATGGGAAACCTATAAGGGAAACAGAGAACAACATTGGACTAGTATACGTACCTGGGAGTGGTCTCGCTTCATTAGTTTCATAAGGGTTTGGAGGGCCAGGCGGAGCTCGGAATCAGAACGACGGACGACCGATTTGATGGCTTTGAGGAGGCGTGGGTCCACCTCCGCCGCCGTGGAGTTGGTTGCCTCCTCTATCAACCCTTCCACAACCACTCTCTCTCTCTCCTCCTCCATCATCGACCCTGATTTCCCACAATCCTATCCAAAATAATAATTGCCCTCCCAATTTGTAAATTTCGTAACTCAAGAGGCAAAGTCGACGACGGAGAAACAAGAAAATTACATTAATGCCTTATTGGCTAGTCTGTCCGTCTACGACGTCAGGAAGGCAGCGAATAGCGGTTGTATTGTAGTAGTAATATTTTATTAACCGACCTAACGACTAGAAAAAGAAAACGACATCGTTCGCTCCCTCAATAGTCAATGGTGCACTGCTGACCCGATCACCAATCTGAAATCCCACCTACCTTAGGTTTTATTTTATTATTATTTTTTTTTTCTGAATTTCTTTTACGGGGAGTTTAAAAAGGGTGCAAATAGGATAGGAGCGGACGTAGTTCTCTTTCGGCACATCCGAGCCTTCCAAAAATACTTTGAACGGTCCGGATTAAAACACTTTCTCACATCTCTCTCTTTTTGAATCTGAACCATCCAAATACACTTTGGACAATCCCAAAAGCGCCAAGGAGCACCACGTGGTACCCTATTTATGCCCGAGTTTTTCTCAACCCAAAGAGTTGTTGATAGACTTGAAATACTAGCGGGTTCCACCTTCTTCATTAAAGAAAAAAACAAAAAACAAAACAGCCAATAGTTTGCAGAGAGGCCTCAAAAGCTACTAGGCCTTATAAGATGGGTTGTCTAGAGTTTCAGCTGGGTGGGCCTTGATTACTTGGCCCAACCCAAAAGTGTAACAAACCATGGCCAGAGTAGCATGTGGTAGTGTCCAACTTAGCACGTGTTCTGTCACATTCGTTAAACTAGTATTACTTTAGAGCATCCTTATCAGTCTCAACAAAAATTAGATCAAATTTAACCTTAAAAACACATTTTATAAATTAACAAGTCACTTTTTCAAAACTTATAAAATCAGACTCTCTATTCAGGAAATCAGGAGAGAGAATTGCTTTAACATGTGAATAGTGCCTCAAAGGATTTACCGAGTTACTGTAGCAAAGTTATAACTTTTGCAGATTTACAAAAAAATTGTTGAGACTGATTTTGGGGTTTTTTTTTTTTCCTTTCACTCAACAACTTAGCCATCAGGGGGATTTGACTCCCCTGACGAGGATGCTCTAATAAATTACGAAGATGACTTTAAGCAGAAGTGGCCGGGGAAACTTTTGAGCAAGGAATGTCTTTTGCCTATTGCCATTCAATCAAAGATTAATGTTTGCGGGTTAATGTAAAAAGATAAGCATATGGTTTTGTTTGCGGGTCCTACGCTGATGCACTTTTCAAGAGACTATACTCTCTGCACATGGATCACCATGGTAACAGAGAGAGAGAGAGAGAGAGAGAGAGACCATTTGATTATTTATACCTATAGCATATTCATAGATAAGAAAAAGAAAAGAAAAATAAAGAATGGTATTACTGGTTGTTTAATCTATGGAACTTAGAAAGACCAATCATGATTTGGTCCAACTTTCAATAGGCAAAAACAATTGGCTCCCACAGAAGATGTTTCATGATTGACATATGCATCTTCTGAATATATATAGGATCTAGCCAAATTTACAAAATTCTGAGGCCAAGTTAATATTAGCAGCATAGCTAGTGTCAATTTATTTTCACACTCATTTTTTTATAACCATACTCCCTTTTTTGTTCTATTATGATAGTAAATTCATAAAATTAACATTCCATTTGTATATTTTTTCACACTTTGGAGGATAACATCGTAATTCACATCGCAAGAAAGATAAAAAAATGATTTGGGCCTAGTGGTGAAGTTTCACTTGCATTTTATTGCTAGTGACTGGTGCACATGCCCATCCAACACCATTATTAATACACAGACAGGAGGAGAGTAAGATTATTAATGGTGAAGTTTCATTCATGTTGCCTTTTTACTTTTTAGGCAGTGTTTAAATGACACCAATAATACCTATCACCGAAAGCACAAGTGGGAAGGAAAAAGCAAAAGATGCTGTAGTGTTAAACATGGATCCCAACAGCCCACACACACCAACAAACAAACAAAGTAAAGTTTTGTTTTGACCCTTCTATACACGAGTACAATCTTGGGCGTGATCCTCCATCCCTCCTCTCCTCTCTCACAGGCTCAATCATCGGTGGGTTTGTTGGATCTTTAATTCACTCCTATCCACCCGCCCAAATTTACGCGCCCCCCCTTCACATCACATTCTCCGAGTGACAAGAATTTGGATGCATGTAGAGTTGTATCTATTTGACGCGATACTCATAACGCTTATCATAACTGTCCACCTCAATAATAAATGGTGACTTTTAAATAAATGAAATATTTATTTAAATCTGGACCCTCTAAAATATTTTTGGACGGTTGGAATGTTCGTCTAGACCAGTAGTAACACAAGGAAAAAAGATGAATAATAGCAGTATGTAAATTTCACTACTACCTTTTCTACCGTCTGGATCCAACAGTTATCAATACGACCTTCTACAGGTTTCAAGCGCTTCTCTATCTTTTAGAGCATCCTTAGGGGAGTTCTTGAATGGATTTTATGAGATAAAATGGGAAAGTTGACTTTAGTTGGTGTTTTATGGAGGGGTGATAAAATGTTGTAGACCACTAGTGTGATAAAATCAACCCTCCTTTTATCTATTTGTAAAAGATGATGACAAAATCAAATAATCCATTCAAGAACTCCCCCTCATTAGCCTTGCTAAACTAGCTTTTTGGCTAAAATAGAGAATCAACCCCTAAAAACTCCCACAAATCAGCCTCTTCAATCTCCCTCCCCAAATTATTTTTGCTACAGTGCCTACTCAAATTTAAGTAGGCACTGTTCACTCACCTGTTGAGTTTCTGTTGGGTTTATGAGAAGTTTTCGTTGAATTTTACGTAACGAGAGAGAGGGGCAGCACTTTATGGGAGAAGGTACACTTCTTTGTACTTTTACTGGACGAAAACCAACTCTCAAGGTAGGGAGATTAGGTTTTTAGGGTTTTTTTTTTTTAAACTTGAGAGGAATAGTTTAATATAATAAAGTTTGGATAGAGAATCTGATTTTTTAAGTTTTTGATAAAGTGACTTGCTAAATTGTAAAATGTGTTTTTGTGGCTAAATTTGTTTTTTTTTTTTTTATGAAACTGATAAGGATGCTTTTAGACAGTTTCATTACTTTCGTTGTAAATGCTCAAGGAAAAAAGAGATAAGGTACAAGGCAAAATGTACTTGGCTATCGAATTTCAAGACAAGTCATTCTCTCAAATAGAAGCAGAGGCGTGTAGTGGATAACTCAGTAACTCACCACAGGGTTTTAGTGAGCCACATCTGGCTGTCTATCTCAGCACCGACGGCTCGGATTAATCCAAACTCTAAATGATCTAAGTTGTTCATTGTTTGAATTATAATCCGAGCGTACTTTATAGAAAAACAGACGACCGGATGAATTCACTACAACCTCATAGTATACCCCTCACTCCAGGGATCCCGTACCCCCCAACATCTACGCCTACGACGCAAATGGCAACCACAAATAACACAAAACATTACAGAATAAAAGTTCACGGATAACCACAAGTATTTCTTCCAACAACAAAGTTTCTCCTTCCACGAGTAAAGCAGATATTCAAACTGAAACCCAAGAGGCAACAACATATTCTTATTGATCTCTTAGTATTACTATAACTTAAAACGTTGTTTTCTCAATAACAATGGCTAAGAAAATCCCCCAACAATGATGTGAACTCCTTTAGGACAGATACCTACTACGGAGGAGGAGGAGGAGGAGGAGGTACTATTTTTGACATAAAAGCATTTTCAAAGTTACTGTTGGTTTCTCTGACCTTGTATTACACCAATAATAATAATTAAAATGAGACAATACAACAAACAACCACGTGAAGATGTTCCACCCTTTTACTCTTTCTTCTGCTCCTCCGACAACAGAAAAAACAAGAAAAAGAAAAAGAAGAAGAAAACCAAGCAAGCAGGAAGGGAGGGGGAAAGAAGTTTTCCCACTCTCCCAAACAAACAACCCCCAGCTAGCAATCGATCCGTCCATCCAAATCAATCGCACCCACGTGGAGCGAACCCGATCCGGGACCCGGCCAAATCATACACAACCCGAAACCCCTGTTGCTGTATATTCCCAATTATGGACAACCCACTCATGGTACCCGCAAACGCAAAGCAAAAGCTGCCTTTACTATCCACCGGTATCAAATAATTTGACGCCGGCAACGACACGTCAGCTCCGGCGAAATGCATCACCACCGTCGGCACCTTCACCACCGTCTTCCCACTCAGATCAAAACAAGTGTCGAATAGCGAGAAGTCCGCCGCCCTCTTCAAATCCCTCGCTCCGGCCCGAAAAGCGTCCCTCAAGGCCACATAAGCGGGTCGGGTCAGCCGAGTCACCGACGTACCCGAATCTATTATGACCCCACCGTTACCGGTGTTATCAAGCTTGAATAGAGACTCCGAGATCCCCTTAACTTTAACACCTCCGACGCTCATTCCGGTTAAACCCAGGTAGTAGAAAGTGTCTAGTTTCGGGTTAGTTAGTAACGGCGTGAACACGGCGGTACGAGAAACCGCAGATTCGCCGAAAACGACCGACGACGGTTTCGACGAAGCGGACCGGTCCACCAAACAGTAGGAGAATTTGTTACCGAAGCGGCGACCGGCCTGGTTGGGAAAAGATAACTTCCCCCGCCCTAGACCTAACAAACCGGCTGCACCAACGAACAGCCCCTCGTTGTCGTGGCCGCAACCGAAGGCGATGTTTTTTACTCGGATTCTACGGAACGTGAGCGTTTCGGTGGAGAACTCACCGAAAGTGAAGGATCCATCGCCGTAGGAGACTTGGTATAAGCACATCTGGCGGTTGTTGCAACCAGGGGAGTCGAGACGGCGGCATACGGGGGAAGCACAGGAGACGCCGGCGAAGGTGGTGGATTTGGTGGGGTCGAAAACGGGGTCGGACTGGGTGTAGCACTTCTTGCAGGGGGAGCACTGGATCCAGACGACGTCGCTTCCGGTGTCTAAGACCATGTAGGAGTATTTGGGAGGGGTGCCAATGCCTATGCGGGTGAAGTACTCGCCGCTGCCTTGGGCGAGTCCTGATGTAACGGAGCTGCTGAACCCGCCTTTGCCGCGCGCTCCACGACTCACGTTGGTGGCTGCTGCTGCTGCTTGAACGGCGGCTGTAAGGGTTTTGGCCCTGGCGGCGTCTCGTTCGAGGCGGCTCGCAAAGAGAGTCTCAGGGGTGGAATCGAGGGAGGAGAGAGAGTCGCGGTGGTGTAATTGAACGGAGAGGGTGGTGGTTTGCGATGGGGGGTCGACGATGAGGGATTGGTCGGAGTCTTGTTGGGTCGATGAGAGGGTGTTGGGTTTAGGGAGTGGAGTTAGAACCAGGGTTTGGTAATCTAGGGAAGTGGAGAAAGCGGTGGAGAGAGAGAGGAAGAGGAAGGGAAAAGAGAAGAGAATTGGCATGGCTATTTTCCCTCTCATGTTTTGGAGAGGGAGAAGAGAGTGTGCAGAGAGAGAGAGAGAGAGAGAGAGAGTGCTTATTGGGAGCATAAATAATGGGGAGAATAAAGAGGGGAGGGTATGTGTGTATAGTGGGAAGATAGAGGCGGGTTCTGGTTTGGAGTTATGTTGGATTTACCAACTTTATGAGAAAAAGTTCTAATGTTTGGATCTCCATTTACAGACAATTGGCCTAAAGGCCAAATTTGAGGCCTTTAATTGGTTTTGTCCAGTTTAACTTATTTTAAGACCTCTAATACATAAACTTAAAGTTTTTGAGAGCTCAAGGACAATTATGGACAAAAATAACCTTAACGAAGCATGCATGTGGAGGACAGATTTGCCTCCAACTATTTTTGGTCCACGGTCAGAGCAAGGGGTCAGCCACTAATTGATAGTGAGGGGGTGTTCCACTAACAAAAAACTGTTTTTTTCAAAAACCGAGACAGGTCATTCTCTCACAATACATCACATAAAAAACCGTGAAAAACTAATTTTTTCAAAAAACCACCTTAGTGGAACACCCCCTGATGCCCACCGTGACTCTCTCTCTCATCCTCAAATCAATTGGGGTTAGCCAATTGATACCCACCGTGACTTTCTCTCTTATCCTCAAAGTCAAATCCTTTGGCATGCACTCTCTCTCTCCTCTCTCATGTGTGGACTGTGGGTATCCCTCTCTCTTAATTGATTTTTGTTTCTTCAATTTTGGGACGGGAGTTCAATTTTAGGAGTTTAGGCTTTTTGGGGTAGCATTATGGCGAGTTTTGACACTTAGGGTATCATACGGTTGCATAGGAATTTAGGCACTTCCATACAGTTTTTGTGATTTAGGTACTTTCATATAGTTTTTGGGGTTTAAGCACTTTCATAAGTTTGGGAGGTTTAGGCACTTTCATATGGTTTTGGGGGGTTTAGGCACTTTTCATAAGGTTGAGTTTATGCACTTTCATGGGCTAGCAGGGGCATTTTTGAAACATGGGTGTGATTTGTCCTTTTGGCATTAAAGAATTAGTTTATGTCATATTTGCATGATTGTCATCTATACCATGTCCTTATCGAAGAAAGACTCCTCCATTTAATGTGTGACTCCCTATCTGTACCAAATCACTTCCTATTAGTATTTGTATTGGTAAGGACATCTCTAGTGCACTATCTAAAAGAGTTCTCTAAAGTGTTCTAATTAGTTAGCTAAGAAAAACTCAAAAAATGGTCTCTAGTGCACAAAAATTGACTCCATAAAATCCTAGGTGGCACCCTTCACTACCTAAAGTGCCCTAAGTGACTACCTAAATTTGGGGAGAGACTTATGGAGAGGGATAGAGAGAAGGGAAGGAGAGGAGAATTTTATGGGACCATTTGGCACCCCTCACCACTTAAATGGGTCTCGCTCTAAAAGATAATAAACATTTTTAGGGAACCCCATTAAAGTGCATTTCTCCTTAGCTAGCTAACTAAGTTCTTAGCATACAAAATAGGGTCCCACACTTTAGCAAACATTTTTTAGGTAGTGCACTAGAGATGCTCTAATATTTATTTCGAGGTAACTATGTTTATGTAAAAATTTGGGACATAGGGGGTGCTGCGCAGCGTGTTGTGCGGCACCAGGCGATACCGCGCCGGTGTAGGTCCGATAATCGGAGACGTCCATTGCGTAGAGCTCGCCAAGTACTACAAGTGTACTAAAAATCAACTCGATTGGATATCGTTAAGTGTGTCATTGGAACAAAAATAACTTTAAAAAAAATTGGATTTAATAGTTTTCATCCAGTGGTTCAAGTCATACGTGTTCCAATTTTTTTTTTCAAGTTTTATGTGTTTCGATCACACACTTAACAATATCCGATCGAGTTAATTTTTGGTACACTTATAATACTCGACGAGCTCTACGCGATGGACGTCTTCGATCATCGAACCAACGCCAGAGCGGCCACGCCGGATGCCACAAAGCACAAGGCTGCAAGCACCCCCCTCTGTCCAAAAATTTGTTGTTATTAGCAACGATCAATTGTTTAGTCGAAAATTCTATACACCCTAGCTAATGGTGTCCAAAATCGAGGTGGATCAAATGTTCCACGGTTTTGGGATGCCGTTATATTGATGTCACGACACTTCTATTCACCATACATTGTAATGTTAGGGTATTATGTGGTTGTATCCCAAAACCATGAAATAATTATTTATCGAGACAAGTGTTATGCCATTGAGTGGTTAATCTTTTGATGGAGGACACCGTAAGAAAGGTGATTTTGAAAATATTATGCTATTTTGGAAAAATGTTGTGCATGGTACGGAGTAAATGTTACGCACTTTTTTGGTAAAATGTTATGCCATTTTGTGGTTTTTGTTACACCACTTGTTTTTGTTACGCTTTAATATGATTAATATTACATCATTTGTTGGAATTGTGCCTTAAATTTTCTTTTTTGGAGAATTTCAGTTATGTTTAGGATTTCCTATTGTGTTTATGATAATGCTTTGATTGTGTTTCTTATAAATAGGAGCCTTGTGGCCTCCTAGGGCTTTGAACTTCTTGAGTGAATCCCTCTGAGGGAGCCCCCATGGGGTTTTCCGTAGTGTGTTAGGGTTTCTTAGTCGTTCCATTGATAGTCTTTAACTCTTGGGATTGGATATTAGGATTTTTTTTGCTTGTCTCTTTCATGTTCTCGAGACTTTGTCCCTAGATATTTGTTTGATGTTTCAATTAGAGTTACGAGTATAGCCGGCTCTTTGTGTTCTTTCCCGTTCATAGTGAATCCTCTCTTGCTCTTCGCCTGTGGACGTACCTATAGAGCTTCGTGATTGAGGGGGAACCACGTAAATTTTGTTTCCTTGATTTTTGCTTGTTGATTTGTTTTCTCTACTTCGTGGCCTGTCATAACAAACTGGTATCAGAGCTCTGGGTTCAATCCGAGGCTTTCGTTTTTCGCTGCATAGGTTGTGCGTTGGTGCGTCTTAATGGCGACTCGTTTCGAAGTTTGAGAAATTTGTTGGGTAAAACAACAGCGCCAGCGTATGGCTTGTGGAGTTGTGTGTTTTGCTTGTTCAACAAGAATTATTCAAGTTTTTTGTTGGAGGAGGAGCAGAAGTTGTGCTTCGAGAGATTGAGGAGGAGACTACGGTTGTATTTGAAGCAGAGCCTTTATGCGTTTCGTATGAAGGAGGTATGCCCATTAAAGATTATTTTGATGAGTTAAATCGGATATTTTGCTTATCCTACTTTTGGATACTATTATGGAGGCTTTTAAGCGCTTCATGTTGGGTGTCGTTGTGGAGATTTAAGTCCGGTTTTAATTATTTGGCGTAAGCGAGTTTTGCATATTTGCTCCGTGGGGAGTTTGAGCAAGTCTTCTATTGTATCAGTAATAGATGCGTTGGGTGGACGGTACCCGTTTGAATACTGTTGCTCGTTTGGGTTATTAGCTCCGGGTGGAGTTTGAGCAAGTCTTTTGTTTCATCAGTAATGGATGCACTGAGTGAAAGGTGTCCGTTTGAAGATGGTTGCTTGTTTGGACCATTAACTCCATGGTGGAGTTTGGTGTTTCGCTCCGGGTGGAGTTTGAGCGGATTTTCGTTTGCAGTCTTGAGGGATGCGTTGAGTGTGTGGTGCCCGTTTGAAGATGGAGGCTCAATTTAGAAGCATGTGCGGCTAGGTTTCCTGAGTCACGTTTGCAAGATCAAGCAATCGTGCTTTAACCTTGCTCATTAGCGCCGCTGGCGATTGCCCATGTTGGGCTGCCCCGCAAGGGGTGTTTGCAGAAGAGTGATGTTACGAGAGGATTGCTCTATGGTGTTGAATTCAATGGAATTGAAGTCAATGTGCAGAATTGTTGGAATTGTGCCTTGAATTTTCTTTTTTGGAGAATTCCAATTGTGTTTAGGATTTTCTATTGTGTTTAGAATTTCCTATTGATTGTGTTTCTTATAACTAGGAGTCTTGTGGCCTCCTAGGGCTTTGGACTTCTTGAGTGAATCCCTTTGAGGGAGCCCCCATAGGGTTTCCCGTAGCGTGTTAGAGTTTCTTAGTCGTTCCAATGATAGTCTTTAACTCTTGGGATTGGATATTAGGGTTTTTTTTTTGCTTGTCTCTTTCATGTTTTTGAGACTTTGTCCCTAGATATTTGTTTGGTGTTTCAATAAGAGTTACTGGTAGAGCCGGCTCTTTGTATTCTCTCTCGTTCATAGTGAATCCTCTCTTGCTCTTCGCCTGTGGACGTACCTTTAGAGTTTCGTTCTTGAGGGGGAACCACGTAAATTTTGTGTCCTTGATCTTCGTTTGTTGATTTGTTTTCTCTACTTCGTGGCCTGTCATAACATCATTGAATGGTTAATGTTATAGGAGGATGTGGTAGCACTGTCCTTACTTAGTGACCTCAAGACACCGTCATACATAGGGTGTTAAAGCCCTCTTTAACGTTACACTGGTATTTTTTTATTTTAAAAGACCATGTGACGGTATTTGAAGAACTTTATGTATTCTGTTCTTCATTTGCCGTAAATCCTATGTTCCTCTTCCAAGGTGTTTTTATTAGCACAATTTAAAAATCTAAACATAACAATAAAGGAAGAAAGTCGGACATCAATTTTACTGTGTCGTTAAGATGTTCTAACCAGTACCAACCAAATTGTGATTCTAAGGACAAGAAATCCATTTTTTCTGGATGGGTCAACATAATTTGAAGAATTATATGCCACAATCAAGAATGTTTTATCAAAGTACATGAACCACAGAAAATTATACTATCACTCTGCGTTAGTTCAAATTTTTGATTAAAATATCCTAAACACACATCCTCGAAAAAAAAAAAAAAAAATTCCAGTCCAGTAACTAACCATTTCACACTTTTGCCTTTTCTTTTGAAAGCAAAATGGTGGAGTATTATGCAGTAGTTTATAAGTTGAGTATGCAGTATTAATACTACTCATAAATTTGCAAACTTCCAAGTCTTAATGGGAATAGGGGGAGGTGCTGTGCACTCCCGTGTTGTGCACCGTGTTGTGCGCTCCTCGGTCGTCCAATCGTGTTTTGGACGACTCAAATGTGTTTTGATTTTTACCGACCAAAATAAATCAAAATTAAATTATAATTACCGAACACATCCGAGCCGTCCAAAACATGATCGGACGGCTGAGAAACGCACAACACGGTGCATGGCACGGGAGTGCACAGCACCTCCCCAAGTCCGTCTAAGGCAAGGGAAGACACAATTATGCGCGCATAACAATGAAATATTGCATGACAGTTCTACTAACAAAAATGATACGTTTACAACACTTGCCTCCAAACCGGCTCCAACTGGTGACGTGGCGGTGGGTCCCACCCTGGGTCCCACCCACTTAACCTAGGGAAAAAAAAAAAAAAAAAAACTCAAAATTTTTTCAAACCCAGTTTGCTGTTCCCTCCCTCGCCCACATTTCGTCCCATCACGAGCAGAGAAAGAGAGAGAGAGAGAGAGAGAGAGAGAGAGAGAGAGCAGCGAGCAGCAACCCAACCGGCGATCGAGCACCAGCATTGGCGACCCACCTTCTCCGGCATCCCTCTCCACCTCCGGCGACCGCCGCCGCCGCCGCCCCAACAGCTTCCAGCTATCTCCATTTCTTCCATCTGTCTCCCTTTCAAAACATTGCGACACAAAAGGTCGATCTCTCTCTCTCTCTCTCTCTCTAAGCTTGTTCCATCCATAGAGTTAACCCCAATTGCAAAACCCTAATTGTTTTGAAAAAACTAGGGTTCCATTTTGAGAATTTTGAAAATCCTGTTTGAAAATCCTCACTTCTTCCTTAACTAGTAGACCTCCACATATCTTTTCCAAATGAATCCTTTAGCAGCAGTCACCTTCCACTTGAACATGTTCACCAATTGCACCAGTAGATATCCAAGCTTCAAGTCCGTCCCCATCATCTACTGCAACAAGCCAACAACATTCCAGAGATAGTTATGTGCTGAACCACTCCACAGAAACTCAGACCAAAGAACCTATCTAGAACTCCAGTCCAAAGCAAGAAATCAGAAAACTAAAACACAAGACCAACTATCGAGTACTGAGAATTTTCTCATAAACAACCACTAGTATTAAGGGGCAATCATTCAAGTTTACTAGTCAAAGGAACAACATTTCTCATCAAATTTGGACAAAAAAATAAGACTCTTTAGCTAAGCAAAACCAAAACTAAAAGAGAGAGCTAAGCAAACAATACAAGTGAACAAACCATACAAGAAAACAGACAGCCATTTTTTTTCTTCCTCCCCATTTTCCTAAAATTGGTTTCAATAATAAGCCACTCATTTGAACCTATTTATTGGTTGGTTACAAATTTGTTATTCACGGAAGCTCCGTGAAAAAGTTAATCTCATTAGTTTTTTAGCCACTCATTTAGACCTATTTGTTTTAACAAAATGCTTTATTGAATTTGTTTTAAAAAGCCAAACCTTTTATCTAGTCAACTGATTGTGGTTAGTGGCATGGTAGGACCTACAAAATGCCTCTATGGTTGCTGAAATTGCACTTTAGGTTGCAGAAAATGGTATAAAAGTGCAGAAAGATGGAGTTATACTTGCTGAAACTGGTTTAGAAGTGCAGAAAATGACTTTAGATTGCTATAAAAGTGCATAAAACTGAGTTTAGGTTGCTACTTTTGCAAAAATTTGGGCAGCATTTCCCTTATTTTGTTGCATACCCGACGTCTAAGCGTCTCATCAGACAATCAACAATAACACCAAACACAATTCATATAAGTTCATCAACAATCACATTAAAAATTGACTGAATTGATACTCAATTTTTATAACATTTGGTTCAATACAAACGCGCATTACATATCCATTGAAATTGCATTACATCATTACTAAGGAAGATCTAAGTTTCTGCCTCTTCCTATTGAAGAGTACAGGTACAACATTAACAAAAAAAAAATTGGAAATCAATCTTCATTGCATGATTCTTCATCTGCACTTTCTTGTGGGATCTCTTTGGAGAAAGCTTCGATGATGGGGGACTTCTAAGGCTTCAAGTGCATCCCTTCTAAGGCTTCAAGTGCATCCCCAAGTTTCTTTAGAAGTACATGTTTCTCCCATGAGGCTGCCTCCCTGAGTCTAGCCTGTAACCAAGTTAATGGGTCCGGGGCCTTGTAGCATTTAAATATAGGTTCATCTCCCACTGAAACTCTCCCACTTTGAGCTTGCATGCATGCTGCAAAAGGGACAACGAAAAGAAAGATATCAAAAGGCAGGACAAGACTAAAAATAGTTCATTCACCAATAGCAAATTTGAAGTTATCTAACATGATGATAAGAATTATATCATTGGCTTAATTTCTGTAGTAGAAACAATGCAACCGACTTTTGATTGTCCTCAGCCATTGAAAGAGCTTCAGCAAATGCTAGCGCTGCCAATCCTTGTATCTCCTCAGTACCCTTTCATTGCAAAGGTGTTAAACATTAAGCATAGCCACAACTTTTATGCTAACAAGCAACGATAAAGCCGAGGGGCGTGGACAAAGCATACCAAGGATAACGGAGACGTTAATTCTCCAAACTAGAACATGGACACGTTTGGGACCCATCGAAGTATGAATACTATTAGATCCATAGCTGTATCTTTGGAAACCATATAAAAGCCAACCCACCCAACCAAGCTTTATGCCCCTACCAAGGAAGAAAAACAAGGGTGGTCAAGATATAAAAAAACAAAAAAAAAATAAAAAAGTCAGACACACATTTGGGTTTCTACCGATACATGTCCGGAGAGGATTGTGTCGTGTCCAACAAGTGTCAGACATGGATACGTGAAGCATGTAGATGTGTCCATGGTTCTTAGTTTTCAAGGACGTAATGATAATTGTCAAACTAGTTCAAAACAAAAAAAATTCCATCAATAATTTCACCAATAAATTCCATCAATAATTCCACTGATAATTGTCAAACTAGTTCCACCTCCAGTAGCTCCAAATTGTATGGTACTTGTTTGAGACCCCTTTTGTACTCTTGAAAACTACACTAGCTTTCCAAAATCTAAATAATTCCGAGGAATATTCATCATTGGACATTGTCAACAAGTCAATTAGGCTATTAGCACTAGAAAAGTTGATACCCTTAGTACTCACTTTCCAGTCATTCAACACTACACAAGGAATCTCAATCTTTTCAACTTAAATTATTTGGAACCCAGTTTGCTGTTCAAATGCAATTATTCCTACATTTTGGCCAGCAAAAACCCTTGAAATCAGTGGCTTTATTTCCCTTGCAAATATTACACTATTATCTTCATTACCACGAGGAATTCTCAATGTTTTCCTTCTTCTGCAGAATAGATCAAACAGAGACCCAAAATGATAATAAAAAAAACCCAAATCAGCAGTAAACAAACACAGATTCAATCTGAACCTAAAACCCAATTATCAAATTACAATTATCTAACACACAAATATACATAATCATGTGTGCAAATCAGCAGCAAACGATCACAGTTTCAAAATCAAATTAAAACCTAACTTTCGAAAAACAAAGGTCTCCAAATATATGTGATTATGTGAATCAAAAGATGTAGTGAGAGAGAAGACTTACGGAGGAGAGAGGAGAAGCGGGAGGGATGGAAAAGGAGTTGAATCTGAGCTCGTCTTTTGGAGAGAGGAGAAATCGAGTCCTAGGGTTTTGTAGGGGTGACGTTTGATCTATTCTGTCTTCTGTGTCAGAACGTGTTGGCGGTGGCGGCGGTCGCCGGAGATGGAGAGGGAGGCCGGAGATCTGAGTCGCTGGTGGTGCGTGTGGGTGGGTGGGTGGGTGGTGGCGCCCTCTCCCTCTCCCTCTCTCTCTCTGGTCGAACAAAATGTGGGAGGGGGGGGAGGCGAACTGGGTTTTGAAAATTTTCAGGTTTTTTTTTTTTTTTTTTTTTCCCCTGAGTTAAGTGGGTGGGACCCACCGCCACGTCACCAATTGGAGCCGGTTTGGAGGCAAGTGTTGTAAACGTATCATTTTTGTTCTACTAATGAAGTAATTTTTTTTTTCATTGAAGCATGTTACTAGCTTTTATTCTTCATAACGAACGTTTGAGTCAGTTTACCGCGCACTTTGATTAATTTCAGAGTCGTGAAGTTAACAACCCTTCAATCCCTCCAAGTGGCATTAACAAATTCGGAGTACTCCTTTGTTGGGCAAAGAAGGCATGAGAAATTTCATGGCCTCATTCATTGAGAAGATGGAGTGAACAATACAACAGTAGTAGTAAAGAAGATGATAAAGGTGAAGTGCGTGCTTTTGTAGTGATCCCGGCCATCCCCACCACTACAATGGGGCATGGCCCTTCCTCGTGACTCTTGTCTACTCCTCTCTATAACCCCACAACTTCTTTTTCTTTAAGCCTTTTTTTCCCCTTTACTAAATAGATAGATAGATAGATAAATAAAACGGCCGAAAAAAAAAAAAGGGTTTATATATTGCATGTCCTAAGCAAGAGCTAAAGTGCATAGGGTGCAAATATTTAATTCGTCCAAGTGCATTGGACTTTATCAACTTGTTAGGACTATCACTTTCCTATCTCTGGATACGTTAACAACAAATTCAAAAACATTGGAGGGGACCAAACTCCCATTGGAAACAATAAAAATTATTTGAAGTGGTAAGGTGATCAGTCACCATCAGTGACGAGCCACGTATAAACCAGTGTGGGCATGCATCCATATTGGATTTTTGGAAGGATTTTTTTTTCATTTTTGTAAAAAAATATAAATTGATACATCACCCTTTTTTTTATACAAGAAATTAATTAGTGTTCTTGGGGCACCATTACTTGGTGTTATAATATCATTCTCCTGCGCACGTTTGTGTGAGACCCAAGACTAAATAAATGTGTTTTACATGAATATGTGATGAAAGCTGATTAAAAAAAAAGTGATGGAGAAGGGTGAAAGGGCATCACGTGACAATGCCTCAGAACAATAACTAATTACTCACAAACAAGTCTTAATTCACTGAATTTTTGTCTTGAAACTATAACGGTTGTGTTTGGTTAGATAGTTTAGTTTAGTTTTGACGATGTCATAAGGTGTAATGAGTGGAGAGAGATAGAGAGAGAAATGAGGGAAATGATGATGTCATCAAAGCTAAAACTAAAACTAAACTGGGAAACGAACAGGGTTGTGTTTAAGGAACCCCATACCTCAATTTACTTGAACCCCAAACCTCCCCTCTTGGAAGCCAAAGTGTACAACCAAATAGATTAAGAGACAAATTTGTACATAAAATGTAAGTCAAACAAGACTCATTTCAAATGAAAATCTTTGCTGTGTTTAGTTGAGAGTTTTGAGAAGAATATTTTGAGAAATATTTTTGAGATAGTATTTGGATGAGTTTTTAGAAAAAAGTAATAATTAGAAAAAAAAGTGTAATAATTGAAGAGAGATAGAGAGAAATGATAACAATAATTGGAGAGAAAGGTATGAGTAGAGAGAAAAATGTGATTAATGATTGAAAAAATAAGAGATGGGGAAATAATCTTTTTGATTTTTTTTTTAAATGTTAAGTGAACAAAGATTTGTTAGATTTTTTAAAAAAAGATTTTCTTTTTCACAACAAACGTACTGGTCACTATCATGATGTTGAATAGATATAATCTTCAAACGCATAATTACCTCACAAATCCAATAAATGAACAATTAAATAGCAATTCGCACCCCGAGTCCCCAATCGAAAATAGAAACAAGTACAACATAAAATCGAAACAAATACAATCCATTACGAGTATTTTGGATTCAATAGTCAATACTTCGAGATATATGTTTGTACCAACTAATGACTTGGTATGCATGGGCCAACAAAAATACATTTGATATAGCTATGAGAGGAGATGTGACACATTCCTCAAGGATTCTGTTAGGGATCATTTGATGTATTGCATTCTTGATATTGAGCATATGAAAGGCTAACTGGCACATGCATGTTACTATGTTTGTGGGTGGCCCTGCGCAAATTCACATGTTACTATGTTTGGTTAGGGTCCCAAATCCATCATTCACAGTCCCTTATAATTTTTTTTTTTCTAATTCTCTTTATTCATTACTTCAAAAAACCCTCCCTTAAAACTCAAATCAAACAAAGTTGGGAGCTTATTTTTTAATTTTTAATTTTTAATTTTTTGGATTATTGTCAGAATGTTTTTTGGAACCTAAGAGGACTGTTTGAGATAAATATGCAAAATGCAGTTTGAAACAAGAGTAGTATTTGAGAGACATGTGCAGAATACATTTTGTAAATCTTTTTATTAATCAAAATGATGAAAGTGAATAATGAGAAATCAAAAATTCCTTCTAATCTACTTTTGACTTCTGTTTTGAGAGAGTGAATTCGGAGTGTTACTCAGAATTGAAAAAAGAGAACTAGAAAAACACCCCCTAAATTTGGCTTTCTTTTTTCTTTAGAAAATAGAAAGAATTTGATAAATATCGATAGTACAACGGTGCAAAGATCCAAAGGGGACATAAACAAAACCACAACATCAGCCGTTCTGTAGCCTAGGCACACCTATATTGAAACTGGTACCCACTCTCCACTGTCCCAGTGGTGATCATCATTACTCTTCCTCCACTACCACTATAGAGCATTCATTGCAACTTAAAAAAAATGTATAGGCGCTTTACTGTTGTATTTTTTAATTTTTTTAGTATAATTTAGCGGTACTTTTGTTTTTTGTTTTTTCTTTTTTCTTTCATCTAAGTTCAGATATTTGTATCGATAATTTTGTTTATGATTTTTTTCCCATCCCCTTTTTTTTTTCTTCATATTATAGAGAATATCGATCAGCTTCTTGAGAAAAACTGTTGACGAGCTGAGTTTGAGCCTTAATTCGGCTCATTCCATCTTGTTGAAATTTAGCGGTACTTTTGTTTTTTGTTTTTTGTTTTTTCTTTCATCTAAGTTCAGATATTTGTATCGATAATTTTGTTCATGATTTTTTTCCCATCCCCTTTTTTTTTCTTCATATTATAGAGAATATCGATCAGCTTCTTGAGAAAAACTGTTGACGAGCTGAGTTTGAGCCTTAATTCGGCTCAGTCCATCTCGTTGAAATTTAACAAGTCTTGACGAATCGAGCCCGAGCTTTGAAAATTTTTGTTCAATTTTTTACAAGTTGAACTTGAGCCAGATACCTTACCAAACTTATCACGAATCTACCCGAGTTCAGTTTTTTTACACCCCTAAAATCTTTTTATATATATTTATTTTTTTTCTACTGGGGGTATTTAAATGACTGAGAGTCAGGGTTGGTCCAAGGTATTAGGAGGCTGCCCAATCGTTAACTAGGACTCTATACATTTTTACAATTAAATAACAATAATGAAATAATTGAGTGCATAAATATTTTAATCCATTGTATTAAAAAACGGACATGTTTTGGTTCTAATGGAATAGACATCTCTTCAGCTTATTTTTTACACAGATTTAATACATGGTACCTTCAAATTCCTATAATGAAAATATTTTTGACAAATAAACACTTAAAAACATTAAAAAAGAAAGTGTTAGACACAATATCTGAACTCAGGCTGAGTTTTCACCAATGTGTTTTCGGTGTTCTTGGACTCGAAGTTCAACGAGTCATCTCTTCATATATATCAATTAATTGGACAATTTATAGTCCAAGAATACTAAAAAAAGCACGGTAAGAGCAAGTGCACAAGATGAGGTAAATAGACATTTGAGCTTTTTTACCTAGCCAACATGAGAAAAACACCCCTCCACCAGACTATGTAAACACCAAGGTATTTTTCCTCAAGCTACAGTGGCTGGCTATGTTTACCTAGGCACTGTACACTTGCTTTCCATTTCTTTTTTTCCCTCCTCCTACTCCTCCTCCTCTCTCATCAAAAGATGTACTTTTTATTTTTTTAAGAAAAAAGATGTACTTCAAGTATGATATTTTCTGATATTAAATTTATGGAGAGAATATAATAGAGAGACTAGTATAGGGGAACTAAAAAGTGGATAGGTAAACTAGAAATTGTACCTTTTTGACAAGGTATTTTGCGTAGTGTTGGTGCAAATCCCCAAACCCCTTCGCCATATCAATTTCCTACCAGATCCCCAACGAGGCTTTATTTTCATCCTCCATCCCCACGGGGATTCGGGGATCTAATCATTTTATAAAAAAAAGATTACTAAAAATCTAGAATCTCAATTACAAATTAAATGCTAAAATCAAGTTAGAAGTAGAGGTGTCATATGGGCCGGACCGGCACTGGCACGGTATGTTTATCGTTGGCATGGTACGGCACGGTATCCATGTGTAAGTGTAAGTGTTTGCCAGCTTCAATTCAAGTTGTATCAAGTATCAACTAGATTTCTAATTTGAAAACTAAAAGAACCTCAAGCAAGATAGCATATTATGGTATCCAACTATCCATCAGTCGTAGAAAAAAATAAGTGGATCGCATATCAGTAGGCATTTAATCGGATTAAAAATATCATTAAAAAAACACAAATTGGGTCCTGATCGACAAGTTTTCTAAATTTAATCGAGAAGAAAGTTTACACAATTGATTTCATCAATAGGAACAACAAAATCAACGGCTCGATTGGAAATATATATATTTTTTGCATTTTTTTTTTGTGTTTATTAAAGAATGCATATGATTGATAGTTGAGTAGATGTCAACCTAGTTGGGATGTATTCAAATTATAGTGATGCATTTCTTATCTAATCACATTTATTGTATTACAAAGTTCAATTACAACATAAAATGTTTGGAGAAAATTTAGTGTGACCCTATGTGTTTAGAGAAAATTTAGTGGGACTCAAAAGTTTCATAACTTATGAATAGACCCCTATATTCGGGGATGGGGATGGATCGGAGAACGGATTCGGAGCGGATTCGGGACGGAGACATGCCCATTCCACCCCCTACCCGATCCCCAAACATTTTCACAAAAACTCTCCAAATCTTATCCAATCTCCAAACAAATCTCCATATTGCCGATCCGTTCGGATCAGAGATCGGATTAGATTCGAACGGGCCGGAGGAAATGGCCAACCCTAATCTGATGATAACAATAAAATGTTACGAGGACAAATAGATTTAAATGCAAAATCGGCCGCAACTTTTATAGACCATGAGAGAAAGGACAAGTTGATTTGCTGCTCTGGGGACTTGTATTTTGCATGTATGTTCTTACACAGTGGCGGCTCCAGGAATTCTCTTGAGGGTGTTCAGAAATTCTATTACGGTCCTCTAGAAATAATTTTTTATATAACTGGGTGGTTCGGACTATCCTGCGCGCACTCATGTGTAAAGGGGAAAGAATCTAAATTGAGCAATTCTGTTGTGAAAAGACGAAAACTTGAGTTGAGCCATGGCCTGTTTGGCTATTTTCATCCCACCCTCTTCCACTTGCATTTATTGACAGAGAGAGAATAGACTAGGAATTGATCTTTCTTAACCGTATTTCACACACATAAGGAAAGGTATGAGAAAATGGTGCCATTTGACAGGGAAATGCTACTCTCTAGTCCTGATCCATCTAGTCCCATCTAATTTTGGGCCTTCGTGGATCTTTTGTAGGCTTACAACGGTTAATCCAAACCATTCAATTCATGAATCCTGCATTGGATATTATTATTGCAAAAACTGTGTGGTCAAACACGATAGCTGTGAGAGCATAACACATTTAACACCTTCGTGCAAGAAATTTAAAAAGGGTGGCAAAATGATGTTCGTGCGTCCAACTTTTTTTTTTTTAAATCAAAACATTGTTGCCACAAACTCATACTACACGACAGTTGGGAAGAAGAATACATAGATTAAAGAGAGATAGTTAAAAGTGTTCTTATCCCTTTGAGCTAAATGTGTTGAGACAAAGAAACACCCAAATTCTCAAATATCCAATTTATACTATTCTCTAATGGAGTATCAAATAGTGCATGGTGAATTCCGTCATTAGGATTGGGTGTTCAAATTTTTTGGGTAATGTGTTCAAACATTTTGGGTAGAGTGTTCAAATATTTTGGTTAGGGTGTTCAAAATGACAAAAATTAAAAAATAAATAAATTTTTACATGTATTTCTAAAAAATTATTTTTTTCAGGGTGTTCGAGTGACCACCCTCGGCTCTTCTTAGAGCCGCCTCTATTCTTACATGCAGTTCCAAAGACGGATTGAAACCGAAAGCCCAGCCTAATAGATAACATTTACTTTCTAAAAAAATTAAAAAAAAAATTAAGATTTGTTTGATTGAGTAAAATTAGTGGGAGTAGAGTAGTTTCTGAACTTTGGGATATGCAAATTGCAATACATTTGGTATCGTGAGAGATCATAGTAATCTCAACAATCCGGTGACTGGTGAGAATAGATATCCTCCGTCCGTTAATGTAAAAACCAGAGCGATCAAACGGGGCTTTTGTACACATAGATAGCAGAGAGAAAACTCCATGGAGTCTAAGAAAAGGGTGGAGAGCACCTTAAAAATAGAAAAAGGGCAGTTTGGCTGAAGAAGGAGAGAGAAAAAGGAACCACTAGAACTGGAAAGATCATCAATGGCATACACAGGGAGGGAGCCCAAACATTGCACCCCCATGACAGGGCAAAAGGAAAGGAATTATGACACCAAAATGCTACGGACATAATATTCATATCAAGACAGGACCCATGGGTTCCACCCCATGTGAGTGTTATGTCCGGATATTGTGTTTGAATGTTGTGTCTGTAGCATTGTTCTAGTCGTAAATATGTCACTGTAAGTTTTTTAATTGGGACCACCATCTTCGATTCTTCATGTATTTTTAATTGAAGGAAGAGAGATTCATTTCACCAATAGTCTTTATACAGAAAAGAGCATACATGCAATGATATGGAAACAACTACATATAAATTATTCGCTGCAATTAAATTACTTGCTTATTTCATTTGAGTTTGTTTCAAATTTCAGAAGATTGCAAGGCAAAGCTATATGATTTTCACATCCGTTACTTAACAAACTCCAGCCAAATTGATGCAGACCGGGTTGCGTCAACGTGGTTGGACCGGTTGCGTCCACGTAGGCCTAAAAAGGCCTAAGAATCGACGTTGTCAGAATGGGCTAAATTTCGCACGGTCCATTGGAATCGGCCCAAGGATCAGTAGTCATCTTGCTATGCAAGATGATGCACGATGGATTTCGGGCGTTCGTCGCTGTTTAGGCCCCGAAAAGGCCAATTTTGCCGTTTATAGTAATATTTAGATCGCTAATAACTTTTGTTAGGAAACTCTGTTTTATTCGCCTTTTGTTTTGACAACCTTATAATTCTTTCTAGTTTCTGATTTATTAGTCAAATCAGAACTTTCCTTTTTTGGTAATCTTCGTATTTATTCCGATTTAGGGTTGATTAGCGACCTTAAAAAGGTTTCCTAAGTTAATTAGGGTTTCTTTCACCTTATTTATATGCTTGTAAGCCCTACGGCAGAGGGGGGTTGTTATTGAATTAAAGAAAACGAGTTTTACTCATACTTTGATCGTTTAAGGAGGGAGTACCTCTGGGTCGATCTTTTTGTTCGTGTTTCTCTTGCACGATCGATTTCGTTTCCATAGGCTGCGCTGCATCACAAATTGAGCTAGGAAGCCTAGCGCACACCAACTACGTAAACACATTTCTCGAAAGTGAAAACTGGAAACCGCTTAACCTTCAAACTAAGGAGGGAATATCTATATGAATTAGTGATCTACCATATTGATATCGCTTTTCAATTAGTGATTTATCATGATATAATTTTGGGATTCTATCGTTATTGATTAGTCTCCCTTCCTTATGGAAGTGTTTCCCTCGCATGTTATCAGCTACAATATTTTAGTGGATATGTCTTGGAAGAATCCATTGACAAGCTTAGGGACTGGGCTTATGGCACATAAAACCTGGACATGCCCTATCCTCGGTTACATCATTCCTCAGAAACTTGGCTTTCCTATCTTAAAAAAAAAGGAGGATTTGGAAGATTTTTTTTTGGGCTCATTTTGCTCTCAAGAAATCAATATTCTTCACAGGTGAAATAATTCTGATATAAACTGGAAATAGAACACAAAGCAATGTCCTTTTGCAAGGGATTTCAAGGGACTCTATTAGTTTCTCAATCGTCATGGAAACAAAATATCCTTTTTGCATTCTATGATACTGACTTTGAGTCTGATACGGTCTGGAAGAGACCTAAGAATTTTTTTCTCAGTTCTCGATTCACTGACCGACTCACCCAGCTTAGTCACGGAGATGACAATAATAGTAAGCCCAAGATATATAGTACTTTTGGACCGTTTCAGACTCTTGCATCCTACACTCATCAAACATAACATCCAACTGTTGCAGTTTCATATAGTATTTCATAGCAGGAGTGTCCTGATGGGCAACGCTGAGGATATCCAAAGCCTCCTTGGCTATCTCACACTTTGAGATCCTCTAAAAGTCAGTATAAGTGACAGCACAAAATATGGCATTCAATGCCTTAGCGTTGTAGGGCATGTTATGATCAAGGTCAGTTTGATCATATTCTGAGTGAGGTTAATAGCCATATGTCACACGCTCCCAGACACGAACGTCCTTGACCATTAGGATTGCTCTCATGCGAGCTTCCCGGTAATCAAAATCAATTTTATCGAGTAAAGGAGGTCTTGGGTAACCATTGTTTTCTGGCCAAACCGACTCCATGGAAAGACAATCTGATCCTGAGGTGGTTAAAAACTAATTGAGTAATTGCGTATTATTCAACTGTATCTATCAACATCCATCCCAGATCAAATTGAATCAGATAATTAACCACTTAAATGAGAGTACCTTATTGAGCTCTGCAATGGCGCTTCAACTGTCACCAGTCCATGACTGCTGTGCTGTTTCTGCTAAAATACCTTTTCAGTGAAGCGTATTAACAAACAGCAATGGGTCCATGCGGTTTTGGTCAGAAATTATAAACCTAAGGCCCAGTTGTGAAGCCCAGCCCTCTTCTCCAAGTAGTAGAATCTTCCTTTTTTATGTGTGTTTTGTAGTGATTTTTTTTTTTTTTTGGTTTTAGATTAAAATAGAATACAACTTAAATAAGTGTATTAAATGGAAGGATGCCTCAGACAACTTTTGTTATCTAAAACTTTTTTATAAAACAAAAAGTTCAACAATGCAATTTTGTTAGATTTTGAGAAAACATTCCATTTGTATCGAAATTCAAAATTATATTTTTCCAGAAATCATAACCGCCGCTTGATCACTGGGGAGATTACTTCGATGGTTTAAATCAAACATCTTTCAAAGAGATCACATACGAATGTTGATGCGGCTAGAATCAAATATAAAATTGCTAAGCTTCTTTTTACTTATAATTTTGAACTTTGACTAGCTAGCAAAATGGCAGGCACACAGTAGTTATTTTTTTGCCCGGTAAAACCAAGAACGGACCACAAGATTCTGATGAAATGTTCACACTATAGTTGCTTAGGCAATATAAGTCGGGTATAGTGATAGCAAATAATTTTGAATCCTTCAATTTGTAATTCAGGTGACTCCTATACTTAAAAATGAATGAAAAAAAAAAATCTATATGAGATGGAAGCAAATTGAGCTTTTCAAAAATTACAATTGTTAAAAATTGAGTGATTTTGTTTTTCATGAAAAACGTGTCCCAAATTCGAACTACATACTTTTGACGATTTCGCTAAAATATGAAATTTAGTCTGGGATGCGACTTTGGAACTCCAAATTTTGATAACCACACGCCAATATTTGTCTTTTAGTTTCCAAAATAGTATTATCAAAAAGTGGAGTGCCAAATTAATTACTCCCTCCGTCCCAAATTGCTAGTCCTTCGTTCCACTTTGGGGTGTCCCAAAATATTTGTTCCATTTCTATAAACATCCATCAAAACAAAGTCACTTTCTAGTTTTACCCTTAAAAAGTACTTTTTCCATCTCAATTGGTTTTGTCCATTATCTTTTATTTTATAACAGTTCTTGTGATTTTGAAAACTTTGTATAATAAAACTAATTGATATCTATCAAACAAGATCTATATTGCTTATGTTTTGAGTTTCATATAAAAAAATTAGCCCCACAAAATTAATTACTGTAATTTTGACTGGACTTAGTGGTAAAACATATAAGACAATATAAAGTTTTCACACCCCTTAAAAACCAGCTTCCCCAAAAGGGGCAAGCAAATTGGGGGAGTACCTTTGCCTTTAATTTTCAACTTATCAAGTGACTGATAGTTATATATACCAAAAAACTAATAGTTTGGCACAAGTGAAGCATACGGTTCCATGGTCTAGCGGTTAGGACATTGGACTCTGAATCCAGTAACCCGAGTTCAAGTCTCGGTGGAACCTTTATATTTTGTTTTTCTCTTTTCTAAGCTGGAAAGCGACTCAATTCCAACTGTGTTCTTCCAAATGGATCAGCTTTTGGCATCTCTCATTCACACACTCTCTCTCTTGGCGATTGGTTTTCAAGCTGGCAATGTCATCAGAAACCCACACCAAAGCACAAGTTTTTCATCTTTTCCGGTATCTGACTTATCTTTTGCTTAACTTTTCCGAATTCAAAGTTTAGATTGCTAGTAGTTTGAAGTTTCACTGTAGCCAGGTTTATGTTTCATTCCATATTGGTGTATATCATTTTTCGATTGCAGGAAAGAAAATTTCTGTTTTCTTGGAATTTGGAAAGCAAACAAAGCTTGAAGCGCGGTTTATGTTTATTGCCACTGAAATATTGGAATGGAGTCAGTCAATGGACAATAGACCTGAAACATTTGTAGTGAATGAAATTTATCAACACGGTATTTAAATTCAACTCATTTGATATCTTATACACTTTGACTGATGATTAGCCGCAATTACGTTATCACGCATTGTTTATGGTGAGTGAATCAAACCGTGAAGCTTCGTCCGGCTTAAACCATGACTGTTTGAATTCCAATGGTTGAGTAGAATCCCTGAGGTAAAAACATGGATCTCCAGCTATAATCTAGCTAATAATAGGTTTTGATAAACTGCTCGTGAATGAGGACGTCATCAATGTCTTCTTTCCAAATTGTAGCCTTCATGTTTATTAAAGCCTTCCTGTTTGTGTTGAAGGCTTCTGGTTGGACCTATAGAATTAGCACACTAACCATTGGGCTGAGTAGGCCTTCCGGCCTTGTATCTGCTTCCACACACTATAATGATTCATGGCTTCTGAGTAGTTGAGTTTGATGGCGTTATCCTTGTGCCCTTTTACCCGAAAATGCTCGACACAAACTAGTTAAACGCACGCCGTGTGGGTATATCAGTTGGTGACTTTGTATGTTTGTTAAAGCAATTTCGGATTGGCACTCGAGTGGTGACACGGTAAGCCTTCTTTTTAAGGTCAAATCATTTCTATTGAGGAACCAGGTGAATAGTGTATGATAGATTTGAGACTTGGTTGCGACCTGGAAGCTTAAACGATTGGATGTGTTTAACCAGTCTTGTAGTCTTTGGGCCAAGGTTAAATGTCAATAGTGCCATATCATGGGAGAATTCAACACAATCCAACAATTTCAAGGGGCAAAATCTAACTTGATTCTAAAGGAAGAGCCTAACCACAGTACTCAAGATACAGAATATATGACAGTTAAAACGAATCAATTGGGAAGATTTTCACTTTTCTTCAGTTAAGAAACGTTCCAATCCATTCGAAAACCCTCCTCGAAACACAAAAACCTTTGGGAGCGACCGAGTACAAGGAATAAAGAGCTAGAATGGCCAAAAATCAGTCCTCTTGTGTCTTCTTTGACCAATAAACCTTGGTTGGAAAATCTAAACTTCTGTTGATTTTTTCTCTTCTTTCTTTTTTGTGTGGTGAAGAGTGTCCTGATGACAAAGCAATCCTCTTGAATCTAACCTTGATTGGAAAATCTACACTTCTATTGAATTTTTTTCTTCATTTTTCTTTTGTGTGATGAAGAGTGTACCGATGATAAAGCAGTCCTCTTGTGCCTTCTTTCCTTGCTTTTGCATAGTGAGGTGAATCCAAAGATGAATCGCTGTCAAGTGAAATCGATCCTGAAATCTTGGGGAGGTAAGCCCTGCCGATGCAAGTCAATTAACCACTGCGAGAACCCCCTTCTCAAACCAGACCTGTTTGATTTGGAGTTAAAATGTACTGTGACTTTTAGATCTAATCCTTATTCTAGACGAGTATAATTAAACTGGTTCCGAAATTAAAGGGCTTTTCTATGGCTTTACCTGTGTTGCTTTATGTGAATGATTCAGAGTGGTCCAGGACTATGTTTTGAAAATGGCTTTGATTAGAGCTTTCAAGCTCCACGTAAAAACATAATCGCAATGCTAATAAATAATAATGCATTCTACATACAAGGAATCGGGGATCCTGTAGAGCGGGAGTGCCCTACAAATGTCTTACAGGATTGTAGTGCACAGTATGGACCGTCCAGATTTCATACGTTATCTTACATGTAGGATGCTTATTTTACTTGTAACACAATCTGGACCTTTAAAAGCACTTTAACAGTCTAGATCATGCACTACAGGGCACTCCCGTAGGGATGACAATTCAACCCGCCCCGCTCCGAACCCGCCCTACCCCGCCCCGATAGGGTAGGGTTTTTTACGATTTTTTTGGGTAACGGGTAGGGGGCAGGGGGTGATTTTGAAAAACCCACTAGGGTTAGGGTAGGGGCAGGGGCACCCCGCCCCGATATTACCCGCCCCGACATACATATATATGTATAACTATATTTATATACTCTTATATGTATATATCAAATTATATTTTCTCACTTATATGCATTAAATTTTATTTATATTCTTATAATTTTACTTTTACAACTAAAATAAAACATTAGATAGTAGATTTTGGTTAAGTTGTAAAAGTTATTTTGTGAACTTTTATCATTTGTAGTCACTAATTGGAGTTTAAAATATACTTAATTAATATGTGAAAAAAATAGGGGCGGGGCGGGTAAACCCGATACCCGATAGGGGCAGGGGCGGGGGTACCCATAAATTACCCGGTCGGGTTAGGGGCGGGTTAGGAAATTTTAGGATCGGGGCAGGGATCATCAAAACCCGCCCTAACCCGCCCCGTTGCCATCCCTACACTCCCGCCCTAAAGGATTCCCGGACTTGGCAAGTGCTACGAAGCAATCCCTTATGGAGGTTCAAAGTCAAATATGTCTTAACTCAATTTGTTTCCAAAAAAAAAAAAAGAAAGGTGCAATTGGCAGTTGTTGACTATTAAGTCGGTCAGTTTCTAAGGTGTGAAATGATAGACTGACATTTCCTTGAGTCCGTGAACTTGATCTTCCTTCCAACACCATTCTCGGAACATGTATGTTCACAAGGAATTCAAAGCAATTTATGACTTGATAAAGGTAACGTGAATGGTAGGTAGGGTCTCAATTTTCTATTCAATGTTTTTTTTTTTTTTTTCCCTGCTAATTTGTTTACACA
The DNA here is from genome assembly GCA_020921065.1 of Vaccinium darrowii. NCBI lineage: Eukaryota > Viridiplantae > Streptophyta > Magnoliopsida > Ericales > Ericaceae > Vaccinium > Vaccinium darrowii. Next base: position 737,834 of record CM037162.1, on the reverse strand, counting down.
CCGTTTGCCACATTAAAGAGTTTTTTTTTGTTTTAAAGATTAAAATTGCAAATGGGAATTTTGACTATGACCACCACGTGGTCTGCTTTGGCTATTGTGTATTTGAGACCACCAATAGCACATGGCACACATTGGTTTTGTGGTTCTCTCAATATCTTTTCACCAACAAAGAAACAAGATTCACAATATATATTCATTACAAGAAAAAGTGGAGTAATAGAATAGGAAAAAAATAAAGTGGGGGAAGGGCAAAACATTAAGTGATTGTGAAGGGTGGGTGAGGCATGGGCAAGAAAAAAAAGCTAAAAAGCTAAAGCACATTCACACTTATGGTCTCTGTTTATGTCACATGTTTCTGTATTTATCCACACCTTTTTTTCCAAAGTCCCCCATATCAAATTTTTTCAAAACCAAAGATATGCTTGCTTCAGAGTTTTCTTGTCCTGCGCGTAGTTTCCGCGTGAATGTGTCATTTTCTCCCAACTCCACACCCATTTCATTGTGGTGCTGTTAATAGTCGGTATCCGCTGAATTATACGAAGATATGTTGTTCTATAAACCCGTCAAAAAGTGTTGCCCTCATCACAACGGAATCATCTCTAGGGGACAGGGGGTGTTCCACTAATTGGTTTTTTAGTTTTTTGATTTTTTTTTTTTATCTTTAGTTTTTCAAAAAAACCAACTAGTTCCACTAACAAGTTTTTGGTTTTTTGATTTTTTTAGTTGTGTTATGAAATTACAAATCTACCCTTCTACCCAAACAACTATTGCTCTCTTTTTTTTGAAGGGGGGCAGATTTGTAATTTTACATGATTAAAGTACATGTACTTGATTGTGCAATGATTTGGTTTTTTTTAGGTTAGTGGAATGAAGTGGTTTTTTTGTTGGTTTTTTGTGGGGATTTTTTTAGTGGAATGGAGTAATTTTTGATTTAAAACAAAACTAGTTTTTGAGTACTCTCTCATATCATATGGGGTTCTTATTTTTTTTCTTTATTCTGATTCAAATACCCCCCTGGTTGCTTATAAGGTTAGCAACTGGAGTAATATATAGGCTTTTCATCTTCTTCCTTTTCCCTAGGTTTTCTTTCCTGCCAATGCTAGAGATACCTCAATTCCCTTTATAGCAAAAAAGTAATACTACTAAAGAATATTTCTAAACTTTCCCCTATTCATGTTTCATCTAAGGGAGGCCTGTTTGGTAGCTAAGAAAATGGAGAAGGAAAATTAAAAAAATAAAATAGGAGATGTCGTTGATTGATTAATTCGTGACCAACCGAATGAGAACTGGGTCAAACAAGGCATCTAAATGCCATTTTACATCAAGATATTTATTATGCTCACAGGGACTACTTTGCTTTTTTTTTTTTTGTTTCCTTGACGTTTCTCCCATATATTCCACATGTTTTCCCTTTCCATTGAGGGACAATTTTGTCTCCCACGCATCTTGAAATTTTGTGTACATGTTAACATCAACCACATTTGGATCACACTAAAGGAATCTTAACCTTTGAATGTGGAAAACAAATTTCCTCAGAAAACAAGTTTTTATTGTCCATGCCCATATCAGTTTGACATTGAAGGGTGAATGAAAGACCATGCAAAAGATGAAGCAAAAAATCTCCATTGCAGAAAAAAAAAAAAGAGCACCAAAAAGATAAAGAGAAACCACTAGACTAAAATGAAAACAATCCTATAAAATTATCAGCTTCTAAACAAAGGAACAACTGAAGAGTCTGTCGAACTTACAAATTTAATTCGTCTTGCAAGAATACTTATCACAGAATATGTATACTATAAACAACCACATAAAATAAAGATTTGCTGCCCTACTTTGTCAACAGGTAGTTATTTATAACTGGTCCCTTTCTGCATATCAAAACCTCTGCAGAAGCTTTTCCAATGGCTTCTCGATACATAATTTTGCCTACAAACTAAGTTAAAATCCAGTTCTCTTGTAATTATAAAGGCTGCATTGAGTTGGATTCATGAGAAAACGCTGCCACCAATCTTTCCTTCGTAATCTGTTCAGATCCCTGAGACTTGATCACAAACGTATGAAATATCGTCTCGTTCCCTACGGCAAGTTTTGACTCAAGAACTGTTATTTGCGCCTCTTTGAATGCTTGGATGACTCTTGACACAGGGTGGGTATCCGAAGGGCAGCTAACCCTTACAACAACTTCATCGTGTCCAGTAGCTTGGATTTCAATGTGAGGAACCCTGGTTTGATTTTCTGAAATTGGGTTAGCCCCCAAATTTTCCCTATCCGATTCCATGTCCTTGAGCTTTTTCTGGAGCTCAGTGATGTAAGCAATAGCATCTCCCAAAAGAGAGGCTTTGTCCATCTTCGAAATATTTGGCACAACGGCTCGCAACGCGTAGAACCTCTGGTTCAGCTTCTCTCTCCTCTGCCTCTCCGCCTCCACGTGATTAAGAGGTTCCTCTCTTCCGTTTGCGGGCTTTCTTCCCCTTTTTCGAGGCCGTTTTTCATCGACTGCGCCAGCAAGCTCGTCCTTGCCTGAAGCCTCCACATCTGAATGCTCAGATTCAACACTAGCCGGACGGGAAGTTACAGGAGGCCTCGAAGTGGCCCCACCTGTAAAATCAATTTGCATTGTTGCAGCAGCCCTTTGAGACTGATAATTATTAAGCCGAAACTCATCCCTAACACCATTGATGACCTCAGGTAGATTGTTTGATGGAGTGTGAGGACTGTAAATTCCTGCCGTGGCCACTTGCTTCACACTCTGGAATTGAGTCCAACTTGATCCATTAAGTCCATGTCGAGCATTTGGGAATGGACTCCGACTCCCGTTTGAGTATGCTTCCCATGGCTTCTCCCCAGCCTTTCTAACAGCAAGTTTTTCCCTAAATTGGGATCTGCCCGAGCACAAATCCTGCCCAAAAATCTTCGGAATCCCATCAGGTCGCTCCCCATTACCTAAATTGAAAAAATGGGCATTTACATCTTTCGTTGGCTTGGCCTTGGCAAGTGATGAAAACGACGAAAATGATGATCTTATTGACTTCACCAGCTCAAAGTTTTCAGGAATGGATCTCATGGATCCAAATTCAACGACTCCAACATCAGTTGGGATCAAAACAATGGTTTGAATGCCCGCAGACTTTGCTAAGAAGGATCTAACACAATAGTCAGACGAAGCCTTCAAAGAGTTTGAGATCCAAACATGCTTCCCGGACGCAAAACACTTCCCGGGACCACCTTCCCCTCGAGGAAAGGAAAAGTACATGGATGCTAGGAATAGCATCTCAGTATCTGTAACCTTATCCAATCCAAAGGCGTAACTATCCTCATCCGATCCCCCAAACAACGTATGCAATTTCTGGAGAACCCTTTTTCTCATCCTCTGTTGGGTCACTTCCTCAAGCCTAGAATGGGCAATTTGGGTAAGTTCAGACTCCTCCTCTTCCCTTGGCTCCCTACAAGACCCATCCCCCCATCCTAAGACCAAATCACCCGCCTTGGACCGCGATATTTGCCAGAAAAAGGCGTAATTCCAACTGAAATTGGATGCGTCGGGTTGGTCCACGAGATCTGAAAGCTTATTCTGCAAATTTTCATCACTCCCCACGGACATCAAGGAGCATTCAGCTGAGACAGAGCTAGAAATCAGGTAATCAAATCCTTTCGTGCCCAAAACAGCCGCCCCCATAGCCTTATCTTCTTCACTCCAACCCACACCTCCCATACATACCTCCACTTTCATCTCTACACCCCCTTAATCGATAGTCAAAAAAAAAAAAAAAAAAAACTCAAAAATTCAATACCCAGATGATATATACCCAAACAAAACAACAAAAAATACGATTACCCCCATATTTAAATCTACGACGTGAGCTATTTGAACAAAAAAGTAAAATACAAACGCATCCTAGTTCTTCCACTCCGATTCATCTTCCATTCTAAATCCCCAGATGAAATCTATACCCAAACAAAACAAAACAACCCTAATTTCACCAATTTTCCCTCAAGGTCAAAATCCTAAACGTTCAGTATTTGAACAACCAGGTCAAAAACAAACGCATCTTAGTTGTTACACAAGACATCTTCATTTCCAATACCCCGACAATCATAGCGGTATTTTTCAGATCTAAAAAGTAATAAATCTGAGATAACAGCAACAACCGATGAAACCGCAATAAAATAAACGAAAATAACCGTATGCAAGTAGCCACAAGATCGAAAGAGAATACACACCAGTAATGGCTGTTGAAAAGCAAGGCAACGACCTCTTTGTACCCAAAATATTCCCGGAAAGTGACAACCCAATGAGGGAATTATTTTCCCGGGAAACAAACAATCGGTAGCTTGGCAAAGAACTAGGGGGAGAGGAAGTTTTGGAGAGAGAGAGAGAGAGAGAGGGGCGTTGGGTTCTTCTGCAATCCCAACTGCAGTTGTGGACTATGGTTATTGGGTTTAGGTTTAGGAATCAACCGTGGTTAAAGGTTATATATATTTTTTAATGAAAGGAAATTAAAAAGAAAGTTGATGATTGGGAGTCGTGGAGGCTGGAAAGGAGACTCTCTGGGAAGTTGAGGAATAGTCGGCAAGAATACTTTTTGTTTTGATTTAACATAGCAAACCATGTGTGGCTATATATTTATACACAACAAAGTTTATACTCGTCCCGTTCCAAAATGATCGTTCGGTTCACAGAACAGTAGGTTAAAAATAATGTATTTTTTTATAAAAAATTCAAATGTTTTTAACAATTTAATACTCCTATATTCATGAACTCTTTTAATTAATGAAAAAAATTTGAACCTTTTCCTTAAAAAATGCATTATTTTTAACTTATTGTTTTCCAAACTGGATTATTATTTTGGGATGGAGGTATGTATCTTGAATTTATAATTTTTTTACTCTCTTCTTCCCAAAACTTTTGATCATTTTCTTTATTGTGATGTTCGATAATCCTTCTCCATTTTAACTACTCCCTCCGTCCCAAATTGATGGACCATGTTATTATTTGGGACCTCTAAAAATATTGTCCATAATCTTTTGATCTATAAGGATTTTTACATGTAATATGGATATTGTTTGATAGATTTCTATAAACTTTATTAAACACATATTTCAAAATTATAAAAAACATTATTGATTGTAAAATGTAGACAATTATTTGAAAAAATCAAAAAGTGAAAGTGGCCCAACAATTTGGGACGAAAGGAGTAATAAAAAGTCAAAAACGAGTCATTGTCTTTTTAATCTTTCCCCCATACTCTAATTCAAAGAAAAAGTGGTCGAAGATAAAAAAAATGCACTAGAGTCTAAAAAACATCATTGTAATTTGAAAAATAATGGTAATTTTGGAAATTAGTTTGGAAATTGATGATTATGTTTCCTTAAAAATGAATTTTTTGGGGTTCATATCTGCTGCTGTCTTGGGGTATTCTTTATGATTTTTTTGTATTAATTGGAGTAGCTGTTGGCTAGGGTCTTGTTTGCTTGGTAGAGTTAGTTGTTGGCTAGGGTCTTGTTTGTTCGGTGTTGTAGTGTTTTTGAGTTGTTTTTATTTTCTTTTGCTGGTATCTTGCTAGCTCTTTCTTTGGGTCTCGGGTATATTGTTTTCACTTATTCCTTTTGATCTTTGTTTCCCTTTCAAAAATTAATAGAAAAAATTTTGCCTAGCAGTTTTTCTAAGGCACATTTTAATTCAAAACACCGAAGTAATGTTTTGAATTGGAGGCACTTTTAAGCATTGATTAGACTCCACAAATGAAAATGAAAGGTTTTTTTTTTATTTTTTTTATTTTTTATGGTAGCAGACAAACTAGTTTTTGGTCAAACTGGAAGCCTGTTAAACGCAAAGGCCTTGTTCATTTCCCTGTTTAGTTTTAGTTTTAGTTTTGCTGACATCATCATTTCTCTCTCTATCTCTCTCCACTCATTACACATGCTGACATCATCAAAACTAAACTAAACTATCTAACCAAACACAACCAAAGTAGTTTGTGTTTATGTTAGGGTGTTCCACTAACAATTTTTTTTTTCTTTTCAAAAGTCAAGACATGTCATTCTTTTATAATACATTAAAAAACCGTGAAAAATCAGTTTATTTTAAAAACTGTCTTTAGTGGAACACCCAACTATTGACATGCACTATTTGTATAGAGGAAATATAATGTTAGCCATTGATTGTTTTTTAATGGTTAGAAAATTTATAGGTACAGTATATATCATGCTATCAATTCTATATGAGTGAATAAATTAAAAGAATTAGGTTTGAATCTCGGATTTTTCCTTCCCCCTTTTAATTCTGAATCTTTTTCAAGATTAATGAAGTTTTTGTCTTTCAAAAAAAATTAATTAAAAGAAAATTAGTAATACTATTAAGTTTATAAGCAGGACCAGGACTTCTATAGTTTTTCTTTTCTTTTTTGTTTTGCTATACAGTATATATGAGTGGGGGTTAAGGGGAGTTAATTAGTATGTTAACAACTAAGGGGAGTTTGAAGTTTTTTCATATATTGGCTCGAACACTAGACTTCTTCCTTGGAAAACAAGGGGTACACTAGATGGGCTAATAGCCACATATCAAAGCCTGCAGTTCAGTTGCTCGTATATGAGTACTTATATGCTGCGAGGTTTTGAGTTAAAGCTGATGGAATAGCATCGATATTTCTTTTATGGTAATCTAAACATTTCTATGTATGTATAGTACTCCTACTCTTGTCCTTTGTTTCACACTTTAGCATGTTTCTATACATCATCTACGTTGAATTGTGGGTTTTTTTGAAGTTGACTAGTGGGTCCAAAGCAAAAGAAAAACGAGGTTAGCAGAAAGTGAATGGTCAAGCAAACTACACCATTTGATTTTGCAATGTCCTTTTACCCCTGATGTGAAAAAAGAAATCCTAGGAAACCCATCCTGTCTGTTTCAATTCTGAGGTTTTTTTCCGCCCAAGGTTAATTGTACAAACCCGTGGCCCCCATTTTGAGTAGATGCCAAGGCAAGTCAATAAAATGATTCCTAACCCCTCTCTATTTCTCATAATGCCTTTCTATAATTTTCATAATCCAAAAATCTACCTGCGGGTACGAATCTTGTGGCACCGATAATATACAGGTAGTGTATATGACTCGCTTTAATTTGAATCTCACACGAATAATCTCAATTGTTCATTAATTTTCAAATAAATTTTTAGTTGATGTTGTAATTAAAAATCATCTCAATTGGATATATGTGTAAGTGTTTTTTTTTACCGTCCTTAATAATTAACTTTTACATGCGGTGCTACGAGATTAATCAAATGTTTAAGCTTTCATTCAAAATTCAAGAAGTGAGGCCTGCTCGTTGTCTGTACATTATTTGTACCCCAACGTTCAGTACCATAATCGATCTCTTTTCATATATAATGCCTTACAATAGTTGTACAATCATACGTATAGTTGTAAGCAACCTTTTAGCACAATACATATAGTTGTATAATCATACGTATGCGCAACCTTTTAGCTTTAGGTACAAACATGGGGGCCAGTGTAGATTGTAAACAATTGTTGAAATCAAGGTTGGGATTGGTATTTGGTACTAGCTAGCTAGTTCATTCTCGGGTATATAGCAGTAAACTCTCTGGTGATGCTACAGAAATAATGAAATTAAATTGAACCAACCAATTAATTCATTATCCGGTGAGAAATTAATTTACAAATGTTTATGGTATACCAAACATGAAAACAGTCTGTGGACATAATAAGAGAACACAAAAAGGTGAAGTGCAACCTGCATGCGAACCACTGAATCTATAACGTACATGAGGAAAACATTTTTGAACCACTAGGCATTATCTGATTACGAAATATTGAAAACAACATTTCTGCTTCTAATTACAAATAATCTTTTTTCAAATTTTAAAGTGTACTTGAATATGCAAAATACATTTATAAAAAACTAAACCGCAGATATTTATTTCTCATTGTGAAATTGTATCGATGAAACAAATGAATAAGGAATTCAAGTCTAGTCACCCATTTTTACTACCAATCTTACAACCGATTTGCCACATTGTTATATAGATTTGATTATTTTAATGATCATAAACGTTCACTTTATAGAGTACATCGAAAATAATTAGAATACCAAAATTTTGGTTTGTTAGATGTCCATAAATGTATGATCGAAAAAGAAAAAGAAAAAACGAATACAAACATAACAAATGTGTTCTGATCATGCATTTATCAACATCTTACAAACCTGAATTTCAGTATTCTTATTATTTTTGATGTGCTTTACAAGGTGGATATTTCCAAGTATCAAAATAATAGAGTTTATATGATAATGTTGGAAATCGATTTTAGGTGTGTGTAAGTAGATTTTCCCAATGAAAAAGGTTACAAATTTTAGTCTGTCGTAAAGTTCGCCTAGATTCACTATAGCTAGAAGCCTAGAATTGCACACTTACACATCAAATGTACATTGAATCAAAGGGCACATTTTTCTAACACAGGATGTCTCGAGTTAGTTTATGTGCACATTGTTATGTACACATTTTTTCACATAGTTCATATTCCACAACTGTTTTACATGTGAGATGAGATTGCCTCAGAAGTTGTTGGGCAAGAAAAATCAAATCTAATATCATAGATAAGAGCAAATCTATAAGTCCAAAACCCAGACTACTTAGTGAACCTATTGGGGGGTTTTTTTTTTTCATACAATTTACATCAATTTCTTGGTGAACCACTGAGGTTAGTGGGAAATTTATTGGGTTAAGAACTAAAGGGGATTCAATATCTCTGTGTAATAGATTCGAATTTCAAAACGTCTCTCTTAGACAAGTTTAAGAAATACAGTCGGACTAACACCTAAATTAGTGAAATGACACAAAGAAATCAGTTGTAACTAGAAGTTCGAAGAAAACATACACGTCTCATTCTGTGGATGGCAAATTAGACATAATAAGGACCCACACAATAACGTGTAACACTGATAAAGGGTCAAGATAACTCTTCCTTTTCCTTTTTTTTTTTTTAAATATATATAATAATGATAATGATTTTTAGAGAATTTGTTTGATTTACAGATATGCAAAACTTGTTTTAAAGGGCAAAAACTTACCACTCTGGCAGGTTTGTATTAAAAAATAGTAACCTATGTATGGCGGGTTTGGCTTAAAAATGAAGTTGAAAGTTTTGACTCGGGTAAGGTTTTTTTTTCCCGATATTTTGAGCTATAAGTTGTCCAATGATCAGCCAAATTGGGTTCACAAAATATCAAAAATACCGTAGTGAAAACTTAACTCAGCTAAATTGGGTTCACAAAATAAAACAAAAAAAGGATAAACATACGCGTACAAAATTTTTTTTTTTTTTTTTTTACAGAAATTGGACAAATCATTTAATTTGGGTCCACTTTGAATCTCACAAAAATGATCGAAGCCGTTCATATGGTTACGAATAACCATAAAAAATCAACTTAATCTGATAGTATCTCTAAATGTTACTAGTATTATGGGTTTATCCAGTTTTTGATACTCGTAGCAGCTAGCGTGTAAGAGCATCTCCAACACACCTCAACAAAATACCTAGCCAAAGGTACAAAAAAAAAGATAATGTGTCATTGTGTGAGTAGAGAGGCGAGTCAACTTCCCTCTCTACTAGTAGAGAGCCAAAATGCTCCGAGGCAAAGTAAAGAGCCAAGTAGAGAGTCTCTTGGATAACGAACAATGCTATGGGTACCCAAAAATGCACCCCAAATGCACACCAGGTAATGTGGCGAATGAGGAATCACTTATATTTTTTGGTGAGCTCCACGTTGGGCTTCTCTCCATCACACAACCCACTTGGCGTGCATTTGGGGTGCATTTTTGATGTACCCAAAGCATTTTTGCTTGAATAACAAAAAATTAGGTTTGCCTAACTGTAGTAGCCAAAGAGGTATGAGTAGAGAGTCACTTGGAGATGCTCTAAAACAAGAGTTGTCAGTATATTTAAGTATTTGGTGGGGGGTTTTAACAGTGTGTAAATAGTCACGTGAAAGTTGTAGAAGTAGGTAGCACTAGGAAAGGAAATCGGAATCATAAAAAATCACGCAGAGGAGACAGCTTGTCCATTCCATGATCATCACGCGTTTTGGCCATACAACAAGAACAGAAGACTCCAGTAGTTGTACAAAAACGCCCACGTTTTACACGTCCACCCGCGGCCACGTGTCACCATCCAACGATCTCGATTTCTCCGAATTTAAAACGCATTCCCAAAAAAGCAAGAGAGAGAGAGAGAGAAGAAAAAGTCTTGCAAAACTCGTGAAGAGCACGTGATGTAACGTGAACCTAGGGGACTGTGCTTTTGCGTTAACAACGTGATCTCCATTTAGTATGAAATTCATACACTACTTATTTTAATGTCACACATTGTTGAATTGGAGTTAATTAAAAATTACTAGTACTACAAATTAAAGTGGAGCCGTGTGGTAACGTGCTTGGCGTGTGTCTATATTATCGTAATGCCACCTCCCTTTGTTAACTTCAACTCTCACTTCTTCTCCTCCATTATTAAAGTTTATTATGACACACATTTACATTTTCGAACCCCAAGCAATTGAGCTACTACCAAATGAGGCTCCTGCCTTAAAAGCCACCTCTATTCACAAACAAGATTGACAAAGATACATAATGGAAAATGATAACGTTAAAATTGTACCTTTTTTATTGTGTCAAAATTTCAATACATAAAGAATTTGTACTTTACACATGAGTATAAATATTTCATGCACTTGAGTTTTGACACAATAAAAAATAGTTTTGGTATTAACACTACTCATTTGGAACTTTTAACACTATCAACAATTAATAAAATCTCTTACCTTTTTTTTCCTTTGTGTCATTTGAATAATTTAGGTGTTAGTCCATCTTGTTGTATTTCTTAACAAATCGCTTACTTTCAAATTAATAATTGTACGTGTTCGGCCACTGCATCGGTGATATATGCATTAATTTGATAGGTATACATTTGGTTCATTTTTCTAAGAATTTAAGATTATTTGTTTAATGCGTTCTTTAATATTTGTATCAGCCTAACTGTATGCAAATAATGTCGTTATCTGAAGATGACTATCTAGTTAATTAGTTTCGAGGGTAATATTGAGAATTATGTAGATCAGTGTATGCAGCTGCTGCATATATAATCATGTTTATGTTTTGGTTTAACAAATTAAGAATTTAAACAAGTTTTTAATGGACGTAGCTAGCCAGGCAGTTGTGTACAAACGGAACGTGAGGGATTGTTGGTACCGGGTCTAATCAGGGGGTGTTCCACTAAGGTGGTTTTTTGAAAAAACTAGCTTTTCACGGTTTTTTATGTCATGTATTGTGAGAGAATGACCTGTCACGATTTTTGGAAAAAACAGTTTTTTGTTAGTGGAACACCCCCTCAGTGTAGTAAGGGCATCTTGTTTTGAAAGAACAAACACATGACATGACCCCTCACATATTGTTATGGATTGATGAAGCTACCCTAAATCTTACACTACTAGTACTATAGTATAAAGAAAGGAAAATCAGTTTGCTAACTAATTAATTATTCAGTTTACAATATTATTTTAGGATTGTTTGACTCTGCGAATATATTTTCCATTAATTTGTTTATGCGTTCTGACTTTTTTTTTTTGTACTTTCAACTTCCTTCTTGTTAACTTTAAAAATGAAATTCCTTTTTAGCAAGTATGGTTCCCAATATGGCAAAGTGCATAAATTAGATGTCTGTGAAAAGTAAAGTCAACTACGAATGCAAGAAAATTATAAACAAGGAAATAACAAACATAGGGACTAGTAAAACAACTGCTGTTATGGTGAAAAGACGATATAAACTAGGTCATTACAGAGAATTATTCAGAATGCAGTTTGTTCACATGGTATCAATTAATTAAAAAGACACATTTATAATTCTCTTCTTCACTTTGTATGAGATTTGTAGATCTATGGAAATACAATGATCATCCTAAACTCAGACAATATTGTGGCTAGTTTGGTCAATACATGCATTTTTAGATTGTTTAATTGCAAGACATGGGTCATCTATTTTTCTTGCATATTTTCTAAGAATAAAATAGTAGTTTTATTTGTTGCACTGTCATAGCAATTTCAACTCGCAATCTTAATTTTTTCAAAATTAGGGTTGATCTCATATACTTTAGGTCTTTCTCTATTTGCCATTCATTTAAAGGCTCGCCAATGTCTGGTAGATAGACTGACATTCACACTTCAGCTAAAAAAGTTTAGGTGTTAAATTCATATAAGTTGGAATAGAGAGTGTGAATTGAAATTTGGTTGTAAGTCCAAGGATGCAAAGTAGTAAATACTTGCCTTTGATTTTAATGGAAAGTGATAAACGCGACACACACGGTTCACGTGCTCGTTGGACTGGGAGTTGTGAGCCAAACTCCCGTGGGCTCCACCACCAAGTATTTACTAAAAACCACTCCGCGTGATTTATACAGTATTTAGGGGTGCTTTGGGTAAAAAACCAAAAACCAAAAACCAAAAAATCACTTTTGTCCTTATTCAAATTTTTTTTGCATTTGTTAGTTTCGCGTCAAGATTTTGTGGTTTCTAGATTCCTCTCGGCGAGACGAATCTAACGAGTATAAATTTATGGTCAAACCAAATATTTTTTTGAATAAAGCCGAAATACTTGGATTATTGGCCAATAATCCACCTATTTTGGCTTTATTCAAAAATATTTGAGTTTTGACCATAATTTTATACTTGTTAGATTCGTCTCGTCGAGAGGAATCCAGAAACCACAAAATCTTGATGCGAAACTAACAAATGCAAAAAAAAATTGAATAAGGACAAAAGTGGTTTTTTGGTTTTTGGTTTTTTACCCAAAGCACGCCTTAAAACGGTACGGGCCATGGGTCCTGCTCAGGGCCGAATTCAGGCCCAAACATTATTACTAGGTTACATTCGACCGTTCCCTTATAAAATGTCCATTTTATGAATACTTGCAATTTCAAACTCTTAAAAAATATACATCTATCAACATAATATTTTTATGGTGCAAAAAAGATTTTAAAAAACATTCTACGAGGTACATTTTTTAACGTCCAAAAAAATACACGTTTCTTAAAAGAGACATTTAAAAAGGGAAGGAGAAGTACAAAGAAAATTCAAGTAATTGACCTCATCTATGGGAGAGAGGTTTCAATGCCCATGGAATATGGTTGATCACGATTCTGGATCATACAAACAAGTAAGGTCTATACACTTTTGTGTGGTCCAAAATGGTGTTTAACCATGCCTTGGTGGCATTGAAAAATTTCTCCATGTATTGCATGTGTGATCGATCAATCCCATTAAAATGTTGTGTATTGTTTTTATGTATTTATCGCGATCTCCGTGGAAATATCAATCAAATTAGGATCATGTGATGCTGCCTGCAGTACATTTAAAACACCGCAACCAAAAGGGAAAAATGAAAATATGTCTTCCAGTTCACAAAAGGGGAAAAATGAAAACAGACAAAAGGAAAAATTGAAAAAGGAATAGTATTTTTTTTTGGCTCCATACGGACCTTAACCAAACGGCCAAAACTTATATCAATGCATGTGTTTTTTTTCTTTCTATTCTTGTTCTTTGTAGTTTATAATTATTGCGACACAAGCATTCAATTAATTGCCCAATTTAAAATTCTTGCACTATTCGAAATTCCAAACCATTATGAGGGGACGATATAAGTATGTGAGTTTTTGCTTTGGATATATAGTAGTAGTTATTAGAGAAGTAAACTAGTCATTAAAGACTTGCAAAACTGACATAGTTGGTAGCATGTTTGACTTAGCATTTAGATCAAGGATTTAACTTGTGATCATCGCTAACCCTCTCCTCCCCGATTCCTACAATATACTAGCTACCGTATAAGATATATAGTGGGGTTTATGACTTTAACAAAAGAATGATCGAGGAGTAGATCGATAAAAGTGTACAATTAAGCAGAAGTAGATGCCAAACAAACACGAGTGACGTCCACCTAATAATAACCTGAAATAGTATTCACATGCAAAAGGTGCTGGCTTTAATCCAAGAGTATATGTCTAAATTGGTAAGCATTTGAACCTGGTCCTGAAATAAAGCCATCAATGTCCAAACAAAGTTAATTTCCAACACACATCACACATTGTGTGCTTGAACAGGTACATGATTTGAATTTGGACTTCTTGCTCAGACAGCATTGCATGTTACACATGTTTCTCAATTCGCATGCTAGTATTTGAGCTTTTTTCCTTCTATCTAAAAGCAACCAATCATGTTTCAGTGGTTAATATTTCTTTGAGAAATTTACCACTTCCTGGCCTCTATAACAGGAACAAGAACATGTCATAAAAGTTAGATTATCCTTTTCATGTTATTCTTGTAAGTATAGAAGTTAACTTTAATTCCTAATAGGGATTTTGCATTACGTACGTGTTTTCAAACAGTTACTGAACATGTAATTAGTAGCTCAACCACTGCACTAAAATCAGAAACATGCATGGCTATTTTCCTTTTAGACTGAATTCGGCTTAATGAAGTTTTGGTTTTTTACTTATTTTTGTCCTCTTTAAAGTTTTTATTAGGATACGTCAGGTATTCTGAATTATTTGTGTACTATTCTCTCTTGTGCACTTGACTGAACCTCATGGGCCCTCCAATATCCGTTGGGCTTGGGCTATCAAAAGGGCTTCGACCCATATCTGTCCAGGGCTGCAAAAATTTGCAAGTTCTTCCATTAACCCATTTCCGGTCTTTATATTTTGATCTAGCCTTCTAGTATTATTTTCTGAGACTGGTCTGGCCCACTAGAGTGCAGAACGAAGCAGCTTGCTGAGGCCCACCACTGAAGTAACTATTTTTTGGGTACACGAACTATATAACTCTTGATTGTAGGAGATGAAGAAAATTTTGATTATAGGAATAACAAAGTTAATTTAAGGGTAAGAACTATTGGAGAAAATATACGGAATAGGAGTTGGCTGATCCTCACTGGAATCCTAAGTATTGGCCTGAGAAGGAGACTTGCACACTTTAACACTCGTGTTAGTGCCAAACCCGAACAGTGGTTATCTGGGAAGGCACTCCAATGGTCAAGTAAGTGACCGGAGAAGATGAAATGGACTGTAAAACTTAGAGAGAGAGAGAGAGAGAGAGAGAGAGAGAGAGAGAGAGAGTTAAGGAGTTATGAGGGTATTGAATGTGGAGAAAGAGATCCAGAGTGAGATAGGTGAGTGCTGTTTTTATAGGCTAGGCAAGGCGTGCTCACCACGCTCCTCGTGCATTTCATGCGCACTGTCCGAACCTGTCATGTCAGAATGCCTTGGGCAGACCCAATGCTTCGACTGACGTCATGACTGGTACACATGATTGGGTTAACTGGTTTGGGAGTACTCTCTGGTCAACTACGTGATCTTGTAGGTAAAGCCTACTGGTTGGTTTACTGGCACCATTAATGATCTGAGCATGCCTGGTGCAGAGTTCTTAAGAGCTTGCCGAGGGCGTATAACAAGACCACCAGACATCAATCGACTCGGTAAGGTCTGGGTTTTGATAAGAGCACTCCCCAGGATCCACCAATTTGGGTGGTGCATCTCTGGTAGTCCAGTGAGAAGAACCATCTGAGGGCGCTTACACCCATGCCCTTCATTTGGCGGGAAGATAGATCTTCTTTTTGATATTCGTTGTTGATGACATCGAGCTGACGAAGGCATATTCCGTTCGGTGGGATCGAGTTGGTTCGATTCACATTCGCTTTTCCTGTTTTAGGGAGATGATCCACCAACGTCCCTTCACAAGCCTCAGGGTAAAGGCTGAGCCAAATGAACCCTTGTGGACCAGGCCGCTACATAAAGGTAGTATTGGAAAATATGAAATGTATTGAGTGTAACTTTAAGTCATAATAGAGATAGAAATCTAGTACTGTTGTTTTATTTTTTAGAAAAGCCCCACATCAATTTATAAAGGTAGTAGAACTACAGCTTGTTAAGGATAAGAGTGAACTCCTAATACTTAGGGGAAAAACAAGGAGACCAAGTCTCACAACCAATCCCATGTAATTTGCTATTCTTGGGGATTACTCTCATTAGGAGCATAACTAGTATCACAAGAAGGTGACAAAACTCATCTATATGACGGTAACCAATAGTATATAATTGTAAGATATTAATTTAGAACAACAAGAACAATATGAGTAGGATCCTTTGACACCAAGAAGTATCTTCAAACTTGATATATCACGACAATAAAGTTGTAAAAAATCTTTTTGGTGGGTTTTTCATTTCAACATGTATCATGCATATATATATATATATATATATATATATATATATATATATATATATATATATAATTGCAAGATATTAATTTAGAACAACAAGAACAATATGAGTAGGATCCTTTGACACCAAGAAGTATCTTCAAACTTGATATATCACGACAATAAAGTTGTAAAAAATCTTTTTGGTGGGTTTTTCATTTCAACATGTATCATGCATATATATATATATATATATATATATATATATATGAGTCCCCTTCCTATCCAAACCACAATTTACGGACCTACCGTCCGGACTTCACTTTCCGGACCAAATTTCGACGATCCGAACCGTTAGATGTGTTTAAAACGTGTTTTTAAGGTCCAACGCGAAGATTTGGCAAAAAAAAAATACCCGGAAGGGCTTGATCGGGGCAGTTTTTCACAAAAACGTTATATTAGCGTTTTTGTGAAAAACTGCCCCGATCAAGCCCTTCCGGGTATTTTTTTTTGCCAAATCTTCGCGTTGGACCTTAAAAACACGTTTTAAACACATCTAACGGTTCGGATTTTCAAAAAAAAATTGGGAAGGTGGAGGTCCGGATTTTTTTAAAATCCGGGAGCTTGGATTGGAAGCTCGGTGTATATATATATATATATATATATATATATATATATATATATATATATATATATATATATGTCTACTATCATATTAAGGAAAACAATTAAGTATAAACCTCATTAAAAATACCAATATAGACTCCAGAAAGAGGCAAAGCATCCAACATCTGGAAATATATATGCTTAGTTGGTCTTATGTGTGCTGACATGGGAGACTGCATAATTCAAGGCTTTAGCTTTAAGGTTAACTCTAATAACAAAATCAGATTTTGGAAGGACAAATGGATTGGAGATGTGACTCTTAAGGCTACTTTCCCTAGGATCTTCAACATTTCTACTCAGCAGGAAGCAATTATTTTAGAGATGAGGATTAACCAAGGCTAGGGAGTGTGGAATTTCCAACTTAGGAGACCTTTACGTGATTGGGAGAAAGATCATATCGAAGCACTTTTGCAAATTCTTAGGAATGTTCATCTTGATGAGTCTAGGGATGATTATATCCAATGGAGATGGAGTAAGGACTCAAACTTTTCTGTTAAATCAGCATACTCAAGATGGGAGGATCAAAGGTTCTCAGAAAACAAGGACCTTTTTTCAGTTTGGAAAAACATTTGCCCTCCTAAAGTGGAGATGTTTGCTTGGCTGGCTATCCAAGGCTGCATTGCTTCTAAATCTGTCCTAGTCAGCAGAGGTATTCTGAATGAAAGCTCTGACCTCTGTCCTTTTTGCAACATTGCAGCTGAAACTTTTAATCATATTCTCTTCCAATATTTCTTCTCTTGGGAGGTATGGTCAGCAATTTTATCATGGTGGAATATGGTTTGGGTATGCCCTCTTGTCATACTATCACTGTTTCATTTTTGGAATAGTATGAGGTTAAAAAATTTGGAAAAATTATGCTGACAAGCTTGCTTTTATGCAGTCATTTGGACTTTTTGGTTGTGCAGAAATGAATCAGTTTTCAAGAATAAGATCTGGGAGTTAAATGAAGTCATTGATGTGGTTAAAACTAGGATGGCTACATGGATTAAAGTCAAATATGATGTGAAGGATTACAATATAGATGATTTTAAAAGATGCTTGAGTGGTATTAGAAAGGTGAGGATTTAGCTCGGTTAGGAGGTTGAGGTGTGGGTGGTGCTTTTGGGTTTTGTTTGGATGGTGTGTTGGGTTTGGAGTTGGGTGGTGTGGGTGCTTATTTTGCTGTTTTTTTTGTTCTGCTTTTTCTTGTTTTTCTGGTTGGGTTTTGTTATTCTTGGGTTGGGTCTTGTGCTGTTCTTATTGGGGTGGGCGGTGCCTCTTCTTTTTGTCTGTTTGGTATTTTTGGTCTTGGTCTCTTCTTATTCTAGGTTTAGGGCCCTGTGTCTTGTCTGAGTCTGTGGTGTCCAGACGTTTCCGGTGGTTGGATGTTGATCAGGAGATTTTATCATGATGAACTCTGCTGAAGTCGTATATATGGTCAAGTTTTACTGCTGTTTCTGAGAATTTACTATTTTGTTGAAGGCCTCTTCCTTTGCTATTTCCTGAATCTGGATGCTTTTACTTTGTTGCTGACATAGAGGATAATTCTATTGGAGGATGCTGTGCTACTCTAGTTATGAGGATTTTGCTCAGATGCAGGTTGTGGTGAAGTCTTGTTTCTTGATACTTTGAAGACCCAAATCCGCTTCTATAATTGTTGCTCCATGAAGGCCATTGTTGTGCTCCTTGTTCGAGTATACGCTCTGTGATGGTTTTATAATATCGGCCCAATTTTCGGTAGTTCTCACTTGAAGATCCAAAGGTTCTTGTGCGGTATTTTTGGTTTTGATGGGTCAGAGATTTCTTTCATACTTCTGTTTTTTTGGTTTTGCTGACATAGAGGTGCCTTTTGGTTAATGGGTGGTAAAGTTACTGATGATGCCTTTTAATGGTTGGGAATGATGCTGATGATGCTGTTTTATTGCTGCTTATGGAATGGTATTACCACTACTTATGGAAGGATGCTTTTTGATACTGATTGTGCCTTGGTGGCTAATTGTATACTGATGACTTTGGGGATGTTTCCTAATGCTTTACTTTGCTTTTTGCCCCCTTGGGACAGATTTGTTTATCTTCTTGTTACGTTTCCCCTAGTAATTTTTCTTTTTCCTTTCAGCACTTCGTTGAATTTCTTTCCCAGCCTATACTCTGCTTCGTGCTTTGTATTTGGCTTTTTCTCAATGCACCCTTTGTTGAGTTCTAATAAAATTATCTTGCCGATCAAAAAAAAAAAAAAAAAAAAACCAATATAGACTATAAATTGTAAGTCACCGTAAATGATCAAAACAAAAAGGCTGCAAAGCCTTTTTCATGATCACCTATCCGAGAACTCTCATTGCTTTTTGTACTACACCAAATTTTGCCTATATATGATACGGCGGTGTGTACGGTGCACCATAGCTATATGTTATCATAACATATTACAAAAAACAAAAAGCCATAACACACACCATAGTTGCAGGTTATTGCATGCTCACAAGATTAGGGATGAGTTTTCAACCACACATAGGGTGGTTAGACATAGCTAGCTGGCTACGGGACCATTACATGAATGGAGCCAGGGTTTGTTTTCAGCTTCCCAAAATATCTAACAGGACATAAATTAAAGCTAGCTACCTTATTTTGATTTTTGTAGTAATTCCCTAATTTGTTGCTTTGATCAGGATATATATCTGTTCCTACCATTCACATATAAACGTGGTTAGGTGGTACCTTTAATATTATTGTATGCTAGCCTAAAAATGACTTAGTTGTTTCTCATTTGCTAAAATCAATATTTGATAAAATCAACAGCTGAAGATTTTAGCAAAGAACTTCCTCATTTGTTAAAATAAACTGTTGATTTTGGTAAATGTTGAATTTTTTAGAACGCTTTTTGGTGAGAAAATCAGACAATATGGAGAAAGCCGTCAATGGGAAATTGGAATCCTTCCTCGGTTCCTCCATTTGTGGGGGAAAAAATGGGATTTCTCTGAAGGCCAAGAAAGGCTCAAAATTGGAACAATACAAAAGGGCGACTCAAACAAAACCAATGAAAACATGCATGTTGTTTTCTAGTGGTGCATCCTTATGTGGTTGACATCCTCTTATGCACCAAAAGAAGATAAAGAAAAAAAGAAAGAAAAAGAAAACATGAAATTGCTGGTAAGAAAAGGCGATAAAAAAATAAAATAAAATTCTCCGCAACTATTTATTGTCCCTCCTGGCAAACAAAGGGAACAAACTTGTACGATATTCAACAGCATTTCAAATTTTTTTAGCGTTTCATAATTAAAGTAGTTTGATGGGTTAGAATTAATCTGTTAATGTCAATTTCCGTTGTTTTAAGTAGTAATGTGGGGTTTATGGATGAGCAAATATATTGTGATGAGAAAAAATCCCTACCAAAAAGGCCATAAAAACAAAAGTAGATCACCAAAATCTCGTGTGTCTGAACGTCGACCCGTGAACCTCCCCCAACCCTACGTTACTGGACCAGAAACTTTAAGCGTTGAGCTCTGATAAGGAGTTTAGTTAATTAAGGGGGCAGTACTGTAATTTCATCTCGAATACAAAAACCAGACAATTACGTGCTTGTTCATTAACATTATTGCACGAAATAAAGAATGAAAGATGTACATTAATTGAAGGTGCGATGTCAGGTTAATTTTCATAGCACGTACGAGTAAGAGTTATATTCTCAAAACAATAAAAGTGAACAATGTTACTAATTTCTTTTTTGTTTTGTGTGCGAGCGCACACTGCGTCTAATACAACTTTAGTCTTGGAAAAAATAATCTTGCTCCTTAAATAAAATTATGTTGCCCCTTAAGTAAAATTTCAAGTCAACATTTGCGAAAATGTTGAATCAAATAACCTTTGATCCTGCTGTTTCTTTTGAGAAAATGACCTCTCTCTTTTTTTGGTGAAAATGTTGAATCAAATAAAATACAAAAGTCGGAGTACACGAGTCTAGGTATGTTACCCTTTCGGATCCGCCCCTTAATTGAATAGAAATACAATTAGGCATTAAATCAAATACATGAAAGCCGTACTCCATGCATTTGGTAACCCAAATTCGCTAAAAGATCCGCACAAACATTTCCTTAATTTGCGAAAGCTATGCATCCCTTCTGCCACTTCTAGAAACCTCAAAAGGTACCGATAATCGTTCAGCAATGCACTCAAATGATGGCCATCTGTATATGGAGATGTAGTTGAAAGCAAATCAAACAATCTGTCAATTACCATGAAGGTCCAGGATAATACCACCTGCCACCGCCTTGTTGTTGTTATTCCGTGATCCTCCGTCCGTGTTGAGTTTAAACCCATTTTTATTGGGACATCTCCAGCCCATGAAAATCCATTTCTTTGGCTTGGAAACAGTCTTCTTACTAGCTATAAGTTCCCATTCCTGAGCTACTACAATGATAAGGTTGATAGTTCTATCCCGGTTGAAGTATGAGTGCCAAAAAAGTTTATGGTTCCTGTTAAGCTAAATAAACCAGCAAGCGCAAGGAAAAATGGCCGCCCACAAGTTGTTTATAAAGAAAAGAGAAGCAGATTGAAAGTTTGTTTTGAACCAGAAAGGGGTATCAAGATTGAAAAAATCTTTGATGTCCGAAGGGATACCTAAAATATCCCACACTTCCCTCGCACATGGCAGTCCCTCAAAACATGAATGTTACTCTCGGGAATGTCCTTACAGTGTTCACAAAATGGGTTACGTATGACCTTGTGTGTAAACAGTGATTCTTAAGTGTGAAGACGGTTGAGGGTTGTCACTAATTTTCCAAATTCATGACCAGTGTCTGAAGAGTGGGGAGACATTACACTTACTCACCATGGCATAAGCCGAACGGGACGAAAAAGCCTGCGCGGTGTTGTGTTTCCACACCAGGATATCAAGGGCAGGATTGTAGTTTTGGAGGGTGACCTTACAGATTGTTAGTCGGCCCTCTGGAGAGAGAATAATTGAAATGCGTGAGAAATCCCATTTAATACCATCCCCCAAAGTGTTCACTTTGAAATCATGCTCATCGGGTAGTAAAGTGCCCTCTGCCAATATACAGATAAGGCCACAACCTAACTAATTGTCGAAAAATAGAGAGGTATTGGAGTCACTTTTTACAAGGATTTTAGTCCATTGAGTCAAGATATCACTTGTTTTGAGTATGCCTCTCCAAATAGGAGAAGGACGACGGTAGGTACTTCAGATATCATTATATTTACCTTTAAGAACTCTCACCCAAAGAGATTCTTGTTCCATACCAAGCCTCTAATTAAGTTTGGCCATAGAGACTTGGTTGGTAGAACTAATCTTACGAATTCCTAGACCCCCATGCCTTTAGGTCTCGACACATGCATTCTCCCAACTAACGTCATGAATTCTCCTCTTCTCTTGAGTAGAATCCCAAAGAAAGTCTCGGTTAATTAATTTTATCAAGAACGAAACGGATTTTGGAAGACACATAAGACGGAATAGCCTTGTTAACAGATTAATTTGATTAAGGAAGCGTCTTGCTTTTCCAGGCAGCGAGCTTGATATTGACTTGGTCAATAATAACGGAAGGATTGGTGAGATCAGATGGTTTATCATGAAGGATTGGCCGCCCAAGATAATTACCAATAGGGGTACTTTTAAGAAAACCTCGTATTGCACCTTTAGTGAACTTAGATTTTATTTCCTCTATCCCAATTTAAATGTCCTCTACGGGAGACCGTGCAAGTTTGATATTAAAAAAATAAAATACTTTTGGAATTACTTTTAATTTTTTTTTTTGTTCCGTTCAAAAGATTTCAATGAGTACTTTTGAAAGGAGTAAAAAAATTTTGAAAAAAAATGTCTAGAAATATGTTTTATTTTAAAGTCAAAATGACACACTTTACGTAGGAATACATTTAAAATAGGATAGAGGGAGAATCATTTGACAATAATATTGCACCCGGATAAGGATAAGGCTTGTGCGTCCATTCAAGTTTTAGTTCCATATATGTGTAATTAAAACTTTCCTTCCCATGCGGCCATGCTAGTGGTAATTCCCAAAAACTTGACCATCACTCAGCAAATAATTGGCCCTTATGTCTCTGGAGTGTAATTTTCTCTAATATGTTTGTACGTATTTTATTTTTTTAAGGAAACACAAACATATCACATACTATATACTATCGAAAACACATTACCAAGTAGGTACTTTATTTGAAAACAAAAGTGTGTACGTACTTTATTTGAATGTGAATCATTGGCATGCATAATGTGCATGCTCCACTCAATAGGTTATAATGGAATCCGGTGGTCAATTCGATCCTTGTGGGGTTGACAAGCACGTCCAATCAAAGGTCAAAACAGTAACTTCACTATTCATCCCGTAAAAGAAATGTCAGATGGAAAAATCCTAGTAGTAGTACTATAGGAGTATTTAAGTTGCACATGGGTAAGGTGGTTAGCCTCTAGTGATGGAGCAACCACCAGCACCGGTACCACAGTGCAACAGCATTGAAGATGACACCACCGGAGACGTCAACTGTCAAAAGACAGGCACGAGACACCCGGTGTACCGAGGCGTCCGTAAGCGGCGGTGGGGCAAATGGGTGTCCGAAATCAGAGAGCCACGCAAGAAGTCTCGCATATGGCTGGGATCTTTTCCAGCACCTGACATGGCAGCCCGTGCGTACGATGTTGCAGCGTATTGTCTTAAGGGGCACAAAGCGCAACTCAATTTTCCGGACGAGATAGACCTGTTGCCACGGCCCTCTAGTTGTGCTGCTAGAGATATTCAGGCTGCGGCAGCATTAGCGGCTAAGGCTGTGGTGGTGAACAAGAAGACTAGGTCGTCGGATAGTGACGGCTGCGGTGGCGATGACTTTTGGGGTGAAATCGAGTTGCCGGAGCTGGTGGAGGGTGGTAGGGAGGCTTGGACGTCGGAAAGTGATTATTGGTCTAGTCCGGAAGTGTTATGTACATACCAGAATAATTTTACGTGTCCGGAAATTGATGTGTGTGGTGTAGATTTAAAGTTGGTGTGAGGCTAGCTAGATTGGAGTTGGCCGGCCCCCTTGTGTACATACCAGAATAATTTTACGTTTTTTTTTTCCGTTTGGTATGCTCTTCCTTCCTGGCATATTATGGGGTGGTGCTCCAGCTCCACGGGCACTACGTACATAACCTCTCTTTATAGGCGGAGGCTAAAAAAAAGGAAGAAAATTAAGTTTACTAGTATCTGCTAGCTGTTACCGGTTGTACTAGTGGTGATTGTGTGCATACATACTGCAATACATATGTGTATCTAATACACTTTGTTGATTAATTTCCTAATCTCTATAGATTGAGCTACCTACTAAATTAGGAGTAATTGATTGAGTTCCCAGTACATGTCAATGGCCGGCTTGCAGACAGACTCACAGTACGTGGATGAGCTAGCTAGCAAGCCGGTTTTGTCGCCAATATATCCATGAGTTGACTTTTGTATATGTATAGCAAACCATGTAATCATTCGATTGATCATTTCGGTGTTATATCATTCAATTATAAGGACATACAGAATCACTAACGCAAGCACCAATGGCTTTGAAAATGATACACTGCCTTTTCGATAAGAGAAATAAGCAAGTTCTACTAGTAGTACCTATATGCTACATTAGGAGAAAATTTTGCGTGCAAACCGGGTATCAGGTGGTGCCCCTGGGCACATTCGAGCTGCCCAAAAGTGTGTTGGACGGTCCGGATTAAAACACTCTTCCGACGTGGTGCCCCTACAGCACATCCTAGCCGTTCAAAAGTGTGTTGGACTGTCCGGATTTGGAGAGAGGAAGAGGAGAGTGTGTGTTTTAATCTGGACTGTCTAACACACTTTTGGAAGGCCTCGATGTGCCGAAGGAGCATCCGATGTGGTGCCCCTCCGGTGCATCCGGGCCGTCCAAAATTGTGTTGGACGGTCTGGATTTGGAGAGAGGAAGAGGAGAAAGAGTATTTTAATCCGGAGAGAGGAAGAGGCGGCTTTGTTCGGTTTGAGTTTTGAGGAAGAGTTTTTGGGATAATGAGTAGAGAGAGATAAAAAGAAAATTTTATTGGGAACCGTGCAGGATGGGTCATGAGACCCAAACTGAACAAGGTGCTTGTTTGGTTTGGGGTCCCAAATTCAAATTTTTTTTACCCCTATGTCCCTCCAATTATTATCCCTATTTTCAATCATCACCCCTTATTTCCAATCAATTTATTTTTATTTCTCTTCAATCATTACCTCTATTTCCCTCTCCACTCAAAACCCAAACTGAACAAGGTCAGAGTGTTTTAATCCAAACCGCCCAACATACTTTTGGACTGCCCAAATGTGCCGAGGGGCACCACGTGATACCCTATTTGCACCCAAAATTTTCTCCTACTTTACATTTAAACGACAAATATAGAATGCATAACAGTAATGCTTTCAAATCAAAGCATTTTTTTACTTAAAGACAAAAGCAAGTGATCAGTTTAATTGAATAACGCCATTTTACTTAGTGGAGTAAAAGGGATCACAACGATTCCCGAAAACACCGTATTTAATTACCCCCTCAAAGGGAAAAGAAAGAAACTTTCAATTTTGAATGTCTGAGAAATGAAAGACAACTGGTACAGCTGTGAAATCGAGATACATCCCAAATGGTGACAAAATTAATATGTTGCTGGTCCAATTTTTATCAAAAAAGTAGGAGTGCCAATAAATCCCCTCCCCACCCTACAATGGGAGGCACTGTCTCACATGGGTCGAAACTAGAAAGTAGAAAGGGATGTGCTTTTTGTCTAACTCTGAAGTGGCCACTCATGTGGGTAAGGGTTTATATGGGAGCTAGCCAAGACCTTTTAATCAATACCATAAAAATAGTGTTATAATCTAATTGCTCTGAATAGCGATGAAGAGCTAGCTATGGTTTTCCATAAGATGAAAATTTTCATTGGACTTGTTTGATTAGGGTAGATTTCCACTAAAAATATCTTCTTCTCACTATAGTTAAAGTGAGTGTTGTTTTCGGTGAGTGGCAGAGGGAATTGAAGATCAGTGTGCCCACGCTGGATTTTTGTACTATTTTTTTTTATAGCTCCAGTAATATTATTGGTAACATCACAAATCACTAAAAAAATTTGATCTTTAGTGACAACAAAATTGTCACTAGGTTGTCACTAAAAAGTGTGTTGCTTAAGGGTATTCAATGACAATCTTTTAGTGAGTTGTCACTAATCTTATAATTAGTTACAACTTAGTACAAAAAGTTATCACTGAATACCTTTTAGCAACACACTTTGAGTGGCACATTGTTGTCATTAGGTTGTCACTAAAACTCTTTTTTTTTTTTTTTTTTGTAGGGAATGGAAAATAATTGTGTGATTTTAGGACACCATCACATAGTGCCCGTGTCTTAACACCATCCTCCATTACGTATTCATATGATGCTCAATTCTAAATAAATATATGTGGTAAAGAAGGATATATGGCACCATGTTAAAAGTGCTTCACAACCACTGAATAATTACTCACAACTCATCAGTAAGCCTTCGTTCACTCAACTTTAACATCCAAACTATTATGGGTTTACGCAATCATGATTACTATCTCATCTCAAAATATAAGTGAAGTCCGGCTCTTTTCACATTTACCCTTTGTTTTCTCTTACTTACTCTTCTTAAATTTATTATCAACAACTTGTAAATGAAGATTTATTTATTTTACAGCTAAAAATGATTATGAAAATTATAAATTTGTTTGAAACGTATGATTATTCTAAATTTTTTGTTCTTCATTTCTACTTTAAGATAATGTGAAAGTAAAACACATTTTTCCAAAAAAAAAAAAAGATCTTGAGAAATCGTATAAATAAAAATTAATTATGTGTTTCAGATTCTTAAAAAGAAAATAGATTATTGTGGATTTGCTTTTAAAAAAAGCATGTTTTAAATTTTGTGCCCACATTGGTAAAGATTTCTAGCTACGCCATTGTTTCCGCTAAATGGTATTTTTGTGATGTATGTGAGGAGAAAATGTCATAGCTACAGTGTAAACTACAAACACAAGCAAAAATACCAAAAATGTCAAAAATACTAAAAATAGCTTAGAGGAAACTTGGCCTTAGTTTTATATAGCTGAGAATACAAGTTGTGCCAGTGCTACGCTTGACGAAAACGCATGTAGTACTAAGATTTATCTCATAATTAAGTTGTGTTTGTGCTAAGTGCTAACTACAGGTAGGGGTGAGAATTTATGACACGAAACGACAACACGACACGAAGTTAGCGGGTTAGTGTTGAGTGTTTCTGACACGAAACATGTACGTACGTATATGACACGACCCGAAAACACGATTAGTGAATAGGTCGGGTTCGAGTTGAACCTGCATAACTCGAAAATGACACGAATTAACCTGTTCGTCTAATTGTGTTGACGTAGTAACCCAAACCCAACCAAAAAATGACACGAATTAACCTGTACATTTTCATGTTCTAAAGTTGTGCATGAAAGTTTTCAAGCTCAATTCTGCTACAATTGAAGTTTATCCTTTGATATCAAGTTATTATCCCTATGTTCTCAAATTTGCAAGGTTTTGTTATGGTGGCTAAAGTTCTAAGCCTACACATCGTTTTGGCTAGTTATAATTACACATCATTTTGGTTGGCTATAATTTCTCTCTTTGATATCTAGACGCTTTAATCTATTTGTAATGGTTACTGTGAATTAATAATAATAAAATAAAATCACCGTGCAAAAAAAAAAAAAAGAAAGTTAATCGTATCAACCCGAACACGACATGATTATTAGCAAGTCGGGTTAGAGTTTATATTTTTCGACATGATTAATTAAGCAGATCATAATTTTGACATGAACCTGATTTGAATCGAACACGGCTCGACAGAACACCACGCCCACCCCTAACTACAGGGTACTTTGACACATACAACCCCAAATTTTTTTCCCTAGTTTTCTTTTTTGGTTGTCCAAAAATATAGGGTCAATTTAAAATTTTCAACAAAGGAAAGTTAGTAAAATTCCAATTTTGCCGTTGGGATGCTTTTAAGTTTTAACAATAAAAAAAAAATAAGACCAAAAGAAGAAAAATTGAAAAGTTTAAAGTGCGCTTTAAAATTTTTAAAAAGTTCTTTGAATACATTGACGGCAAGACTTTCCATTTTCCGGAGAATAATTTAAATTCAAACCTTGATTAACTTCTATGTTATTAGAGTCAACTAATGAAGGACAAACTTGAAAACTTAACTCCCTGCCTTGGGAGGAGTTTTCCGTGCACTCAAACAGTAAATTAAGTACACTTTGCAGTCTCCCCTCTTCTCTCTCACACGGATACCCAACGGAAACAAGGAAACAAAGGTGGAAACCCAACGGAAATACAAGTGGTGAGTGAACAGTGCTTACTCAAATTTGAGTAGGCACTGTAGCAAAAATAATTTGGGGAGGAGGAATAGGTAGGCTGATTTTTGGAGGTTTTCGGAGGGTTGACTCCCTAAATTAGCTTAAAAGCTAGTTTAGGGAGCCTGATGAGGATGCCCTTATAAGTTATAAATCTGAAAATCATAGCCAACAACCTCCCCGTACCACCATAGATGAACTACAAGTCAGAACGAATTTCGATTTTTATTTTTATTTTTGGTTAAAAATATCCACATCAACACAGTATTCTGCTCTGGCTAGCGTTCTAGTATTATATATATATCAGCAGTGGCGGATCCAGGAATCCAACCCAATAGGGACACTTTATTAGTTATAATCGAGCAATTTTTTTATTCAACAATCTTGCTAAATTAAGACATTTATTATGGATTATAACGTTTATAATGTATACTTTTTATAAAAAAAAAAAAAGAACAAAAAATGAGCACAAAATTAATTCTACATTTTTATTTTTGAGATATATGTAAGTGTGTATACTAAATATAGTATTATATTACATAATTGTGCTAAATATATAATTTAATTTTTTTTTTTTTAGATTTGAGCGGGGTCAGTGGAGACACGTAACCGCCCTTGGGTCCGCCCCTATATATCATTTGGCGGGCTTCTCCGGTTTGGGCCTTTGTTATTTCCCGAAATAAAACCAGAATTGGACAGCAATGGGGTTTGGGCTGTATTCCCAAGTCAGCCCAGTAATAATAATAAGTAGGAGTGTCAAGGAAACAGTACCAGCCTTTCTTAACTTACCGAAAAATTGTTCTTTTTTTCCCGCCCAAAAAGATTATTTAGACATATTTTCAGGGTGCGATGCTTTTATCATTAATAACAGCTGTTTCATGTGGAGACCTTGTTTGGATCGAATGTCAACTAATGGTTTAGTACCGGTATGCGAGGCTTAGTTTTCCGTTTGATTTTAGCAAACGAGTTTTAACAGGTGCTAAAATCACGATTTTGAAATAAAAAAATAAAGTGGTTCCGTGTATCGTTTTTCGATTTTTTTGCACCAAATTAAAGTACTCCTCGTGTACTTTAATTCGGTGTGAAAAAAATCGAAAAATGATAAACGGAACCACTAAATTTTGTGATTTGAAATAGCTATGATTTTAGCACTTGAACTCATTTGCCAAAATCATGGTTGATTTTAGCAATTGAGTTGCTAAAATCAAACGGAAAACTAAGCAACTTGGGTGTCCGACCTGTTTAACTTGTTTTGTAATATAGAGCAACGTGTTACATGTAGTAATAATTACACGTTAAATAAAGAAAATGACTAATGAGCTCGACGATTAAAAATCCAACATCAAATATTCCCTCCGTCCCAATTTTATAGTCCCTTTTGGGAGTTCGTGCCACTTTTCAAAGTGTTATATTTTATAATCTACAGTGTTTTAGGTGATTTTGAACACTTTGTTTATTAGATTAAATCAAGATCTATCAAACAAGATCTATATTGCATATAAAATGTATTATAGATTGAAAGATTCACTTTGTTTGGTTGAGTGTTTTGAGAAATATTTTTGAGATAGTGGTTGGATGAGTTTTTGAAAAAAGTAATAATTAGAGAGAGATGTAGTAATTGGAGAGAGAAATGAGAATAATGATTGGAGAGAGGGTATGAGTAGAGAGAGAAATGTGATTAATAATTGGAGAGATGAGAGATGGGGAAAGAATCTTTTTTGGAAATTTTTTTAGAAATGTGAAGAGAACATAATCGTTTTTTTATCCGGTTAGGATAGAACGAGGGACTATAAAATTGGGACGGAAGGAGTAACTATTTAGCGCTGACTTTATAAACCGAAAGCTTTATTCTAGAATTATGCTTAGCAAAGAAAGATGAAGTCTTATCAATTAGCTTCATCCATCTTTTTATCGGGTACGGCTTGATACCATTAGTGTACGACTTGACATATATAATTTGGGCGTATGGCAAAAATCATACCAACAAAATATAGGTACTTGTTTCGTGTATTTAAAAGTACCACGCGAACTACCGGTACATAGTACATCACGGGTATAAATATGGGGGGATTTCATAGGTACGTACCCATGCTTCGTATAACGTAGGCCTGTTAACAGGTCGGATCTGATCCGAATCCGATCCGGTAATTTAATTTTTATTTTATGCACCTGCAATTTTACAGGGCCTCCAAAAAAATTTTTTTTTTGTGCCAATGAATATTCGTTTTGGACCAAAATTATATATAGTATAGCATGGCTAGCCAGGAACAAAGATATTTGTAAATTGTAATAAATAGAGCATTCTTGGCTCCTCCATTTCCAATTTCAAACCAATTATTGACCTGTTGAGAATTTGGATGCTCGTTTTGACTGAAAAAAAATACTATGTTTTGAAGAAACTATTTCCAGCCGCTCATAACTATTTTCACATGAGATTTTATATTTTTTTTATAAACTGGGAAAACGCATAAACCTTTAGTTTTCGAAATTATTTCTGAATAAAATTTAATTTCGACCCAACCATCAACTCATAAATATTTTCAGGTATCAACTTTGAAGATGCAATGTTTATAGTTAAACTTCTTAAATTTTTATACTCTTTTCAGAAAAAGAAAAAAAAAAGATTTTGCGGAGTGAAGTTTTCTAGCCAAATTGACCAATCTTTGGATGAACCGGATTCGGATCTTAATAGGATTAGATCCAGATCCGATCCGGATTTTTTTTGAATTTTCGGTTCCGGATTATCGGATCTGAAGTATCGGATTCGGATTCATATTTTTCGGATCGAATCTAGATTGGACCCGATCCGTTGACAGGCCTAGTACTATAACGTGGATGATAATGGGCGTCTTTTGGATTCTGTTTTTGGCCTTTTGTCCTTGGATATGGAGAGGATGAGTTGTTTTCGCGAGAACTTTACTTTGCTTCAGTAAATGGGCAATTCTGAAGTTGTTCCAGTGAAGAATGGAGTACTTTTTAAAATGAAAATCCTTTTGACAAGGACTTGCATGCACAGGCAGGGTCCATATTTTAGTTTTCTTTCGTTTTCATCATACCGACTCCATTGTGCGCTGAAAGTGAAAGAGACATAATTAAGTAGCATCTACTAAGGGTGTGAAAGTCAATCAGTTTGGTTCGATTTTTGGAGTGCTCGGAAATAAACCGATCGGTTTAGAGTGATTTTGTTGGGAATTGATCCTGACCAAAAAGAACAATGGACCAAACTTTATAATGCCTTCCCTACTTGCTGAAAGCTGGCAATCACCTGAATTAATTTACTGTACAATTACTATTACTAATGAGGAACAGACTTTATATAAAACAGTAATTAGAGCTAATCTTATCCTTATGGGACAGGCTTATATAAATAGCAGCCACCACATTAGGTGCACAATTCATATGGAATGGATAACCGACATTTATTTTGTCTGATAAAAGATGTGGCTTGATCAGAGAATCTATAATAGAGCCATGACGTTTTTTTCTGATACTAATTTTTCTGGCCCAATTCTTTCTCATATTTGTATGCCTTGCTATGATTGTCATATTTTTGTAGAAAATCAAATCAAAATTAGCTTGTGCGTAGCACGAGTATGCTGCTAGCATTTCTTTAGACTATGTTTGGAACTTGTGGAAAGATGTCGAAAAGAAGAGAACATTTTAAAATTTTCCCTTCCCTTAATTGTTTGGTTATTACTGAAAGATCGAAAAGGGAAACTTTTATGTTCCAATTTCTCCTCAATTTTCTCTCTTATTTTGTTTATAATTATTTCTCTTCTTTTTTCTCTCTTTCCCAAATTCCAAACAGAGCCTTAATTACAAACCAGTAAAGATGTTCCATTAGATCATGTTCTTACTTTCAATTCTCGCTCTCACAAATATTATTAGTTGGATAACTTTGACAAGTGTTTTCACGCTCAAGTTCTCATACATGTATTATGTGATTTAGGTATGGATGGAAGTATTGTAAACAATTAAAGATAACATAAGAAGAAATCATACCAATGGAGTTTACTTCGATAAATCTTTTCGATATTAGTTGGATAACTTTGAAAGGTGTTTTCACGCTTAAGTTCTCATACATGTATTATGTGATTTAGGTATGCATGAAAGTATTGTAAACAATAAAAAATAACATAAGAAATCATACTATTAGAGCAAGAGCAGCAACTACGCTACCCTCCCCTTTTTCGGTGAAATGGAGAAGAAAGCCAGAAATCGAAGCTGCAACAGCTTCTCTACTGGCTTCGGTAGAGTTCCTCCATGAACAGTATCACGCTACTTCTACCGAAGCACTGTCCATGAGCAACTGCATATTTTATCATTTTTCCCACAAATCTGTCTCTCCTCACCTACTTCGCCCCCTCTTTCAACCCTTCGTGACTGGGTTAGTTCAAATTGACGGCGACTGGGTTTTTTCCCGTTCGATCCGGAACAAACCCAGTCCCTTCTTCTTCAACCCTTCGTGGGTTTTGTTTAGGTCTACTATGACTGGGGAAGAAGAAGAAAGAACGGAAGAGAAAGGGAAAAAAATAATATTTTAATAAGTTTAAGGTAAAGTAGAGAATCTGGTGGAGTTTGGAAAGAAAACTTGTCAAGCTAAAATGAAATTGGGCACTGTTTTAAGTAGGAAAAATGGCTAATGCTCCAATGGAGTATACTTCGATAAATCTTTTCGATATTTTTACCCCAAATAGGAGTACATTTTAAAGGTCTCATCCATGTGAATGATGGAATTTGTAATGATTACTGAATAATTTTGATGGTACTATAAGGCACCGACAGAGAATATAAATTAATCTAAACCTCGTGGGTCAAAGAGTCATATTTTTGCTTTTCGGGTGCTGGAAAGCAATAACCCTCTGGCTTGGCTAAAGTGGAATTACCTTTTTTTTTTTTTTTGGACAAAGGCATTTTAGAGAGATCCAGCAATGGAAAAGCCAAGGCATCTGTTGTCCGCAGAAAGACCGACTTTTCCGTCATTGATACGAAGAATCCAATGCATGACTCCGGGACAAAATTAACCAGGCTATTTCTCTTTTGACAGTTGTTGTCTAGGGATAGTTTCCTCAAACAAGTCGCTCCACTGAGACTGAGACTGAGACCAAGCCAACCAACAAATGACTTTGTAAATTAAGCATTGTAAAGTGCATATATTAGATATATAATTTGACACTTTTTCTATCAATACTCCAACAATATTCTCTATTTTACACATCCTCTATTATTATATACATTCTTTCTCTTTCACCCTTCATTTATGCATGACTGCTATTAGCTGGGTGTGAGGAAAAACAATTAAAAAATGGGTTTGGGAGTGAATAGTGCCTCCCTAAAAAGGGGGTGATATGGGGAGACACTATTCACATTTGTATTTTGCCAACCAATTTGTGGAGGTTGTAGCAACCCCTTTTTGATGCATGACTGAGTAAAATAGAGATGTGAGCTCATTTGTTGAGTCTGTTGCACTTGCTCTAAAAATGTTTTAAGTATTGTATTTACTCAAAAGAACCGCATTCATTAGTCTTGTACTATTTGTAGATTATTAGTTCATCTTGGTTAGAGTAATTGGAAAAAGTAAAAAATTATTATTTTACCCATTCTTCTCCATAGTACTTTTACCGATTCTTCTCCATATTACTTTTACCGAATTCTCTCTTCGAGACGAACTAATAATATATAAAAGATTGATGCAAAATTAAAAACAATTTTTTTTAAAATAAATTCAGCCGGTCTTTTAAATTAAAAACAAATTTTTTTTTTGAATTGAATTTTCAATGTTGTTGAAAAATCAAGGTAAGAGTTCTTGAATTAATATATACTTCAGCCAGTCTTTTAAATTACTGTACTTGTGCCCAGGCCTTCGAAAAGCTTGTCACTTTGCTTTGTTAAGCGGGTTACCTCGAAAATGCATTGAATTTTCCCAAAGAGAGAAGAAAAACTTACAAACGTTGGGGTAACTACATATTCGCCATACATTAGTATTATGTTTGAATGCCTGGTTCATGATTGTGAGATCCCCACTCAATCATCTAGAGTTTTAATAGACTTTTGACTAACCATCCATTTTTTAGGTGAAAAGTGTTTTATACTATTCACTCTCATTCTATAAACGTTTTTATTTATTTATTTAATAATTAAGAGGTTAAAATAGTAAGAACACCATTGTCAACTTTATTTTAGAGATGATATCAATTGTGTAGTGCTTAACTTTATCTGTTAAGGGCGTGTTTGGCTGGCGGATTTGCGGCCGGTTTTGCGAAGCGACCGGATTACAAATTCAGGGCCCACCTCATATCTGGTGTTTGGGTAAAATTTTCCTCCCCCGGACTAATTTACTGTTGGGACTCTAAATCCGCCCGCGGGTGGATTAGCTAACGACGGCCTCACCCTATCGTTAGCAAATCCAGGCGTATTTTGTACCAAAGTACCCCTCCAAATCCACCCTCCTCCTCTTCTTCTTCTAACTGACACACACACACACAGGAACTAGAGAAGCCAAAAATTCCCCAGATTCACAAGTTCTAACAAAAAAAAAATCCCAGATTCGTTATTGAGAAAGAGACAACAGTAATGAAAATCAGAAGAAGGAAATTTAGTCATTTGTCCTCTTATCCACCCTTCAAATCCCCTTTCTTAAAAAATTATCCAAACACCTCATTACAAATCCACCCTTCTTAGAAAAGCGGATCCACCCTCCTTACAAATCCACCCTCATTACAAATCCACCTTCAAATCCGCCCTCCTTCTATATCTACCCAAAATCAAATCCACCAGCCAAACGCCCCGTAACGCACCACGATCTTTTTGATTCGGCTACCATTTGAATTGGACCAAACTATCACCACGTGACGCACTGTCACGTGATATTTAACTCTTTCATAATTGTATTTTCATGGAAGATTAATTAAGTGTACATGTCTAATACTCCCCCGTCCTTTTAAAAGTGATTACTATTGGAATACGTGTAATTTCAAACTCTTGAAAAATATATATTTTTATATAATTTTTTAATTGTTTTATGCCAAAAATTCTCATTGAGTACTTTAATTTGGTGAAAAAATAATTTATAACATGCTCCGGAAGTGCATTTTTAAGGGTTACAAAATGCACGTTTTCCAAACCTATCATTTTAAAAAGAACGGAGGGAGTATATAAATATGCAGTCATGGAGTATGTGATGTTGTTAAAATTTGTCCCACATTAGTTAATTATCACCTCAAAAACTAGTATATAAATTTGGG
The DNA here is from genome assembly GCA_020921065.1 of Vaccinium darrowii. Classification (NCBI taxonomy): domain Eukaryota; kingdom Viridiplantae; phylum Streptophyta; class Magnoliopsida; order Ericales; family Ericaceae; genus Vaccinium; species Vaccinium darrowii. Next base: position 702,322 of record CM037162.1, on the reverse strand, counting down.
CGGCCTTTTCACTCATTATCAATTGGTTTTGAGTTTGATGTTTTAACATGGTATCAAAACTAGGTTTTCGAAGGCTTTTCCCCTCTGTTTGTGTCATAGTTGTGCTTTGTTTCGTTGTAATCTGTATGTTTCGGATCCGTTGATCTCTTCATGTGCGAGTTAGGGATCGCACGTGCGGAAGAGTGTTGAAATTTCTCACACATTCGGTTAATTATCACCTTGAAAATTAGTATACGAGTTTGAGCGGACTCTCCACTAATTGCCAATTAATTTTGAATTGGATACTTTAACAGATATTCCAATATTGTGGAATAATCCGTTCGTGCCCTGTCATAGGCTGATATACTTATGTATACGATGTAACGAGTTATAAACGTTAACAATAACAATTATACTTCTGAAATTAATTGGGGATGCCATTGACAGTGAGCTCTATACTATATGAAAAATGATTTAAGCACTCTAATTTTTATGAACGCTGCTACGGGTACAACCCTTTTGGGTACCGAAAATGCACCCCAGCCTTCGGGGACCCGCTTTTGGGTCCCACACGAGTGATCCGAACCGTTCATTGTTCTTAAAATATTTTTCCGAGGGGGTCCACAAAAAATCAGCTCAATCGGACGGTTATAAGTGCTTAAGCGGGTCCCCGAAGGCTGGGGTGCATTTTCGGTACCCAAAAGGGTTGTACCCCCAGGTTTTCCGAATTTTTATACTATTTTAATTTGTTGTTATTGCGATATGTGTATTTTTAAACGCATATAGAGGTTGCAGTTTGGAGTTGATTTGTGAAACGCAGAGTGAAAAAATCAATTTTGATAATGAATAAATTATCATATCACGTCAATCTGGATGAAATGTCACTCACTGGTACAGTCTCTGTTTGAATGGGAGCCCACGTGGTTTTTTTATTAACGAGAAAAATTCCAAAATCAGTTGAGTTGTAAAGTTTAAAAAATGTAAAATGTTTTTATTGTTTTATTGTCATCAGTTCAATAAAAATAGACAAACAAACATCAGTGCTAAGCTATTGTGTAGTGCATGAATATATCAGTAAAGATTTTTCTTTTTTGTCCGCAACACTCACCCAGTCCCCACTCCATTCTCCAAAGTCCAACTAAACAGTAGAGACTAAATTGTACTACTACTACTACTCCACCACACAGAAGAGAGAGAGAGAGAGAGAGAGAGAGAGAGCAATGGGATCATCGAAGGAAGAAGAAGAAGAAGCAGAGCCATTTATTATTTCCACACCAAAGCTGCTACCACTGCTTTCCATCCAATTAGCCGGCAGCAGCATTGGTCGTAATGATTATGAGTACTCATCGGAGGAGCATGAATCAGGGATGCTAACCCCTCCACTCCACACCTCCGCCTCCGTCCCTTTCCGCTGGGAGGAAGAACCAGGCAAGCCCCGCCCCTGCACCGCCCTCACCACCACCACTAGTAACAATAATAGTAGTATTAGTGAGGGGGGTTTAGAGCTACCTCCGAGGCTGAAGTTACTAGTTACTGCTGCTCCTAGTAGTAATGATCAAAAGATGACCAAAATGTCCTCCCCAACCACAGTACTGGACGGCCCTTATCATAACTTGCCCCTGTTTCAGTCCTCTTCTTTGAGGTTCACCACCAGAAGGAAGCCGAGGGAGCAGCGTCAGGGTTCCTTCGGTAGCAGCACCTGTGGGAGTCCGGAGAGAGGGCAGTTTGGTAATTCTTCTGTTGTGCAGCTGATGAGCAAGAAGAGTCTCTTAATGGATGAGCAGAGAAAAGGGTGGAGATCACCTGGAGGAGGAGGAGGATTCTTTGGGTCATGGCAAAGAAAGTCGTCATCTCATCATCAAGCCCACAAGCGTGGTAAGAGTATCGACGTAGGTGGGGATAGTTTTGTCTTTTCATCATCTCCCGTGGAAATAGCTGGTTTTGGTGGTGGTGATGATGATGTTGAGAGTGGTGGTGCAACAACGGTGAAGAAGGTGTCGAGAATCAGAAGGAAGGGTAGCTTTTCCAGCGTCTCTCAAGTTAGGTCCCACTTCTGGGTAAGTTTTCTCATCATCATCTGCTACTACTACTACTACTCTTTTTTGGATGATTTCTCCAACTGGGTTTAATTTCTCCAACGAGTTAAAGCTATCCTAAAGAACTTGAGGGCCCCGCCTATTTGAAGAAAATAATTTTTCTTCTGTAACGATATACTGATTTTCCCCTTTCGTTTAGTCATCTATAGTACTCCGTAGATGCTAATTTTGGTTTGGGTGTAAATTATTCATAATTTGAGTGTCCCGTAACCATAACCCTTGACAAAATAAAGTGCGCATAAAATTTTGATGCTTTACTTTAACCTTGAATTTTCTAAATTTGGAATTGTTATCGAATCTTTGATTGCTAATTGAGTTGTGTTTTCGAATCACGTGTCTCCAATATCAATCAGTGTATTATTATGAGGGGAGAAAACCAACCTTTCCCTTCCTTTTAACTACAGTATTTTCAAACAATGCAAAGTACAGTATATAGAAGAAATTTAAGGGCGCCGTATGAAAAGTGTGTATTAGAGCCCCACAAGTTTGAGATAGGTGCTATGTTAGTCGGTCGAAAGAGAGCTGCTAGATGCTGACTAGTCGGCCGCCTAGTGGTTAGGTGAGGATGTCTCATCTAAACGTTGGAACACCACATAACGATTAGGCGTGGACCAAAACACTTAAGTTTAGTGAATAAGACACTCTGAGTGCTGCGAATTGCAAATTTCCGTAAATCGTAAAGCATAAAGATGAAGAGCAAAAAGGAGTTAAGCTCATCATAGCTTCGAGAACTTAGCATTTTCGTATGTATAATTGAGGTCATGATCCCATAGCTTTGTTTGGGGGTGGGGGGTCCCTTTACATTGCATTTGCGTAATGGAAGGGTTGAAAATAACAAACATGACTGTGATGATGACAAAAATACTATTAAAAACCCGAAAAGGGCTCCTGTCGTGGGGACACCCTACCCTACTCAACAGCTGCCGAATAAAGTCAAATTATACTACTACAAGTTACCACAGAAGGAGGGGGGTGGCTTGTGCCCGTGACTAAAAGGATAAACCTACGCGTACAGAGGTTTAGGAACAGAAAACGTACCGAGCCCTCTCGGGGACCCACTTTGGGTTCTACACGAGTGATCCAAACCGTTCATTATTCTTAGAACATTTTTCCGAAGGGCCCCACAAAATTTCAGCTCAATCTTTTTTGTTTGAAACGGTGGGACTTTGATTCAAGCACTTCTAACTGTCCGATTGAGCTGAAATTTTGTGGGGCCCTTTGGAAAAATGTTCTAAGAATAATGAACGGTTCGGATCACTCGTGTGGGACCCAAAAGTGGGTCCCCGAGAGGGCTCGGTACGTTTTCTGTTCCTAAACCTCTGTACCCGTAGAAGGGTCCTGACTAAAATCCTCAATTGTATTTTTTTCCGATGTGACGGAAGAGAGAGACTAAAATCTACGTAGATGTCAAAAGAAAAGGTCCATACATGTGTGTGCATGTGGTTGGTTGGTTGGTTGGTTCACATGTGCATGTGCGAGTGGACGCGATTGCGCAAGTGGGAGCGATAGCATGAGAGTGTAAAAGTGTTTTTGAAGGAGTACATCTCAAACAAATTACTATTAAATCCGCGAGAGAGTGAAGATTGAGAGTGGAAGCACGAGACATACTTATTTTGTAACGTGGGAAAAGAAGTGTCATTACGAAACGAGGAGAGTCACGAGAGGCATAGCACAACAAGATTTTTCTGCTCTGATGTCACATAACACCTACGTACCCAGCCTATCATCTCTCTCTGTGTGTCTCAGGCCACCACCACCACCACCACCACCACCAAGAAGGAAGAGCAAAACACATCTCCCTCCCCAGACTGTACACAGTCTGAGTGCAACCGTTCATTTCAATTTCATTTGTCCTGTATGTGTACTATTTTGCCTTGTATATATTAGTACTACATGATACCGCATCTAATGAAATACTACTACTAATAGTAATACAGTTCACAAACTTAAACAGGCAGGCAGGGGAGTTAATAGGAGTATTGATTTTCTCATGAATTATTTTGTTTTCTTTGATCAATGAAATGATACAGGCAACCATATACAAGGGCTTTAAGCAGGTGCTTCCATTGAAGAAGAAGAGTACAAGTTCCAAGAAAGACGGGCTCCCTGTTTGAATGTGGTCTTTCGCCTACTAATGAATAATAATAATAATAATAATCCGAATCAATAGCTCTTCTTTGTTCATGGTTTCATTTTCTTGTTGATTGGGTATTTGGAAGTGAACGATCATGTAATATACAGGACAAATTACTAATTTCCCTGCCTGTTACCAAACATTCTCTTTGTTTATATTATACTCCAGTATATTGCATGTATTTGCCCCGTTTTTCTCTTTTGTTTGTTGGATCAATAAATGGAATAGATATATAGAAATACAAATAACTCCTCTTTTTGTCATATTCAAGAAAAACATAACTGAAACGAGGATCTTCATGGTAAAGATTCCCTTCCATCAATTTCAGTCTCTGAGAGAATTCGACATTGATTATATTCCAGAACCTACAAACTTTCCAAGCTTTCATTAGGCATTTTGATGGAAAAAGATTTATTAGATCCATTAGGCATCCACATAGTATAATTTCTGCAGGCGGCCTAATTTGTGAGCGTAATTCAAGGGAGTAGTAGTATGGGGAATAGCACGGGTCTGAAGAATGCAGACCATTGAATGCCCTTGGGGATACTGGATATCTATGTTGCAGAGTTCTTGATTCAAATTCGTACAAGAAACAGGTACCAACCAAACTAGGGGCAGGTCAGCTATTCTGTAAGCAAAAAATGAAGCCCTCCCAACAACCCCACTGGTTATCAAACAAAAGGGAGAAACCAAATCTGGTGACGATTGATTTCGTGTGCTTAATTTCCTTTCCTTGGAGTACCTATTTTCTGCAAGTGTTACAGCTTGAACCAGAAAGTTGCAACTAAGAAACAGAGTCAGCATGAGAAACTATTCTTGACCATATCCCAGTTGAGCTCATCTTTCAAAGCCTTAAACCTTTTAGAAATGCGATAATAAGTACTACTAAATAACAGCAGAAATAGAACAGTACGGACGGGGGATTTCAACTTTCAACCAAGCACAACGTTTTGAAATGCTCAATGATGGAATATTGATCTAACATCACAACATGGGGCGATCAAAAGGACTGGGATGCCACTTGGCAGGAGAAGAATACGCCATTCTCAAGAACTGAAAGCCCCACATGCATAACTAAGCTTCTTATGGAGCTCATAAAATTCAAATTGATAGCATGCGAAACTCTGTCAACATGTGAAAAACCATTGGTACAAAGTAAATGCAAATAACCAGAATACACAAATCTATGTTTTGACATGACAAAACTCAAATCTTATTCCCAGCTCTAGTTAGGGGGTAAGGAAGCACGATAAGAAAACGCATTGCTTACATCAAATTTACCCTTGTTTTTTGCCAGTCATACTTGCAACCACCTGCAAAGACGCAAGCTGAATAATCAGTTCAGTTAAAACTAAATGTGCTTAGAATCAGGTATATTTGTGTATTTAAAGAAGATCGTTAGCAACCTATAACGTCTGCAATTACTTTGGGAATATTGACATGCATCAACTATCAACCCTACATTTCACGGTGACTGGTGAGTCAAGGCTTTCAATTTTCTTAGGCAAATGGACTTGAAGCCAGCCAGGCATCAAGGTTCAGAAGCCACCTTCATTGAGACACTTCGATACTAAACTTAGAAGTAACCAGTCTAATAGCCTGGATGATATCTACCACATTACCATTTAAGACACTTTGATACTCACATCATTCAAAGCAGGTGGTTGTACTTGCTTGGATGTTTCAAAGGAGTCCAGTATGGGCCTCACTATAGCCGGAAGGAAGAGGCCTGAAATATTCACAACAAAGGAAACACCAAAATGAAAGTGAGCTGTATGTTACAAAACATCAAATATTCCAACAATTAGCAGAGTTTACTTCACTTGGTCGTCAATAAAGAAAGAGGAAAGATCAATTATTCATTCTTTCTATTTCATTGCATCATCTGACAAATTGGCCAGTAACACCCGATTCCATAAGAAGTAGGGGAACAGATTAAAATTAATTTCATTCAATCCTAAACTTCACAAGGCCAAGAAATCAGAAGATATTCACCATTCGCCCTGAGATTAATTAGGAGGGACAATGTCACCCACCCAATTAGGCCTTGGGTGTCAAACACCAGCCCGAAAAGGAGTACAAGACAAGGGAAATTTAGTGGTACCATCACGCAAATCTCAATTTAACTTGCGAAAAGATATATTCCTATTAACTATTTCTGCACTTGGTGCTTGCATCTTACAAAGGTATCACAACAAAACAGCAGTACAAGCTGGCTGGCCAAGGTTGATTTCCTCCCTTATTGTTATTGACAATCTTTATGACTTTGTGGATCTTACTAGTTGATTTGTCAAAAGCCAAAGTTACTTTGAGCTCAGTGCTAGAGGTCGACAGGCTGTCCTTTTCGATTTCATGCTACCCAAATAACAGGATAAAAGTGCATCAAACACATATGAAGTTTATTGTGTGAGACTGTATGCATTTAACAATATTTATTTCTCTGGAGAACCAAAGGCAAGCAAAACAAAATCACGAACATAAATTCCCACAACATATGGACATGGAATGAGGCTGGTGAACTTGTGGGGGATATTATTCTTCATTGTCTTCACTCTGTTCCTGATTAGAACCTCTAATGGAAAAACATACCAGCGAGAAAAAGCTCCTGTCACGATCACCCTACGAGGTATTGGAGATGCTTATACAACCTAACTTGAGTTTTAAAGTCTAGCGATATGAATGGTCATCTTCAAAAGCTATGAAAATTCACATTATTTGAAAGACAATCTAAAAAACAGAACACGTCCAACGAGACAGAAACAAACAAAATTTGAACTATAGAAATAGTAGCACAAATTATTACCGCCAATCTATGTACCATGGTCACGGATGCTGACACGGGGCACACGAATTCTAAAAACTTGGACACAGACATGGCAAAAATAAATAAATAACTGTATGCATAAATATACAATATGTGTATGTAGTAACAGTTTATATATAAAAATATATGTACTTTTCTTTTGATATATGAAATATATATAATGTTGTGAATATATGATATACACACACAAAGCGAACGGAGATTTATATGTATATATATCGAATATATACCGGTACATACATATATATCTATAGAGAGAGAGAGAGAGAGAGAGAGAGAGAGAGAGAGTACACCGTGTCCCCGCCAAAAAATTATTTAATTTAAGGGACACACTCCGCGGCGTGTTCAATACGTGTCCCTGCGTGCCCCCGTGTCCAATACGCGAACAGGACGACATCTAAGAATGTCGATGCTAAGTCAATCATCATAGTTTAATGAATATAAAAAGTAAGAAAAATGATTTTCACACTTCTCTCTCTTTTAAATGAATTTCAAATTTTCTTTTCAGTACTCTTTTATTTAATTTTAAGCATTGAATAATTTTTTTTTGAAATGCATTTATAAGAAAGTGGAGAACCAAACCAAACCAAACCAAACCAAGCCTTATGTCCCAATCAATTGGGGTCGGCTACATGAATCCTTTTTCTCCATTGAGCTCTGTCCAGTGCTGCTTCATCATTTAGACCTAGTATACTCAGATCTTTGCGTACTACCGCATCTAATGTCAATTTGGGTCTTCCCCTCCCTTGTGCGTTTCTACCTAAAGCTATCCTATCCACTCTCTTAACTACTGCATCCGCTGGTCTACGATAGACATGCCCAAACCACCTTAGCCTATTTTCCCTTAACTTCTCCTCTATAGGTGCTACGCCTACCATCTCGCGAATTGTTTCATTTCTAATCCTATCTCGTCTAGTCTTACCACACATCCACCTCAACATCCTCATTTCCGCTACACTTATCTTGTTCACTTGCTGCTTCTTAATAGGCCAGCATTCTGTCCCGTAGAGCATCGCTGGTCTTATGGCAGTTCTATAAAATTTTCCTTTCAATTTTGTTGGTACCCTCTTGTCACACAGTACACCAGTAGCACTCCTCCACTTGAGCCACCCCACTTGGATCCTATGAGTCACATCATTCGCAATCTCTCCATCTTGACTAATAATAGATCCTAAATACCTAAAATGGTCCCTCTTTGGTATCTCCTGATCTTGGATCCTCACTCTTTCCTCATACGTACTTCTGGTATCACTAAACTTGCAGACCATATACTCAGTTTTACTCCTACTTATCCGAAAGCCCTTAGACTCCAATGCTTCCCGCCAAATTTCTAATTTAGTGTTAACACCACTAGCCGTTTCATCTACAAGGACAATGTCATCTGCAAATAACATACACCATGGGATATCCTCCTGAATGTGCCTAGTCAATTCATCCATAACTAACGCGAAAAGGTACGGGCTCAAGGCAGACCCTTGGTGCAATCCTACTGTAATGGGAAATTCACTCGTTTCTCCTGCTGGGGATCTAATGGCAGTGACTGCCCCTTCATACATGTCTCTAACCACGTCAATATAGCCTCTGGTCACTCCCTTTCTCTCCAGAACCCACCATATAATGTCTCTAGGCACCCTATCATAGGCCTTTTCCAGGTCTATGAAAATCATATGGAGATCCTTCTTCGTTGACCTATGTCTTTCTACCAATCTCCTTAGTAAGTAAATAGCTTCCATAGTTGATCTTCCAGGCATGAACCCAAACTGTTTCTCCGACACCGTAGTCACCATCCTCAATCGATGCTCAATAACTCTTTCCCACAACTTCATCGTGTGACTCATCAACTTAATACCTCTATAGTTGTTGCAGCTTTGAATATCCCCTTTATTCTTGTAGATAGGTACTAAGGTACTCCTCCTCCACTCGTCGGGCATCCTCCTAGATAAAATAATCTTGTTGAACAATTTTGTCAACCAAGTCACCCCCAAGTCACCTAGGCTTCTCCACACTTCAATGGGGATATCATCTGGTCCTAAGGCCTTACCCGGTTTCATCCTCTTCAAGGCCTTGGCCACTTCGAACTTTTGTATCCTCCGATAGAACTCGTATTCTATTTTCTCGCTATGGACATCAACTTCCTCCTCACCAAAGCTTCCTTCATGTTTCTCATTTAACAGCTTCTCGAAATACATCTTCCATCTATCCTTGATCTCCTCATCTTTCACTAACACTTTTGAATCACTACCTTTTATACACTTAACTTGAGAGAAGTCTCTAGCTTTCCTTTCTCTTAGCTTGGCGAGTTTATATATATTCTTTTCTCCATCCTTACTATCAAGTCTAGCATAAAAATCATCGTAGGCTCTCAACTTAGCATCACTAACGGCCTTCTTAGCTTCCCTATTAGCTTGCTTGTACCTCTGAAAATTTTCCACACTCCGGTCCTTCTGCCACTTTTTAAAGCAATCCTTCTTGGCTTTTACCATGGTTTGAACCTCGTCGTTCCACCACCATGTCTCTTTAGAGCTTGGACCTTTCCCCTTTGACTCCCCAAGAACTTCTTTTGATATTCTTCTAATCCCGTCAGCCATTGTATTCCACATACTATCACTATCACTTTCTCCTCCCCACTCCACCTCTTGGCCCATACGATCCTTGAACACCTCTAGTTTCTCTCCTCTTAAGAACCACCATCTAGTCCGTGGGCTTCTAGTTTCTTTTCTCGGTCTATTATTCCCCTTAAGACCAATATCTAACACCAAAAGTCTATGTTGTGCCACTAGGCACTCTCCGGGAATGACCTTACAATCCTTACATAACAAGCGATCTGCGCCTCTAGCAAGGAAGTAGTCGATCTGGCTTCTATTGGCTCCGCTCTTAAAGGTAATTAAATGTTCCTCACGCTTCTTATAAAGAGTATTCGCAACTATAAGGTCCCCAGCTACCGCAAAATCCAAAATCCTCCTACCCCCTTCATTTAGGTCACCAAATCCAAATCCCCCATGTACCTTCTCATACCCTTGCCTCTGCACTCCCACATGACCATTGAAATCTCCTCCTATAAAAAGCTTCTCTCCACAAGGTATCTCTTGAACCACATCATCCATCTGTTCCCAAAATTGCTCTTTAGTGAGATCATCCAAGCCAACTTGGGGCGCGTAAGCACTAATAATATTCACTATGCTCTCTCCAATCACAAGCTTAACTAAAATAATCCGATCTCCTTTCCTCATGACTGTGACTACCGAGTTCTTAAGGTGCTTATCTACTATGATGCCTACCCCATTTCTATGCCTATCCTTACCCGTATAATAAAGCTTATACCCTGTGTCTTCTATCTCGCTAGCCTTCTCCCCTACCCACTTAGTCTCCTGAAGGCAAGCTATACTAATTCTCCTCTTAATCATGGTATCAACTAGCTCCCTAGACTTACCCGTTAAAGTCCCTATATTCCAAGTTGCTAAACGGATCCTATAATCCTGGGCTAGCTTCTTTACCCGCGCTCGTCCAGGCACGCGCGAGAACCCTTGCTCACTTCTCACCACACCCGGGCGCCGATGTGGCGCCCCTTGCCCATTTTTCGAAGCACCCGAAGGCAGGCACAACGCGTCGCTTAAAGGGAACGCCCTAGCAAATGTAAGATGGAATCAGTAGACAACCAGAATAGCAAAATCGATCATCTGTGGAATCCCATCTCTACGGTTGTCTGGCCGCTGCCTGATATTCCTAACAAAGCCACCACCAGAACAGAGTTTTAATCAACTCTGTTTGATGTGAACTCGAAGGTAAATCGGACGTTCATTGTATGCATTGTTGTTATAGAGAGAGACCAAAAATCGTAGATTTTCTCTCCCTACAATGAATACAACGAATGCAAGTTAAAAAAATATTGCTAATTACGGCAAATTGGGGGGCTCATATCAAGTGTAATTTTTAGAACTGCCATTGTGGGAGAAACCCTAATCGAAAGAGGGGAAGAGAGAAAATGAACAGATTTCTCGATTCGAGACGCCAAACCCTGGGCCGGCACCTAACTCACTCAATCTCCATCCTTTTTACTCTTTTCCTAAAGTCGAATGGGCTCTCGGTTAAGAGAAGAACCCACTGAAGCCACTATCTTTGTAATCATGGCCCCAATATTATCTAAGAAGAAACCGAGAGAGAGAGAGAGAGAGGCGTTTGGGAACCTCTAGGTATATAATCCTCTATATGGATAGAACTAAAATCCAAGCCCTAGTACTCGTCTAGTCATCTGTCCCAACAGGGAGTTTCAAGAAAATAGAATGTATTAATGTCGCTCGCAGGAAAAAGAAAGAGAATTAATGGTTTGTTAGTATTTCATAGGGATAATATCTATGAAGATTCTGATTAATGGTTGAAAAAGAAGAAAAAAGAATACTGCTACTATTATTATTCTAAGGCAGTCTGAAACGAAGAATAATAGCGGTACTCGTGGTCGCTCTCAATCTAGAGGGAGAGGGAGAGAGAATTCCGTTTTTGGTAGAGCCATAGATGCTGCCAAGGCCAACATAGTACAATCAGATGATGATTCTAATTTAGCTCTGTTGGATTCATCTAACTTAAGGATCAGGTGAGTGATGTCTTCTTCAAGTGGAAAAGATGATTGAGACCCAGATAGGTTGAAAGATCAAACGCCTCAGATCAGGCAACGGAAGAAAGTATTGATCCGATCATCTTTTCAAAGTCTGTGAAGATTTCGGTACAATGAGGCACTTTACGGTGAGAGGCACACCACAGCAAAATGGTGTGGCAAAGAGGACGAACTGTTCCTTACTGAACAAGGTGTGGAGTATGTTATTGGCTTCTGGTTTCGGGAGACAGTACTGGGCTAAAGCAGTGACGTACGCAAGTCATTTGGCCAACTGTTTGCCATTTGTTGCACTTGAGGATAAAACGCCATTGGAGGTATTGTCAGGTAAGCCTGCATCAGATTACGATTCCTTGCACATATTTGGTTGCCCTGCTTATTATCATGTCAGGGAATCAAAGTTGCATCCGAGAGCCAAAAAAGCGTTAATCCATAGGCTTCACTGAATGTGCTGAGTGATACCGTTTATGGTGTCTCAATTCAAAGAAGGTAATCACTAGCCGCGATGTGACCTCCAATGAATCAGAGACGATCAAGCCGCTTGTGCAGGAGTGGCAGTGTGGGTGATAAGGTTGCTAAAAAATAGGTGGAGTTAAATACTTTGGTAGTTCCTTAGTTTTCGATTCAGTCAGATGAAGAAGACAGTGGGGTTGAGTCAGATGACACTAGTACAGTTGAGGGAGATAGTCCAGTTGACAGTTTTTCACGGCAGCAGCAGACAGATTCCACTGCAACGTCTCGGCCTAAACCGGCCATTCATATACCCGGACACGGATACAGACACGGACATGAATACTAACACTACCAATTCACAATACACCCACTCAAGGCTCTCTCGCATCCATTTTCTGTGTTTGTCCACATTTTCGCACAACACTGCCAATACACAATACACCCAAATCAACACAATAGTAGATGCAATAGCGTAATGACCGGTAAATCAATTAACTTTGTTTTCTCTCAATGCAACTCAATCAATAAGCGCACAAATCTAGCTAGTAGCTATCGTTCCCATCACGACGACTTCAAAGATAACTTTTGTTTTTCTTTTTTCTTTCTTGGGAACAATTACAAACATAACCTTAATCTGAATGAAACCTCTACCTTGTGATTGGAATAAAACAACAAAGAAATTAATAAAAGACAAAGAAACCATGTGGAAGTGATGTTAGAGAGGATGATCTGAGTTCTGGGTAATTTGAGTTAGGGTTTGGAGTGAAGGGGTAATGATTGGGATGGAAATGGAGGTGGAAGGAGGGACGTACCAAATCCAGCGATGAGGCAAGATGCCGTGACGACAGGCTCTTGCACCACAAACATCTTCAGCTTCTCCATCACTGCCATCTCCCTCTCTTCGTCTTCTTCCTTGTACTCCTGTGCCTCTCTCTCTCTCTCTCTCTCTCTCTCTCTCTGTGTGCAATTGACCTTTCTCTATCCGGAGAACGCAGTGGAATCCAAAAGTTATGGCATATCGGGTCGGGTTTCTGAGTTTGCTCCGGGAAAAATAAACTTCCTTGGGCCAAATCTTGTACCTATCTGATTTGGCAATCGAACAACTTGCCAACTCACCCATCACGCTCTCTAGTTTGCATCGAAAATTGAGGTGTAGAAAGGTATATGAAAAGATTTCTCGAATTTAGTTCAAAAAGAGAAATTAATTGTCTAGATTTTTTTTTTTTTGAACCAATTCCAAAAAACTTTTCAGGCATCCTAATATTTTCGTGAAAAATTGAGATAGTTTAATTCACTAGACTCGATTGCCGAGAAAAAAAAAAAAATCACTAGACTCAATTTAATATTGTTTCAAACTTTTTTAAAAAAAAAGGACTAAAAAAGGACTGCCTCGATGTCATTTGGCAATAATGGTGGACTTACTCTTTAGAAGTGTGTTCCACACCATGTTGTTATTATCCTATTTTTGCATAAAATGTGAATAACATAGGCACACATCATACGCGGAGTAGGTTAGAACAAGAGGTTGAATGTTCTAAGATCTCTCCATTAGTTTTATTTTTTCTGCTTGTGATATTATTTTCTCTTCCCTTTGTTGTTTGGGTTCCCTTTTAGCATCTTTGGAACTTTTACATTTCGTTTGTGAGGTTCACAAATAATGTTTTAATTTGAATGCACATTCATCAAAGCATGAGACCTGCAACCAAATGTGAAGCATGAAAAGGCCTTTGGGAAATAAGGCAAAGTATGGGGTCATCATAGAACTAATGAAGGATGACCTACTAATGTGTCCAAGTAAACAATCACAGTATTTTTTTTCTTTCCTTTTTTTAAATGCCCAAACAGCTATAATCACCCAAATTCCGGACCCCTCTCTTTGTCGGAAAGTAACATATGCATTGGAAAGGAATTCATCAAACACAGGAGAACAAACAATTCATTACATCATTTTTACAGAATTGCCAAAGGAAGTACAATCTCATCAACGTTTCTGACACAAAATGTACCGGATCTACAAATATACAAGCATAAATTCATACAAGCAGCAAACATATATAACCCATACCCATACAAACTTCCCACATAACCAACGATCTTCTGAAACAGCAGCAAATCCGAATACAAAATTACATTCGCTTAAAAAGCTGGCAACATCCATCCAATGGTCCAACCCAGGAGCAACCCAGCACCAACAAGACCCAATCCCAATGCAAACGCAACAGAGAACTTACTATTCTCATGTCTAGAACGACCTCTCTTCCTTTGTTTTCCCGTGGCCGTTTTTTGACGATTCTTTTGCAGTTTCCTAGGTTTGGTAGGTATCCACGGTAGAGCTACGGGAAAGAGGGTAGAAATTGGCTCGTTAGTGTTTTTGATTTGCAAGTAGAGGTTTTCAAGCTGCAGAAGCTGGAACCATTGCTTGTAGGCAAAGAGGTGGGATGCCTGTCTGAAAAAGAGCTTAAGAATGTGTTCCTTCTCTGCATAAGCTTCCTTTGCTGCCCTTTCAGCTTCCCTCGCACGTGTTTGAGAATGGCGGAGGGCTTCCAATAGCTGAGCCTTGCTGGGATCCATGTCAGGATTTTGTGTTTCAGTCGTACCTTGTAGGGTTGGGCCATCACTGTTTCAGCCATCAGAAAGTCCGAGTAAGGATAAGGTTACAGCAATGGTATAGGTGAAAATCAGAATTGATATCCAAATTCTACAAATATATCAGAATTCAGCATCACTAAAAAATTTTAAGAGCTAGACGCACATAGTTTGTTTCCACATGGCTTTGAAATCTCAGGGCATCTCGTGGTCGTGGGTGTCCTCACTGCGTGTTTGCTAAAAGACGACAAAGTGACCATTCAAGCATTTCATCCAAATAAAGGCTACATGCTTTTGATGTTGAAGTAAAGCATGAAACTTGTTAAGAGGGACTAGTTCTTTATTATCAGGCGGAAGTAGAACAAGTACTGTAAAGACTGAATCAAAAGGCACTACTGAGGAAACAGAAAAATCTAGTGCATTGGTTGATTACAGGGTTCTCAACTGTATTTCATGTACAAGGTCAAACCAGTGATTCTCATAACGAAACCTGCCTGATAATTTCGGAAACCAATGGTGCTTAAATTCCTACATATATCTCATAATCATGAAAAGACCCCAATCAAATGGCCTGCAACCACTTTTCCGACACATATACATCATGGTACGATAGTCAAGAGCGGCTCCAGAGTTATACCAGCGACGTCAAGCGAGGTGACCTCGCTGGGTTCAAAAAATGCACTGAAAAAAAATAAAATTTGGATATAAACTACATATTTTTTAGTATTGTCAGCGCTGGGTTACTCTTGAGATGTTAAAATAAATGAAATTCCAACTAAATTTGAACCAAAATGTTATAGCCCCACAAAACAAAACAAGGCTAGCCCAATAAGTTGTGATATGTTGGAGTCTCTTTTTGTCAAACGGTGGTATATATATGTAATTATGTATATATCTGTTTTGCCTAGTCAGAGTTTATTTTCTTTTTGCATACAGCTTTGCATCATAGACATGCTATGTATTTTTGTCACCGCTGGATGAAAATCTTGGAGCCGGCCCTGACGACAGCTTCACACAGAATGGAGATGTGTGCAGCCAATACCAAATAGTTGATGTGTCGTACAAATCCCCAATAGTTTCGGACAAATTTGTGCTCTTCCACCATTTAACTTTCTGGTCCATAAAAAAGTTAACTAGGAAACAAGTAACACATAACGCACATAATTATGTCACACAACATAGAGACAGCCACATGAAAAATTTAACAAGAGAATGGTTGAGCTGAAAGAATGAAGCAATCCAAGAATTACCTGTTTCGTTTATCAGAACCACTACGTGATTGCTCCCCCGATGAGGCCCACGTCTTCTCGCATGCACTTCCTAGGGAGAGACCACCTGGTGTTTCAACAGTTGGACTGGACATGGGGGCCTTCAAATCCTTAAATGGGGGTAAAATCTCCTTACGATCCAAATAACCAAGATAAGCATATGGGTCCCCTTTAACATGTGTATTCTGAGGCCGGGGAAGATCACAATTCTCTATAAGGTCAAGTGATCTCTGCGCAACTATGGAAACCAATTCATTTCCGTCCGCAACACGCCACCATGGCTCTGCTTTTTCACCTTCAATCCAAGGAAAGTCTGAATCAAAACTATTCTTACTGGTTTGCTTAGAGCATCCAACAGGATCTATCTCCAAAAACTCATAAGATTCTGCTAAGCTGTTAAGTTTAAGAGGTTTTTGGGCACTCTTAGCGTATACAGTATTAAGCTCTTTTTGCTCGACTTCAGGATCTTTTTTCATATAAATTGCCGCGGATCTGCTACAAGTGTCAAATGAAGGCTTACTATGTCCATTGTGTTGTTGGTTGACTTCAATTGCCTTAGAGGTTGAGTCTAAACCATCAGCAACAAAAGTTTGCATCTCTCCCTCCAAGGTACTTAACTGTTCGTTTGTTAATTTTTTTGGGAACCCATGATTAATTTGCATCTGCAGCCACCATCTTGATTCGGGAGGTAGATTGGAATGTGAAGGGTTCCTATTAAGAGGCATGAAACCTACACTAGAATCATCTTGCCCATCCGTCGGATTTACAGGTTCTGAATCAACATGTTTGGCAGATGCAGATCCTGAGGGACAGCAAGCTAATTTTGGAGCTCTTTTGGCATCTTCTTGAACAAAACAACGGTTAACTGTTCTCTGCCAAGCAGCCCTTGCTTCTGCTGCAGCCATCACTCACCCATTCTTCAACAAGTTTTACTGCATAATGGAAAATCTCTTAGAAAAGTATGGACAATGGGAGTGAGGATGGTTTAACATAAAATACAATGCATACAAAGCCTGTTATTAGGAAATAGGCTTATCTACTTATTTGGTCCTTATAAAATAGTCTCTATTTCATTTTCGTCATCGTAAAATATTTTTACAGTTTGTGACGCATTTCAATGTTACCCTTACCGTCAATAATTGGATGGAAAATGCCTAGGTGGCTAACGGAGGCTGATGTGGACAGTAAATCATCTCCATGAAAAAAGCTATGTCATCACAGATCTCCCCTTAGGTTTTAAAAATAAGGCTAACCTCCCCTAGCTAAGTATTAAAAATGTCAGTAACCTCTCTTTTAAGTTCAATTTTCGGTAACAAGTTTTCAAGATTGCTTTGTCACACATTTATAATAGTGAAGAAACTAATGAGGCTAGTAAATAATAGAACTGCAAAATTATTAAACTATTGGAAGCGCGAAAAAATGCACTCCTATTTTCAATACAAGGAAAATGAATAGTTTTTCTAGCCCTTCTTATTAAAACCTTTGAAACTTTTTTTTTGTCCTACTTCATACTTTTAACAAAAAAAAAAGAGGAAAAAAGATGATCAAAGAGGGAGGGTTTATTTACAAAGCAAAAAAGAAAAAAAGTGTGGAGTCACCAAATAGAAGCAGGAATGATCAAATATAATCCATAATCAGGAAAAGTCATAACCCACAATAGATTTTCTTCCCATACTAGATGTTAAAACAAAAAAGGAATCAGAAACCGTTGAAGTAGCTTCAATGATTTCACAATCTGGTATCCGTAGAAGCGCTAACAATAAAACCGAATACTATTTTAACATCATCATATGATTCATACGCCCAAGATAATAAACCCCAAATAACTAAAAGAAATCATAAATCGGAAAACTAATAAACGCAAATTGTTCAAATTCAAAAATACTAGTATGACAGAAGCACACATACATGCAGCGAGCGAGAGAGAGAGAGAGAGAGAGAGAGATAGAAGGGACCTGAGTGAGATAAATTGAATTGAATAAGAGAGAGAGAGAGAGAGAGAGAGATGGGGCGAAAGGGTTCAGATCTGTGGGAATCGAATTCCAATTAGGGAAGGATATACACTTGTTGAGTTCCAAAGACACGAATCCTTCTCATCCTCTTCTTCTGTCGGACCCAAAAAAAAAACGAAGAGAGAGAGAGAGAGAGGAGACCAGACCAGACCCGCGCGCCTATTGTTTTGTTTTTCAGCTACCATTTTTCTGTTTCTTGTCGGTTTGTATCTCGTTAGTACTACTTCCTTTTCCCGCAGTGACCAGCGACGTCGTTTTATATGTCGGAAGACTGTTACTACTTGGACGAGTACTAATTCTCAAAACGGTGTCGTGTAGTTATGGACCATCTATCATCATTGCCACGTCATAGTGGTATGGGCTAGGGTGCATGGGGGTCCTGACTCCTGCGTTCCACACTGGAGAAAAGCTCTGAGAGTTTTTGTACAGTTGTGGTGGTGTTAAGTAGATCAGCTCAATCACAGTACACGTGTCCACATCACAGCTAATCAAACATTGGTGTAGGTCCCACAATGCTGCCAAGAGATAAGAGCTAAAATTGTCTTTTTGGCGTGGCTTCAAGGAATTGGTAGATATTTTTATTTTGTTTTTTGTTTTGAAGATGATGATGCTGTAAGAAAGGGACCCCTTCCAAATCAATTCTTTAAGCAACTTTGGAGGCTCTTCAAAAAAAAAAAAAAAAAAAAGCAACTTTGGAGGAATTCAGCAAAAATTCATCATAGGTGGTCCAAACAAGAATCTAAAATTGGTTTTTTCTTCGTGCTAGCAGTAGCCTGCAACGAACCTCAAAATCAAAACCCATTAATTCAAGGAAGAAGTTGCTACAAATCAACTACTACTACTACTACTACTACTCAATTTTCTTTAAAAGAAATATTAATACAATCTTACATTATATAATAAGTCGAACAAAATGAATTGAGAATATGCCTGATTTAGAGAAATTTTCATGGTTTGTCCTGTGGTCAAAACTAGAATTTAGATGTTTGCTCTATTCTAGGGACCCAAGTTCAAATTTTTTTATTTACTCTTTTTTTTTTTTGGCTTTAATGAGGAACTCGCTGTTAGGAAAATCGGTTGTAAATAATCTGGAAAATAACAAAAACAGAAACAAATTAGAATGTACAGAAACTTACTGAACCAAATTCAGTACACCGGAATTTGGCGAAAAGACGACTCGAATCGAACCGGGGCAAGTATTAAGATACTCTGTCCTTAAAACAGATTCGTCCTCCACTACGGTGCTGATGGACTTCGCGGACGTCTGTCTCCCAGGACTACCCGATTTTCAATGCACGGATGTAGCACTCCGATCTGTGCAATATGCGAACCAGAAAACTACGCAGCAACTCTCAGGTATTTTATGCGGGATGATGCAGAATGCATGCAGCGAAAAAACGTGAATGAAATGAAGCGAAGAGGGTTCTATTTATAAGGAAATAGACACCCGAACGGAAAGACACGAAACCGAACAGTTACGAACGGCACTGTTTCACGGTTCATGAACAGAGACGACAGGAAAGGGAAAACGCACCAGTTCGGAAGGGAGAAATTAAATCTGGAATAAATTTCCAGCAAAAGGATAAGAACCGCACGGGCCAAGCCCGATCTCATCTAATGACCCGACCCGACCCAGCCCGGTCGGCGGCGCGCGCGTGGTATAAAGCCCACTGTGTCCATGCCTTCTCCCCCTATAAAACTTCCATGACCCAAAGGGCCAACCCTTTAAGCCAAACTAAAGGTAAATATACCCAAACAACTTGTTCTCCACAACCAATGTGGGACAAGTGGTTTTCCCCCTTCTACCAAGCTCATGTAGGCACTTTTAAAGGTCAATTTCTCATTCACCTTGACTTGATTTTGGCCAACCGAGTGTGCGGTCTTAACCTCCTAACCAAGACGTACACAACGGTATATGGGTCCGGCCACGTGGACGTGTGGGACCCACTTTAATATTTGATTAAAAACGATAAAAATCAAGTTTTTCCAACACTCGCTAGTGAACGTTGCTATTGGTCCCGAGAATTCGTCAAAATATATGTAAGCTAGTTTGGACACCAGAGTTATAGTAAGTAAAAAAAGAGAGGGAATCAATCCGAGAAGAAAGAGTAAAGAGGGGAAGTAGGCCATGTAGATGGGAAACAGTTCCGTAATCGTTAAAGGTGTAGAAATTAACGTTTAATCAGTGGGTGCCCATGGTCTAAAGTCAGGTTTATTGTGGAAAAGACGTTTTATGGGCCAAGTGTCAATTGAAAGCTAAGGTGAAAAAATGGAAGCTCCTTAGGGGGAGGGGGTTTTGGTTTCCAAACCATGGTATTGAAGTTACTATTTTTTATTTTTTTTATTTTATGTGGATTATTAATCGTCTATTACATGTTAGCCCAGGACATTTTATTATTATATGACGTAGCGAATGTAGGTTTATTCTATCGGTTATAGAGATCAACCTCGTTTTAAGGGTGAAAATGAGATTAGTTATATGGACAAAGTTTAACCGTCGATGTCTTGTTTGCCCCTCTAACTTCAAAGTCGATACCTCCGAGATGAAAATGTCATGTAATCTCTCCGTCTCATATTGTTACTCCTGCTTTTGGAACTTAGTAACTTTTCATGAATAAAACATCCCCACCTCGGTGGAATTGAGGTACGTGAATGAATTCCGGTGTATCTTCAATCGTCCCCTCCTTAAGTAATAAAGTTAGGAGACTTTTGGAGGACAAAAAGTGTTGGAATTGAATGCGTTACGCAACCAGTTTTTGACTTTTTTTCTGCTTAGGTTGCACTCAGCAGCCGGTGCAGTGATGTTTTAACAAGCAGCATCTGTATCATGATCATCCCCATATATGGTTCCATGCTAAAAAGGGACTTCTATGTAAATCCGTGGGACCATTAGCCCACAGCATCCAGCACAGTGATTCTCAAAAACTCATAGCATCCATCAATAGGCAATCCTAGAAGTGACAGATATTTACAACCATGTACACAAAACCTACAATTCACAATCTACCTGCCAAATGTAACTCAAAAGAAACACACAGAAGGGGACAACAAAATACATCAATCATAGTTTTTACATTTTCGTATGAATTTCCGCCATATCCAGTCTGTAAATTACAACTAAATGTAACAAAATCTCCTATCCCTGCCGATTGGGGCACGCTATACATTCAAATGCTCGCTAATTAATACACAAGTTTTCTCCACCCACCCCATCTTTCCCTCCTCAAAAAGGGCAGGAAAAATCCAACAGTTAGGACTGCAAACCAACAGGGGTGTTCATGAGCATCTCGAGTTGCATCTTGTGTACAGGTTTGATTGAAATAGGAGGGAAGAGGAACTATGCAGGACCGTGAATAGGATAGAATCAACTCAACCTTTAAACACGGCAGACAGCTCGGCTCCAACAATGAAGACTTCAGGCGGAAGAGAGCGTGAAGAAATCAGAATACCAGTTAAGCGGCTGCTGCACTGCTTATGAAATATCCATGGCAAACCAAACATCAAATGTTCAGTGAATGGTTGCTAGCTTAGTTGGTTTACATAGCAATTGATCCGGCTAAAAAGGAATCCCCTTCAACCCCCAACCTGATGTAATAATAGTTAAGTGATAAAGTACAACAAAATAAATTGCTCCGTTTTGGCTTCATGGGTAATTTGCAGAGATTGGGTGTTTACGGAACAAATACTGAAAGCTTCAAGGAGATGTATTTTGTCAACCAAATAAGCATGTGGGTGGTAAACCACAAGCTTAACCAAGCATGTCGGGAGCTATTGGATATCTCACTTGTGAGTTTTCTGTGTTGGGTAGTTTCTGAGAATTACTTCCTTTTTGTCATCTTAGGTGAACTTGATTTTCATTTACCAAAAATTCCTATGAAAAACCTTTGAGCTGAACCAGCTTTACAGAACCATCTCCACCGCATGTCAAAAAACCATGAGAAATCACTTGAATATCTGTAATGCCAGCCTGAAATAATCGGATAAGAAAATATTCAGGTCATGACAACAGCAAACAAGCACCATATGCTTTCAACAGGGGAATATCCAGTAAACCTTGCAATCAACTTGGGTAATAAAATAGATTACCCGAACGACTCCGCCAAAGCCCCGTGAACTAGGTTGCAGAAAGGTGCGTCTTTCATGCAACTTTGACCAATGAATTACTAACTTGGCCGTTTTTGCATCCCAGAGTTTAACATCTCCATCTTTGCTTCCAGTCAGGAATAAACTGGAATTTGGGATGGTAGATATTTTGGTGACACTCCCTTCAATAAGATCAACCAAAACTTTGTTTAGCATATTTTTATCCTTTTCGAGGATTCAATCATAAATCCATTAGAAGATAATGTTTCATTACCTAAGTGAGCCTTCGGTATGTACCAAAGCATCCCGTCTGCAGTCAAAGATGCATTGTTGTCTGGTTCACCACTACCGAAATGTCTATGTCTCTTAGCCCTTCCAGTAGCTATGTAACGGAAATCATGAAGTCCAACATCACCATCTTTACCGCCAGTCACAATGAATGGAGAAACAGAACCACTTCCAATGTCATTATCGAACACAGAAAGCGAGTGGGCACCACCTACTCAAGCAAGTATACATGCAAAAATAAGTCCAATACGCAAAACTCATCATGGCTGCAAAATAGGACAAGGACAATAAAATTAGGATTTTTTCTACATGATGCCTGAGGGTGGTTGGAAAATGTGCGCAGGAGATGCATAGAGAATACTATTGATGCTTTTGATACTACAATTGTTTTCCCAAACTACAGAAAAAAGAGAGGATAAAATGCAATTATTCTACCTCTACTTCCTCTCTCTCCCACTAGGACAACTATGTAAGTGATATCAAACAACAAAATCCCATTGAAAATTTTCCATTTTTCCGTACTAAATTCTGTCAGCACCAACAAAATTATCAGCTCATTTCAAACTGACAAATGGTATATACCTATACTAACATTACCAGTTCTTTCAATTATATCTTCCAATAGCATCAAGTGGAAATAACTGATTACAGTCAGATCCCATGCAAAGATAAAAACAAAACAACCATGTTGACCAGATTTGCAGCTAACAGTTCACAGGACATACACAAACCTTCATGACAGATGATGGAAGCTTGAGAAGTTGTTGGTGGTGCAAGTGTATCCCATATAACCACATTAACGCCATTGGAGCTATACCCAGCAACAGCAATGATTGATCCACTGGCAGTAACATAAGTGACATCCCTGGGGCAAATAGTAACATCATTTGTCAATAATTAAGCTTAGAAGTATCAAAAGCAATGGAAAACTGAAACCTTCTATGATTTCTGTCCACGAAACAACATTGACTGCATAGTTTACGTGATCTATCTTTTACGAAACAACCTATCTCACAGTATTAAATATTAGTAAATAATAGCCTATCCACCTACCACTTTCTTTGGAGACCAATTTCAATGGATAGATGGTCCAGAATCTAAAATGACAAGAAAGCTACTGTCTAACAACCGGATTGTGCCAGATCAATTACAGAAGCAAAAAGATAGCGCCAACCATAAAAGAGGAAATGGCATGACTGGTGACTTTAGAAACAGTCAAAAGCTAGTGACTATAGAACCAGTAGCAAGCCAGTAAGCAAGTAGAAAGCCGGTAAATAAATAATGACTTGTAATAAGA
Organism: Vaccinium darrowii; assembly: GCA_020921065.1. Classification (NCBI taxonomy): domain Eukaryota; kingdom Viridiplantae; phylum Streptophyta; class Magnoliopsida; order Ericales; family Ericaceae; genus Vaccinium; species Vaccinium darrowii. The sequence continues at coordinate 678,696 of CM037162.1, read as the reverse complement.
CTACTTCAGACACACACACACACACACACACACGGAAAGCATTTTCTTCATTTTGGACAGAAAATTATCAAATCGCATCTCACGAAAAACAAAAAGCTATCAAATTTCATCATGTTTAACAACCTGGTAAATTCTTCAGCTCAAAGGAAGGAGTATTAAAAGATTTGTGAAACCACAACACAGGAAAGGAACAAGAAAACTGGTTGGGTAAAACTTTTTAGGTGAAACTGGTGCAGCCATGTTAAATGGCCAATAAGAGCAAGCATTTGGCTTTATGCCTATTCTTGAATGTCAGCTGTAATTCTCTGTCTCGCAACCGTTACTTTGACTTGCAGATATGGCACGATTGTTGAATGCTTTTATATGTAACTAAATCTCTTACATGGACAATGATAGGACCCAAAATAGAGTGTTTCAGTTAATTAAGAGAGATTGCGTACGATGCGTGGTTGTTAAAGCAGATAGATGATTCTGTTGGACAGATATTGCTCCTTCCTCCCACCTCAAGCTGCCATGTGCATACAGTTCCATCTAATGCAGCAGTTGCAAATCTCTGTCCACACTGATCAAACTGCACAGCTGATATGGATGCTAGAGCATACGGTGGAGGTACATTTGCAGCAGGAAGCACACCATATGTTGCAGTCGCTTTGTCCTTGCCAAACTGCACTCATTACAGTCTTTGTTAGTGGAGATCGACTTCTTTGACAGTAACCATGCAGTAACCGGTACCAATTAAATTAAAAACAAATTTTTGCATAGACTAGGCATGCTTTTAGATATAATAATTCTGTACTCCAGGAGCAATGCTCCTCCCTCTCATAAAAGTGTGGGGTCCACGCACTTGGAACCAGAGCTCACACAGGCATGCACTCATGTGAGAGGAAGAGCATTGGTATTAGAGCACATCATAATTTTCCATGCTTTTATTACGTCCTATTGAACTTTTTGCCATGCTTTCACTGAGTACACGAATAGCAACCCCAACATAAGAGGGCTCGAATCAGTCTTCCTACATTTCCAAAATTGAACAACTGGTTGAGGCTCCAATCAGCCATATAGAATGCTATCTAGGTTGATGATCCATACCTCCCATAAGTAAATGTGTGTGTTACTAGATCCAACCAAAAAGAAAGGCCTAGAAGGATGGCTCGAGAACGCCCTTGTGTTAACATTTTCCACAGTGGCAGGTAGATCAGTTAGCTCCTCAAAGTCCTCTTGAATTCCCCAACCTAGGCCTGATATACCCATACCAGCATAGCCTGGAATTCCAAATGCTCCACCACCTGTTAAATCTTTCCCTGGTGTTGCCAAAGAACTGACGCCAATGGTTGCTCCACCCAACCCAAGGTGTGTCCCCTTCTTGCTTCCAAGTCCAATGCCAGGAGACACACATGTAGGGACTGGGGTAGATTCTGATCCTGCCCACCCATCATGCGGCCAATCTGCCTCTGGCCAGATATAGTTAGAATGATCTCTTAGAGGTAGGCCATCATCCCAGTTAAAGAATAGTATCCCCTGAATAAAATATGATGTCACAAGAAATATGTTCAGAACATTCAGAAGGGAGATAAACGAGGAGCAAAACATTACATGAAAACAAAAGAAACTCGTTTCCAAGTTCGCTTAGTATCATTGCTTCAATCAATCAAAGCCATGCTAATCCTAAAGCAGACATGAGTACTGCTCCATTCATATAATGAAACCAGTGACCATGTTACACACACACACACAGATGTAGCACATTTTGTTTGGTCATTCTTTGCACACAACTAACTTTAAATCCTGAGTTTGAGTTCACATTACCAACAAAATGTGAATGCGAAGGAGCAGAATATAAGTATATAACAAAGGAACTTGAGCAACAGAAAAGCACCTTTCACCAAATAACCACATCATCAAGTAATTAAGATGAAAGCTAAAACATAAGGTCCCACTCTCACCTTTTTGTTACTTGCAAGAGCAGCTTGCTTTTGATCAATGGAGTTGATACACAATGCCTGCTCATTCATTGAGATTCAGTGTAATCATGAAATATCTTACGAAGCTCTGGAAAGTAACCAGGAATATGTTATTAGAGCAATAGATTAAGAAGAATAACAGCAGGAAAGAAGTACCTCTAAAAGTTCTCCATTTCTCCTATGAACTTCTCTAGGATTCTGGAAAGGCAAAAACTTCTCAGTGAGCATCACATTTGGTTGTACAGTACTTGGAAAAGAATTAAGGTCTGGAGATGGGCCTCGTAAAGGTGATCCAGTTTCACCGCCATCAAAACCACCTCCTTGTTTAGAACTTTCCTCAGCTTTACACTCCCCATTGACGCTCACAAACATGTCACTCCATTCTCTGGGGGGCTTTGGCTTAATATACTGTTGCCATTTAAAGCTTTGTTGTTCAAGTCTTTCACATATAAATTTAGGATCAGACAGAAAATCCCATAATAGCTCAGATGCTGATAAGTCATTTCCCCTGTTCATCACATCCGGACTGTCAAAACCATGACTAAGATGCTTATTGAGGGCTCTTGGACTAGACTCACTGAACCCTTTTAACCACATAAGAGTAGGTTCATTGGATTCATCCTCCATTTTCTGCAGCAGAAATGATGCAAGGTGTTTCATACTCGAAGAAGAAATTTGGGCAAGCGTAGTTTTCAATAACTTGGCCAAAACCACCGAGACCAGCCTCATTTGATTAGGCTCATTAATCCCATCAGTTTCAGACATGCTAGGCATAGAGGAGGAAAGTCTATCAAACGGACCAAAAGAATATTTTTCTTCAATATTATCAAATAATGAGTTCAGGTGATCCTTCAGAAAAGTAGATATGTGTCCCCAAAAAGCAGCCCTAATGATCATCCATCTCACTTCTTCTGGTATTTTAGGTATAATAACCTCACCTTGATTCTGCTCTGTCGCTTTTGTCAACCCGACAGCACTTCCCGTGTTATCACTCAATGTCTTCTGAGCCACCAACTCTTTAGTCTGGTGGAGGAGCATCTTCAGATCACCCATGGTGATTTCATTAGGTGCATGCCCTTCTGAACATGCAAGCAAAAGTGGTTTCACTACAAGAATAAGAGCTTTAGAACTCCTTTGAAGCCAAGCAGATGCAAGATATGCACAATACTCGGACAAATCAAGAATGACGCAAGTTTTCCTGATGATGTCTTCGCTACAAAAACCAGAGGACAGCTTTAAAATGGCTCTCAACGTCCACAAAGACGATATGAGACCTTGCAAGTAGAACTTTGAAGCCACCAGAAAGTCAAATCTATTTCCACCAGCAGCATTATTATCAGCAGAGCATGATTTTGGCTGAGAGCAAGTTAAAAAACAGGAAACAACGTATCTCGAAAATAAGCAAGACATTTCTTCAGTAGCCTTCAAAAGTAGCATGGGTTCGATAGGATACAAGAGGAAACTGTCAAGCAAAGCCTTCTTATCATGTGAGGAGTATTGAGAAGCATAGGCATGCAATATATGGTATCCAATAAGGGATAACCCATTATTTGACAGGAATCTTACTATCTGTAGGATCGGAAAAAAAAGGACACATCAGTCTCTTTTGGAAGAGAGAGTCGGGGTGCATCAAAACAATGACACAATCAGATATGTATGCATAGGCCAAAAACTACATACCATGTTAATCAGATGGCAAGTATTCAAAGAGAATTTTCGCTCAAGATACGAAAATGTTCCCATTAACTTCTTGTGAAAAATTTCCAGTAACGTGTTGTACTGTTGAATCCCATACTCAGAGCATTTGCTATCCGGCCAGCTTGGATGCTCTCTTAGCAGTTTTGAAATGTACTGCATTGATAAATCTAATTTAGCATGTGTCTCCATATGGAAAGCTATATCGCCTGATATCCAGTTACGGGAGGAATTGTATGGAAATGGCATTAGCATTTTGTTCAGAACTTCAGTTTTCTCAATATCTGACATGCTTCCTTGATCTGAAACCCCAATCATGCTCAAAGAAGTTGAAAGGCACTCCAAAGCTTCGATCTTGAAGTGCATAAAAAAAAAAATAGATCAGTTCAAGATGCCCAATTATATGACAACCACAAACACATACACGAGAACAGACCCTTTTAGAAGAAAAAAGTAACCAATTATTTGACAAGGTCCAGTCCAGAACATTCATCTTGCATGATACAAAAAAATTATGAAGCAACCTTAGAAAAATTATGAATCATGCTAGACTGGAGTTGTTGGCATGTAACATAACATGGAACCATATTTCAATGTTTCAACATGTCAGAAATATACAAGCAAACATGACCAACTATAGTTTTGTAGCAGAACACAGGCATTTCTTTCCTCCCCTCATGGATAGAAGTCCTTGGATACAAATCAGCTCCAACCCATATGATAAGAAACTGTTAGGTCAAGAGGAGAAGACGATCCAATATCACCATTTACAATGCCAGTTTAAAACTAGAACAATGCGCATTTGTACCTATTAATCCTTTACCCTTTAAGCTTTTCAACAAAGACCAGTAACTTCGAGTTTGTTTGTAGAGCTATCTAAAAATAATAGAAACGTACTTTTAACATGAGAAATGAAGTCGTTATTTTGTGTGTGTGTGTGTGGGATCCCTCACCTTGCATTGGTGCGGACCTCATAGATCCCGATTGAACCGTTCAATGTGTTTAAAACGTGATTTTAAGGGTCCCCGCAAGGAATCACCAAAAAAATTGACTAGAAAGGGCTTGATTCGAGCAGTTTTTCATAAGTATGTATATATTCAGTTTTATGAAAAATTGCTCGGATCAAACCCTTCTTGATCATTTTGTTTGGTGATTCCTCGTGGGGCCCCTTAAAAACACGTTTTAAATACATTGAACGGTTCAGATTATTGAAATTCGATCGGGATCTATGAGGTCTGCACCAAACCGAAATGAGGGATCCCTCAACGGATTGCTACTGATATACCGGGGGTGTGTGTGTATATATATATACTGCTTGGATCAAGCCCTTCCCGGTCATTTTCTTTTTTATGATTCCTAGCGGGAACCCTTAAAAACACATTCTAAACACATTGGACAGTTCAGATCATCAAAATTCAATCGGGAAAGGTGAGGTCCTGACTTTAAGCAAAGTCAGGAATCCCTGACTAGAAGATTTCCGTGTATATAATTAAATTTGTATTTACTTGTTGAAAGCTTGCCATGCCGTCTCTTGATTCTTATTGACATTCTTCGTGTGTGCTTCATCTTCAATACGTGAATGTTGAGCATAAATCTAACTCCTAGGCTTTAGCTATCAATGCCAAGGATAACCTTGTCCGTTGCATTGCTCGATCAAAATGGGGATTGAAGAATGTTCAGTTATCTTATCAACCAAATTGGTGCCTGGGTTGAATCAGTTGCAACATCTGTACTTATCAGATAACTGAAAATGTTCCGGAAGACTGAGATTGAAGGTACAATAAATTCACTCTGAAGCAAAATGTACCAGACATTCTATCTTACACTCGAGTCAAATTCATATAATAAAAAATATAAGTCTGCTATTATTTATTGGTATCAATTAGGAAACATAAAGAAAGTAAAAAGACAAATGTTTTCTAAGCTCAAAACAACTAACATATATTTCATTTCTCCCAACCCGTTAGTGAAACAAGGATAATTAGCCAAAGGGCGAAAGACATGACCTCTGTCAAGAGATAGAGAAGACATCAAAAGATCAGGCAAATAATGCACGAACTTGCAGACAATGATAACAAACTTGTCTTAAAAGATTACTAAGTCCCTCATAATTTTAACAACATCAAAGAACTGGCAAAAAAAAGAAGTGAAAAGTTCAAAAAGGGAAACTCAAGAAAATCACATTATAACCATACACAATATCAACTATGTGTAGATAAACTTACAGGCAGGCCACATCTGTTAAGGGCAGTAGCACTCATCAAAATTGCCCACCTACCCAGGACTGCAGCAGCACGCTCTCCAACAGCATTCTTAAAACTGTTTTTGGTTGCCAACATTAGGCAGTATTGACCGATGCTTGGATCCAAAAAAGGAGCATGATTGTATACGAAGGCAGAGCTATTGATGGGTGATTCCTTTTGAACACCAAGCATGCTCAAAAAGGATTGTGCATGATTCCCTAATACCCACTGCAAAAAAGGAAAAAAAAAGAAAAGAGTAAGAATGGACTTTTACACAGCAGAAAACATTCAAAAGCTTTAAATGAATCCATAGTCCCGAACGACATCTCTTGATGGACAAACTTGTAACTCAGCACCTCTAGAAAGCTTGCCAGCCAGGAGTTGCCTTTTCCAATTGCAGATGGAAGCAAGAAATTTAGTATAAGGTGACGCTCTAATCCCCCACCATAACCCTCAATAAGGCGACAAATTACAAGAGCAAGCTGCTCATCCCCAAGATTTTTTGCACAGACAGTAACAGCAGAAGAGGTATCACCACCAAGCAAAAAGAAAGCAACAGCCAGCTCCAGCTGATGTCTTCCCATTAAAACATAAGCGTTTTTCAAAGCAGCTGCTTTATTTTTATCCTCCTGTAAAATTGATTCCATGTGAGTGCTTCTTAGCTATAACCAATAAAATTTCAACCAACTTCAAAACTCAAGAAGCAACAATCTATTTCCACTACGCAAAATGCAAAACACGAACTAGAACCAAATAAGCATGACGTTTTCTGGGATAAGCCTCTTAGTCTTTTGGAGTCTGACTCCAATAGCCAAGACAAAAGTTGATTAAGATAATTAAAGAGGCAAAACAAATAATATGGAATCACAGTTGCTTATCCAAGGTCCCAAGAGAAAGAACAAATAACTAATCACTTACAACCCTAAATAAAGTAGCATTAGATAAAAAAAACACTTTTCAAAAAATTACCGATGTCAAAAAATTAACAAAATACCTCAAAATTGCGTGAAAGGAATCCCACCAATGGCTTGTCCTTCTCATCTTTGCTAATTTTAAAGAGACCAGCCAAAACTTGAATTCTGTTTAGTGCAATATATAGAAGTGCACAAGCTTTGGGATCCTTGCTCTTCAAATATTGTTGTCTAGCCAGCTTCTCCATCTACAATATAAGAACCAGGTAAAAGTCAGGGAAGTTGTATAAAATAGAACTTAACTGTGCCCATTCTTTCAGAAACACCTGTCATTGCATTTCAAATGGTGACTCTAAGTAAAACAGCCATGGGAAGTGCCAACACAATGGAAAGATGTGGAGATGGAAAAACCTCTTCTCCCTTGGTATTTTTATACATAGGAAAAAATAAATAAATGCACAATTACCTTCAATCGCAATTGTGCTGCATTTGTATACCAAAATCCAACACCCATATTCCGCATTTCAGGCCAAGATGGTTCATTAGGCAGAAGGGAAGTAAATAAATTTTCTTGACAATCTGAGTGGAAAGCCCAAGCAAATAGCCCAGAATCAACAACCAACTCGCTCAAGGATGCAGATCTAGAAAATCTTCGGCAAAAATATAGCCTTTGAAACTTTATAGCCACCCAAAACCTAGACCAAAAAATAGTACAAGCAAAATAAAATCAACTACATGAAGAAAGAGAGAATATTAGCATGAGCAAGAATCATGAAAACTGACCACAACCATAAAGGCACCAAGCACAAAGTCATAAACATCTTGTAAGACTTGCTACAATTTTTTCTTTTAAAATGCCAGAAGAATTGCTATATGTAAGGGCATAAGATAGCCATGGTTCCGTCCCCAAAATGACCATGGACATTTAAAATCTCGGAACCCATATCAATTAAAGAACAAAGTCAGAGGTACCTTCGGCCAGGTTCATCGAGACTGTTATAAGCAGAAGCAGATTGTGGCTTAACAACTTCACAGAGAAGATCAACAATGGCAAGAATTTGCATCTTTTCCGTGTTGCTTATAGCTGTCATGTCATACAACTTCTGAACTGTTTCATAGCATCCACTAAGTTCAGATTCTGCTGAAGATGAAGTGAAAGTATGACTGGAAGCATCAGACTGCCCACGATTGTTTAATTGGTTCAAGCTTTTAGGAATCTGGAAGAACGCATCCTCACTCCAGTGAAATGCTTTATCGCTCGGTTTTGTTAACTGAACTCCTTCAATATAATTTGACAAGTGTACCAGTGGAATGACATGCTTAGACTCCGCACATCCAGTCACAGAAGCATCACTCGAAGAGAAATATTCAACAAGCTGTTGTAGAACTATGAATGCACGTTTCCAGTTGCCTGAACAAGAATAAAATAAGTAGTCAAATTAAAGTAGCTGAAAGAAAATGTTTATTACAAGCTTGCTTCTAAGTATTTAAATAAATGCAAATAACATATTCTACAGTCCACAAAAAGAGAGCTGAAATCTAAACACCAGGTGGATGGCGAAGTTGCACAGAGAACTCCAAATGGCTTAAAGAAATACAAGAGTAAAGCATACGCGAAGGTCTTCGGCTGAGCATAATAATGTTAATCCCACAAAGCAATGGTGAATGATTTTCCAGGGACTTACTTTTTTTTTTTTTTCCAAAGGGTTGGTGACTACTTCAAACACAAAAAGTTTTGCTCTTCTCCCTCAGACACCCGCTACCATGTTAGTGACAAAAGACACCAATGCTACCATCACCACATCTCCATGCACTTGCCGTCATTAGAAGAAAACTAGAAATTACCTCATCTGCAGAAGTTTTTTGAATTTAAAGATGGACGATGACAACACTGCTATCTTAAACACAACACAGATTCCTAATCCGATATGCGTTCAACATTCTTGTACAACTACATCAAAGAATAAAACTACCTGTTCCCAAAGTGAACAGTTAAATGCCAATTGCAAGCTATGGTATAAGACCTTCCAACTACATCGCACAAAAACAATTCTTTTAAACTACATCGCACAAAAACAATTCTTTTACGCGTCAGAATATGGTACAAAGCAAGGATCACAACGCTACTGATAAGATGACAGTACAACGCTACCTATAAATGCATTGTGGCCAGTACAATATAAATGAATTGAGAAGAAAAAAGCAAGACAGGATTTCGTGACCCGAGAGAGGGGTGTGAGGTTAGAGAGAGAAAGTGCTCTGCACTTTTCTCTCTTAGGGTTTCCCCCCAGCCGCCCCCCCTTTCCCTTCCTCCCCCTCCACTGCCCCTCTCCTCTCCTCTCCTCTCCTCTCTCCGGTTCTACTCCTCCATGTAGATCTGGGCTGAGTCACTCTCCTTGTGAGAGTTAGAATCGCCCCTATCTCTTCCGTTTTTGGTTTGACCATCACCAATCTGTGATGGATCTTGGGATCCGGCTTCTATGGCTTCTGTGGAGGTTGTGGTGGGTGGTTCTCAGGCAGCAGCAAGAGCGACAGCGGCGGCGGCAGCAGGTAAGACCCCGGCATCGGTGGAAGTTGGATCTAGGTCTTTCTTCTCTGGAACCCGATCATGTTGATTTGGGTTGATCACTCTTGTTGCTGATTTGTTGTTCTTGTTGTTGTTATTTTCTGTTCTGTTCTTTTCCTTTCCGATGTACCAAAAAAAAAAAAAAGAATTGAGAAGAAATACTAGTCACCTTCAGATAGATAGATATGCAAATACAAATCCATATTATGAGTAAATACACGAGTGCACGCACGCGCTTGCGCGCAGAGTCCAGCATCAGATGTATATGTGTAAAATGTTCACAGATATATTTGCATACATTTGAGCATTCGCTAGATGGTTGTCCAAATTGTCCTAAACTCTATTCAGCCTGTCGATCAAATATATTGATCTGGAAGATGAGTTTAGAAGCGCCCAAAAGAAAAAGCAAATTCGCTGATATATTGCAATACCTGTAGCAATATGCATTAGAAGTGCCTCGGGATGATAGACAGGTGGTGATCCCCGTAACTTCTCAGCGACATCTTGTGCACTACGGAAATCAATCTTGGTATCCATAGTATACTTCTGCCGAGCACTTGCTAAAAATATGCTTGACAGCACATCATTTGTTATATTCATCTTCACAGGGAGTGCGGACATCCCTTCTTCGTGATTGTCTTCTGCTGTTGATTCTTTGGATTCGCAATTATCGTAAGCAACGGAAATTGTACCAAGCATATCATTACTTTGTCTACTGTCACAATGAATAAAATTGTTCCCGCTAATTCCTGAATTACACTTAGCCTGATGTTCTTCACCAGCCAATAATAAGGACTGACTGAAGAGAGAAAAATAGCCATCATAAACAACCACAGCTGTGGCTCTGGGGCCCCAGAGGAAATCACATACATTAGGGTGTGTACAAGCAAATGCAATACAGAACCAATTGTTTCCTTCTAAAGATTTTCCTGGTTTCGTTAGAGGCTGAGCACCACTCAGTCTTTCAGCATAGAACCGCAATTCACTTTGTAAGCAAACTCCAAATAAGACCTGGCCACTCCCCAGAGTTAACCAATTTGAAGCAACAACTTCTCCATCAAGATATAATGTATCTTCGAGTAAAAATTTGCCTGCACTTGCAAGGTGCACAGTTTCCCATATATGAGCTGTGCTTGAAGTATTTGAAGGCCCTGTAGGGCAGAGGGTCGCAATCTTTCGGCCACAATCAGTTACAGAAATTGATGTGATGGGGCCTTGATGGGCAGCAAGTATACCAACTAGTTCCCACTGTATTTTTGAGTTCATTTGTTTACCCAACATACTTCTCCATAGCTTCAAAGTACCATTGGCACAACCTGTGGCCATGTGATATGCCGAAGAGTTGTAGCACAATTCACCAATAGGAATGCAATTCTGTTTTTCAGATAGAACAGAAATGCTAGGACAAACAACGGCAAAACTAGTGATCTCATCCTTGTTGTGTGGATCTGGCAATAATGAAGAGCAAGGATCGACATCAATACAATATCTCTTACCAGAAAAATTACTTTTGAATGACCAAGAACTGTATCGAACGGCCTTCCCAGGGTCAAAATTGCAGCCACAAGCACTTCCATCCAAATCACAAGAATGGATGGTGATTTTCCATGACAAAGCTTCAAAGCCCTCCTTCCATACTGCTAAGAGCAGAAAATTGTAATAGCAAAACGTTTCCTTATAGCTTGAAGGCAAAGGAATTGAGTAGACATTGGTGGGCCTGTTTCCATAACAGTGACCGGTAAAAGGGATAGTGCACAAGTTGTGGCATAGCATCTTCTCTTCTTCATTTCTGCTAATCTTAACCATGAAACAATCAATGCCCTGATCATGTCCCATAAGAAGAAGTGAGTCCTCATCTAAAACTGAGGGTGCCCACGTCAAGCTTGAATATTTTGTTTGCATTACAAGTTTTCCAGAAAGTTTCCACGTTGGGTTCAAAGTTGGCAGCCCTGTAACACAATTAGAAATTGTTGAAACTGACCAAAATAAGAGCAATCCATTGGAATCCAAAGAAACAGCAAGTTCCGTTTCAAACCTATAAGCATGCACTGCAACTTGTAAAACTTTTCCAGTATGACCATCAATATTTAGAATTCCACCAGCATTACATGACAAAATGTTCTCCTTCCCAGATTTATCTAAACTCCCCTCCTCCACATTAGTTGATAGAGGAGTATAAAGTTGTGACCAGCATAAGGAATTACTAGGAGACAACCAAAGCAAAGAGCACAAGTTTGGTGGACCAAAGTGTTCATTTCTCAGGATAACAATTTTATTTAGTAGTATACCACTTGTTCCCAATTTAGCACCTGTTAGTTCTCGACTCTTCCATAAAGTCACTCGTGGATACCTCATTGGGGAGATGTCATCAATACAATGAATGGCCCAGAATGTAACCAACGTATGAGGCCCAAATGCAACTAACCATTCACACCTTCCAGCCTTCTCATGCTGATAATGACCACCTGACGTAAAATATTGGCTGGCTGCTACACCAGCTGTGAGCACTCCATCAATGTCTGCTGCCCATCTAACAAATATGTCAGAGCCCAAAGTTCCATCCATTGTTTGGTTAATCTCAATTACGGCAGCAACACTGAAGGATCTTCTCATCGATTTCTGATCACCAGTGTCCCTGCCTATTCTTCTAACCCTCCCATCATTAATCTCACTCCATAACCTTACAGTTCCATCTAAGCAGCATGTTAGCAACACATGCCTCAGTGTATGTCTAACATCTAGTGTTGATTGGCTTCCTATTAGAGGCCTCCATTGAATCATACAAACAGGCATAGGATGGCGTAGCTCTGCTTTCATGTAATTGGACTTTCCATCACCATAACACACAAACACACATTTGCTTGCCTCACTGGTCCTGGATGAGGATTCTTCAGCATGCCGTGTATTCAAAGAAGCCGTTGCCGATGGTCCTTCAATAGAGAATGTTGTAGAAACCAGAGTTTGAGGGAGTTCTGTTTTAAACTTCCAAGCTATTTGCCAGGACCTGCTGTTCTTTCTCCACAGGATCACCTCGACACCAGCTGAAATTATCCCATCGCCAGACCCTGTCCATTTGATGGTTTCCACTTTCGTAGATTGCACAAGCACCGCAGTCTGGCTCCAAGAAAAAGAACCTGAATATGAGTAAGGAAGTTTAAAATTTCAAAACCTACAAAAAAAAAAAAAAGGGTATAAATGCAAGAGTTTAATGTTTCATATATTGCATGTAATGCCACACTACTAACACTTATGTTGGAAAAGTCGAAATGTTTTACTAGAGAATAACAAAAATGTAGATGCATGATGAATCTGTAGATGATCTCATCTCTGAAGGTCCTTAAAAGGAGAGAGAGAGAGAGAGAGAGAGAGAGAGAGAGAGAGAGAGCTTTCTAAGTATGCCGGCCGAATCTGGATTCCTATTGCAAATATGATAGTCCATAGTGATATGATATTCCCATTTAACAAAAGCTTAAACACATTCCACCTTCTTACCACCTTGATCATCATTAATGCAGGTCTACAAACTCCATGAAGTCGTTGCTTCACCACCATATCCCACATAAGACAAGATCAATCTACTTACTGAATGTTGTTAGAGTAGTTTATTAATATCGCTCTATAGTGTCTTTGTCCCACATTGACTAGTCAGGTAATGTGTCTAGTCGTTTCACAATATAAATAAAGGTTCTATGTGTAGGGGTTAATTTAACACCCTTACACTCCTCTCTCTCTCTCTCAAACAACATGGTATCAGAGCACCCTTTACACTAATCCCTTCACCTAAAAAAAAAAAAAAACCTTCAGCCATAAGCCGTCCCTATCCTAAACCCTAATCAACCATCTCTAAGCCTTCAACTACAATCGTCACCCCAATTGAAACCCTAATCGAAACCTTATACCCCTGTCCACTTACTAATCGACCCTCAATCAACCCAATCAAAACCCTAATCGACCCTATATACCCCATACGACCTTGAAACCCTAGACCCAGTACTCGAACCCTTACTCTCACGCTATTCAAATCTTGACCTCTCTTCAAACGATCTTAAACCCCCTCGAAAATCATAACCCAGTACTTAAAACCCTAAATCGATGCCCTAAATCCAATACCCAGTCTCGAAAATGCTTTGTTGTTGTTCGAAAATACCTCTGTACTCGCAAGAAGTGATCGAAATCATCTGAATCACATGTCTCTGACGTCAATTTGCTGTCAATTTGTGTTCTCTGGTTGTCGTCGATGTTGTCTGGGTCTGCTGCTGCTGATTTGTTGCTTCGGGTATGACCGTATGTTCCATTAGTCTTTGTTGGGTTGTTTGATGTGATCAGAGGCAGATTTTCAGTGGTTTCCAGTAAGTTGGACCAGAGGCAGATTTTCAGTAAGTTTGGTTATTTATCTTAATCCACGAAGTTAGTGGTTTCTTTTGCTTATTGCTTCGTCGGCTCGCTTTTGTGATTTCGAGCCTCACAGACTCAATCTGGAGTCCGTTTGTCCTTCTTCAGCAATCGTCAGAGTCTGATGAGTCTTGTTGGCAAGTGTTTTCTCATCTGTAGATGCTTACTTGTTGATTCTCAATCTCTGGTTGCATTCTTTCTCGTTCTTCTGCACTCTGGAGTTCTTTATGGGTTTGTACGTCATTTACTCTTCTCTGTTTGATTGATAAGGCTTCAGATATTGGTTGGCACTTGGATGATGGTATTGGTTGATGTCGTTTCTTTTTACCAGTAGTTGGTGCTCGCGGGTGGTTGTTGGTGCTTGGGTTGTTTAAGGCTGTTGGTCTTACAGTGCTATCACTGGTTGTTTTGTTATTGAAGTAGTTGATTAATTCAGTCGGATTGATTCTTTCCAATTATTGGTTAATTGATTGTTGGTGCTTTATTTGTTATGGCTTCCGCTGTTTCAAGTGGATTTGACTCATTTTCTTACCATGGAAAAACATCCAGCTCAAACAATTTTAGTCGTGGTCATGATTCTGGGTTCAGTGGTGATCATGGTCGGGGTCATGGTTCTAGATTGTGCACAAATTGTGGAAGGACTAGTCACACAGTGGAGTATTGTAATGATCTTTATGGTTTTCCTCGGGCTCATTGGGTTACTCCTTCCGAGGATGTTGGGCAGGTTACTCCTTTTGTTCCTGCCACGGTGACTATTTCTCCAGAGGAGTACCAACACCTCGTGTCACTTCAGTCAGGTTTTGCCACTGCTACGCTATCTCAGACAGGTCCTTCTGTTGCTTGTGTTGCATCTTCTCTTGCTTCTACTCTTAACAAATGTCTCATTCCCAAAAGATGAAAACACAAAACTCTATGAGTCTAGAAAAGTTTTTTTTGTTTTTTGATTTTTGTTTGGGGAAGTAAAATTTTATTGAAACCAAACCAAAATAGGTGCCAAGGGGCATACCCCAGAAACATACAACGCAGGCAGTAGGCCATCAAAACCACAAGAAACACATTCTCCCAAATCCAAGAATACAGGGAAAAGGAAAAACAAAAACTAAGGCTAAAAGCCCAACCACAAGCAGCTTCAAAAACCTTGGAAGAAATACTCCAACCAAGACTGAGCAACCTATTCTCATCTAATTTCCTCAAACGCCTCAAAGAGCTAACATAAGCTCCAATATCAGCCATGTCAACATGAGACTATCAACTTCTTCCCAATTATGAGTCTAGAAAAGTTTGTTTAATAAAGATCAACTTCTTTGCATCAAGAATCTTCTTCCAA